>OZ023262.1:208191413-208918913 GCA_964006375.1 Tillus elongatus | reverse complement strand
CGAATCTTTCCAATCCACATGCAGAAAGGACTCGCCCACATCGTTTTTTGAGTTATCGAAATTGGTGACCGCTATCAATTTTTTTCCTGACAAGAATGTGTTATAATTCAAGGAAAAATTTTAAAATGCAACAAGATAAGGGAAGTTTGGTTAAAGAAAAGAACATTTTTATCACCAACTACTTGTGGGCCACTTGTGATTGTCAAAATATTTTAATAAGGTACAGCTCAGGAATCCCTATAATTATCGTATAAAAATGTTTCTGCATCACCCTGTATATATGTAAACAGATAAAAAATGAAAGTAACTGCTCCACTATGAATTCTGGGGAGGGGGCGGGGGGCTGTTTACGCTCATTTGAAGAAATCTTTAAAAAAATCAAAAGTCACTTTACGCTCGCTGGAAAAAGTGTTTGCAAAATTTAAAAAAAACTCGAAATACTCGTCAGGTAAAAATCACACAACAATATAGAGGCAAATAAAATTGTTCTAGAAGAGTTAAGAGAAAAACATAATTTCTTAAAGAAGTGTAGAGGAGAACGGCTAAATTTATTGAACATAGTACCCTTCTTACATATTTGTTTGAAGAACACATGCTTGAAACGGGGAAAGAGCTAGACCAAGAGGAAAACTTGACCAAAGCCAATTGCGGAAGTGTAAATGCTACAATGAAATGAAAAGAACTGTTGTGGCAAATGTCATGACCGCCACGACAAGGGTACGGACTTTTGACTACGATGCTTACATTTTAGTGAATTTTCTTTAAAAAAATCACTAATGGGGAGATCCGTGTTTATATATATATATATATATATATATATATATATATATATATATATATATATATATATATATATATATATATATATATATATATATATATATATATATATATATATATATATATATATATATATATATATATATATCGTACCGATAACTTAAAAAATAATGGACCGATCTTGATCAAATTTTGTTGGTACCTTTCTTTTACAAGTGGCTTGGATAAGTTCGTGAGCCAAGAAAATCAGAACAGGTTTTCCTGGAAAATTTTGTGTTTTCTTTCTAAAAAAAATTATATTTCTGGAAATAACAAAGTGAGGGCAACCAAATTGGTACGCGTATTTGTATTCTAAAGTGTGAACCTCATACCGAAATTTAGATCTCTAGGTTTAAATACAAAAAAATTATGGGCAGTTAAAAATAAATTGGAGTTGTCCTCAAAACGTCAAAGTCGCGATTTGAAACGTCAAAATTAGCAATGTTTAGGCAAAGAACTTGAAACAAATATGGATTGTGAAAAGGAAATGTTGCAAGAAGAGTATTCTGCAAACCCTTAAATTTAAGCTTCAACCGTCGTTGTCCTTCATTAAACTAAAATATTTATAGAAATATCATGTCAAATAGACCCCGTTCTCTGATGCTTTAGCTGTCGGTTGAATTAAGTTGATGCTTTTGCTGTAGGTTTAGTTAAGTTTATGGGTTAACGGTCCATAATTTTTAGCTAATTTTCGTAGAACAAATTCGTTAATGCATTTTTGTATTTTTTATTGAAATATGATGCATGTTTATAAGAAAAAAATCTGGACGCCGTAAGTGCGTTTTGGTAGCTAATTTTCATTAAATCCTTCAAATTTCAATAACTCAATTTGCTATTAACGTAAGTTTTGTTGGCTAGGAAACCAATATTTAAGTTTCTTTTCGAATTTTTGTACATTTTCAAACAATAAGTGATTTTGATCAAATATAGTACATTTTTTCTACTACATCGGCCATACCGGTAATCAGATTGTGCATGCGCGCATTTGCTATTAAAAACATTTTTATGAAAATTCACTTCCATAACGCACTTTCTGCGTCCAAACTTTTTCTTAATTGCAATTAGACTGTTTATTTAACTCACGTTTAAGGTAAGCTAAGTAAAAAATAGTGCTGCAAATTGAATCATAACTACTACATAGCTGTCATAACCTACTTTCCCCAGGAAGACATTCTCCTAAAATGGATTTAAGGTCCACGACTTAACCACAAATAAATTATTCGTATTACTGTACCCATAAACTTCTTAACGATATATATTTTTAATAGTAAAGTTTACCAAATTAACCCACTATTATTACAATTAACTTTTTTCTGTTATAGCGGCCTTACTCACAAATAATCCAGATTATCAGGTTGTCAACATCCATCTGTGCATCAAATTTCATGTCTGTTGCTTAATTGCAAAACAATTAAATGTTTCACCTCTACATGATCAACCCCTACTTGAATTCATGGAAAATATGAAGCCGGCCTTGATTTGACCTTGAAAGTCATCGCCAAGATAAAATCCAAGGTCACTATCAGATAACCAGAAAAAATACTTATCTGTGACTTTTTTCACCGCTTCTGAACTTTCAGAGTTACTCTGCTGTTCTGTTAGTTTTGATACACCACACAAGTGATAAATTCAGTCCATCCCTCAGCTAATTTTATGGTAAAATGTGAATTTCTCGATAAAAAAATAAGAGGAGCAACTATAGTCTACGTACACTTAATAATCTAATGTAATATTCTTTCAAAACTAAAATCATATTCATCCCCTCACATTCAACCACTACAATTTTATCGCAAAATATTAGATGAGTGATGAAACTGAACGTTTTCTAATACACGAACCCTAAAACGTTATATTACTAGAGTTTTAACGAAAAAATATCAATGTTCACCAAATCACCCTCATTTATCCCTTACTCCTTGGAGCGGTTTTACCAAAAAACAACCCGAAGCGTTAGTTGATCAGGTGCTAATTGTATACTAAATTTGAAGACGATATCTTAATTCGTTAGAAAGTTATCACCCCTATTAGGAAACAGACGTGCAGACAGACAGACAAAAAGATTCATTCCGAATAAATGTTTTTTGTATGTTTTGAAATTTTTTGCGCCGTTTTAGCAAAAAAAAAAATTCGAAATTTATGTCATCGATATTCCACCCCCACACATTCTACCTCTAATTTAATTTCAGCACAGATTTCAACCAAATGTTGGATAAAATTAAAATTTTTCTAATAAGCAAACCCTATTATTCCAGTTTTAGCAAAAAAATACACTTTTCACCGAATTATCCCCCATTCATCCCCTATCCCCTGAAGCGATATTACTCAAAAACATTTCGAACCGCTGGTTAATCAGTGCTAACTGTACCAACTTTGAAAACGATATCTCAAAAAAAAATCCAAATAATGTTTTCTACATGTTTTGGCCCTATTTACGACGTTCAGGCAAACATTTTTTTGTTGACATTTCTGTCAGCGATACCCTACATCGAAACGTATTAACGGTGTGGAAGTAACAATAAATGTATTAATGTAAACGGAATCAGAAAGTAAATACTTACAGCTTGTAGTTCTGCCATAGTATAGATGTAATAAAGTACACAAGAACGCCTAACCAACAACTGTCTAGAGAGTTTGAAGAACACACGAAAACTAATACATCTGTCAGG
Source organism: Tillus elongatus (assembly GCA_964006375.1). Classification (NCBI taxonomy): domain Eukaryota; kingdom Metazoa; phylum Arthropoda; class Insecta; order Coleoptera; family Cleridae; genus Tillus; species Tillus elongatus. The sequence continues at coordinate 208,915,428 of OZ023262.1, read as the reverse complement.
CTACAACCCTATTTTATACCTTGACTTCAGTAAGCTTAATGAATTCCAATTATCATAGAACAAATATTTTTCATGACAATACTGGCCATTATCAGATTGTTGCTACCTTTGAAACTTCCAGGAATATACCTGAGCTAGCAAAAGTTTTAAGAAGAAAGGTTTTTGTTGATTTCGTTGAAAATATACTAAATACTTATATAATCACTTAAGAATACTATCTACAATGGAATTACATTATTTGACAAAACATTTATACCTGGAAATATTTAAAACACATTTCGAAAGTTGCTATTCTTAACTTACGGTGCTCAAAGAGTCGTTTGAGAAATTACCTATGCGAGGAACATTAGGCATACATCAGCTATCTTGATTAATTTTATGTTGTGTGTGTGTGTGTGTGTGTGTTTTTGTTTGTTTAACGTCGGTCTATCTCCGCGACTATGGCCAATCCCCGAGGCCAGGGAGCAGTTTCATGTCACTATCCTGGAAATTTTGCCGAACCCCTGCCTTTCTGTAAGGAAGGTAGGTATCTTTAACGTGCCCAACATCGCGTGGACACGGGTCCGACGGCTTTACACCGCCTCCGAAGGGCGGAACGTGCAGAGTTTTAACTTGCTTAAATACAATGCCACAACCTCGGTTGATATTAATGTTACAGTATGTACTGAAAAATTGAAAGGAGGACACTGAGATCGAACTCAGTACTCTTCGGTTCTTCGGCACAGGTTCTTACCACTGAACCACCGAATTAATTCCAAGTTTATACTCTTAGTCCAAAACTAATCTTACACAGAACAGCGATACATTTTGTCACTAACATAAAAGTATTTTAGTCCAAAAGGTAAAAGTGTGGACGCAGCAAATGCGTTATCATAGTGAATTTTCATAAAAATGTTTTTAAAAGCAAATATGTATTTTTTAATAAAAGCATGCATCAAGTGTGGTAACCAGTATAACCTCTATCGTAAAAACAATGTACCACATTTCATCAAAATAATTTTGTTTGAAAAAGCAAAAAATTTTGCGAAGATAAAGTTAAAATGTTTCCGAAAAAACTGTTCCGATTTTCCTGGCCAACGAACTTCTTTAATAATTATTCACAAAACGTTTTACGACAAAACTTACAACCTAGATAGTATAAAAAATATACCATATTTCATCAGAATAACTTTTGAAAATGTAAAAAATTTTCCGAAAGTAAACTTAAAATATTTTCTAAAAATCTGGTTTCCTGGCCAATGAACATTAAGTTAATAGCAAATTGACAATTTAATTTGAAATTTGAAGCATTTAATGAAAGTTCGCTACCATAGCGCACCTGGTGCGTCCCGAGTTTATTTCTTTTCTTTTTTTTTACAAACATGCATTATATGTCAATGGAAAATGCAAAAATGCAATAATATACGATTTAAAAAAAAAAAAAAATTTGTATCACCAACAACTTATAGGCCAGCCCAGTAATTGTGACAATAATTTTATAATATTCAGCTCGAGACACCCTATAATTAGCGTATACAATGTTTTCTCGTATGTGGTATAATAACGGATATATAGAGCTTTACCGTAAAAATGGATCAGCCTGTATATATGAAAATAGATAAAACTGAAACTAACCCCGGATATGGGTTATAGAGGGGCTAGATCACGCTCATTTAAAAAAATCTTTTCAAACTTCAAAAATCGCGGTCTCCCAAAGTTCGCTAAAAATTATAGACCATTAAACGATAAACTCTATAACTAAAAGTACTACTAAAGCATTGGAGAAAGGGTCTATTTGAAAGAAATTTTCTGTAAATATTTTAGTAAAATCAAGGACAGTGAGTGTTGAAGTTGAAAGTTAAGGGTTTGTAAACCACTCAAAATGCTACAGTTTTCTGAGTAACCCGTATTCGTTACAGGTTCTTTGCCTAAATGTTACCAATTTTAATGTTTCAAATCGCAACTTGACGTTTTGAAGGGAAATCCCAATTTTTTCTTTAAATGCCTATAACTTTTTGTCTTTCAATAAAAAAAAAACTTCTGGACGCAGCACGTGCGTTATGGTGGTGAATTTTCATTAAAATGTTTTTAATCTATATAGTAGAAACAATGTGCCATGTTTCATCAAAATTATTTTATTGTTTGAATATGTACAACAATTTCCGAAAGTAAACTTAAATTGTTCCCGAAAAAACTGGTTTCCTGGTCAACCTTATAGGTTAATAGCAAGTTAAGCTATTCAAATTTGAAGCATTTTATGAAAATTGGCTACCATAACGCACTTGCTGCGTCCAGAATTTGTTTTCTTACAAAGATATATTATATTTTGATGGAAAATGCAAAAATGCAATAACATAGGCCGTGTTCGATTAAAAAAAAAGAAAATTTGATTCACCAACGACTTATGGGCCACCTGTAATTGTGGAAATATTTTTTAAGATGTAGCTCAAGACACCCTATGATTAATATATACCTTTTTTCATAATTTGCATAATAACGGATATATTGAGGTTTAATGATTTTTTACGAAAATTTGACGAAAATGATATACCATTAACTGATAAACTCTATACCCAACACTACTGCCAAAGCATCAAAGAAAGGGTCTATTTTAAATGAATTTTCTGGGAATATTTTAGTAAAATGAAGGACAATGACGATTGAAACTAAGAGTTCAGGCTTTGTAAAGCATTCTTCTTGAGACATTTTCTTTCCATAGCTCATATTAATTTTATGTTCATTGCCTAAATATTACCAATTTTGACATTTTAAATCGCGACTTTGACGTTTTGAGGAAAACCTAAATTTATGTTTCTTTAAATGCCTGTAACTTTTTTGTCCTTTAACCTACATAGCTAAATTTTGGTAGGTATCCTACCTACGATGGTATAAATCTGCTTACCAAATTTGGTTGCCCTTGCTTTGTTAATTCCGGAGATATACATTTCGTTCGAATGAAAACTCAAAATTTTCCCGGAAAACCTCATCCGATTTTCATCACTAAAGAAGTTTTCCAAGCCATTTACTAAAGGAAGGTATGTGCCAAATTTTATCAAAATCTAACCATTCTTTTTTGAGTTATCAGTGTGATACATACATACATATATAGATATATATATATATATATATATATATATATATATATATATATATATATATATATATATATATAACATATAAAAATTGGAACTGACCCCGGATATGGGTTCTAGGGGTCCTAGTTTGCGCTCATTTGCAATTATTTTTTCAAAATTCAAAATTCGGGATCTCTCCATTAGTGATTTTTTTCCACGAAAATTCACTAAAAAGATCAAAATTTTGGTACATAGTTCACTTTTTATTCATAACTTTGTTATTTCCGGAGATATAAAAATGTTGCGAAGAAAACACAACATTTTCCGGGAAGAAACAGGCCGATTTTCCTGGATAACGAACTTATCTAAGCCACTTGCAAGAGGGAGGTAATCACCAAATTTTATTAAAATCGGATAATTGTTTTTCGAGTTATCGCTGAGAGCAACCCCCAAGAAAGTTACTGGACGTGGGCGAATATGGATACAGTGCGGGGTAGACAGAGTTTAAGGGTGGTATTGCTGCAAAATGTGGACAACGACTAAATATTTTTTAGCATTTTCCGCTCATATTTCCTCCCTGCTCAGCATCCCTATTCATGCTTGCTCCCTTAACTTTCTTGGCGGTTGTTTGCAACAAATTTGCCTTGTGGATTGTTCATCAAAGGAGGGTTCTAAACATGTTTCTGAAAAAAAATTATAAAAACCCTAAAGGTAGTAAACTGTAAATTTATCGAAATTACATCCCACAACGTCGCCTATAATAAATAAATTCACTTGCTGTTTTACTTCTTTTTTATGTTTATATCACATATATAAGCACAAGATAAGTAAGTATAATAAAGGGTGGCCTTTAATTAACATAGGGGCTACACAAACTTACAAGTAGAGAAGACATTTAGATCGTGTGTTAAGAGTCACAAGTTTGATTAAAAATCACTTCTAACCGTATGCACACAAAAATTAGTAAAACACATTTATAAAATTAAAAAAAAAAACAGTTTTACTATATTATTTTAAATCACCCAATATGAATACGTTTCGCGGCGATTTCGCAATTCGCGAGTGTATGAACCTAGCTTTTGTCCAAGACTACACTGGACTACAAGATCTTGATACTTGCAAAGAACATTGACGCCCGTGGTACTAAATTTAACACAACGAACCTACCAAATATTGTCTTTCACACGGAGACAAACTATAAAAATGTCGATATGGTTGCTCTCACTACATAATGCATTAGTTATTTCCCCCGGTTATACAATAATAATAATGTCTAAGGGCTCCTGTCGGGGCTCAATTAAGAAACATTAAAAATCAAATATTAACACTGCTCTTGGAATATGATTTACTGATGTACAGATTTTCTATTTTACGCCAAATTGTATTGTTTTAAGTCATTACCTCACAATTTTCATTTATAACCATCGTCCAATATTTATTTTTAATATTTATTTTCAATATTTATATCCATGTTTTAAATATGTTAGGTTAATTAAAAGTCAGTTGTAAAATATCAAACGTTGTACACGTCTCCACCTATTACATTTTGTGTTAACTAAAGCTGCCGTGACAATATACTACCTAGTTGCGCACTGAGAAGGCGTCCCTGTCGTACTTCAATGTTCTACATGCTAACATGTTGCATTTGTGTCTATCTGCGACTTATTTAAATAGCATCACAGTCCAGGTGACGTCATCTGTCTTTATCTAGCATTATAGATATTGCATTACAAAATCTAAAGTGATGTCGACGACTATTTTAATATTAATTTAGAAAAACTTTATTTTTCCTTTATCAAAGGACTTGAAAATTGTTACACAGCCACGTCTGTCTATGTTCTTTTAAGTTGTAAATTTTTGTTTCAATCACTTAAACAATTTGGGAGATATTGCGTTTAAAAAATATTTTTAAAATTTTTTGTTAAGAAAAATTTGGCGTCAAGATCTGATAAACGAACTCATCCAAGCCCTTAAGACAATAAAGGTAATTCCCAAATCAGTGAAGTATTTTTTGAGTTACCGGTTGGACACACACACACAGATATATATATATATATATATATATATATATATATATATATATATATATATATATATATATATATATATATATATATATATATATATATATATATATATATATATATATACGTGTGTGTATCACACCGTTAACTCAAAAAATAATGGGCCGATTTTGATAAAATTGGTTAAACACTTTCCTTTTGCAAGTCGCTTGGATAAGTCCGTTAGACAGAAAAAGGGGCCCAGGTTTTTCCGGAAAATTTTTTCTTGGGGAAATTATTGTATCTCCGGAAATAACAAAGTAATGGCAACCAAATTGGCTACGCGCGTTTGCATTATAAATTTTGAACCGTGTACTAAAATTTAGGACTGTAAGTTAAAAAACAAAAAAGCTATAGGCATTTGAAGAAAACGAATTGGGATTTTCCCCAAAATGTCAAAGTCGCGATTTGAAACGTCAAAATTGTCAACATTTAGGCACAGAACCAGAAACGAATACATGTTATGTAAAGAAAATGTTACAAGAAAAGTGTTCTACAAACTCTTAAGTTTCAGCTTCAACCGTCATTGTCCTTCGTTTTACTGAAATGTTTCCAGAAAATTCATTTCAAATAGACCCTTTCTCTGATGCTATTTAAGTGGTTTTTAGTTAAGTTTATTATATATTATATTTATAACGGTCTATAATTTTTAGCTAATTTTCGTAGAGAAAATTCGTTAATGCGGAAACCGCCACTTCTGATTTTTTTTAAGATTTCTTTAAATGAGTGCAAACTAGGTCCCCTACAATCCATCTCCAGGTTTAGTTTCAGTTTTTACCTGTTTACGTAGATACAGGGTGACGCATTTCTACGGTAAAGCTCAATATACTTGTTATTATACAGGATAAGAAAAAAAATTGTATACGTTAATTATAGGGTGTCTTGAGTTGCATATTACAAAAGCATTTTGACAATAACAGGTAGGCCATAAGTGGTTGATGACACCTACAATTTTTCTCGAACATCCCATATATTAATGCATTGTTGGATTTTTGATCGAAATATGATGCATGTTTCTCAGAAAAAAATCGATACGCACTAAGTGCATTTTGTTAGCGAATTTTCATTAACTGCTTCAAATTTCAATAATTCAATAGGTTCGTTGACCAGGAAACCACTTGGAAACATTTTAATTTTATTTTCGGAAAATTTTTGTACATTGTCAAACAATAAATTATTATTGTTGCTACAATATAGGTAACACCTGTAACCCAATTGATACCTGATTGCATATTAAACAGATATATTTGCTATTAAAAACATTTTTATGAAAATTCACTTCCATAACGGGCTTGCTGAGTCCAGACTTTATTTTCATCGAACACGCCTTCTATTATTGCATTTTTGCATTTTTAATCGACATAAAATGCATGTTTATAAAGAAAAATATTTGAAATAGTTAATCGTTTATGAGTTATTCTACTTGTTTTGCAACATAAAGGTAAAAAAATATATTTGTTTTTTTTTTGAATTAGGTATATAATATGAATTATATGTATCATTTTAGATAATTTTTGTGTGAAAAAATATTTATTCAGCTTTTGCGGAAATTTTTTGTTTCCGTAGAAACATTTTCTTGTAAGATTTTTGTCAGATTTTGTCAAATAATTGTAAATGTTTAATAAGTCAAGAAAGAAAATGTCTTCGTATTTTCATGAAAAAATTATTTGAACATTTTCATGCAAAATTATTTTTTGGAAGTTTCCTAGAAATGCTTTTTGTGAATTATCTTGAAGATATTCCGTTGGACAGGAAAATCGAACCAGTTTTTTCGTGAACTTTTGAAGTCTATTTTCTGATTTTTTTTTCCTTTTTTAGTGAATTTTCGTAGAAAGGTTCACTAATAGGGAGATCCCGACTTTTGAATTTTGAAAAAATTTTTGCAAATGAGGGTGAACTAGGACACCTAGAACCCATACCCGGGGTTAGTTTCAATTTTTTATATGTTTATATATATATATATATATATATATATATATATATATATATATATATATATATATATATACAGGCTGTTTCAAAAAACATGCACCATCGCTCGTAGGGCAATTCCTTACTAAAAAATAAGAAAAAAAGTTCCTGTGCACATGGGCCCGGAAACGCATAGTTTCCAATATACAGGGAGTTGAATTTTAATTTTTGTTTTAATTTTTTATAAATAATTTCAAAACCACTGGATTGATTTTAATGAAACTTGGAACTTGAAAGTGTATTATGAAAGTGCATATTTTCAAGTGAAAATCTGCTTACAACTGCGTCAGTGGCGTGCATACGGGGTAACTGTAAAAATTCATTTGGGGAAAAAATATGTGCGCCACTGTTTTTTTCCAATTTTGATACATCAGTTATGAAGCTTATTACATAAGCCACAAAAGCTGCCTCTTGGTATTTTTTCGTTCAGGGTATCCCCTAGGAGATATGATTAATTTTATAAAAAGGGGCAAAATACCGATTAGTCGGCGTAATAATAATAATAATAATAATATATGTTTACTGCAACCAGAAGAATATGAAAAACAAAACATACAGTAAACATTACAGCAATAAACGTGCAAATAACTAACCTACGTAAAACTTATTGGTTATAAACATTGAAATGAATATTACAAACATTGATAAAAAATGATAAATAAAAAATAAAAATAAAAAATGAAAAAAGTAATCGTAAAGACACCATGATTTTTCCAAACTCTTGTTTTTTGTACATTACTCAATTGACTTTAATAACAAAGCTAAAGAAAATGTTGAAAGTGACCACCATTAGCGTCGTTACAATTATTTAACCTTCTGCGCAAAGATCTTCTTACTCCTCTGCAAATATTTTGATCTTCTCTAATGCTGTCAAATGCATATTCTATTCTTCCCAACAATTCTTCTCGTGTATTTACTGGTGTTTTATACACTATTTCTTTTAAATGACCTCACAAATAAAAATCGAGAGGATTCAGGTCCGGAGATTGAGGTGGCCATGACACCGGACCTCCACGACCAATCCATCGGTGACCGTATGTGTTGGCTAAATATGTTCTTACAACTGCTGCAAAATGTGCGGGCGCGCGATCATGCTGGAACCACATTGTACCATTTCTCATAAAAAGCGGTAGTAACAACGGCAAATCATTTTGTAAAAAGTTTAAATATGATTCATGGTCAAGACGATTCGGTAGAACAACAGGACCAATTATGTGATTTTCAATAATAGCAGCCCAAATATTGATGGAAAATTGATACTGCGAATTTGCAACTCTTAGAGAGTGTGGGTTTTCATCGGCCCATGTATGTAAATTGTGAAAATTTACGATACATTTTCGCGTAAATGACGCCTCATCAGTAAATAGTACACGTTTAGAACCACTGACAAAACATTACCCTTGGTTGAAAATCTCTAGGTAGAAGTTCCTGGACACGTGTAAAATGATAGGGATATAAACTTTGATCCTTCAGAGTTCTGTGAACTGATGATGCCGAAATATTACCCAGTTCGGTGGCAATAATTCTCGTACTTGTACTAGGATCACGTTCAACTCTATTTAATATTGCCTCTTCAACTCGTACAGTTGGGCGGTATCTTCTGCGTCCAGAGTCAGCTTTTAAAGGTTTTAAAGAACCAGTTTCTCTCAAATGTCTTACAATACGTGGGAAAATATTTTTGTCAGGAATTCTTCTTTGCGGATAAGTTTCCTGATAAACTCGCACAGCTTGTCTAGCATTTTGATTTGTTTGTCCATAAATTAACAACATATCAGTCAAATCCGCTGAAGTGTACTTAATGAAAACCATCTTGAGAGGAGGAAATAATATTAATGAGCAGCTCAGTATCAACAAATAACTAAAAACGAAAATACTGCACCGTATCAAAATTTAAAGAATAGCACGAAAACTCTTTTGACGCCTACAAAGCACTTCAAAATTGTAGAATTTAGAGAACTGTCAAAAATTATAGTTTCATGGCACTTTACGATTACTGTTTTCATTACTCCAACGAATCGGTATTTTGCCCCTTTTTATAAAATTAATCATATCTCCTAGGGGATACCCTGAACGAAAAAATACCAAGAGGCAGCTTCTGTGGCTTATGTAATAAGCTTCATAACTGATGTATCAAAATTGGAAAAAGACAGTGGCGCACATATTTTTTCCCCAAATGAATTTTTACAGTTACCCCGTACGCACGCCACTGACGCAGTTGTAAGCAGGTTTTCACTTGAAAATATGCACTTTCATAATACACTTTCAAGTTCCAAGTTTCATTAAAATCAATCCAGTGGGTTTGAAATTATTTATAAAAAATTTTAAAAAAAATTAAAATTCAACTCCCTGTATATTGGAAACTATGCGTTTCCGGGCCCATGTGCACAGGAACTTTTTTTCTTATTTTTTAGCAAGGAATTGCCCAACGAGCGATGGTGCATGTTTTTTGAAACAGCCTGTATATATATATATATATATATATATATATATATATATATATATATATATATATATATATATATATATACGTTTATATGTTTATATATATATATATATATATATATATATATATATATATATATATATATATATATATATATATATATATATATCACACCGATAACTCAAAAAATAATGGGCAGATTTTCATAACATTTGTCAAGTACCTTCCTTTTATAAATGGCTTAGATAAATTCGTTAGTCAGGAACATCAGACGAGCTTTTCCAGGAAAATGTTGAGTTTTTATTCAAAAAAAAAAATTTATCTAAAAAAATTAAAAAGCTATGATAACCAGATTTGGTAGGTAGGTTTATGATATAAAAAGTAAACTACACAACAAAATTTAAATTTCTATATTACAAGAAAAAAAAAGTTATAATAAAATATTTTGTGCCAGATAATTTCTATGAAAATTCACTACCATAACGCACTTGCTGCGTCCAGGCTTTAGACAATAAAGCTATTTTAATGAGATATGGTATACATTGGGTCTACTATATTTATATGTGGGTTATACTGATAACCAAATTTGATGCCTGCGTTCATTATAAACATATATTTGCTATTAAAAGTAGCTTTATGGACATTCACTACCATAACGCAATTGCAGCGTTCAGGCTTTTTATTTATAATATGAACCAGTGTGTCAATTTTGGTTGCCATAACTTTGTTTTTCCGGAGTTAAAAAAAATTCCGAAAGGAAACCCAAAATTTTCACGGAAAACTGGTCCGATTTTCCTGGGTAAGGAACTTATAAGCCATTTGAAGAGGAACGGTACCTACCAAAATCGGAGAATTATTTTTTGAGTTATTAGTGTGACACATATTATAGATATATATTTTTTAAATCTCTTTTCCTGTAAATGCTAGACGCCAGTAAACAGTTTCTATCAGCCTCTCCCAAAGCGTACACTGTGGTTACGAACTCTTCAACAGTAAAATTAATTTTAGAACGTAACCTTAAGTAAATAAACAGCGCCTCCGTGGCCGTGCGGGAAAGCCGATTCAGACTTTCCAATACGGACTCGGGGGACGACGGTTCGAGACTCACCGGCGGCGAATGATTTTTCAAATCACTGTCGTCGTTGAGATCGAGCTTAAGGTGGAGGGTAGGTTAGTTTAGATGAGCAAAAAGGATCAGCAATGGCCTAATTGCCAGTAAGCATCTTTCCTTTTAAGTAAATAAACAGAAAGTAATAAAAAGCGAACAATAAAACCAATAATAAACAACCAACGATATACTATAAACCATAAACACCAAAATAATACAAAACATAGGCAATAAAACTATTCTTTTCCAAACGTCAACGGGACGATGTGTCAAATTGCTATTTTGTTCAGTTGCCTAGCTTTTAACTTCAATACATGATTTTGGTAATAATGTGTAATGAAATTAAACACATTCCAATAAAAATAAAAATTTTGAACAGCTGTACCTCCTATCGTATTTAGTTTAACTTATCCAAATATGCTATCATAAGAAAGCTTATGATATTCTGCATTCACTAAAGTCAAAATATGCAGGGTGTTGCATTTGAAGAATAAAGGTATTTTTAAATTTCGCAAAATATAAGTACCCTGTATATTAAAAAATAAATTGTCATTATTCACATGCATAAACGCAATCTATCCTAAAAAAGCAATTATTATGACAAAACCCGATATTAATATCTCAAACCTGTCGATGAATACAAACGGCTGAAGTAGACCACTTTTTTTACATTTAACGTCCTGTAGTTGGATAACGATTGAAAATAACTCAAAACAATATGATAGCAAGGCTAGATGTATTCTCACCACAATCAGAACCGTAGACCGGTTTCGCTCTAATTAAAGCTCATCAGTACGGTATACTAATTGTAGCGAGAAAACAGCTATAAGGTAATACGGCTATGCTAGCCAACCTCACAGCACGTAGTGATATGTAAGACAGAAGTCGCCATCTCGTCCCTATATTACAATTTACAAAATTGTTAGTTGGTTGTACATAGTCTATATTTTATAACATTTTGTGTTATTTGGACCTGTGTGACAACATACAATTTGGTTCCACAACGAGATGGCGACTACTGTCTTACATCTTATTATGTGCTGTCAGGTTGTCTACCATAGCCGTATTATTATAGATGTTTTCTCGCTACAATTTGTATGCCGTACTGACCGAGCTCTAATTAAAGCGAAACCGGTCTACGGTTCTGATTATGGTGAGAATACATCTAGCCTTACATACATTAGAGAGGAAATGGGCCAGGGCTGACAATTTACAAAATTGTTAGTTGGTTGTACATAGTCTCTATTTCATAACATTTTTTGTTATTTGGAGCTGTCGTGACAATATACTACTTGGTTCCGCAACGAGATGGCGACTCCTTTCTTACATCTCACTATGTAATATGATATCAGTTTAATCAGCATCAACGTGGCTTTTCAAAAATGCCATAGTATATAGGTGTCTACTTAAAAAACGTTTGGTGCAACACTCTGTATATTAATACAGGTATAAGTGGAAATAATTTTAGAATGTGCACTTGTGGAACATCTATCGCCTTGAAAAAACTTCATTTTAAAATATCTGTATATCAACATTCTGTCTGAATATATATATATATATATATATATATATATATATATATATATATATATATATATATATATATATATATATATATATTTGTGTGTGTGTGTATGTATGTACCACACCGAAAAATCAAAAAGTAATAGGCCGATTTAGATCAAATTTGGTAAGTACCTTCCTTTTGCAACTGGCTTGGATAAGCTCGTTAGCAAGGAAAAGGGACCCAGGTTTTCCGGAAAATTTTGTATTTTCTTTCGGAAAATTTTTATATCTCCGGAAATACCAAAGTAATTGCAACCAAATTTGGTACGCGCATTTGCATTATAAAAATTGAACCATGTACCAAAATTTAGGTCTGCAAGTTAAAAGAGAAAAACGTTATTGGCATTTTAACAAACAAAAATTGGGGTTTTCCTCAAAACGTCAAAGTCGCGATTTGAACGGTCAAAATTGGCAACATTTAGGCAAAGAACCTGAAATGAATACATGTTATGTAAAGAAAATATCGCAGGAAGAGTGTTCTACAAACCCTTAAGTTTCAGTTTCAACCTTCATTGTCCTTCATTTCACTCAAATGTTTCTAGAAAATTCATTTCAAATAGACTCTTTCTGTGATGCTTTGGAAGTAGCTTTTGTTAAGTTTATGGTTTAACGGTCTATAATTTTTAGCTAATTTTCGTAGAAAGAATTCGTTAACAAGAAAACCGCCAATTTTGATTTTTTTAAAGATTAAATGAGTGCAAACTAGGACCCCTAGAATCCATATTCAGGCTCGGTTTCAGTTTTTAACTGTTTACATATATATACAGGGTGACGCATTTCTACCGTAAAGCTCAATATAATTGTTAATATACAAGATACGAGAAAAAATTGTATACGTTGTGTCCTATAATTGGTTGGTGATACCTACAATTCTTTTTTCGAACATCCCTTATATTAATGCATTTATCGAAATATGATGCATATTTCTAAGAAAAAAAATATATGCGCAGTAAGTGCGTTTTGGTAGCGAATTTTCATTAAATGCTTCAAGTTTCAACAACTCAATTTGCTATTAACCTAAGGTTCGTTGGCCAGGAAACCACTTGCCTCGGAAACATTTTAAGTTTATTTCTGGAGAATTTTTTTACATTTTCAAACAATAACGCACTTGCTGCGGCCATACTTTATTTTTAACGAACACGCCTTCTATTGTTGCATTTTTGCATTTGCCATCGACATATAATGCATGTTTATAAGGACAAGTATTTGAAATCGTTTATCGTTTATGAGTTATTCTAATTGTTTTGCAACATAAAGGTAAAAAAATACATTTCTTTTTCAATTTTAATTAGAGATTAGTTTTATAATTTAAATTAATGTATCCTTTTACCTAATTTTCAAAAAATATTTATTCGGTTTTGGCGGATATTGTTTGTTTCCTTAGAAACATTTTTTTGTAAGGTTTTTGTCAGATTTTGGTAAATAATAGTAAACGTTTAATAAGTTAATAAAAAAATGTCTCTCAGATTTTCTTGAAAAGCTTTTTTGAACATCTACATGCAAAATGCTTTTTGGAAGTTTCGTTGAAATGGTTTTTGTGAATTATTTTATCTTGAAGATGTTCCGTTGGCCAGGAAGATCGGACAAGTTTTTCGGACATATTTTAAGTTTATTTTTGGAAATTGTTTACTTTTTCAAACAATAAAGTTATTTTAATGAAATATTGTCCCTTGATTCCACTATATGTATATGTGGGTTATACTGATAACCAAATTTGATGCCCGCGTTCATTAAAAAGATATATTTGCTATTAAAAACATTACAATTCATTACCATAACGCACTTGCTGCGTCCAGGGTTATTTTATAGAGGGTCTTGAGTTGCATCTTACAAAAGTATTTTTTTACAATAACAAGTGGGCTATAAGTGGTTGGTGACACCTACAATTTTTTTTCGAACATCCCTTATATTAATGCATTTTTGCATTTTTCATCCAAATATGATTATGTTTCTAAGAAAAAAATCTAGACGCAGTAAGTGCGTTTTGGTGGCAAATTTTAATTAACTGCTTCAAATTTCAATAACTCAATTTGCTATTAACCTAAGGTTAGTTGGCCAGGAAGCCAGTTTCCTCGGAAATATTTAAGTTTACTTTAGGAAAATTTTTGTACATTTTCAAACAATAAGTTATTATTGTTGCTACAATATAGGTAACACCTGTAACCCAATTGAGGCCTGTGTGCATATTAAAGAGACATATTTGCTATTAAAAACATTTTGATGAAAATTCATTTCTACAGATTAGGTATATAATTTGAATTTTATGTATCCTTTTAGCTAATTTTTGTGTCAAAAAATATTTATTCGATTTTCCCGGAAATTGTTTCTTTCTTTGAAACATTTTTTTGTAAGATTTTGGTAAATAATGGTAAATGTTTAATAAGTTAAGAAAGAAAATATCTTCGGATTTTCGTGAAAAAATTGTTTGTACATTGTCATGCAAAATTATTTTTTGAAAGTTTCGTCGAAACGCTTTTTGTGGACTATTTTATCTTGAGGAGCTTCCGTTGGCCAGGAAAATCGGACCAGTTTTTCGGGAACATTTTAAGTCTATTTTCTGATTTTTTTTTACTTTTTCATACAATAAAGCTATTTTAAGGAAATTTGGTATATTGATTCTATTATATTTGTATCTGGGTTCTACTGATAACCAAATTTGATGCCGGCGTTCATTAAAAAGATATATTTGCTATTAAAAACATTTTTATGAAAATTCCGCATAACGCACTTGCAGCGTTCAGGCTTTTTATTTATAATATGAACCTGCGTGCCAATTTTGGTGGTTATGTCTTTGTTTTTTTCCGGAGATACAAAAAATTTTCCGAAAGGAAACCCAACATTTTTCCGGAAACTGGTCCATTTTTCCTGGCTAACGAACTTGTAAGCCACTTGAAAAGGAAAGGTACGCATCAAAGGTGATTAAAATCAGCCTACAATCATATTTTTACCTTAACTTTCTTGAAGACTTCCAAGTATCATAGAACAAATATTTTCCTAGACATTACCTACCGTTATCAAATTGTTGCTACCTTTAAAGCTTCCAGGAATATATATATATATATATTGCTAACAAAAGTCTTAAGAAGAAAGGTTTTAGTTGATTTTATTGAAAACACACTAAATACCTGTATAATCACTTAATACTTTTACTTACAATAGAGATACATTCTAGATAATATTTATACCTGCAGATATTTAAAACACATTTCGAAAATGACCATCCTTAAGTTACCGTGCTCAAAGAGTCGTTTAAGAAATGAAAAGGCAAAATGGTAGCGAAATTTTATTTAAATGTTTGAAATTTCAAATAGGGTTTTTTTAAAAATAAAACTCACTAGCAGTGTTACCTACAAAGTAGAAACAATAATAATATATATTATTTATAATTTTACGTATCATACAAATAAGCTTGGCTTGTGCTCGCACAAGACACAATTTCTATAAAGGATACGTTCTAAATAAAACTGTCAAAAATTATTTATATTGGTTGTCACTTCACAAATGTTGTTCAAATCATCTAATTACAATTTTTCCATCAATAACATGCATCTAACCCAAAGTTTATGGATTAGATAGGTTGTCTGGTAACTCTCGACCAATCAGAATAGAGCGGAAATACGTCACATGTATTCTCAATTGAAATCAAGTGGAATAATAGTGCATTGAATATTGAAATCAGTCAGAATTTTCTTGTTAATATTTTCAAACTTATACTAAGATTAGACATTTAAAAGTCTGAACGCGGCAAGTGCATTATGGAAGTGAATTTTCATTAAAAAAATTTAATAGCAAATGCGAGCAGGCATCAATCTGATTACCGATATAGCCTATGTAGTAGAAAAAATGTATTATATTTTATCAAAATTACTTATTGTTAAAACATGTACAACATTTTTCTGAAAATAAAGTTAAATGTTGGTTTCCTAGCCAACAAAACTTACGTTAATAGCAAATTGAGTTATTGAAATTTGAAGAATTTAATGAATTCTCCACCAAAACGCACTTGCTGCGTCCAGATTTTTTCTTACAAACATGCATCATATTTCGATAAAAAATGCAAAAATGCATTAATGAATTTATTCTACGAAAATTAGCTAAAAATTATAGACTATTAAACCATAAACTTAACCAAACGTACAGCGAAAGCATCAACTTAACTAAACCGACAGCCAAAGCATCAGCGAGAAGGTCTATTTGAAATTTGAATTTCTCTAAATATTTTAGTAAAATGAAGGGCAATGACGGTTGAAGCTGAAACTTAAGGGTTCGAAGAACACTCTTTTTGCAACATTTTCTTTTCACAATCCGTATTTGTTTCACGTTATTTGCCTAAACATTGCCAATTTTGACGTCTCAAATGGCGACTTTGACGTTTTGCGGAAAACTCCAAAATGTTTTCTTTAACTGCCCATAACTTTTTGTCTTTAAACTTAGAGATCTAAATTTTGGTACATGGGTCGCTCTTTATATTGTAAGCACGCATGCCAAACTTGGTTGCCCTTACTTTGTTATTTCCGGACATATATTTTTTTATAAAGGAAACGCCAAATTTTCCGGAAAAAGCTGGACCAATTTTCCTGGGTAACGAACTTATCCAAGCCACTTGCAAAAGGAAGGTTACTCGCCAAACCTGATTAAGATGGGCCCATTATTTTTTAGTTATCGGTGTGATATATATATATATATATATATATATATATATATATATATATATATATATATATATATATATATATATATAAATTCAAACTGACCCCGGATATGTGTTCTAGGGGGCCTAATTAGCGGTCGTTTGAAGAATTTTTTTAAATTCAAAAGTCTGGATCTCCTTATTAGTGATTTTTTTAATTTAAATTTACTAATAATAACTTAAAATTAAGATGTTCTCCACATAGTAAGAGAACGTATTGAAGTTTTAGATTATTAATCGATTTCAAATTATTGGATTCAATTAATTAGTTTATCTTGAAAAGGATTTAAAAAAAAGTTATTTATATTTATGAAATTGTAAATTTAAAATGCCTCAAATTGGACAGAAAGTTTTTATTCTAAACCACAACCTAGGTTTTAGGTTTTTTTAATGGGTTAGTTATTTTACTGTAAATGTCCCATTTAATAGGTAACATGCAACTAATCAGAATATTTAAATTATGTAAAGTAGGTATCTATTTGTATACATACAAAATAGTAGCTTTATAATTTTCACAATCAATTTCTAAGCAAACAACTCATATATCTTATATTTATTTGATTTTAAAATAATAGTAACTTTATTGTTTGAAAATGTACAAAAATTTCCGAAAGTAAACTTAAAGTGTTCCCGAAAAAAACGGTTTCTTGGTAAACCTTATGGGTTAATAGCAAATTGAGCTATTCAAATGTAACGAATTTAATGAATATTCGCTTCCATAACGCACTTGCTGCGTCCCGAATTTCTTTTCTTGCAAACATGCATTATATTTAGATGGAAAATGCAAAAATGCAATAACATAAGGCGTGTTCGATTTAAAAAAAAACACAAAATTTGTATCACCAACGACTTATGGATTGTAGAAATACTTTTTTAAGGTGTAGCTCAAGACATCCTATAATTAAGGTATACAATTTTTTTCGTATCTTGTATAATAACGGATATATTGGGCTTTATTGACTTTTTACGAAAATTCGACAAAAATTATACACCATTAAACGATAAGCTCTATAGCGAAGACTACTCTCAAAGCATCAGGGAAAGGGTCTATTTGAAATGAATTTCCTGAAAACGTTTTAGTAAAATGAAGGACAATGGCGGTTGAAGCTAAGACTTCAGGGTTTGTAAAATATTCTTCTTGAGACATTTTCTTTCCATAGCCCGTATTAGTTTCAGGTTATTTGTCTAAATGTTGGCAATTTTGATGTTTTAAATCACGACTTTGGCGTTTTGAGCAAAACCCCAATTTATTTTTCTTGAAGTGCCTATAACTTTTTGTCTTTTAACTTACAGATCTAAATTTTGGCACATAATTTACCTGTAATGACATAAACCCGCCTAGCAAATTTGGTTGCCGTTACTTTATTTCCGGAGATATAATTTTTTTTTTGAAAGAAAACACAAAATTTTCCGGGAAAACCTGGGCCGATTTTTCTGGCTAACGAGCTTATCCAGTCCACTTGCAAAAGCAAGATATTCACCAAATTTATTCATAATCGACCCATTGTTTTTTTAGTTATCGGGGTGATATTTATATATATATATATATATATATATATATATATATATATATATATATATATATATATATATATATATATATATATATATATATATATATATATATATATATATATATATATAAACATATAAAAACTTAAATTGACCCCGGATATGTGGTCTAGGGGGCCTAATTAGCGCTCATTTGAAAAAAATATTTCAAAATTCAAAAATCGGGATCTCTTCATTAGTGAATATCTCACTAATGTAAACGGAAAAATACTCATATTTTCATGTCAGAGCTGTCAGAAATAAGAAGGCTATTTAAGTCTGTCACTTTAAGTTTGATTTGACATTTGTGAAAACAATTTATCAACTACTTATATCTTATATATTATGAAAATGTAAACAATCTTATTCAAGATTTTTTTTTGTACAAAGGTAATTTTAATATTTCAACATTTTTCTTCCAAAAATATGCGAATGGTCTGACGACCACAGCCATAAAATACGACAACACAAACACAATATTTTTCTTCGAAAATTCGCTAAGCGGTCACATAATCTAGTCGGTTATTAGAATTAAATAAAAAACTAAATTTTTTTTCCAAACTGATCCTTACATGAATCATGGTAGGCGATTATAAATTTGAATATTTCCAAAACTAGAATCTTCAGGTATAGGGAATGTTATACAAGAGTTGAAGCAGAGGGCACGCCATATACGCCTGAAACATAAAATATAGACTGTTCGTTTCACTTATTTTAATTACGTTACGGCAGTTTACATTTTTTTCACAATCAGCTACTATTTGGGGGGGCTTGTATGTGGAATAGCAATTTTTGCCACGAATAATATATACGAAAACCTCTATGAATACGTCATTTTCATAGAACTTTGCTGTCTATTGGTAAAAACGCCGTATCACAATTTTAGTGAATTTTCTTTAAAAAAAATCACTAATAGGGAGATCACGACTTTTGAATTTTGAAAACATTTCTTCCAATGAGCCGAAACTAGGACCCCTGGAACCCAAAAAATAATGTGCTGATTATGATATAATTAATTTTGCAAGTCGCTTGGATAAGTTCGTTAGCAAGGAAAATCGGACTAGTTTTGACTGGAAAATTCTTTGTTTTTTTCGGAAACTTTTTATATCTCCGGAAATAACAAAGCTATGGCAAGCAAATTACGAAGGTCTCGCGACAGTAAACACCCGGTTCCATTGATCATACGCACTTCGCAGAATATTTTAGGTAACGGAATAAAAGACATCCCTGGTGTGCTGTTTACACAGAATCCTCCCAACTGACCTGCCCTGGCATCAGTTTGCTTAATCGAAAGCTAAAAGAAGCAAAAAGAAGAAGGAAAAGTACATTATGCTCACTTGAATGGCAGGGTTGATTTTCTTTCCCGTTTTAGCTTTTACTTGAGCAAAGTGATGTCAGGGCAGGTCCAGGAAGGTCAGTTGGGAGGATTGTAAGTAAAAAGCACGTCAGGGAGCTTTTTTATTTCGTTGCGAGACGCTTGTGGCAAATTTGGTCCGTGGGATGTTCTAGATAAAGAACCTGAAACTAATACGGCATATCTAGGAGAAATGTCGTAAGAAGTGTGTTTTATAAAGCCTTAAGTTTCAGCTTCGGCTGTCAGTGTCCTTCATTTTACTAAAATATCTGCAGAAAATGAATTTCGAATAGACCCTTTCTCTGACCCTTTGGCATTAGTTTCAATTAGAGGGTAATAATACATGAAGAAAAAATTTTGTACCCCTATTTAAGCACATTTCGCGCACGGACCAGTGTTAGATTCGACATAGTTGAAGTTCATATAGAGAATGAGAGCAGAAAGATAAAGTGTATGTATAATATGTGTTACAAATATATTAAACAATGATTTGTTCTAATTAGACAGTAGGATTCCCAGTGCCAGGGTTGAGCTGACGGTTAATATATGAATATGTCAATGTAAAATATATATTACTCTATGGTCGAACAGATTTATATGGATGCGTTCATACGTTCATACTGAATATTAAACTTTAGTTTTTCAGTTCTTAAAAAAGTAGCTACAAATTTAATGAAGTAATTGAACGTTACGTTAGGATTTTAGTAAATTTTCACTAAACATAATATTTTATTTTTGTGATTATATATATATATATATATATATATATATATATATATATATATATATATATATATATATATATATATATATACACCCTGTATATATATATATATATATATATATATATGTCAAAAGTCGTAAATCAAACGACAGGCTAGCTCAAGCCCTTTCAGGAAAACCCTATATGATTTTATCAAAAAGTTTACGGTTTTCAAGATATTGACAATTTTATGAAGAAAATTAAAATTGTCAAATTTTAAGGTATTTTTCACCCTCACCCCCCTTAACACCTACCCAAACAATCATTTGTACATGCTGACTCGCCTCTCCATAAAACTTTATCGAAGAAATTGGGATCTTGTATGATTTTTCTTAACATAATTTCGCAAAATCGCTTGCGCCTTGCGTATTCACGCAGTTCGAAAATTTGAACCGTCTGAATATGGTACCCATACCTTTTTTTTTAATTCTATGAGTAGTAGACGTTGAGAAACCAGTTCGTCTCTATACTTTCCGCGTCGAGGTACCAGGTTCTTCGATTACAGCATCCAGGACTTCATCCTCGTCTGCAGTTCCCGTTCGTCCAGTTCCATCAACAGGATAATGCCAGGCATTCTATTATCGAAGAACCAGGTAACTCGGCGCGGAAAGTACAGAGACGAACTGGTGTCTCAACGTCTACTACTCATAGAATTTAAAAAAGGTATGGGTACCATATTCAGACGGTCCATATTTTGGAACTGCGTAAATACGCAAGGCGCAAGCAATGTTGCGAAATTATGTTAAAAAAAATAATACAAGATCCCAATTTCTTCGATAAAGTTTTAGGAAGTGGCGAGTCAGCATGTAAAAATTATTTGTTACATGAGCCTCCATAACTTTCATAGTTGGAAAATTGAAGATCCACATGAGTTCAGAGAGGATCGGTCCCAGCATCAATTTAAGATAAATCTCTGGGCCGGTATTTTTAACGGAACACTTTTGGGACCAGTGGAAACAATTTGCCAGAACTGCTGGAAGACACCCCACTAGAACTTCGGAGAACAATGTGGCTTCAAAATGATGGATGCCCAGCCCACTCTGCCTTAGCAGTAAGGCAATACATGAATCAGACATACCCGGGCAGGTGGACGTCAAAGAATCAGAACAGCAGCTTAAGAAATTTCACGAAGCAGTCTAAAAAGACTAAGAGGATCGTTCCTAAGACGATATCGTTTATGTATAAGACAGAATGGCCGTCAAATAGAGCATCTGTTACGAATAGAATAATTTTTGTAAATGTCTCAATCTATTTATTTTTATTTATTAGCTACCTGATTTTACTTCCAAATTTACTTTCAATCGTTGACAGTGAATTACTTTTAAGAGATATTGATAATGTTTTATACCGTTTTAGAATCTCCATAAAACAGGAAAGTTTTTGAAATTATGAGACAGTCAATTTTACTAACATTTTTTTTTCAGTACGGACGTTTATTCCAAATTTAAAAAAATGGGGAAGAAAAGTCCGAATGTTTTTTTTCTTCAGATTTTCTAAATAATAACAAAAAATATTTCAGACTGAGGCAATAACGCCATTATTGAGGATTAACATGCACAATAATCACATCCCGGTAATGTTTCTTCTGCACATGGGGCGCAAAATACCTTAAAATTTGACAATGTTAATTTTTTTTTTCATAAAATTGTCAATATATTAAAAACCGTAAATCTTTCATAAGATTATATAGGGTTTTTCTGAAAGGGCTTGCGCTAGCCTAACTTCGTGTGATGCTTGATTTATGACTTATATATATATATATATATATATATATATATATATATATATATATATATATATATATATATATATATATATATATTTCAACAACACACCACGAGGGCCCACAGCCTAAATACTATCGTACCGTGGGTCTCGACAAGGAGGAAAGAGGCAACTTGTTGATTTTGGACTTGAAGGTTTGGAGGTTCGGAGGGGAAGGAAAAACATGTGCCGGCAAGGAATTCCACAACTTGGAAGTCCTCGGACAAGAGAGCGGGCATAACAAGATGTTCTATATCTGGTGACCTGGACAGTAGAAGGGTGCGTTCGCTCTGTTTCCCTGGTAGATCTGTTGAAAACAGCAGGTGGAGAAACTATGGAAGAAAGCTCCTCTGAGCAGTGCCCGTGCAGATAACCATAAAAGAGAGAGAGAGGTCACCAACGGCACGTCGGTGGGCAAGGGATGGCCCTTTAGGTGAGTATAGAGTCACCTATGAGACGTATAGCTGGTGTATCTCTTATGAGATAGAAAACAAGACTGAGATTTGGTGGAGTTAAATTGTACAAGATTTCTACTTCCCGTCTAATATTTTTTGGAGATCCACAGAGACATAACCCTCCATGAGTCTGCGATCCTCTCTAATTGCGCTAAAGAGACAGGCTTATAATATTGTATATTTGAGTGGAGGGTTGTCATCCGCGTAACTGTGAACTGGGTTGGATGTGCTGAAGAGGAGGTCATTGATGTGGAGAAGAAACAAATTAGGGGCTAAAGCTGAACCTTGAGGGACTCCTGCATTAATTGGATACAGTTTAGAGGAATGTCCATCCACGACAACGGAAATGCTCCGGTTGGAGAGAAAATTTTCTGTCCAGGTACAGAGTTTTGGTGGTAGGCCATACACCGGTAGTTCATTAAGCAGCGCTGCGTGCCAGATAATAGCGATAACTCAGAAAATATTGGCCGACTTTGATTATATTTGGTGAGTACCTTCCTTTTACAAGTGGCTTGATTAAGTTCGTTACTCAGAAAAATAAGACCAGTTTTTCCTGTAAGGTTTTAGGTTTT
This sequence comes from Tillus elongatus, assembly GCA_964006375.1. NCBI lineage: Eukaryota > Metazoa > Arthropoda > Insecta > Coleoptera > Cleridae > Tillus > Tillus elongatus. Next base: position 208,892,075 of record OZ023262.1, on the reverse strand, counting down.
CTTGCAGAAAATTTTTATACCTATGGAAATAACAATGATATGGCAACCAAATTTGGTACGCAGCTTTATATTATAGAATGTAAATTTCAGACGGAAATTTGGACACATATTAGGTATACATCTAATTTGATTATTATGTATTTTTCAGCAAATTTTCGTGTAATAAAAGTTGTTAAAGAAATAATTTTTGGAAGATTTTTGTGAAGTTCGATAATAATAAATGTATGGTAAATAGAAACCGATTTCACAAGTTCGTGGAAAATGATTACTTAGCAAACTTTCGTAAAAAAACATAATTTTCGTGTAACCTTACTTTAACCAATGTTTGTAAATAAAATGGCAATTTTCGTCAAAGAAATTGTTTGCAAATTTTCATGCAAACATTTTTTTTGTCAAAAAGCTTTTTGTGGATGATTATATTTTAGCATGTGCGTAAATAGCTTGAAGAGGTTCGTTGGACAGGAAAATCGGACCAGTTTCTTTTGGGACATTTTAAGTTTATTTTCGGAAAATTATTGTACTTTTTCAAACACTAAATTTATTTTGATTAAATAAGGTACAGCGCGTCTGTTGTTTGTAGGTTATACCAAATTCCATGCGATTTATTTAAAAAAGACATCTTTTCCATAAAAAGCAGTTGAAATAACTTGAAAACGATGAATACCATTTTTTTTACAAACCTGCATTAGAATTCGATGAAAAGTCCGAAAATGCAATAACAACTGACCCCAGATATGGTAATCACAATTATTGAAGAACCCAAATCACCACAACACATCGTAAAGAAGTCAGTTTCACCAAGTAAAGGCAACAACAATCAATTGGTTGAAGAGATCTTCTATTCCGAATTTTTCATCCTCTGATGACGCTAACGTTGTTAGTGAAACGATTTTTTGTAATGTTTTGTGGTGATTGGGGTTATCCAGGTGTGCTTATCGGTGCTAATAACAGCTTCTAATCTTCATTTAGTGTACCCGATATGGGTTCTAAAAGGCGTAGTTAGGACTCATTTAAAGATCTCTTTTCACATTTCACAACTCGCAGTCTCCTCGTTAGCGAAATTTTCTAAGATATCTACAATTTAAAGACTATTAAACGAGAAACTCTATAACCGAACCTACTGCCAACGCATCAGAGAAAGCGTCTATTTGAAATGAATTTTCTTTAAATATTTGAGTAAAATGCAGATTGAAGATGGCGATTGAAGCTGAAACTTTAGGCTTTGTAAAACACACTTCTTGCTACATTTCTTCTACATAACCCATATTTATTTCAGGTTCCTTGTCTTAAAATTGCTAACTTTGACGTTTCAAATCACTACTTTGACTTTTTCAGGAAAAAAAAAACATAAGCTTTTGTGGTATTTCTGCGACAAGAAAACTTAATCTTTGTCCGTTTCTCTGATCACACAATATTTTGTGTGAAATTTTGTAAAAAAAAATCTATTGAACAGATATTCGGGGTTAGTTTCAATTTTTATATGTTTATATTATATTATATATATATATATATATATATATATATATATATATATATATATATATATATACATATATTTATTTATTTATACGTTCTTTTGTAAATGACTCGTATAAGTTCGTTAGCCGGGAAAGCGGCTCAGTTTTTCCAAAAAATAACAAAATGATGGCAACCAGATTTGATAGATACACGGGTTTACATTATGACATTATGATTAGGATATTATATCTAAAACTTAGTTTTATAAGTCAAAATAAAAAAAAGTTATAGTCATTAAAAAAAAGTGCGTTATGGTAGTGAATCTTCATACCAATGTTTTAATTAGCCAATATGTGTTTTTTTTAGAAAACAGGCTTCAAATTTGGTTACCAGTATATCCTATATAGTAGAAAAAATGTGCCATGTTTCATCGTAATTACTTCACTGTTTCAAAATGTACACAAATTTTACGAAAATAAACTTAAAAACGTTCCCGAAAAACTAGTTTCCTGGCCAACGAACCTTATAGGTTAATAGCAAATTGAGCTATTCAAATTTGAAGCATTTAATAAAAATTCGCTACCATAACGCACTTGCTACCTTTCGAAATGGTCAGATCAGAACTGGCACGAACCGGGGGAATTCGACTATCTAATTAGAACAAAGCATTGTTTACCCTATTTGAACTGAGCAGAATTTCCTGGCTGACAAACTCGTCCAATCCACTTGCAAAAGGAAGGTACTCACCGAATTTGATCAAAACCAGCCCATTATTTTTTAAGTCATCGGTGACACATAAATAAATAAATAAATAATATATATATATATATATATATATATATATATATATATATATATATATATATATATATATATATATATATATATATATATATGCCACAGACGACCAGAGAAACCCAAAAACCAAAATATTTTGTACGTATGACAAAAGCTATTGTATATTACCCAAGAATTGAGTTTTTGCGCAAAAAGTCAAGAAATACGAGAACAATTACTTTGAAAATTTTATAGTTTTTCTTAAGAAGTCACAAAATTTTAAACGTCAAAATTGGCAACTTTTAGACAAAGAACCTGAAACGGAAACGGGTTGTGTACAGAAAATGTCGCAAGAAGTGTGTTTAACAAAATCTTAAGTTTACTAACATATTTGCAGAAAATTCATTTCAAATAGACCGTTTGTCTGATACTTTGGCAGTAGTTTTAGTTATGGAGTTGATGGTCTACTAGTCTATAATTCTTAGAAAAAATTTTCCACTGAGCAGACCGCGACTTTAAAATGTTGAAAGGATTTCTTCAAATGAACTCAAAGTAGCCCCCTAGAACCCATAGCCGTGGTTACTTTAATTTTTATCTGTTTACATATATACAGGGTGACGCCTCTTCATACAGTAAAGCTCAATTATTATACAAAATACGAGAAATCTTTTTACGGTAATTATAGGGTGTCTTGAACTACATCTTAAAAAATCATTTTGATAATCACAGGATGTTAATGCATTTTTGCATTTTCTATCGAATTGAAATGCAAGTTGATAGCGTTTATCGTTTTTGAGTTATTTTAATTGTTTCGCAACTTTTCACATTTTTGGAACGTAAAGATAAAAAAACTACGTATTGTTTTAAGTGATTTTTCTTCAAAAAATTCACTAATGAGGAGATCTCGACTATTGAATTTAATTTTTTGTTTGTTTGTTTGTTAGGCTTCCGACTGGTAACTCAGTTCATATAACCACGGCCCTTTTGTAACATCAGATTCTAAACTTTTGAATTGAAAAAAATTCTTCAATAGAACGCGAAGTAGGCCTCCTAGAACACATATCCAGGGCCCGTTTCAATTCTTATATGTTTATATATATACCGAGAGTTTTGCCTAAATGGCTCACCCCAATAACTTTTTTTTGGGTTAAAAAAGAAATTCGCTATATTAGTATATAACATAAATCCAGATTGACAAGCGTATTCAGTTATTTTTGGTCACTTCCGGTTTCACCGGAAATGTCTGCAACTTTTGATTTTTAAATTGGATCTCCGGTATTTTTTTTGGTTTATTTGTTAGAACATGACAATTTGACATTTTGACAATAATATTTTAAGTTTCAGTCTAGAGTGTCACAACTATATTAAAACCACTATTTTTTTAATCAAGGAGCCATAGAAAAATAGTTTTGATCATCTAGTGTTGTTGTCTCTTGTCTTGGTGGGTTAAAAAGTCCCCAAATCGTATTTTTAATGATAATTAATTATTTTTTTTTTTTTAATTAGATGGTTAGTACTGTGATACATCTTTTTAAAGCTACCACAATTCTTTATTCGGCAACATAAATTTTTTTAAATAATAAAATAAATTTAGTAATAATATTGATATTATCAGTAACACCTAACACAAGTGAAGCCTATAAACAATTACATATTTTAGTCTTATCTAATGAAATGTTTGAAATTCCCACCGGACACGGACGACAGCACCCTCGACTCAAATATACAATATTCTAAGCCTGTCTCTTTGGCCCAACTAGATGAGGATCGCAGACACATGGCGGGTTCTGTCTCCGTGGATCTCCAAAAAATATTAGACTGGGGAAGTAGAAATATTGTACAATTCAACCCCACCAAATCTCAGTCTTGCTTACTTTCTCATCAAAGATACACCAGCCCTAGAACCGTCACAATGAACAACCAAGTTATTCAAAGTAATGAGTCCTTTTCACTTGTTGGCATTTCTGTGGATAGAAATCTCAATTGGTACCAACATGTCACATCAATTTCAGAAGCAGCTGCTAAGAAATTAGGTTTCCTCTTCCGGGCTCGCAAATACTTTTCATCAGCTAATCTATATACTTCACAAATAAGGCCAAACCTCGAATACTGCTCCCACATCTGGGGTGCTGCTGCCGCTTCTACACTTGCTATCCTGGACTCCATTCGTCTCATTGGTGACCGTACCCTCACCCAAAGGCTGCCATCCCTTGCCCACCGACGTGCCGTTGGTTATCTCTCTCTCTTTTAAAGATATATGCACGAGCAGTGCTCAGAGGAGCTTTCTTCCATAGTTCTTCCACCTGCTGCCCCCAACAGATCTATCAGGGGAACAGAGCGAATGCACCCTTTTACTGTCCAGGTCATCAGACATAGAACATCTTGTTATGCTCGCTCTTTTCTCCCGAGGACTTCCAAGCTGTGGAATTCCTTGCCGGCGCATGTTTTTCCTTCTCCTCCGAACCCCCAAACCAGAATTAACAAGTTGCCTTTTTCCTCCTTGTCGACACCAACGGTACGATAGTATTTATGCTGTAAGCCCTCGTGGTGTGTTGTTCAAATAAAAAAATTAAAAAACCGTCTTGTGCCTGACAATGTTCCGAACGGTCAACAAATTCTTGTTGGACTCTATGATCTCAGGAGAAATGTTGGTACATTCAGTTCTAATTCTTCTTTTTAATTGGTCGATAGTATTTGGTTTACTTTTGAATACCACATTTTTCAAATGATCTCACAGAAAAATTAGGGAGTTAAGTCAGATGATCTTGCTGGCCACTCGATTGCATGACGCCAGCCAATCCATCTGTTGTAAAATTGTTGATCCAGATACTGTCGATCATTAAAATCATGATGCGCGGGGACACTATCTTGTTTATACCACAAGTTATGACTTACCAACCAGCATTTTGTCAATCAGAAAATAAGTCCAATAACGTCGGAATGAGATATTGCTGTAAAAATTGTAGATATCGTGGTCCATTTATAGTTCAATAAAAAGGTAGGAATCAATAATCCCACTCCTAACAATTACCCCCCAAACACTTACCTTTTGTGGATATTGTATGTAATTCTATCGCATCCATCTTGGATTTTCCTTTGCTCAATATCTGCAGTTTTGACGGTTAACTTCTCCATGTAGTGTAAAAGTAGATTCGTCCGAAAACAGAATATTCGGTACCTGCAAAGAGTTATCATTAAATTTATTCATTAATGTAGCACAAAACTGCATCCTTCGGTTTGAATCGCAATTGGATAACTCCTGCAAAAGCTGTATTTTATAAGGATGAAGCTTTTCAAGTTTTAATACTTTATGTGGCGTCTGAAATGGAATTCCATTCTCTCGGCCAATTTGCCTAACACTACTGTGGGGATTCTCTTCCACTGTCAATAAGTCATTTAATTTCACTTCTTCACTTGTAGACCGGCGACCAGTTTTTGGCAAATCTTCCAAGTTACGTTTCTCGAAATTTCTTATCTATTGACTCACTGTTGATCGATTGATAGATATATCCGGATATTTAGCATTAAACAGAATACACACCTCTGCCTGATTTCGGATCCTGTCACCACAACCAATCGTCATTAAAACTTGATCCATTGTTACAGATACGATATCATATACAACAAAATCGCTAGAGTTCTCTCCGCACACGAAGCCCATCATTTTGAACATTGTTTACAGACTTTGAAATATTGAAGTATCATATCAGTATCATCAGATTGGACCATGTAATTCGTTACAGGCTTCACTTCCCTCAGGTGTTACTGATAATAAAAATGTTATTACTCACATTATGTTATTCTTCCAAAAAAAATATTTGTGTCGCTGAATCGAGAATTGGATAAGCTTTAAGAAGATATAATCACACTACCAACCATCCCATTTCGAAATTTCGAAAGAGTATCTACCCCTTAAAGAGATATAACGATAGGGGTGAGATTTTTATATGAAAAAGTTAGGTTTTGACAATAAAAATCGACCTGTTGTGAATTTTCCTCAATAATGGTCACATTAAATTTTATCGAATTTATGACTTACTTTATAGACACAGTGTATATATATATATATATATATATATATATATATATATATATATATATATATATATATATATATATATATATATATATATATATATATATATATATATATATATATATATATATATATAAACAGAGATCTCCCTATTAGTGAATTTTTTGTTCTACGAAAAATTCGCTAAAAACCATAAATGTTTAGTTTAAACAAGTTACAGAAGTATGCCCATCTCACTGAAGAATCTGAAACACAATGTAACATTTAAGAGGTAATACCACAGCATAAGAAGACCACTATGCTGTGGTAATACCTTCAAATGCTGCTCGTATTGACTGAAATAAGTGATCCACGCTTTCAAAAGATTCCTTGAATACTTCGCGTTTAATATGATTCCACAAAAAGGTCTACGGTGGTTAACTCTGGTGATTTTGTTGGCTAAGGTGTTTCGCTATAAGTACCAATAAATTCCCTTGAAAATCGATGCGATAAATATTGACAAACATCTCTAGGGAAATGCGTCGGAGCACCTTCTTGTTGAAACTAGCTGTCGTGTACAGTACCTGTGTATAAGCTGTCGTGTCCAAGTAGCTCAAGGTAACGCTCGAAAGTTGGGGATATTTAATAGATAAGAAGATCTATAATAATTCTTGTGACAAAAATTCCACAACAGACATTAAATGAGAAGGATTTTTTATATCCGGATGTTATGTTTGAACGTTGGTTTCATTGTGACCAATATTGAATTTTGCGCCTGTTTAAAATACCGTTATTGGTTACGTTGATGTCTACGTCGTTCATAATCAGATGGTCTTAGTGCTTGACAGGTTTGCAATTTATAAGGCTTGAATTAAATTTTTCTTAAAATGAAATGAGCTGTTTGATTCAGATACCCGATGCTGGTTTTAGATTCTTCTACTTGGTGTTTTTCGATTTTCAAAACGGATTGTAACACTTGGTATTGTTTTTCCTTCAATAGTAAAGCCTCGCTAAAATGTCTACGTCGTTCATCATCAGCATGCAGCATCAGCAGCTGATCTTAGTGCTTGACATGTTCGCAATTTATAAAGTTTAAATTTATTTTTGCTTAAAATGAAATGAAAAATGAGGTTTGGTATTGTTTTCCCTTACTGAAATATTTTTGTCGCTGCACCACAAGGTCATTAAATGAACCGTACTCATTTAGACTGACTACTAAACGCCTTAAAAAGGCTTGACAGGCTGTCTCTGTTCCGGAAATTCGTTTAAATACACCTATTTGGGTTCTTTATACGTTTTTTGCTCACAAATTTAGCAGGATAGCATGGCAAGATTTTGTTCATATGAAAAACTACCTCCCTCTATTGTACAATATAATTAACTTAGGGAAACGTGTCAAAAATAATACTAGTATGACAATAAAATTGAGTTTGTCAGAATTGGTAATTGTCTTTTTTTCGCCACCATGATTTCAGCGCATGCTATACCAAAATGTTATAAAATTTCTTAAAAAGGTTTTTTATGAGATCATAAGAAATTATATTTATATAATTATTTGTGCGGCATATCGTTCAATTTGTAATACGTTGATGATGGTTTCTTCAAAACGCAACGTTGCATTGAAAATTTGTAATTGCTAATTGCTACCTTGTAGAGCAGAAAAAGTGGCAATAAGAAAGTGTCTTCTGTTTTTTTATACCTTTTCAAGTAACTTCAGGAGACTATAAAAACAACCTAGAAATTTCGGTTTTTACGAACATCTTAAAAAGTACCTAAGTGGAATTTTTGGGTTTGTAAATAACATACATAAAGATGGAGCTTAGGTTTTTTTAATTGGTATAATCTTAAAATTAAATACATTTTGCTTAAATTTTTACAAGCTTGTAACTGTTCCAATATTTTTTATGTTAACTTATAAATAATTTAGATTTCAGTTAATGAAGTGAAAGCCTCTGATAAGAACCTGGCCGTTGTCGCCTTAACGGTACTATGGGGTGGTTCTCATACGAGCATAGGTTGATTTTATTCGTCACAGGGGCAGCCGAACATATTTAACCGCACCGTGTATTGCATGATCATTTTCGTTCTCTCTGCTTTGGTACTGGGCCACTTTTTAGCGGGCAAAACGGATCTCGAAAACATCTTGCATACTGGACAGCCTCTGAAATAATAAAAGTAATAAATATTTATTTTAAATATATACTGTGTTTTTAAAAGTAAGCATTTACAAAACGTTCGGGCGCAGCAAGTGCATTATGGTAGCAAATTTTCATTAATTGTTCAAATTTGGATAACTCATATAAACATAAAAAGTTTAATTTTGGTACGTAGTAAGGTCTTTCACAAGGCAACATTCTAACCAAATTTTGTCGAAATAGCTTTGTTACTTTCGGAGATAAAAAAAATTCGAAAGAAACCTCAACATTTTCCCGGTAAACTTTGTCCGATTTTCCTGGCTAACACACTCATCCAAGCCATTAATAAAAGAAAGATTCTGGACGAGTTTATCAAAATCGGTTAATAACTTTTTGAGTTCGTGGTGCGGATACACACACACACACACACACATATATATATATATATATATATATATATATATATATATATATATATATATATATATATATATATATTAATTCAGGGTAGTCCAAGTTCAATATCTCCTTTATTATCCAATAATAAAAACCATTTGGAACAACAATTACAGGTACTAACGTATGTCATGGTTGAAACAACCCCCCATTTACAAGTTTTCTGAAATAATAAAACGAGGTCAGAATAAGTACTAGGTTTTGAGAAGCAGTAACCGTAAATCTTAATTTAATTCTTCATATATCCCAACAGACGACTAATAATCAAAGCGATTTGAGTCTAGAGAGGAAACTGTATACAGGTGTTTCAAAAATAAGACACTAATTCGTTCTGTGTATAAATGTACCTTTGAAGAAAACATTCAATATCTAAGTAAATACCGGTTTTAGGTATAGGGAATACTTTACGAAACTGAAAGAACATTGGTTGATGTGTCGAAATTGATTCTAATATACAAGTGTCCCATTTGAGTTTCTCGAGAAAACTTGACACCAGTGTTTTTACTCACCCTGTTTACTGCTTGCAAGTAATTCTTTCTGTATTGATTGAAGTTGAAAGAAGAACACTTTTTCAGATTTTTGGCATGATAGATTGTTGAATGCTCACATATTAATGAAGATACAGACCGTCAAATGTGCCACTGATGTTTTAGAAAAGTGGCAATAACTTTTGAAAGACTCTGTATAGACTAGAAGAATCCGGAAAACAAGAGCAATTTAAAAATGAACCAATATACAGGATGTACTGTTTAAACAAAGTGAAGTTTCGGTTGTACCTAATATTCGCAACACCCTGTATATGCAAAAATTATTTTTGTTTATAGCTAACGTTAGTACCTACCACTTTTATGCCAGATTTGTTTTTATTATTTAATAATAAAGCATACAGTGAACGCTGTTGGATCACCCTATATATATATATATATATATATATATATATATATATATATATATATATATATATATATATATATATATATATATATAAATTTATTTGCTTTTCTATAATTTTTACTGCCCTTTTGTTGGTTTGACAGTTAATGAATATTTATTTTTATTTTATTTTACATTTTGATAGATATATAACATTCAACGTTTTAAATTTAAGGAAATGTAACAACGAATTTGTAAATTTATACCTAATATAGATCATTGACAACCATGTCTTTTTTGGTATTTGCCTTTGTTTTTGAGCGCCATTACATTTTTGTTCTTGTCTATATGTGTGTGTTGTATGTTTTGTTTCTATAACATCGGCCTATCTCCGCGACTATGGCCAATCACCGATGCCAGGGAGCAGTTTTACCTCACTATCCTAAAAATTGTGCCGAACCCCTGTCTTTATGTAAGGAGGGGAGGGATTTTTAACGTGCCCAACATCGCATGAACGGCGGCTTTACGCCCCCTCCGAAGGGCGGAACGCGCAAGCATTCAACTTGCTCAAATACAATGCCAGAACCTCGGTTGATGTTAACGTTACAGTTTGTACTGAAAAAGTGAAAGGAGAACCCTGGGATCGAACCCAGTACCCTTCGGTTCAGAGGCACACGTTCTTGCCCCTGAACCACCGAGGCTCTTGTTCTTGTCTATACGAATCTATCCGTATACTTTTCTTATTTGATTTATTTACTTAGGACTGAAATTATTCTTTTATCAGAGCAATGAAGATCTATATCTCAAAAGGTGTGCTTCAGGTTAGAAATAGGCAGCTGATACACAGACTTGCACTGGTAAACTAATTCTTTATTATTCTGATGAATTTCACTTTAAATACCATAAAATACTATTTACATTATCTGAAGGAATATACACAGTTTCAAAACCAACATACACAATTTTAATTTCTCCAATACGAGTATCACACAATTTTAAACTTTACATATTAAACTTCCCCAGTGATCACCCTCTAAGAATTAGATAATCAAATCCTTTTTTCTTGCGTTAAATTTATATGAGATTCCATTTTAATCCATTTTTTTCCATTTCCATCTTGCTCCACAATTTCTTGAAAACAAACGAAAATTAAGAAAATTTACTTTCTTTCTTCTTCCGCTATTTATGACAATTCTTTGTCACTATATACGTATTAATGGTGAACCCTTGCTATTAACTTTTAGCACAATTATGTTTCGTACTTTCAGTCATAATTCTTTTCGTTCCTCACAAAAGCACTTGTGGACTTTTACTTTGTAACTCCTAACAGAAAGTTTTGTTGGCATATTTACAACCGACTTCTGTAACTTCCCATTTTATTTAAAAACCTTAATTGTTTAACTGTTAAACTCTGACAATTGATACTTATTCTAATGTTTGCAATAATTGACTGAATAATTAATAATGATTAGTTAAAGAACAAAGAACTATGAACAAATGAAACAATGATGAACTAAAAAACGAGACACAATACACAATTACCACGAGAAAATGGAAGCAGAATGCAGATAAGACGAAAACTACTTACGATAAGATGACAGTTGTACGATTTCTACAGTTGTTTAGTATTTATGACAAGAATTAATGCACACTTTAAAATTCGTATTTGGTAAATCATGTAAACAAGTGGAAAATGGTGAATAACAATTTATTGAGATAAACATCTGATATTCTTATCAAATATGATTCTGGATTAGAGCTTAGTAAATGTTCATAGCAAAAATTCACTAATTAGGGATCACGACTTTTAAGTTTTGAAGAAATCTCTTAAAATCAGCACGAACTAGACCCTCTAGAACACATATACCGGGTCAGTTTTAATTTTTATATGTTTGTGTATATGCTTGTATATATATATATATATATATATATATATATATATATATATATATATATATATATATATATATATATATATATATAGTGTGTGGCCCATTTTAAATGGAAACACCACTGCAACTTTTGTATTTATTATTCAATTTTAATGAACAAAACAATGAACAAAACATAAAAAGATATAAGATGAAAAACTCTATTAATGATGTGAAAATTGTTCTATATGTTACCTGACCAAGGCCTACTAATTGACTTTTTCTAGGTCAAAAATGAGAAAAGGGCTTAGGGCCATTTTTCAAGAAAAAGATAAGTACGCCACTGCATTCGGGGTCCTTCAAAAGAGACATATGCCAAATTTCTTAAAAAAAGGAGAATTATTAACCATTTCAGAGATATTTATTTGTGTGGCACTTCTCATATGGAAACACACTTGTAATTTGTATTTATAACCCAATTTTTTATGACGAGATCTCAAAAGATAGAAAATAAAGAAGTCTATAGATCCTGTAAAAATGGTTTCGCATGCCATTGGATCACGGCCTACTAAACCTATTTTCAAATGTCAAAATTTTTAAAAACGTTTATGGAATAAGTAAGTACGCCACTGGATTCGCTATTCTACAAAATTGTTACCCACCAAAGTACATAAAAAAAACTTTTATGACGGAACTGTGAAAGTCAACAACAACATCTCAAAAGTTGAAGAAAAAAGTTTATAAATGCTGTGACATGAAAATAGTTTTAGTAGGCCGTGATCGAAAGGCATAGGAAACAATTTTCACCAGATCTATAGACTTCTTTATTTTCTATCTTTTGAGATCTCGTTAAAAAACGCGTTATAAATACAATATACAAGGGTCACACAAATAAACCTCTCTGAAATAGTTAATAATTCTTATTTTTTTATAAAATTTGATACATATCTATTCTGAGGTATGCCGAATGCAGTGGCGTACTTATCTTTTCCTAAAAATGGCCCTAAATCTTTTCCCATTTTTTGACATAGAACGACTGCATTAGTAGGCCTTGGTTAGAGACATAGAGAACAATTTTTACAGCTTTGATAGAGTTTTTCAACCTATATCTTTTGATATTTTGTTCATCAAAATCCAGTTATAAATACAAAAGTTACAGGGGTGTTTCCATTTCAAATAGGCCACACTGAATATATATATATATATATATATATATATATATATATATATATATATATATATATATATGTATATGTATATATATATATATATATATATATATATATATTCTGTTTTCTCGTGCTAATTGTTTACTGCGTCTCGTTTTTTAGTTCATCGTTGTTTCATTTTTTCATTGTTCTTTGTTTTTTAACTAATTATTACTAATTACTCAGTCGATTAATGTAAACATCAGAATAAGTGTTAATTGTCAGAGTTTAACAGTTAAACAATTTAGGTTTTTAAATAAAATGGGAAGTTACAGAAGTCGGTTGTAAATATGTCAACAAAACTTTTTGTTAGGAGTTATTCCTATATCTTTTGATCTTTTGTTCATCAAAATCGAGTTATAAATACAAAAGTTACAGGGGTGTTTCCATTTAAAATGGGCCACACTGAATATATATATATATATATATATATATATATATATATATATATATATATATATATACAAATACATATATACAAATACAAATACAAAAAAAGTGACTCAAATTCACAAAGTAATGAAATATTTTGGTTAAGACGCAAAAACAGTATAAAACAATATAATATATTCCCATCGAAAATTAAACGCCGAATCCAAATATGTAATAATATATTTGAGGCGTTTTATAGGAAAAAGTCACGTTACGGTTGTTTGAAGTTTCTAAAAAATAATAATGTTTCAGAAGCACCTTGTGTAAATTTCTCAGGGACTGTCAACTGCATGAGATCAAGCAATATTTTAGTATTAAGATGTAAGAAAATTGTAGCTGAAGAATACAACTCAGTTAACAAAAACGGTTTGATTAAAACTCTTCAAATATCAATTTTTGTTTTCACGTCGCCACATTTTGCAAACTATTAGAGCTAAATACCAAGTATGGTACGAAAGGTTCTAATAAAATTTGAGAAGGAATCTAAAAATGTAATAATGTATAGGGTGTTCTATTTGAAGTAAGGAAGTTGATGTTCACTTCCGGTACGATCAAAAGCTATAGCGATTTTCAATGAACAGATAATTATTTAAAACATACCTCTAGAAATTTTCATATTTTAGATCATATACAGCTAACAGTTCAAGTTCGTAGGACACCTTATATATACATATATACATATATATACATATATATATATATATAGTGAACACAACCCGATTCCATTCACCCTCCAAATTTGACCTGATATAAGAGGAAAGCGTTTTGCCGACGGCTGAAGTAAAGCAAAAAAATGATGGAGGAGTTGTTGGGCATCACAGAAAATGAATTTCACAAATGTTTTGAATAATATGAAAAAGATTGGACAATTGTACTAGTGCCAGTGAAGAGTACTTTGAAGGGGATGGAAGGTTTTTTGTTTAAAAATTAAACAAATAAATTTAAAGAATATATAAGTTCTGTTTATTTTTTGTATCCCCTCGTATATATAAACATATAGATTATGAAAGTAAACACGAATATGAGTTCTAGGAATTCTAGTTCGCGATAGTCAGTAGAATTTTTTTGGAAATTCAAAATATTTTCAATAGTCATATCGAATTCTTAAATAACCACATAGTTTCTAGGGCTTTGTTTATTGGCTATTTACTCAAGTAACCATAACAATCTACTTACCTCGAAATGCGAATGCCAAACTGCGTGGAGCTTCTCCATCTTTCAATGCAGGGTAGGCAGAATGCATGCCGACATCCATAAAGAAGGCCGTATTTAAATTCTTGATTAAGTTCTTCAATATTCATTAGGCATATGCCACATGTTCTGATTGTAACACTTTCATCTGGTTGTGCTGCCGATGAGTGCTAGTAAAAAACAATTGGATTTTAATTTAGTGTTTCATAAAAAGAGTGAGAAGATTGTGATGCCTCTATTGCCTTATAGTGGCGAGTTTATATAGGAGTTATGTGTAATTTTATGCTAACCAATTCATTAATTATTTGTGATCTTATTTGGTGAAACCATTCTATTCCAAATACAGAGGTAGACACTATTTATCTGGTTTCATTCTAGTTTTTTTCTCTGTAAGAATATATTTGTAAAAATTTTGTTCACCTCCCTGTTGTGAAACAGCAAAACCGATTACAGATAAAAAAATAAACCTTTGTTTATAGTCTGAAATAGTCTCTAGGCCTGTATTTAGTTTAGGCTAACCATTTAGTAATTGACGCGCAAAAAAAAATTCGGACTTTGATCCACATTCAAAGAAAAAAAGTAAAAGAAAAAAGGATACCCGTTGTTTTCATTTTTTACTTCCTTAAGTATCTTAATTTTGTTGTTGACTTTTTATGCAGTAAAAGTTGTAAAGAAATAAATACCTACAAGTTTTTAATTGATTTCTAGTCAACATTCATCCGCGACACAATGTACACCGTTGTGAGTCACGTATTTTCCCTAAGGGACCACCCAATAATATAGATAACTAGACAAACGATAATATAAATGTATTTACAAGCGAAAATAATTTAGCAAAAACCAGAAGGCTTGAAAATTCTCCGAAAACTAACAAAATATTTTTTACACGACATTTTTCTAAGAGAATTCATAAAATTCAAACTACCTATATACCTAATCTGTATGTATAATTTAAAAAAGAAAATGTGAACAATTTGTTTTTCTATTTTTGACAAAACTGAACAAGTGGAAGTTAAAAAAAATGTTCGCAGATTTTTTTTAAATATTTTCATGTCCCAAGCTGTCAGGAATAAGAACATTAGGTAAGTCCGTCACTTTAAACTTTCATTTGACATTTGTGAAAACAATGTATGAACTACCTATGGGTATATAGGAAAATGTAACCATAGATAATTCTATCAACTTAATTATTTTTGCGTTTTTTATTCCAAAGTTAATTTAAATATTTTAGTATTTTTTTATAGAAGATCCGTTATTATAATTAGATTAAAAAAACTGAAAAAAGGTTAAAACTCATCGCTACATGAATCATGGTATGCGATTATAAATGCAAATATTTCCAAAACTAGAACTTTTAGGTATAGAGAGTGTTATACAAGACTTGTAGCAGAGGGCATGCTCTTTAGCACTGAAACACAAAATAAAGGTCGTTCTGCTGAAAAAATTTAGTTACGGCAGTTTCAATTTTTTTACATTCAGTCACTATTTGAGAGCGGCCTGTATACGACAGCTCTATTTTTCTCGGCGAATAATATAAACGAAAGCCTCTCTGAAAACGTGATTTTCATGGGATTTTGCTATATATTGTTAAAAACATCGTATTATAGCTCTTAATATGTGCCAAAAATTTACGCTCATTTGAAGAAATCTTTTTTAAAAATCAAAAGTCACTTTACGCTGCTGGAAAAGTGTTTGCAAAATTTAAAAAAGAACTGGTAATACTCGTCAGGTAAAAATGACAAAGATAAGCCACAACAATAGAAAGGCAAATAAAATATTTGTAGAAGAGCTTAAAAGAAAAACATAATTTCTTAAAGAAGTGTAGAGGAGAACGGCTAAATTTATTGGACATATTTGTTTGAAGGACACATGCTTGAAAATGGGAAAGAGCCAGACCAAGAGGAAAAGCTACAATGAAATAAAAAGAACTGTTGGGGCAAATGGTGATGACCGCCACGACAAGGGTAGCGCCTTTTGACTATGATGCTTACATTTTAGTGAATTTTCTTTAAAAAAAAATCACAAATGGGGAGATCCGTGTTTATGTATATATATATATATATATATATATATATATATATATATATATATATATATATATATATATATATATATATATATATATATATCGTACCGTTAACTCAAAAAATAATGGACCGATCTTGATCAAATTTGGTGAGTACCTTCCTTTTGCAAGTGGCTTAGATAAGTTCGTTAGCCAAGAAAATCTAATCAGGTTTTCCCGAAAAATTTTGTGTTTTCTTTCTAAAAAAAATATATATCCGGAAATAACAAAGTAAGGGCAACCAAATTTGGTACGCGTATTTGTATTCTAAAGGGTGAACCCCATACCGATTTTAGGTCTCTAGGTTTAAAGACAAAAAAATTATGGGCAGTTAAAAAAAATGGAGTTTACCTCAAAACGTCAAAGTTGCGATTTGTTGAAACGTCAAAATTAGCAATGTTTAGGCAAAGAACGTGAAACAAATATGGATTGTGAGAGGGAAATGTTGCAAGAAGAGTATTCTGCGAACCCTTAAGTTTAAGCTTCAACCATCATTGCCCTTCATTTGACTAAAATATTTACAGAAAATTCATTTCAAATAGACCCTTTCTCTGATGCTTTGGCTGTCGGTTTAATTAAGTTGATGCTTTCGCTGTAGGTTTAGTTAAGTTTATGGTTTAACGGTCTATAATTTTTAACTAATTTTCGTAGAACAAATTCGTTAATGCATTTTTGTATTTTTAATGGAAATATGATGCATGTTTGTAAGAAAAAAATCTGGACGCAGTATGTGCGTTTTGGTAGCGAATTTTCATTAAATTCTTCAAATTTCAATAACTCAGTTTGCTATTAACGTAAGTTTTGTTGGCTAGGAAAGCAACATTTAAGTTTCTTTTCGGAAAATTTTTGTCCATTTTTAAACAGTAAGTCATTTTGAATATAGTACATTGTTTCTACTACATAGGCCATACCGGTAATCAGATTGATGTATGCTCGCATTTGCTATTAAAAACATTTTTACGAAAATTCACTTCCACAACGCACTTGCTGCGTCCAAACTTTTTGTTAATTGCAGTTAGACTATTTATTTAACTCACGTTTAATGTAAGGTAAGTAAAAAAGAGTGCTGCAAATTGAATCATAACTACTACATAGCTGTCATAACCTACTTTCTTCAGGAAAACATTCTCCTAAAATGGATTGAAGGTCCATGACTTGACCACAAATAAAGTATTCGTATTACTGTACCCATAAACTTCTTAACGATATTTATTTTTAATAGTAAAGTTTACCAAATCAACCCACTATTATTACAATTAAGTTTTCTCTGTAGCGGCCTTACTCACAAATAATCCAGATTATCAGCTTGTCAACATCCATATGTGCATCAAATTTGATGTCGATTGCTTAATTACAAAACAATTAAATGTTTAACCTCTACATGATAAACCCCTACTTGAATTCATGGAAAATATGAAGCTGGCCTTGATTTGACCTTGAAAGTCATCGCCAAGATCAAATCCAAGGTTACTCTCAGATAACCAGGAAAAATCCTTATCTGTGACTTTTTTCACCGCGTCTGAACTTTCAGAGTTATTCTAATGTTCTGTTAGTTTTGATAGACCACACAAGTGATCAATTCAGTCCATCCCCCAGCGAATTTTATGGTAAAATGTGAATTTCTCGATGAAAAAATAAGAGGAGGAACTATAGTCTACGTACACTTAATAATCTAATGTAATATTCTTTCAAAACTAAAATCATATTCACCCCCTCACATTCAACCCCGACAATTTTATCGTAAAATATTAGATGAGTGATGAAACTGAACGTTTTCTAATACACGAACTCTAAAACATTATATTACTAGAGTTTTAACGAAAAAAGATCAATTTTCACCAAATCACCCTCATTTATCCCTTACTCCTTGGAGCGGTTTTACCCAAAAACAACCCGAAGCGTTAGCTGATCAGGTGCTAATTGTATACTAAATTTGAAGACGATATCTTAATTCGTTACAAGTTATTACCCCTACTAGGAAACAGACGTGCAGACAGATAGACAGGAAGATTCATTCCGAAAAAATGTTTTTTGTATTTTTTGAAAACTTTTGCGTCGTTTTAGCAAAAAAAAATCGTAATTTATGTCATCGATATTCCACCCCCACACGTTCTACCTCTAATATAATTTCAGCACAGATTTCAACCAGATGTTGAATGAAATTAAAACTTTTTTTAATAAACAAACCCTAGAACGTTATATTATTCCAGTTTTAGCAACAAAAAAAAATTTCACCGAATTATCCCCCATTCGTCCCCTATCCCCTGGAGCGATTTTACCCAAAAACATTTCAAACCGCTGGTTAGTCGGTGCTAACTGTACCAACTTTGATGACGATATATAAAAAAAAATCCAAATAATGTTTTCTACAGGTTTTGGCCCTATTTACGACATTCAGGCAAACTTTTTTTTTTGAAATTTCTGTCAGCGATACCCTACATCCAAACGTATTAACGGTGTGAAAGTAACAATAAATGTATTAATGTAAACGGAATCAGAAAGTAAATACTTACAGATTGAGCTTCTGCCATGGTATAGATGTAATAAAGTACACAAGAACGGCTAACCAACAACTGTCTAGAGAGTTTGAAGAAAACACGAAAACTAATACATCTGTCAGGCTACAACCCTATTTTATACCTTGACTTCAGTAAGCTTAATGAATTCCAATAATCATAGAACAAATATTTTCCATGGAAATACTGGACATTATCAGATTGTTGCTACCTTTGAAACTTCCAGGAATATACCTGAGCTTACAAAAGTT
The DNA here is from genome assembly GCA_964006375.1 of Tillus elongatus. Classification (NCBI taxonomy): domain Eukaryota; kingdom Metazoa; phylum Arthropoda; class Insecta; order Coleoptera; family Cleridae; genus Tillus; species Tillus elongatus. Next base: position 208,872,827 of record OZ023262.1, on the reverse strand, counting down.
TTAAGTAGAAAGGTTTTTGTTGATTTTGTTGAAAATATACTAAATACTTATATAATCACTTAAGAATACTATTTACGATGGAATTACATTATTTGACAAAACATTTATACCTGAAAATATTTAAAACACATTTCGAAAGTTGCTATTCTTAACTTACGGTGCTCAAAGAGTCGTTTGAAAAAGCACTTATGCGAGGAACATTGGGCATACATCAGCTATCTTGATTAATTTTATGTTGTGTGTGTGTGTTTTTGTTTGTTTAACGTCGGTCTATTTCCGCGACTATGAACAATCCCCGAAGCCAGGGAGCAGTTTCATGTCACTATCCTGGAAATTGCGGAACCCCTGTCTTTCTGTAAGGAGGATAGGTATCTTTAAGGTGCCCAACATCGCGTGGACACGGGACCGACGGCTTTACACCACCTCCGAAGGGCGGAACGTGTAGAGTTTTAACTTGCTTAAATACAATGCCACAACCTCGGTTGATGTTAATGTTACAGTATGTACTGAAAATTGAAAGGAGGACACTGGGATCGAACCCAGTACCCTCCGGTTCAGAGGCACACGTTCTTACCACTGAACCACCGAATTAATACCAAGTATTATACACCTAGTCCAAAACTAATCTTACACAGAACAGCGATACATTTTGTCACCAACATAAAAGTATTTTAATCCAAAAGGTAAAAGTCTGGATGCAGCAAGTGCGTTATCTAGTGAATTTTCATAAACATGTTTTTAAAAGAAAATATGTATTTTTTAATAAAAGCATGCATCGAGTTTGGTTACCAGTATAACCTCTATCGTAAAAACAATCTACCATATTTCATCAAAATAATTTTGTTTGAAAAAGCAAAAAAATTTGCGAAGATGAAGTTAAAATGTTTCCGAAAAAACTGGTCCGATTTTCCTGGCCAACGAACTTCTTTAATAATTATTCACAAAAAGTTTTACGACCAAACTTACAAAATAATTTTTCATAAAAATTTGCAAACAATTGTTTCGCGAAAATCCGAAAACAATTTTGTTTTTAATTTTTTTAATAGCAAATATATTTTTTTAATGAATTCGCGCATCAAATATAATAAAATAAATAATAAAAAATATACCATATTTTATCAGAATGACTTTTGAAAATGTACAAAAATTTTCCGAAAATAAACTCAAAATATTCTCTAAAAATCTGGTTTCCTGGCCAATGAATTATTAAGTTAATAGCAAATTGACATTTTATTTTGAAATTTGAAGCATTTAATGAAAGTTTGCTACCATACCGCACCTACTGCGTCCCGAGTTTATTTGTTTTTTTACAAACATGCATTATGTTTCAATGGAAAATGCAAAAATGCAATAATATACGATTAAAAAAAAAGAAAATTTGTATCACCAACAACTTATAGGCCAGCCCAGTAATTGTGACAATAATTTTATAAAATTCAGCTCGAGACACCCTATAATTAGCGTATACAATGTTTTCTCGTATGTGGTATAATAACGGATATATAGAGCTTTACCGTAAAAATGGATCAGCCTGTATATATGAAAATAGATAAAACTGAAATTAACCCCGGATATGGGTTATAGGGGGCCTAGATCACGCTTATTTAAAAAAATCTTTTCAAACTTCAAAAATCGCAGTCTCCCAAAGTTCATTAAAAATTATAGACCATTAAACGATAAACTCTATAACTAAAACTACTACCAAAGCATTGGAGAAAGGGTCTATTTGAAATAAATTTTCTGTAAATATTTTAGTAAAATCAAGGGCAGTGAGGGTTGAAGCTGAAAGTTAAGGGTTTGTAAACCGCTCATCATGCTACATTTTTCTGAGTGACCCGTATTCGTTACAGGCTTTTTGCCTAAATGTTACCAATTTTGATGTTTCAAATCGCAACTTTGACGTTTTAAGAGGTAAATCCCATTTTTTTTTCGTTAAATGCCTATAACTTTTTGTCTTTCAACTAAAAAAAGATCAACATTTTGGTACATAGTTCACTTTTTATCCATAACTTTGTTATTTCCGGAGATGTAAAAATGTTGCAGAAGAAAACACAACATTTTCCGGGAAGAACCAGGCCGATTTTCTTCCTGGCTAACGAACTTGTCTAAGTCACTTGCAAAAGGGAGGTAATCACAAAATTTGATTAAAATCGGATCATTGTTTTTTGAGTTATCGCTGTGACATATATATATATATATATATATATATATATATATATATATATATATATATATATATATATATATATATATATATATAAACTAAAAATTGGAATTGACCCCGGATATGGATTCTAACCGGCCTAGTTTTACCTTATTTAAGGAAGGAAATCTTTTCAAAATTCAGAAGTGGCGAGATAACTTTCGTGTTAACACACTTGAATTTTTAGAAAATTTTATTGACTTATAATTACACAAAATACTTATTAATATAAAAAATACAAGATAAAATTTAAAAAATCGGGACGCAGCAAGTGCGTTGTGGTAGCGAATTTTCCTTTAAATGTTTTTAATAGCAAATGTCTTTCTTTGATGACAGCAGGCATCAGACTTGGTTGCCTATATAGTAGAAACAATGTACCATATTTCGTCGAAATAACTTTATTGTTTGAAAATATATAAACAGTTTTCAAAAGCCTGGATGCAGCAAGTGTGCTATGAGAATGAATTTCCATAAAAATGTTTTTAATAGCAAATGCGAGCAGGCATTAATCTGATTACCGGTATAGCCTATGTAGTAGAAACAATGTACTATATTTTATGAAAATTACTTATGGTTTAAAAATATACTAAAATTTTCCGAAAATAAACTTAAATGTTGGTTTCCTAACCAAAAAAGCTTACGTTAATAGAAAATTGAGGTACTGAAATTTGAAGGATTTAATGAAAATTCGCTACCAAAATGAACTTACTGCGTCCATATTTTCTTCTTACAAACGCATCATATTTCGATAAAAAATGCAAAAATGCATTAACGAATTTGTTCTACGAAAATTAGCTAAAAATTATAGACCGTTAAGCCATAAACATCATTAAACCTACAGCGAAAGCATCAACTTAACAAAACCGACAGCCAAAGCATCAGAGAAAGGGTCTATTTGAAATGAATTTTCTGCAAACGTTTTAGTAAAGTGAATTGCAATGACGGTTGAATCTGACACTTAAGAGTTCGCAGAACACTCTTCTTGCAACATTTTCTTTTCACAGCCCGTATTTGTTTCACGTTGTTTGCCGCAAGATTGCCAATTTTGACGTTTCAAATTGCGAGTTTGACGTTTTGAGGAAAACTCCAAAATGTGTGTCTTTAACTGTCCATAACTTCTTTGTTTTTAAAGCTAGACACCTAAATTTTGGTACAGGATTCACTCTTTATAATACGAACAACCAAATTTGGTTGCCCTTACTTTGTTATTTCCGGAGATATGATTTTTTTAGAAAGAAAACACAAAATTTTCCGGGAAAATCTGGTTCTATTTTCCTGGCTACCGAACCTGTCCAAGCCACTCGCAAAAGGAATTTTCAATTCATTTTTGAGTTATTGGTCGTATATATATATATATATATATATATATATATATATATATATATATATATATATATATATATATATATATATATATATATATATATATATATATATATATATATATATATATATAGGGTGTTTCTAAATTGATGCGAAAAATTTTACAGGGTGATTCTTTGGCGAGAAATAAGGGGGGTCTTTTTTATAAAGTTTTTCTTGAAACCCCTTCTCCTCCAAGTTATACCCCTTTGAAATTTTGGCACAAAGAAAAGTTTTCATTAAATTTCTCCGTTATGGAATAATTTTAAAAATCAAAATTTTGCAGATGCATAAGGCTAACAAAATGACAGTTTTAAAAGGATTTTATAACCCTCTAATGTTATCACAAGAGGGTGAAAAAACATACCCTTACATTATTTTTTTCTGTACTTTTTATTGTGTCTACCGTTTTCTATTAAAAATTCTCGATAGATTGACAGCAACCATAACAATTAATATTAGTGTGATTATGACGTTATTTGACAGCCTACCACGTACTTGATTTTTCAGCAAATAACAACCACTCTGTAAATTCATGTGACATCGATCTGAGTAATATTTTATTTTTTTGTGATGAAACTAACAATTTTATGAGAAAATGTCAAGACATAAAAAAGTTGCCAAATGAATCCTTCTTTCTAAATCACTTTTTTTAAATAGAAAAGGGTATACACAATTAAAAGTACTGTTAAAAAATAATGTAAAGGTAGGTTTTTTCACCCTCTTGTGATAACATTATAGGGTTATAAAATCCTTTTAAAACTGTCATTTTCTTAGTCTTATGCATCTGCAAAGTTTCGTTTTTTAAATTATTCCATAACGGAGAAATTTAATGAAAACTTTTTTTTGCCAAAATTTCAAAGGGCTGTAACTTGGAGGAGAAGGGGTTTCAAGAAAAACTTTATAAGAAAGACACCCCTTATTTTTCGCCAAAAAATCACCATGTAAAATTTTTCGTATCAATTTAGAAACACCTGTATATATATATATATATATATATATATATATATATATATATATATATATATATATATATATATATAAACACAGATCTCCTCATTAGCATGTTTTGGCCGTTTTTACGACGTGCAAGCAAACATTTTTTTAAATTTCTGTCAGCGATACCCAACATCCAAACGTATTAACGGTGTGGAAGTAACAATAAATGTATTAATGTAAACGAAATCAGAAAGTAAATACGTACAGTTTGTGCTTCTGCCATGGTATAGATGTAATAAAGTACACAAGAACGGCTAACCAAGAACTGTCTAGAGAGTTTGAAGAAAACACGAAAACTAAAGATCTGTCAGGCTACAACCCTATTTTATACCTTGACTTCAGTAAGCTTAATGAATTCCAATAATCATAGAACAAATATTTTCCATGACAATACTGGCCATTATCAGATTGTTGCTACCTCTGAAACTTCCAGGAATATACCTGAGCTCACAAAAGTTTTAAGAAGAAAAGTTTTTGTTGATTTCATTGATAATATACTAAATACTTATATAATCACTTAAGAATAATATCTACCATGGAATTACATTATTTGACAAAACATTTATACCTGAAAATATTTAAAACACATTTCGAAAGTTGCTATTCTTAACTTACGGTGCTCAAAGAGTCGTTTGAGAAATTACTTATGCGAGGAACATTAGGCATACATCAGTTATCTTGATTAATTTTATGTTGTGTGTATGTGTTTTTGTTTGTTTAACGTCGGTCTATTTCCGCGACTATGGCCAATCCCCGAAGCCAGGGAGCAGTTTCATGTCACTATCTTGGAAATTTTGCCGAACCCCTGCCTTTCTGTAAGGAGGATAGGTATCTTTAACGTGCCCAACATCGCGTGGACACGGGACCGACGGCTTTACACCGCCTCCGAAGGGCGGAACGTGCAGAGTTTCAACTTGCTTAAATACAATGCCACAACCTCGGTTGATGTTAATGTTACAGTATGTACTGAAAAATTGAAAGGAGCACACTGAGATCGAACCCAGTACCCTTCGGTTCAGAGGCACACGTTCTTACCACTGAACCACCGAATCAATTCCAAGTTTATACGCTTAGTCCAAAACTAATCTTACACAGAACAGCGATACATTTTGTCACCAACATAAAAGTATTTTAGTCCAAAAGGTAAAAGTCTGGCCGCAGCAAGTGCGTTATCATAGTGAATTTTCATTTAAATGTTTTTAAAAGCAAATGTGTATTTTTTAATAAAAGCATGCATCATGTTTGGTTACCAGTATAACCTCTATCGTAAAAACAATGTACCATATTTCATCAAAATAATTTTGTTTGAAAAAGCAAAAAATTTTGCGAAGATAAAGTTAAAATGTTTCGGAAAAGACTGGTCCGATTTTCCTGGCCAACGAACTTCTTTAATAATTATTCACAAAATGTTTTACGACAAAACTTACAAAAGAATTTTTCATGAAAATTTGCAAACAATTGTTTCACGAAAATCCGAAAATAATTTTGTTTTTAATTTTTTTTAATAGCAAATATTATTTTTTTAATGAAAGCGGGCATCAAATTTGGTTACCTGTATAACCTAGATAGTATAAAAATATACCATATTTCATCAGAATAACTTTTGAAAATGTACAAAAATTTTCCGAAAATAAACTAAAAATATTATCTAAAAATCTGGTTTCCTGGCCAATGAACATTAAGTTCATAGCAAATTGACATTTTACTTTGAAATTTGAAGCATTTAATGAAAGTTCGCTACCATAGCGCACCTGCTGCGTCCCGAGTTTATTTGTTGTTTACAAACATGCATTATATTTCTATGGAAAATGCAAAAGTACAATAATATAAGGCTTTAAAAAAAAGAAAATTTGTATCACCAACAACTTATAGGCCAGCCCAGTAATTGTGAAAATAATTTGATAAGAGTCAGCTCGAGACACCCTATAATTAGCGTATACAATGTTTTCTCGTATATGGTATAATAACGGATATATAGAGTTTTATCGCAAAAATGCATCACCCTGTATATATGAAAATAGATCAAACTAAAACTAACCCCGGATATGGCTTATAGGGGGCCTAGATCACACTCATTTAAAAAAACTTCAACTTTCAAACTTCTAAAATCGCGGTCTCCTCAAAAGTCACTTTTTTCTCCGAATGTTCGTTAAAAATTATAGACCATTAAAGGATAAACTCTATAACCAAAACTACTACTAAAGCATTGGAGAAAAGGTCTATTTGAAATCAATTTTCTGTAAATATTTTAGTAAAATCAAGGACAGTGAGAGTTGAAGCTGAAAGTTAAGGGTTTGTAAACCACTCATCTTGCTACATTTTTTCTGCGTAACCCCTATTCGTTACAGGTTCTTTGCCAATTTTGACGTTTCAAATCGCGACATTGACGTTTTAAGACGAAAATCCCAATTTTTTTGTTTAAATGCCTATAACTTTTTTGTCTTTCAACTAAAAAAAAGATCAAAATTTTGGTACATATTCCACATAACTTTGTTATTTCCGGAGATATAAAAATTTTGCGAAAGAAAACACAACATTTTACGGGAAGAACCAGGCCGATTTTCCTAGATAACGAACTTATCTAAGCCACTTGCAAAAGGAAGGTAATCACCAAATTTAATTAAAATCGGATCATTGTTATATATATATATATATATATATATATATATATATATATATATATACACAGATAATATTGAATACAGCACTAAAGTAAAAAAAATCAATTGCTGTTTCACTTCTTTTTTTATGTTTATATTACATATATAAGCACAAGATAAGTAAGTATAATAAAGGATGGCCCTTAATTAACATCTGGGCTGCACAAACTTAAAAGTAGAGAAGACATCTAGATATTGTGTTAAGAGCCATAAGTTTAATTAAAAATCACTTCTAACTGTATGCACACAAAAATTAGTCAAACACATTTATAAAATCTAAAAAAAGAAAACAGTTTTACGATATTATTTTAAATCACCCAATAGGAATACGTTTCGCGGCGATTTCGCAATTCGCGAGTGTATGAACCTAGCTTTTGTCCAAGACTACACTGGACTACCAGGTCTTGATACTTGCAAAGAACATTGACGCCCGTGGTACTAAATTTAACACAACGAACCTACCAAATATTGTCTTTCACACGGAGACAAACTATAAAAATGCCGATATGGATGCTTTTACTACATAATGCATTAGTTATTTCCCCCGGTTATACAATAATAATAATGTCTAAGGGGTCCTGTCGGGGCTCAATTAAGAAACATTAAAAATCAAATATTAACACTACTCTTGGAATATGATTTACTGATATACAGATTTTCTATTTTACGCCAAATTGTATTGGTTTAAGTCATTACCTCACAATTTTCATTTATAACCATCGTCCAATATTTATTTTTAATATTTATTTTCAATATTTATATCCATGTTTTAAATATGTTAGGTTAATTAAAAGTCAGTTGTAAAATATCAAACGTTGTACACGTCTCCACCTATAACATTTTGTGTTAACTAGAGCTGCCGTGACAATATACTACCTAGTTCCGCACCGAGATGGCATCCCTGTCGTACTTCACTTCAATGCTCTACATGCTAACATGTTGCATTTGTTTCAATCTGCGACTTATTTGAATAGCATAGCAGTTCAGGTAACGTCATCTGTCTTTGTCTAGCATTATAGATATTGCATTACAAAATCTAAAGTGATGTCGACGATTATTTAAATCTTAATTTAGAAAAACTTTATTTTTCCTTTATCAAAGGACTTGAAAATTGGTACACAGCCACGTCTGTCTATGTTCTTTTAAGTTGTTAATTTTCGTTTCAATCACTTAAACAATTTGGGAGACATTCCGTTTAAAAAAACATTTTTAAATTTTTTGTTAAGAAAAATTTGGCGTCAAGATCTGATAAACGATCTCATCCAAGCCCTTAAGAGAATAAAGGTAATTCCCAAATTTGGTCCAAATCAGTGAAGTATTTTTTGAGTTACTGGTTGGATACACACACACACACACACAGACAGATATATATATATATATATATATATATATATATATATATATATATATATATATATATATATATATATATATATACGTGTGCGTATCACACCGATTACTCAAAAAATAATGGGCCGATTTTGATTAAATTGGTTAAACACTCTCCTTTTGCAAGTCGCTTGGATAAGTTCGTTAGACAGAAAAAGGGGCCCAGGTTTTTCCGGAAAATTTTTCCTTGGGGAAATTATTGTATCTCCGGAAATAACAAAGTAATGGCAACCAAATTGGCTACGCGCATTTGCATTATAAATTTTGAACCGTGTACTAAAATTTAGGACTGTAAGTTAAAAAACAAAAAAGCTATAGGCATTTAAAGAAAACGAATTGGGATTTTCCTCAAAATGTCAAAGTCGCGATTTGAAACGTCAAAATTGTCAACATTTAGGCACAGAACCAGAAACGAATACATGTTATGTAAAGAAAATGTTGCAAGAAGAGTGTTCTACAAACTCTTAAGTTTCAGCTTCAACCGTCATTGTCCTTCGTTTTACTGAAATGTTTCCAGAAAATTCATTTCAAATAGACTCTTTCTCTGATGCTATTTAAGTGGTTTTTAGTTAAGTTTATTATATATTATATTTATAACGGTCTATAATTTTTAGCTAATTTTCGTAGAGAAAATTCGCTAATGCGGAAACCGCCACTTCTGATTTTTTTAAAGATTTCTTTAAATGAGTGCAAACTAGGTCCCCTACAATCCATCTCCAGGTTTAGTGTCAGTTTTTACCTGTTTACATAGATACAGGGTGACGCATTTCTACGGTAAAGCTCAATATACTTGTTATTATACAGGATAAGAAAAAAAATTGTATACGTTAATTATAGGGTGTCTTGAGTTGCATATTACAAAAGCATTTTGACAATAACAGGTAGGTTAGAAGTGGTTGGTGACACCTACAATTTTTCTCGAACATCTCATATATTAATGCATTGTTGGATTTTTGATCGAAATATGATTCATGTTTCTCAGAAAAAAATCTATACGCACTAAGTGCATTTTGGTAGCAAATTTTCATTAACTGCTTCAAATTTCAATAATTCAATAGGTTCGTTGGCCAGGAAACCACTTGCCTTGGAAACATTTTAATTTTATTTTCGGAAAATTTTTGTACATTTTCAAACAATAAGTTATTATTGTTGCTACAATATAGGTAACACCTGTAACCCAATTGATACCTGATTGCATATTAAACAGACATATTTGCTATTAAAAACATTTTTATGAAAATTCACTTCCATAACGCGCTTGCTGCGTCCAGACTTTATTTTCATCGAACACGCCTTCTATTATTGCATTTTTGCATTTTTAATCGACATAAAATGCATGTTTATAAAGAAAAATATTTGAAATAGTTAATCGTTTATGAGTTATTCTAATTGTTTTGCAACATAAAGGTAAAAAATATATTTGTTTTTTTTTTCAATTAGGTATATAATATGAATTATATGTATCATTTTAGATAATTTTTGTGTGAAAAAATATTTATTCAGCTTTTGCGGAAATTTTTTGTTTCCGTAGAAACATTTTCTTGTAAGATTTTTGTCAGATTTTGTCAAATAATTGTAAATGTTTAATAAGTCAAGAAAGAAAATGTCTTCGGATTTTCATGCAAAAATTGATTGAACATTTTCATGCAAAATTATTTTTTGGAAGTTTCCTAGAAATGCTTTTTGTGAATTATCTTGAAGATATTCCGTTGGACAGGAAAATCGAACCAGTTTTTTCGTGAACTTTTGAAGTCTATTTTCTGATTTTTTTTTCCTTTTTTAGTGAATTTTCGTAGAAAGGTTCACTAATAGGGAGATCCCGACTTTTGAATTTTGAAAAAAATTTTGCAAATGAGGGCGAACTAGGACACCTAGAACCGGGGTTAGTTTCAATTTTTTATATGTTTATATATATATATATATATATATATATATATATATATATATATATATATATATATATATATATATATATAAATAAAAACTCAACATTTTCCTGGAAAAGCTCGTCTGATGTTCCTGACTAACGAATTTATCTAAGCCATTTATAAAAGGAAGGTACTTGACAAATGTTATGAAATTATATATATATATATATATATATATATATATATATATATATATATATCACACCGATAACTCAAAAAATAATGGGCAGATTTTCATAACATTTGTCAAGTACCTTCCTTTTATAAATGGCTTAGATAAATTCGTTAGTCAGGAACATCAGACGAGCTTTTCCAGGAAAATGTTGAGTTTTTATTCAAAAAAAAAAATTTATCTAAAAAAATAAAAAAGCTATGATAACCAGATTTGGTAGGTAGGTTTATAATATAAAAAGTAAACTACACAACAAAATTTAAATTTCTATATTACAAGAAAAAAAAAGTTATAATAAAATATTTTGTGCCAGATCATTTCTATGAAAATTCACTACCATAACGCACTTGCTGCGTCCAGGCTTTAGACAATAAAGCTATTTTAATGAGATATGGTATACATTGGGTCTACTATATTTATATGTGGGTTATACTGATAACCAAATTTGATGCCTGCGTTCATTATAAACATATATTTGCTATTAAAAGTAGCTTTATGGACATTCACTACCATAACGCAATTGCAGCGTGCAGGCTTTTTATTTATAATATGAACCAGTGTGTCAATTTTGGTTGCCATAACTTTGTTTTTCCGGAGTTAAAAAAAATTCCGAAAGGAAACCCAAAATTTTCACGGAAAACTGGTCCGATTTTCCTGGGTAAGGAACTTATAAGCCATTTGAAGAGGAACGGTACCTACCAAAATCGGCGAATTATTTTTTGAGTTATTAGTGTGACACATATTATAGATATATATTTTTTAAATCTCTTTTCCTGTAAATGCTAGACGCCAGTAAACAGTTTCTATCAGCCTCTCCCAAAGCGTACACTATGGTTACGAACTCTTCAACAGTAAAATTAATTTTAGAACGTAACCTTAAGTAAATAAACAGCGCCTCCGTGGCCGTGCGGGAAAGTTGATTCAGACTTTCCAATACGGACTCGGGGGACGACGGTTCGAGACTCACCGGCGGCGAATGATTTTTCAAATCACTGTCGTCGTTGAGATCGAGCTCAAGGTGGAGGGTAGGTTAGTTTAGATGAGCAAAAAGGGTCAGCAATGGCCTAATTGCCAGTAAGCAACTTTCCTTTTAAGTAAATAAACAGAAAGTAATAAAAAGCGAACAATAAAACCAATAATAAACAACCAACGATATACTATAAACCATAAACACCAAAATAATACAAAACATAGCCAATAAAACTATTCTTTTCCAAACGTCAACGGGACGATGTGTCAAATGGCTATTTTGTTCAGTTGCCTAGCTTTTAACTTCAATACATGATTTTGGTAATAATATGTAATGAAATTAAACACATTCCAATAAAAATAAAAATTTTGAACAGCTGTACCTCCTATCGTATTTAGTTTAACTTATCCAAATATGCTATCATAAGAAAGCTTATGATATTCTGCATTCACTAAAGTCAAAATATGCAGGGTGTTGCATTTGAAGAAGAAAGGTATTTTTAAATTCCGCAAAATATAAATACCCTGTATATTAAAAAATAAATTGTCATTATTCACATGCATAAACGCAATCTATCCTAAAAAAAACATACAGGCGAATTGAGAACCTCCTCCTTTTTTGAAGTCGGTTAAAAAACAATTATTATGACAAAACCCGATATTAATATCTCAAACCTGTCGATGAATACAAACGGCTGAAGTAGACCACTTTTTTTACATTTAACGTCCTGTAGTTGGATAACGATTGAAAATAACTCAAAACAATATGATAGCAAGGCTAGATGTATTCTCACCACAATCAGAACCGTAGACCGGTTTCGTTCTAATTAGAGCTCATCAGTACGGTATACTAATTGCAGAGAGAAAACAGCTATAAGGTAATACGGCTATGCTAGCCAACCTCAAGCACATAGTGATATGTAAGACAGGAGTCGCCATCTCGTCCCTATATTACAATTTACAAAATTGTTAGTTGGTTGTACATAGTCTATATTTTATAACATCTTGTGTTATTTGGAGCTGTGTGACAACATACAATTTGGTTCCGCAACGAGATGGCGACTACTGTCTTACATCTTACTATGTGCTGTCAGGTTGTCTACCATAGCCGTATTATTATAGATGTTTTCTCGCTACAATTTGTATGCCGTACTGACCGAGCTCTAATTGAAGCGAAACCGGTCTACGGTTCTGATTGTGGTGAGAATACATCTAGCCTTACATACATTGTCCCTATATTAGAGAGGAAATGGGCTAGGGCTGACAATTTACAAAATTGTTAGTTATAGACAATATACTACTTGGTTCCGCAACGAGATGGCGACTCCTGTCTTACATCTCACTATGTAATATTATATCAGTTTGATCAGCATCAACGTGGCTTTTCAAAAATGCCATAGTATATTAGTGTCTACTTAAAAAAAGTTTGGTGCAACACTCTGTATATTAATACAGGTATAAGTGGAAATAATTTTCGAATGTGCACTTGTGGAACATCTATCGCCTTGAAAAAACTTAATTTTAAAATATCTGTATATCAACACCCTGTCTGAATGGATATATATATATATATATATATATATATATATATATATATATATATATATATATATGTATATATATATATATATATATATATATATATATATATATATATATACATACATATATATATATATATATATATATATATATATATATATATATATATATATATATATATATATATATATGTGTGTATGTATGTATGCATGTACCACACCGAAAAATCAAAAAGCAATAGGCCGGTTTTGATCAAATTGGTAAGTACCTTCCTTTTGCAACTGACTTGGATAAGCTCGTTAGCAAGGAAAAGGGACCCACGTTTTTCCGGAAAATTTTCTATTTTCTTTCGGAAATTTTTTATATCTCCAGAAATACCAAAGTAATTGCAACCAAATTTAGTACGCGCATTTGTATTATAAAAATTGAACCATGTACCAAAATTTAGGTCTGCAAGTTAAAAGAGAAAAACGTTATTGGCATTTTAACAAACAAAAATTGGGGTTTTCCTCAAAACGTCAAAGTCGCGATTTGAACGGTCAAAATTGGCAACATTTAGGCAAGGAACCTGAAATGAATACATGTTATGTAAAGAAAATATCGCAGGAAGAGTGTTCTACAAACCCTTAAGTTTCAGTTTCAAGCTTCATTGTCCTTCATTTCACTCAAATGTTTCTAGAAAATTCATTTCAAATAGACTCTTTATGTGATGCTTTGGAAGTAGCTTTTGTTAAGCTTATGGTTTAACGGTCTATAATTTTTAGCTAATTTTCGTAGAAAGAATTCGTTAATAAGAAAACCTCCAATTTTGATTTTTTTTTAAATTTCATTAAATGAGTGCAAACTAGGACCCCTAGAATCCATATTCAGGTTCGGTTTCAGTTTTTAACTGTTTACATATATACAGGGTGACGCATTTCTACCGTAAAGCTCAATATAATTGTTAATATACAAGATACGAGAAAAAATTGTATACGTTGTGTCCTATAAGTGGTTGGTGATACCTACAATTCTTTTTTCGAACATCCCTTATATTAATGCATTTATCGAAATATGATGCATATTTCTAAAAAAAAAATATATGCGCAGTAAGTGCGTTTTGGTAGCGAATTTTCATTAAATGCTTCAAGTTTCAACAACTCAATTTGCTATTAACCTAAGGTTCGTTGGCCAGGAAACCACTTGCCTCGGAAACATTTTTTAAGTTTATTTCTGGAGAATTTTTTTACATTTTCAAACAATAACGCACTTGCTGCGGCCATACTTTATTTCTAACGAACACGCCTTCTATTGTTGCATTTTTGCATTTGCCATCGACATATAATGCATGTTTATAAGGAAAAGTATTTGAAATCGTTTATCGTTTATGATTTATTCTAATTGTTTTGCAACATAAAGGTAAAAAAATATTTTTCTTTTTCAATTTTAATTAGAGATTAGTTTTATAATTTAAATTAATGTATCCTTTTACCTAATTTTCAAAAAATATTTATTCGGTTTTGGCGGATATTGTTTGTTTCCTTAGAAACATTTTTTTGTAAGGTTTTTGTCAGATTTTGGTAAATAATAGTAAACGTTTAATAAGTTAATAAAAAAAATGTCTCTCAGATTTTCTTGAAAAGCATGTTTGAACATTTACATGCAAAATGCTTTTTGGAAGTTTCGTTGAAATGGTTTTTGTGAATTATTTTATCTTGAAGATGTTCCGTTGGCCAGGAAAATCGGACAAGTTTTTCGGACATATTTTAAGTTTATTTTTGGAAATTGTTTACTTTTTCAAACAATAAAGTTATTTTAATGAAATATTGTCCATTGATTCCACTATATGTATATGTGGGTTATACTGATAACCAAATTTGATACCCGCGTTCATTAAAAAGATATATTTGCTATTAAAAACATTACAATTCATTACCATAACGCACTTGCTGCGTCCAGGCTTTTTTTATAGAGGGTCTTGAGTTGCATCTTACAAAAGTATTTTTTTACAATAACAAGTGGGCTATAAGTGGTTGGTGACACCTACAATTTTTTTCGAACATCCCTTATATTTTTGCATTTTTCATCCAAATATGAGCTATGTTTCTAAGAAAAAAATCTAGACGCAGTAAGTGCGTTTTAGTGGCGAATTTTAATTAACTGCTTCAAATTTCAATAACTCAATTTGCTATTAACCTAAGGTTAGTTGGCCAGAAAGCCAGTTTCCTCGGAAATATTTAAGTTTACTTTAGGAAAATTTTTGTACATTTTCAAACAATAAGTTATTATTGTTGCTACAATATAGGTAACACCTGTAACCCAATTGAGGCCTGTGTGCATATTAAAGAGACATATTTGCTATTAAAAACATTTTGATGAAAATTCATTTCTACAGATTAGGTATATAATTTGAATTTTATGTATCCTTTTAGCTAATTTTTGTGTCAAAAAATATTTATTCGGTTTTCCCGGAAATTTTTTCTTTCCTTTGAAACAATTTTTTGTAAAATTTTGGTAAATAATAGTAAATGTTTAATAAGTTAAGAAAGAAAATCTCTTCGGATTTTCGTAAAAAAATTGTTTGTACATTGTCATGCAAAATTATTTTTTGAAAGTTTCGTCGAAACGCTTTTTGTGGACTATTTTATCTTGAGGAGGTTCCGTTGGCCAGGAAAATCGGACAAGTTTTTCGGGAACATTTTAAGTCTATTTTCTGATTTTTTTTTACTTTTTCAAACAATAAAGCTATTTTAATGAAATTTGGTATATTGATTCTATTATATTTGTATCTGGGTTCTACTGATAACCAAATTTGATGCCTGCGTTCATTAAAAAGATATATTTGCTATTAAAAACATTTTTTTGGAAATTCCGCATAACGCACTTGCAGCGTTCAGGCTTTTTATTTATAATATGAACCTGCGTGCCAATTTTGGTTGTCATGTCTTGGTTTTTTCCGGAGATACAAAAATTTTCTGAAAGGAAACCCAAAATTTTCCCGGAAACTGGTCCATTTTTCCTGGCTACCGAACTTGTAAGCCACTTGAAAAGGAAAGGTACGCATAGGTGATTAAAATCGACCTACAATCCTATTTTTACCTTCACTTTCTTGAAGACTTCCAAGTATCATAGAACAAATATTTTCCTAGACATTACCTACCGTTATCAAATTGTTGCTACCTTTAAAGCTTGCAGGAATATATATATATTGCTAACAAAAGTCTTAAGAAGAAAGGTTTTAGTTGATTTTATTGAAAACACACTAAATACCTGTATAATCACTTAATACTTTTATTTACAATATAGATGCATTCTAGATAATATGTATACCTGCACATATTTAAAACACATTTCGAAAATGACCATCCTTAAGTTACCGTGCTCAAAGAGTCGTTTAAGAAATGAAAAGGCAAAATGGTAGCGAAATTTTATTTAAATGTTTCAAATTTCAAATAGGGTTTTTTTTAAATAAAACTCACAAAATTTGACTAACAGTGTTACCTATAAAGTAGAAACAATAATAATATATATTATTTATAATTTTACGTATCGTACAAGTAAGCTTGGCTTGTGCTCGCACAAGACACAATTTCTATAAAGGATACGTTCTAAATAAAACTGTCAAAAATTATTTATATTGGTTGTCACTTCACAAATGTTGTTCAAATCATCTAATTACAATTTTTCCATCAATAACATGCATCTAACCCAAAGTTTATGGATTAGATAGGTTGTCTGGTAACTCTCGACCAATCAGAGAGTGGAGGGGGAATACGTCACATGTATTCTCAATTGAAATCAAGTGGAATAATAGTGCATTGAATATTGAAATCAGTCGGAATTTTCTTGTTAATCTTTTCAAACTTATACTAAGATTAGACATTTAAAAGTCTGAACGCGGCAAGTGCATTATGGAAGTGAATTTTCATTAAAAAAATTTAATAGAAAATGCAAGCAGGCATCAATCTGATTACCGGTATGGCCTATGTAGTATGTAGTAGAAAAAATGTACTATATTTTATCAAAATTACTTATTGTTAAAAAATGTACAACATTTTTATAAAAATAAACTTAAATGTTGGTTTCCTAGCCAACAAAACTTACGTTAATAGCAAATTGAGTTAATGAAATTTGAAGAAATTAATGAATTCTCCATCAAAACGCACTTGCTGCGTCCAGATTTTTGCTTACAAACACGCATCATATTTCGATAAAAAATGCAAAAATGCATTCACGAATTTATTCTACGAAAATTAGCTAAAAATTATAGACTATTGACCATAAACTGAACTAAATGTACAGCGAAAACATCAACATAACTAAACCGACAGCCAAAGCATCAGCGAACAGGTCTATTTGAAATTTGAATGTCTCTAAATATTTTAGTAAAATGAAGGGCAATGACGGTTGAAGCTGAAACTTAAGGGTTCGAAGAACACTGTTTTTGCAACATTTTCTTTTCACAATCCGTATTTGTTTCACGTTATTTGCCTAAACATTGCCAATTTTGACGTCTCAAATGGCGACTTTGACGTTTTGCGGAAAACTCCAAAATGTTTTCTTTCTTCATAACTTTTTGTCTTTAAACTTAGAGTTCTAAATTTTGGTACATAGGTCGCTCTTTATATTGTAAGCACGCATGCCAAACTTGGTTGCCCTTACTTTGTTATTTCCGGACATATATTTTTTTATAAAGGAAACGCCAATTTTTCCGGAAAAAGCTGGACCAATTTTCCTGGGTAACGAACTTATCCAAGCCACTTGCAAAAGGAAGGTTACTCGCCAAACCTGATCAAGATGGGCCCGTTATTTTTTAGTTATCGGTGTAATATATATATATATATATATATATATATATATATATATATATATATATATATATATATATATATATATATATAAATTCAAACTGACCCCGGATATGTGTTCTAGGGGGCCTAATTAGCGGTCGTTTGAAGAATTTTTTTAAATTCAAAAGTCTGGATCTCCTTATTAGTGATTTTTTTAAATTTAAATTTACTAATAATAACTTAAAATTAAGATGTTCTCCACATAGTAAGAGAACGTATTGAAGTTTTAGATTATTAATCGATTTCAAATTATTGGATTCAATTTATTAGTTTATCTTGAAAAGGATTTAAAAAAAGTTATTTATATTTATGAAATTATAAATTTAAAATGCCTCAAATTGGACAGAAAGTTTTTATTCTAAACCACAACCTAGGTTTTAGGTTTTTTTAATGGGTTAGTTATTTTACTGTAAATGTCCCATTTAATAGGTAACATGCAACTAATCAGAATAAGTAAATTATGTAAAGTAGGTATCTATTTGTATACATACAAAATAGTAGCTTTATAATTTTCACAATCAATTTCGCAGCAAACAACTCATATATCTTATATTTATTTAATTTTAAAATAATAGCAACTTTATTGTTTGAAAATGTACAAAAATTTCCGAAAGTAAACTTAAAGTGTTCCCGAAAAAACGGTCTCTTGGTAAACCTTATGGGTTAATAGCAAATTGAGCTATTCAAATGTAACGAATTTAATGAATATTCGCTTCCATAACCCACTTGCTGCGTCTCAAATTTCTTTTCTTACAAACATGCATTATATTTCGATGGAAAATGCAAAAATGCAATAACATAAGGCGTGTTCGATTAAAAAAAAAACACAAAATTTGTATCACCAACGACTTATGGGCCATTCTGTGATTTTAGAAATACTTTTTTAAGATGTAGCTCAAGAGATCCTATAATTAAGGGATACCTTTTTTTCCTATCTTGTATAATAACGGATATATTGGGCTTTATTGACTTTTTACGAAAATTCGAGAAAAATTATACACCATTAAACGATAAGCTCTATAGCGAAGACTACTCTCAAAGCATCAGGGAAAGGGTCTATTTGAAATAAATCTCCCGGAAACATTTTAGTAAAATTAAGGACAATGGTGGTTGAAGCTAAGACTTCAGGGTTTGTAAAATATTCTTCTTGAGACATTTTCTTTCCATAGCCCGTATTAGTTTCAGGTTATTTGTCTAAATGTTGGCAATTTTGATGTTTTAAATCGCGACTTTCACGTTTTGAGGAAAATCCCAATTTATTTTTCTTGAAGTGCCTAAAACTTTTCGTCTTTTAACTTACAGATCTAAATTTTGGCACATAATTTACCTGTAATGACATAACCCGCCTAGCAAATTTGGCTGCCGTTACTTTATTTCCGGAGATATAATTTTTTTTCGAAAGAAAACACAAAATTTTTCGGGAAACCCTGGGCCGATTTTTCTGGCTAACGAGCTTATCCAGTCCACTTGCAAACGCAAGGTATTCACCATATTTATTCAAAATCGACCCATTGTTTTTTGAGTTATCGGTGTGATATATATATATATATATATATATATATATATATATATATATATATATATATATATATATATATATATATATATATATATATATATATATATATATATATATATATATATATATATATATATATATATATATATATATATATATATATATATATATATATATATATATATATATATATATATATATATATATATATATATATATATATATATATATATATATATATATATATATATATATATATATATATATATATATAAACATATAAAAATTGAAATTGACTTCGGATATGTGTTCTAGGGGGTCTAATTAAGGCTCATTTGAAGAAATTTTTTCAAAATTCAAAAATCGGGATCATTAGTGAATAATTCACTAATATAAGCGGAAAAATACTCATATTTTCATGTCAGAGCTGTCAGAAATAAGAAGGTTATTTAAGTCTGTCACTTTAAGTTTCATTTGACATTTGTGAAAACAATTTATCAACTACTTATATCTTATATATTATGAAAATGTAAACAATATTATTTTAAAAAAATGTACAAAGTTAATTTTAATATTTTAACATTTTTCTTCCAAAAATATGCGAATGGTCTGACGACCACAGCCATAAAATACGACAACACAAACACAATATTTTTCTTCGAAAATTCGCTAAGCGGTCACATAATCTAGTCGGTTATTGGAATTAAATAAAAAACTAAAATTTTTTTTCCAAACTGATCCTTACATGAATCATGGTATGCGATTATAAATTTGAATATTTCCAAAACTAGAGTCTTCAGGTATAGGGAATGTTATACAAGAGTTGAAGCAGAGGGCACGCCATATACGCCTGAAACATAAAATACAGACTGTTCGTTTCACTTATTTTAATTATGTTACGGCAGTTTACATTTTTTTCACAATCAGCTACTATTTGAGGGGGCTTGTATGTGGAATAGCAATTTTTGCCACGAATAATATATACGAAAACCTCTATGAATACGTCATTTTCATAGAACTTTGCTGTCTATTGGTAAAAACGCCGTATCACAATTTTAGTGAATTTTCTTTAAAAAAAATCACTATTAGGGAGATCACGACTTTTGAATTTTGAAAACATTTCTTCCAATGAGCCGAAACTAGGACCCCTGGAACCCAAAAAATAATGTGCTGATTATGTATAATTAATTTTGCAAGTCGCTTGGATAAGTTCGTTAGCAAGGAAAATCGACCTAGTTTTGCTCGGAAAATTCTGTGTTTTCTTTCGGAAACTTTTTATATCTCCGGAAATAACAAAGCTATGGCAAGCAAATTACAAACGTCTCGCGACAGTAAACACCCGGTTCCATTGATCATACGTACTTCGCAGAATATTTTAGGTAACGGAATAAAAGACATCCCTGGTGTGCTGTTTACACAGAATCCTCCCAACTGACCTGCCCTGGCATCAGTTTGCCTAATCGAAAGCTAAAAGAAGCAAAAAGGAGAAGGAAAAGTACATTATGCTCACTTGAATGGCAGGGTTGATTTTCCTTCCCGTTTTAGCTTTTACTTGAGCAAAGTGGTGTCATGGCAGGTCCAGGAAGGTCAGTTGGGAGGATTGTAAGTAAAAAGCACGTCAGGGAGCTTTTTTATTTCGTTGCGAGACACTCGTAGCAAATTTGGTCCGTGGGATGTTCTAGATAAAGAACCTGAAACTAATACGGCATATCTAGGAGAAATGTCGTAAGAAGTGTGTCTTATAAAGCCTTAAGTTTCAGCTTTGGCTGTCAGTGTCCTTCATTTTACTAAAATATCTGCAGAAAATGAATTTCGAATAGACCGTTTCTCTGACCCTTTGGCATTAGTTTCAATTAGTGGGTTATAATACATGAAGAAAAAATTTTGTACCCCTATTTAAGCACATTTCGCGCACGGACCAGTGTTAGATTCGACATAGTTGAAGCATAGTTGAAGTTCATATAGAGAATGAGAGCAGAAAGATAAAGTGTATGTATAATATGTGTTACAAATATATTAAACAATGATTTGTTCTAATTAGACAGTAGGATTCCCAGTGCCAGGGTTGAGCTGACGGTTAATATATGAATATGTCAATGTAAAATATATATTACTCTATGGTCGAACAGATTTATATGGATGCGTTCATACGTTCATACTGAATATTAAACTTAGTTTTTCAGTTCTTAAAAAAGTAGCTACAAATTTAATGAAGTAATTGAACGTTACGTTAGGATTTTAGTGAATTTTCACTAAACATAATATTTTATTTTTGTGATTACATATATATATATATATATATATATATATATATATATATATATATATATATATATATATATATATATATATATATATATATATATATATACAGGGTGTGTCAAAAATCGTAAATCAAACGATAGGCTAGCTCAAGCCCTTTCAGGAAAACCCTATATGATTTTATCAAAAACTTTACGGTTTACAAGATATTGACAATTTTATGAATAAAATTAAAATTGTCAAATTTTAAGGTATTTTTCACCCCCACCCCCCTTAACACCTACCCAAACACACCAACCTCCCCCCACCCCCCCAACAGAAAAACATTTCCGGAATCTGATTTTAGTGTCTGTTAATCCTCGATAATAGCGTTATCGAACCAATTTGAAATATTTTGTATTATTGTTCAGAAAATCTGAAGAAAAAAATAAAAGTCGGACTTTTGTTCCCCAATGTTTTTAAAATTTGAAATAAACTCCGTATTGAAAATAAATGTTAGTCAAATTTACTGGCTCATAATTTCAAAAACTTCCCTTTTTTATAGAGATACTTAAATGGTATAAAACATTATCAATATCTCTTAAAAGTAATTCACTGTCGACGACTGAAAGTAAATTTGGAAGTGAAATCAGGTAGCTAATAAATGAAAATAAACAGATTGTGACATTTACAAAAATTATTCTATTCATAACAGTTACTTTATTTGACGGCCATTCTGTCTTATAAATAAACGAAAGCGTCTTAGGAACGATCCTCTTACTCTTCTCTAACTGCTTCGTGAAATTAGTTTAGCTGCTATTCTGATTCTTTGACGTCCACCTGCCCGGGTATGTCTGATTCATGTATTGCCTTACTGCTAAGGCAGAGTGGGCTGGGCATCCATCATTTTGAAGTCACATTGTTCTAATCGGGTGTCTTCCAGCAGTTCTGGCAAATTGTTTTGTAAAAGCGCCAAATCACTTTGGCCATTTAACGTAGGGCGCAGTTCCAGTGGTCCCAAAAGTGTTCCGTTAAAAATACCGGCCCAGAGATTTATCTTAAATTGGTGCTGTGACCGATCCTCTCTGAACTCATGTGGATATTCAATTTTCCAACTATGAAAGTTATGAAGGTTCATGTAACAAATCATTTGTACATGCTGACTCGCCTCTCCATAAAACTTTATCGAAGAAATTGGGATCTTGTATGATTTTTCTTAACATAATTTCGCAAAATCGCTTGCGCCTTGCGTATTCACGCAGTTCGAAAATTTGGACCGTCTGAATATGGTACCCATACCTTTTTTTTTAATTCTATGAGTAGTAGACGTTGAGACACCAGTTCGTCTCCATACTTTCCGCGTCGAGGTACCAGGTTCTTCGATTACAGCATCCAGGACAGCATCCTCGTCTGCAGTTCCCGTTCGTCCAGTTCCATCAACAGGATAGATGCCAGGCATTCTAAAAGCGCTGTTATCGAAGAACCTGGTAACTCGGCGCGGAGAGTACAGAGACGAACTGGTGTCTCAACGTCTACTACTCATAGAATTTTAAAAAAGTATGGATACCATATTCAGACAGTGCAAATTTTCGAACTGCGTGAATACGCAAGGCGCAAGCGATTTTGCGAAATTATGTTAAGAAAAATAATAAAATATCCCAATTTCTTCGATAAATTTTTAGGAAGTTGCGAGTCAGCATGTAAAAATGATTTTGAACCTCCATAACTTTCATAGTTGGAAAATTGAAGATCCACATGAGTTCAGAGAGGATCGGTCTCGGAATCAATTTAAGATAAATCTCTGGGCCGGTATTTTTAACGGAACACTTTTGGGACCAGTGGAACTGCGCCCTACGTTAAATGGCCAAAGTGATTTGGCGCTTTTACAAAACAATTTGCCAGAACTGCTGGAAGACACCCCATTAGAACTTCGGAGAACAATGTGGCTTCAAAATGATGGATGCCCAGCCCACTCTGCCTTAGCAGTAAGGCAATACATGAATCAGACATACCCGGGCAGGTGGACGTCAAAGAATCAGAACAGCAGCTTAAGAAATTTCACGAAGCAGTCTAAAAAGACTAAGAGGATCGTTCCTAAGACGATATCGTTTATGTATAAGACAGAATGGCCGTCAAATAGAGCATCTGTTACGAATAGAATAATTTTTGTAAATGTCTCAATTTATTTATTTTTATTTATTAGCTACCTGATTTTACTTCCAAATTTACTTTTAATCGTTGACAGTGAATTACTTTTAAGAGATATTGATAATGTTTTATACAGTTTTAGAATCTCCATAAAACAGGAAAGTTTTTCAAATTATGAGACTGTCAATTTTACTAACATTTTTTTTTCAGTACGGACCTTTATTCCAAATTTAAAAAAATGGGGAAGAAAAGTCCGAATGTTTTTTTTCTTCAGATTTTCTAAATAATAACAAAAAATATTTCAGACTGAGGCAATAACGCCATTATTGAGGATTAACATGCACAATAATTACATCCCGGAAATGTTTCTTCTGCACGTGGGGCGCAAAATACCTTAAAATTTGACAATGTTAATTTTTTTTTCATAAAATTGTCAATATATTAAAAACCGTAAATCTTTCATAAGATTATATAGGGTTTTTCTGAAAGGGCTTGCGCTAGCCTATCTTCGTGTGATGCTTGATTTATGACTTTTACATATATATATATATATATATATATATATATATATATATATATATATATATATATATATATATTTCAACAACACACCACGAGGGCCCACAGCCTAAATACTATCGTACCGTGGGTCTCGACAAGGAGGAAAGAGGCAACTTGTTGATTTTCGACTTGAAGGTTTGGAGGTTCGGAGGGGAAGGAAAAACATGTGCCGGCAAGGAATTCCACAACTTGGAAGTCCTCGGACAAGAGAGCGGGCGTAACAAGATGTTCTATGTCTGGTGACCTGGACAGTAGAAGGGTGCGTTCGCTCTGATTCCCTGGTAGATCTGTTGGAAACAGCAGGTGCAGGAACTATGGAAGAAAGCTCCTCTGAGCAGTGCCCGTGCAGATAGCCATAAAAGAGAGAGAGAGGTCACCAACCGCACGTCGGTGGGCAAGGGATGGCCCTTTAGGTGAGTATAGGGTCACCGATGAGACGTATAGCTGGTGTATCTCTTATGAGATAGAAAGCAAGACTGAGATTTGGTGGAGTTAAATTGTACAAGATTTCTACTTCCCCAGTCTAATATTTTTCGGAGATCCACAGAGACATAACCCTCCATGAGTCTGCGATCCTCTCTAATTGCGCTAAAGAGACAGGCTTATAATATTGTATATTTGAGTGGAGGGTTGTCACCCGCGTAACTGTGAACTGGGTTGGATGTGCTGAAGAGGAGGTCATTGATGTGGAGAAGAAGCAAGGTAGGGGCTAAAGCTGAACCTTGAGGGACTCCTGCATTAATTGGATACAGTTTAGAGGAATGTCCATCCACGACAACGGAAATGCTCCGGTTGGAGAGAAAATTTGCTGTCCAGGTACAGAGTTTTGGTGGTAGGCCATACACCGGTAGTTTATTAAGCAGCGCTGCGTGCCAGATAATAGCGATAACTCAGAAAATATTGGCCGACTTTGATTATATTTGGTGAGTACCTTCCTTTTACAAGTGGCTTGATTAAGTTCGTTACTCAGAAAAATAAGACCAGTTTTTCCTGTAAGGTTTTAGGTTTTCTTGCAGAAAATTTTTATACCTATGGAAATAACAATGATATGGCAAGCAAATTTGGTACGCAGCTTTATATTATAGAATGTGAATTTCAGTCGAAAATTTAGACACATATTAGGTATACATCTAATTTGATTATTATGTATTTTAAAGCAAATTTTCGTGTAACAAAAGTTGTTAAAGAAATCATTTTTGGAAGATTTTTGTGAAGTTCGATAATAATAAATGTATGGTAAATAAAAACCGATTTCACAAGTTCGTGGAAAATGATTGCTTAGCAAATTTTCGTAAAAAAACATAATTTTCGTGTAACCTTTTAACCAATTTTTGTAAATAAAATGGCAATTTTCGTTAAAGAAATTTTTTGCAAATTTTCATGCAAACATTTTTTTTGTCAAAAAGCTTTCTGTGGACGATTATATTTTAGCAGGTGCGTAAATAACTTGAAGAGGTTCGTTGCACAGGAAAATCGGACCAGTTTCTTTTGGGACATTTAAAGTTTATTTTCGGAAAGTTATTGTACATTTTCAAACACTAAATTTATTTTGATTAAATAAGGTACAGCGCTTCTGTTGTTTGTAGGTTATGCCAAATTTCATGCGATTTGTTTAAAAAAGACGTATTTTCCATAAAAAACAGTTTTATGAAAATTCACTACCATAACTCGCTTGCTGCATCCAGACTTTTTTATATGTGCCAAAAACGTGAAAAGTTGCAAACAATTGATATAACTTGAAAACGATGGATACCAATTTTTTTTACAAACCCGCATTAGAATTCGATGAAAAGTCCAAAAATGCAATAACAACTGACCCCAGATATGGTAATCACAATTATTGGAGAACCCAAATCACCACAACACATCTTAAAGAAGATGACGATCATTTCACTCACAACGTTGGCGTCATCAGAAGATGAAAAATTCTCTATTCAGAATATATACAGACTGAGAAACTACTTCTCTTGTACATTAAATGAAGATTGGAACATGTATGTAGTAAGGACCAGTTTCACCAAGTAAAGGCAACAACAATCAATTGGTTAAAAAGATCTTCTATTTCGAATTTTTCATCCTCTGATGACGCTAACGTTGTTAGTGAAGCGATTTTTTGTAATGTGTTGTGATTGGGGTTCTCCAGGTGTGCTTATCGGTGCTAATCACAGCTGCTAATCTTCATTTAGTGTACCCGATATGGGTTCTAAAAGACGTAGTTAGGACTTAAAGATATCTTTTCACAACTCACAACTCGCAGTCTCCTCGTTAGCGAAATTTTTCTACGATCTCTACAATTTAAAGACTATTAAACGATAAACTCTATAACTGAACCTACTGCCAACGCATCAGAGAAAGCGTCTATTTGAAATGAATTTTCTTTAAATATTTGAGTAAAATGCAGATTGAAGATGGCAATTGAAGCTGAAACTTGAGGCTTTGTAAAACACACTTCTTGCTACATTTCTTCTACATAACCCATATTCATTTGAGGTTCCTTGTCTTAAAATTGCTAACTTTGACGTTTCAAATCGCTACTTTGACTTTTTCAGAAAAAAAATATAAGCTTTTTCTGGTATTTCTGCGCCAAGAAAACTTAATCTTTGTCCGTTTCTCTGATCACACAATATTTTGTGTGAAATTTTGAAAAAAATTCTTCAATTGAACAGATATTCGGGGTTAGTTTCAATTTATATATATATATATATATATATATATATATATATATATATATATATATATATTATTTATTACGTACTTTTGTAAATGACTCGTATACGGGCGTTAGCCAGGAAAGCGGCTCAGTTTTTCCAGAAAATAACAAAATGATGGCAACCAGATTTGATAGGTACACGGGTTTACATTATGACAATATGATGAGGATATTATATCTAAAACTTAGTTTTATAAGTCAAAATAAAAAAATGTTATAGTCATTAAAAAAAAGTCTGGACGCAACAAGTGCGTTATGGTAGTGAATCTTCATACCAATGTTTTAATTAGCAAATATGTGTTTCTTTTTTTTAGAAAACAGGCTTCAAATTTGGTTACCAGTATAACCTATATAGTAGAAAAAATGTGCCATGTTTCATCGTAATTACTTCACTGTTTCAAAATGTACACAAAATTTACGAAAATAAACTTAAAAACGTTCCCGAAAAACTAGTTTCCTGGCCAACGAACCTTATAGGTTAATAGCAAATTAAGCTATTCAAATTTGAAGCATTTAATAAAAATTCGCTACCATAACGCACTTGCTACCTTTCGAAATGGTCAGATCAGAACTGGCACGAACCGGGGGAATTCGACTATCTAATTAGAACAAAGCATTGTTTACCCTATTTGAACTGAGCAGAATTTCCTGGCTGACAAACTCGTCCAATCCACTTGCAAAAGGAAGGTACTCACCGAATTTGATCAAAACCAGCCCATTATTTTTTAAGTCATCGGTGACACATAAATAAATAAATAAATAAATATATATATATATATATATATATATATATATATATATATATATATATATATATATATATATATATATATATATATATATATATATATATATATATATATGCCACAAACGACCAGATAAACCCAAAAACCAAAATATTTTGTACGTATGACAAAAGCTATTGTATATTACCCAAGAATTGAGTTTTTTGCGCAAAAAGTCAAGAAATACGAGAACAATTACTTTGAAAATTTTATAGTTTTTCTTAAGAAGTCAAAAAATTTTAAACGTCAAAATTGGCAACTTTTAGACAAAGAACCTGAAACGGAAACGGGTTGTGTACAGAAAATGTCGCAAGAAGTGTGTTTAACAAAATCTTAAGTTTACTAACATATTTGCAGAAAATTCATTTCAAATAGACCGTTTGTCTGATACTTTGGCAGTAGTTTTAGTTATGGAGTTGATGGTCTACTAGTCTATAATTCTTAGAAAAAATTATCTACTGAGCAGACCGCGACTTTAAAATGTTGAAAGGATTTCTTCAAATGAACGCAAAGTAGCCCTTTAGAACCCATAGCCGTGGTTAGTTTAATTTTTATCTGCTTACATATATACAGGGTGACGCCTCTCATACAGTAAAGCTCAATTATTATACAAGATACGAGAAATTTTTTTACGGTAATTATAGGGTGTCTTGAACTACATCTTAAAAATCATTTTGATAATAACAGGATGTTAATGCATTTTTGCATTTTCTATCGAATTGAAATGCAAGTTGATAGCGTTTATCGTTTTTGAGTTATTTTAATTGTTTCGCAACTTTTCACATTTTTGGAACGTAAAGATAAAAAAACTACGTATTGTTTTAAGTGATTTTTCTTCAAAAAATTCACCAATGAGGAGATCTCGACTATTGAATTTAATTTTTTGTTTGTTTGTTTGTTAGGCTCCGACTGGTAACTCAATTCATATAACCACGGCCCTTTTGTAACATCAGATTCTAAACTTTTGAATTGAAAAAAATTCTTCAATAGAACGCGAAGTAGGCCTCCTAGAAGACATATCCAGGGCCCGTTTCAATTCTTATATGTTTATATATATACCGAGTGTTTTGCAAAAATGGCTCACCCCAATAACTTTTTTTTGGGTTAAAAAAGAAATTCGCTATATTAGTATATAACATAAATCCAGATTGACAAGCGTATTCAGTTATTTTTGGTCACTTCCGGTTTCACCGGAAATATCTGCAACTTTTGATTTTTAAATTGGATCTCCGGTATTTTTTTTGGTTTATTTGATAGAACATGACAATTTGACATTTTGACAATAATATTTTAAATTTTAGTCTAGAGTGTCACAACTATATTAAAACCACTATTTTTTTAATCAAGGAGCCATAGAAAAATAGTTTTGATCATCTAGTGTTGTTGTCTCTTGTCCTGGTGGGTTAAAAAATCCCCAAATCGTATTTTTAATGATAATTAATTATTTTATTTTTTTAAATTAGATGGTTAGTACTGTGATACATCTTTTTAAAGCTACCACAATTCTTTATTCGGCAACATAAATTTTTTCAAAGAATAAAATAAAGTTAGTAATAATATTGATATTATCAGTAACACCTAACACAAGTGAAGCCTATAAACAATTACATATTTTAGTCTTATCTAATGAAATGTTTGAAATTCCCACCGGACGCGGACGACAGCACCCTCCACTCAAATATACAATATTCTAAGCCTGTCTCTTTGGCCCAACTAGATGAGGATCGCAGACACATGGAGGGTTCTGTCTCCGTGGATCTCCAAAAAATATTAGACTGGGGAAGTAGAAATATTGTACAATTCAACACCACCAAATCTCAGTCTTGCTTACTTTCTCATTAAAGATACACCAGCCATAGAACCGTCACAATGAACAACCAAGTTATTCAAAGTAATGAGTCCTTTTCACTTGTTGGCATTTCTGTGGATCGAAATCTCAATTGGTACCAATATGTCACATCAATTGCAGAAGCGGCTGCTAAGAAATTAGGTTTCCTCTTCCGGGCTCGCAAATACTTTTCATCAGCTAATCTATATACTTCACAAATAAGGCCAAACCTCGAATACCGCTCCCACATCTGGGGTGCTGCTGCCGCTTCTACACTTGCTATCCTGGACTCCATTCGTCTCATTGGTGACCGTACCCTCACCTAAAGGCTGTCATCCCTTGCCCACCGACGTGCCGTTAGTAATCTCTCTCTCTCTTTTAAAGATATATGCACGAGCAGTGCTCAGAGGAGCTTTCTTCCATAGTTCCTCCACCTGCTGCCCCCAACAGATCTATCAGGGGAACAGAGCGAATGCACCCTTTTACTGTCCAGGTCACCAGACATAGAACATCTTGTTATGCCCGCTCTTTTCTCCCGAGGACTTCCAAGCTGTGGAATTCCTTGCCGGCGCATGTTTTTCCTTCTCCTCCGAATACCCAAACCTTCAAGTCCAGAATTAACAAGTTGCCTTTTTCCTCCTTGTCGACACCAACGGTACGATAGTATTTAGGCTGTAAGCCCTCGTGGTGTGTTGTTCAAATAAAAAATTAAAAAAACCGTCTTGTGCCTGACAATGTTCCGAACGGTCCACAAATTCTTGTTGGACTCTATGATCTCAGGAGAAATGTTGGTACATTCAGTTATAATTCTTTTTTTTAATTGGTCGATAGTATTTGGTTTACTTTTGAATACCACATTTTTCAAATGATCTCACAGAAAAATTAGGGAGTTAAGTCAGATGATCTTGCTGGCCACTCGATTGCATGACGCCAGCCAATCCATCTGTTGTAAAATTGTTGATCGAGATACTGTCGATCATTAAAATCATGATGCGGGGACACTATCTTGTTTATACCACAAGTTATGACTTACCAACCAGCATTTTGTCAATCAGAAAATAAGTCCAATAACGTCGAGATGAGATATTGCTGTAAAAATTGTAGATATCGTGGTCCATTTATAGTTCAATAAAAAGGTAGGAATCAATAATCCCACTCCTAACAATTACCCCCCAAACACTTACCTTTTGTGGATATTGTATGTAATTCTATCGCATCCATCTTGGATTTTCCTTTGCTCAATATCTGCAGTTTTGACGGTTAACTTCTCCATGTAGTGTAAAAGTAGATTCGTCCGAAAACAGAATATTCGGTACTTGCAAAGGGTTATCATTAAATTTATTCATTAATGTAGCACAAAACTGCATCCTTCGGTTTGAATCGCCATTGGATAACTCCTGCAAAAGCTGTATTTTATAAGGATGAAGCTTTTCAAGTTTTAATACTTTATGTGGCGACTGAAATGGAATTCCATTCTCTCGGCCAATTTGCCTAACACTACTGTGGGGATTCTCTTCCACTGTCAATAAGTCATTTAATTTCACTTCTTCACTTGTAGACCGGCGACCAGTTTTTGGCAAATCTTCCAAGTTACGTTTCTCGAAATTTCTTATCTATTTGACTCACTGTTGATCGATTGATAGATATATTCGGATATTTAGCATTAAACAGAATACACACCTCTGCCTGATTTTGGATCCTGTCACCACAACCAATCGTCATTAAAACTTGATCGATTGTTACAGATACGATATCATATACAACAAAATCGCTAGAGTTCTCTCCGCACACGAAGCCCATCATTTTGAACATTGTTTATAGACTTTGAAATATTGAAGTAGCATATCAGTATCATTAGACTGGACCATGTAATTCTTTACAGGCTTCACTTCCCTCAGGTGTTACTGATAATAAAAATGTTATTACTCCATTAAGTTATTCCTCCAAAAAAAATATTTGTGTCGCTGAATCGAGAATTATATAGGCTTTAAGAAGATATAATCACACTACCCACCATCCAATTTCGAAATTTCGGAAGGGTATCTACCCCTTAAAGAGATATAACGATAGGGGTGAGATTTTTATATGAAAAAGTTAGGTTTTGACAATAAAAATCGACCTGTTGTGAATTTTCCTCAAGAATGGTCACATTAAATTTTATCGAATTTATGCCTTACTATATATACACAGTGTCTGTATATATATATATATATATATATATATATATATATATATATATATATATATATATATATATATATAGAGAGAGAGAGAGAGAGAGAGAAACAGCGGTTTTTAATGGCACTGCTGTCAGTGATTGCTATTTTTAAATAACGGGGACTTTAAACAGCTACTGCGATTGTGGTTTAGCCATTTACAATGCTGCATGTGCGTATGCTATTATTTTCAACACTTACAAGGTGTTAGTGTTAACCGCTTAATTGAAACTACAATATGATCTTCAGATAGCTATTAGTGAATTTTTTGTTCTACGAAAAATTCGCTAAAAACCATAAATGTTTAGTTTAAACAAGTTACAGAAGTATGCCCATCTCACTGAAGAATCTGAAACACAATGTAACATTTAAGATATAATACCTTCAAATGCTGCTCGTATTGACCGAAATAAGTGATCCACGCTTTCAAAAGATTCCTTGAATACTTCGCGTTTAATATGATTCCACAAAAAGGTCTACGGTGGTTAACTCTGGTGATTTTGTAGGCCCAGGTGTTTCGCTATAAGTACCAATAAATTCCCTTGAAAATCGATGCGATAAATATTGACAAATATCTCTAGGGAAATGCGTCGGAGCACCTACTTGTTGAAACTAGCAGTCGTGTACAGTACCTGTGTATAAGCTCTCGTGTCCAAGTAGCTTAAGGTAACGATCGAAAGTTGGGGATATGTAATAGATAAGAAGATCTATAATAATTCTTGTGACAAAAATTCCACAACAGACATTAAATCCGAAGCATTTTTTATATCCGGATGTTATGTTTGAACGTTGGTTTCGTTGTGACCAATATTGAATTTTGCACCTGTTGAAAATACCCTTATAAGTCGTTCATAATCAGATGGTCTTAGTGCTTGACAGGTTTGCAATTTATAAGGCTTGAATTCAATTTTTCTTAAAATGAAATGAGCTGTTTGATTAAGCTACCCGATGCTGGTTTTAAATTCTTCTGCTTGGTGTTTTTCGATTTTCAAAACGGATTGTAACACTTGGTATTATTTTCCTTCAATAGTAAAGCCTCGCTAAAATGTCTACGTCGTTCATAATCACCATCAGCTGATCTTAGTGCTTGACAGGTTCGCAATTTATAAAGTTTAAATTTATTCTTGCTTAAAATGAAATGAAAAATGAGGTTTGGTATTGTTTTCCCTTACTGAAATATTTTTGTCGCTGCACCACAAGGTCATTAAATGAACCGTACTCTTTTAGACTGACTACTGAACACCTTAAAAAGGCTTGACAGGCTGTCTCTGTTCCGGGAATTGGTTTAAATACATCTATTTATGGTTCTTTATACGTTTTTTCCTCACAAATTTAGCAGGACCGCATGGCAAGATTTCGTTCATATGAAAAACTACCTCCCTCCATTGTACAATATAATTAACTTAGGAAAACGTGTCAAAAATAATACCAGTATGACAATAAAATTGAGTTTGTCAGAATTGGTAATTGTCTTTTTTTTTCGCCACCATGATTTCAGCGCATGCTATACCAAAATGTGAGGGAAATATGAGATCATAAGAAATTATATTTATATAATTATTTGTGCCGCATATCGTTCAATTTGTAATACGTTGATGATGGTTTCTTCAAAACGCAACGTTGCATTGAAAATTTGTAATTGCTAATTGCTGCATTGTAGAGCAGAAAAAGTGGCAATAAGAAAGTGTCTTCTGTTTTTTATACCTTTTCAAGTAACTTCAGAAGAATATAAAAACAACCTAAAAATTTCGGTTTTTACGAACATCTTAAAAAGTACTTAACTGGAATTTCTTGGTTTGTAAATAACATACATAAAGATGGAGCTTAGGTTTTTTTAATTGGTTTTATAATCTTAAAATTAAATACATTTTGCTTAAATTTTTACAAGCTTGTAACTGTTCCAATATTTTTTATGTTAACTTATAAATAATTTAGATTTCAGTTAATGAAGTGAAAGGCCCTGATAAGAACCTGGCCCTTGTCGCCTTAACGGTACTATGGGGTGGTTGTCATACAGGCATAGGTTGACTTTATTCGTCGTCACAGGGGCAGCCGAACATATTTAACCTCACCATGTACTGCATGATCATTTTCGTTCTCTCTGCTTTGGTACTGGGCCATTTTTTAGCGGGCAACACGGATCTCGAAAACATTTTGCATACTGGACAGCCTCTGAAATAATAAAAGTAATAAATATTTATTTTAAATATATACTGTGTTTTTAAAAGTAAGCATTTACAAAAAGTTCGGGCGCAGCAAGTGCGTTATGGTAGCGAATTTTCATTAAATGCTTCAAATTTGAATAACTCAATTTTCTATAAATATAAAAAGTTTAATTTTGGTACGTAGTAAGGTCTTTCACAAGGCAACATTCTAACCAAATTTCCTCGAAATAGCTTTGTTACTTTCGGAGATTAAAAAAATTCGAAAGAAAACTCAAAATTTTCCCGGAAAACTTTGTCTGATTTTCCTTGCTAACACACTCATCCAAACTATTAATAAAAGAAAGATTCTGGGCGAGTTTATCAAAATCGGTTAATAACTTTTACTTTTTGAGTTATCGTGCGGATACACACACACACACACACACACACACACACACACACACACACACACACACACACACACACACACACACACACACACACACACACACACACACACACACACACACACACACACACACACACACACACACACACACACACACACACACACACACACACACACACACACACACACACACACACACACACACACACACACACACACACACACACACACACACACACACACACACACACACACACACACACACACACACACACACACACACACACACACACACACACACACACACACACACACACACACACACACACACACACACACACACACACACACACACACACACACACACACACACACACACACACACACACACACACACACACACACACACACACACACACACACACACACACACACACACACACACACACACACACACACACACACACACACACACACACACACACACACACACACACACACACACACACACACACACACACACACACACACACACACACACACACACACACACACACACACACACACACACACACACACACACACACACACACACACACACACACACACACACACACACACACACACACACACACACACACACACACACACACACACACACACACACACACACACACACACACACACACACACACACACACACACACACACACACACACACACACACACACACACACACACACACACACACACACACACACACACACACACACACACACACACACACACACACACACACACACACACACACACACACACACACACACACACACACACACACACACACACACACACACACACACACACACACACACACACACACACACACACACACACACACACACACACACACACACACACACACACACACACACACACACACACACACACACACACACACACACACACACACACACACACACACACACACACACACACACACACACACACACACACACACACACACACACACACACACACACACACACACACACACACACACACACACACACACACACACACACACACACACACACACACACACACACACACACACACACACACACACACACACACACACACACACACACACACACACACACACACACACACACACACACACACACACACACACACACACACACACACACACACACACACACACACACACACACACACACACACACACACACACACACACACACACACACACACACACACACACACACACACACACACACACACACACACACACACACACACACACACACACACACACACACACACACACACACACACACACACACACACACACACACACACACACACACACACACACACACACACACACACACACACACACACACACACACACACACACACACACACACACACACACACACACACACACACACACACACACACACACACACACACACACACACACACACACACACACACACACACACACACACACACACACACACACACACACACACACACACACACACACACACACACACACACACACACACACACACACACACACACACACACACACACACACACACACACACACACACACACACACACACACACACACACACACACACACACACACACACACACACACACACACACACACACACACACACACACACACACACACACACACACACACACACACACACACACACACACACACACACACACACACACACACATATATATATATATATATATATATATATATATATATATATATATATATATATATATATAAATTCAGGGTAGTCCAAGTTCAATGTCTCCTTTATTATCCAATAATAAAAACAATTTGGAACAACAATTGCAGGTACTAACGTATGTCATAGTTAAAACAAGCCGCCATTTACAAGTTTTCTGAAATAATAAAACGAGGTCGGAATAACTACTAGGTTTTGAGAAGCAGTAACCGTAAATCTTAATATAATTCTTCATATATCCCAACAGACGACTAATAAACAAAGCGATATGAGTCTAGAGAGGAAACTGTATACAGGTGTTTCAAAAATAAGACACTAATTCGTTCTGTGTATAAATGTACCTTTGAAGAAAACACTCAATATCTAAGTAAATACTGGTTTTAGGTATAGGGAATACTTTACGAAACTGAAAGAACATTGGTTGATGTGTCGAAATTGATTCTAATATACAGGTGTCCCTTTTGAATTTCTCGAGAAAACTTGACACCAGTGTTTTTACTCACCCTGTTTACTGCTTGCAAGTAATTCTTTCTGTATTGATTGAAGTTGAAAGAAGAACACTTTTTCAGATTTTTGGCATGATAGATTGTTGAATGCTGACATATTAATGAAGATACAGACCGTCAAATGTGCCACTGATGTTTTAGAAAAGTGGCAATAACTTTTGAAAGACTCTGTATAGACTAGAAGAATCGGGAAAACAAGAGCAATTTAAAAATGAACCAATATACAGGGTGTACTGTTTAAACAAAGTGAAGTTTCGATTGTACCTAATATTCGCAACACCCTGTATATGCAAAAATTATTTTTGTTTATAGCTAACGTTAGTACCTACCACTTTTGTGCCAGATTTGTTTTTATTATTTAATAATAAAGCATACAGTGAACGCTGTTGGACCACCCTATATATATATATATATATATATATATATATATATATATATATATATATATATATATATATATATATATATATATATATATATATATATATATATATATAATTTATTTGCTTTTCTATAATTTTTACTGCCCTTTTGTTGGTTGGACAGTTAATGAATATTTATTTTTATTTTTGTTTTACATTTTGATAGAGATATATAACATTCAACGTTTTAAATTTAAGGAAATGTAACAACGAATTTGTAAATTTGTACCTAATATAGATCATTGACAACCATGTGTTTTTTTGGTATTTGCCTTTGTTTTTGAGCGCCATTACATTTTTGTTCTTGTCTATATGTGTGTGTTGTGTGTTTTGTTTCTATAACATAGGCCTATCTCCGCGACTATGGCCAATCACCGACGCCAGGGAGCAGTTTTACCTCACTATCCTAAAAATTTTGCCGAACCCCTGTCTTTATGTAAGGAGGGGAGGGATTTTTAACGTGCCCAACATCGCATGAACGGCGGCTTTACGCCCCCTCCGAAGGGCGGAACGCGCAAGCATTCAACTTGCTCAAATACAATGCCAGAACCTCCGTTAATGTTAACGTTACAGTTTGTACTGAAAAAGTGAAAGGAGAACCCTGGGATCGAACCCAGTACCCTTCGGTTCAGAGGCACACGTTCTTGCCCCTGAACCACCGAGGCTCTTGTTCTTGTCTATATGAATCTATCCATATACTTTTCTTATTTGATTTATTTACTTAGGACTGAAATTAATCTTTTATCAGAGCAATGAAGATCTATATCTCAAAAGGTGTGCTTCAGGTTAGAAATAGGCAGCTGATACACACACTTGCACTGGTAAACTAAGTCTTTATTATTCTGATTAATTTTACTTTAAATACCATAAAATACTATTTACATTATCTGAAGAAATAGACACAGTTTCAAAACAAACATATACAATTTTAATTTATCCAATACGAGTATCACACAATTTTAAACTTTACATATTAAACTTCTCCAATGATCACCCTCTAAGAATTAGATAATCAAATCCTTTTTCTTACGTTAAAGTTATATGAGATTCCATTTCAATCCAATTTTTTCCTCTTCCATCTTGCTCCACAATTTCTTTAAAACAAACGAAAATTAAGAAAATTTACTTTCTTTCTTCTTCCGCTATTTATGACAATTCTCTGTCACTATATACGTATTAATGGTGAACGCTTGCTATTAACTTTTAGTACACTAATGTTCCTTACTTTCAGTCATAATTCTTTTCGTTCCTTACAAAAGCACTTGTGGACTTTTACTTTGTAACTCCTAACAAAAAGTTTTGTTGGCATATTTACAACCGACTTCTGTAACTTCCCATTTTATTTAAAAACCTTAATTGTTTAACTGTTAAACTCTGACAATTAACACTTATTCTGATGTTTACATTAATCGACTGAGTAATTAATAATAATTAGTTAAAAAACAAAGAACTATGAAAAAATGAAACAACGATGAACTAACAAACGAGACGCAGTAAACAATTAGCACGAGAAAACAGAAAAGTACTCACGATAAGATGACAGTTGTAAGATTTCTACAGTTGTTTGATATCTATGACAAGAACCAATGCACACTTTAAAATTTGTATTTGGCAAATCATGTAACAAGTGGAAAAGCGTGAGTAACAATTTATTGGGATAAACATCTGATATTCTTATCAAAGATGATGCTGGATTAGAGCTTTTAAGTAAATCTTCATAGAAAAAATTCACTAATGAGGGATCAAGACTTTTAAGTTATACAAAAGTCTCTTAAAATCAGCACGAACTAGACCCTCTAGAACCCATATACCGGGTCAGTTTTAATTTTTATATGTTTGTGTATATGCTTGTATATATATATATATATATATATATATATATATATATATATGTATATATATATATATATATATATATATATATATATATATATATATATATATACACATATATATATATATATATATATATATATATATATATATATATATATATATAGTGTGTGTGTGTGGCCCATTTTAAATGGAAACACCACTGCAACTTTTGTATTTATTATTCGATTTTAATGAACAAAACATAAAAAGATATAGGATGAAAAACTATATTAATGATGTGAAAATTGTTCTATATGTCACCTGACCAAGGCCTACTAATTGACTTTTTCTAGGTCAAAAATGAGCAAAGGGTTTAGGGCCATTTTTCAAGAAAAAGATAAGTACGCCACTGCATTCGGCGTCCTTCAAAAGAGACATAATATGCCAAATTTCTTAAAAAAAGGAGAATTATTAACCATTTCAGATATATTTATTTGTGTGGCACTTCTCATATGGAAACACACTTGTAATTTGTATTTATAACCCAATTTTTTATGACGAGATCTCAAAAGATAGAAAATGAAGAAGTCTATAGATCCTGTGAAAATTGTTTCCCATGCCATTGGATCACGGCCTACTAAACCTATTTTCAAATGTCAAAATTTTAAAAAACGTTTATGGAAAAAGTAAGTACGCCACTGGATTCCCTATTCTACAAAATTGTTACCCACCAAAGTACATAAAAAAACTTTTATGACGGAACTGTGAAAGTCAACAACAACATCTCAAAAGTTGAAGAAAAAAGTTTATAAATGCTGTGACATGAAAATAGTTTTAGTAGGCCGTGATCGAAAGGCATAGGAAACAATTTTCACCAGATCTATAGACTTCTTTATTTTCTATCTTTTGAGATCTCGTTAAAAAACGCGTTATAAATACAATATACAAGGGTCACACAAATAAACCTCTCTGAAATAGTTAATAATTCTTATTTTTTTATAAAATTTGATACATATCTATTCTGAGGTATGCCGAATGCAGTGGCGTACTTATCTTTTCCTAAAAATGGCCCTAAATCTTTTCCCATTTTTTGACATAGAACGACTGCATTAGTAGGCCTTGGTTAGAGACATAGAGAACAATTTTTACAGCTTTGATAGAGTTTTTCAACCTATATCTTTTGATATTTTGTTCATCAAAATCCAGTTATAAATACAAAAGTTACAGGGGTGTTTCCATTTCAAATAGGCCACACTGAATATATATATATATATATATATATATATATATATATATATATATATATATATATATATATATATATATATGTATATGTATATATATATATATATATATATATATATATATATATTCTGTTTTCTCGTGCTAATTGTTTACTGCGTCTCGTTTTTTAGTTCATCGTTGTTTCATTTTTTCATTGTTCTTTGTTTTTTAACTAATTATTACTAATTACTCAGTCGATTAATGTAAACATCAGAATAAGTGTTAATTGTCAGAGTTTAACAGTTAAACAATTTAGGTTTTTAAATAAAATGGGAAGTTACAGAAGTCGGTTGTAAATATGTCAACAAAACTTTTTGTTAGGAGTTATTCCTATATCTTTTGATCTTTTGTTCATCAAAATCGAGTTATAAATACAAAAGTTACAGGGGTGTTTCCATTTAAAATGGGCCACACTGAATATATATATATATATATATATATATATATATATATATATATATATATATATATATATATATATATACAAATACATATATACAAATACAAATACAAAAAAAGTGACTCAAATTCACAAAGTAATGAAATATTTTGGTTAAGACGCAAAAACAGTATAAAACAATATAATATATTCCCATCGAAAATTAAACGCCGAATCCAAATATGTAATAATATATTTGAGGCGTTTTATAGGAAAAAGTCACGTTACGGTTGTTTGAAGTTTCTAAAAAATAATAATGTTTCAGAAGCACCTTGTGTAAATTTCTCAGGGACTGTCAACTGCATGAGATCAAGCAATATTTTAGTATTAAGATGTAAGAAAATTGTAGCTGAAGAATACAACTCAGTTAACAAAAACGGTTTGATTAAAACTCTTCAAATATCAATTTTTGTTTTCACGTCGCCACATTTTGCAAACTATTAGAGCTAAATACCAAGTATGGTACGAAAGGTTCTAATAAAATTTGAGAAGGAATCTAAAAATGTAATAATGTATAGGGTGTTCTATTTGAAGTAAGGAAGTTGATGTTCACTTCCGGTACGATCAAAAGCTATAGCGATTTTCATTGAACAGATAATTATTTAAAACATACCTCTAGAAATTTTCATATTTTAGATCATATACAGCTAACAGTTCAAGTTCGTAGGACACCTTATATATACATATATACATATATATACATATATATATAGTGAACACAACCCGATTCCATTCACCCTCCAAATTTGACCTGATATAAGAGGAAAGCGTTTTGCCGACGGCTGAAGTAAAGCAAAAAAATGATGGAGGAGTTGTTGGGCATCACAGAAAATGAATTTCACAAATGTTTTGAATAATATGAAAAAGATTGGACAATTGTACTAGTGCCAGTGAAGAGTACTTTGAAGGGGATGGAAGGTTTTTTGTTTAAAAATTAAACAAATAAATTTAAAGAATATATAAGTTCTGTTTATTTTTTGTATCCCCTCGTATATATAAACATATAGATTATGAAAGTAAACACGAATATGAGTTCTAGGAATTCTAGTTCGCGATAGTCAGTAGAATTTTTTTGGAAATTCAAAATATTTTCAATAGTCATATCGAATTCTTAAATAACCACATAGTTTCTAGGGCTTTGTTTATTGGCTATTTACTCAAGTAACCATAACAATCTACTTACCTCGAAATGCGAATGCCAAACTGCGTGGAGCTTCTCCATCTTTCAATGCAGGGTAGGCAGAATGCATGCCGACATCCATAAAGAAGGCCGTATTTAAATTCTTGATTAAGTTCTTCAATATTCATTAGGCATATGCCACATGTTCTGATTGTAACACTTTCATCTGGTTGTGCTGCCGATGAGTGCTAGTAAAAAACAATTGGATTTTAATTTAGT
Organism: Tillus elongatus; assembly: GCA_964006375.1. Lineage (NCBI taxonomy): Eukaryota > Metazoa > Arthropoda > Insecta > Coleoptera > Cleridae > Tillus > Tillus elongatus. The sequence continues at coordinate 208,830,543 of OZ023262.1, read as the reverse complement.
GTTTCATAAAAAGAGTGAGAAGATTGTGATGCCTCTATTGCCTTATAGTGGCGAGTTTATATAGGAGTTATGTGTAATTTTATGCTAACCAATTCATTAATTATTTGTGATCTTATTTGGTGAAACCATTCTATTCCAAATACAGAGGTAGACACTATTTATCTGGTTTCATTCTAGTTTTTTTCTCTGTAAGAATATATTTGTAAAAATTTTGTTCACCTCCCTGTTGTGAAACAGCAAAACCGATTACAGATAAAAAAATAAACCTTTGTTTATAGTCTGAAATAGTCTCTAGGCCTGTATTTAGTTTAGGCTAACCATTTAGTAATTGACGCGCAAAAAAAAATTCGGACTTTGATCCACATTCAAAGAAAAAAAGTAAAAGAAAAAAGGATACCCGTTGTTTTCATTTTTTACTTCCTTAAGTATCTTAATTTTGTTGTTGACTTTTTATGCAGTAAAAGTTGTAAAGAAATAAATACCTACAAGTTTTTAATTGATTTCTAGTCAACATTCATCCGCGACACAATGTACACCGTCGTGAGTCACGTATTTTCCCTAAGGGACCACCCAATAATATAGATAACTAGACAAACGATAATATAAATGTATTTACAAGCGAAAATAATTTAGCAAAAACCAGAAGGCTTGAAAATTCTCCGAAAACTAACAAAATATTTTTTACACGACATTTTTCTAAGAGAATTCATAAAATTCAAACTACCTATATACCTAATCTGTATGTATAATTTAAAAAAGAAAATGTGAACAATTTGTTTTTCTATTTTTGACAAAACTGAACAAGTGGAAGTTAAAAAAAATGTTCGCAGATTTTTTTTAAATATTTTCATGTCCCAAGCTGTCAGGAATAAGAACATTAGGTAAGTCCGTCACTTTAAACTTTCATTTGACATTTGTGAAAACAATGTATGAACTACCTATGGGTATATAGGAAAATGTAACCATAGATAATTCTATCAACTTAATTATTTTTGCGTTTTTTATTCCAAAGTTAATTTAAATATTTTAGTATTTTTTTATAGAAGATCCGTTATTATAATTAGATTAAAAAAACTGAAAAAAGGTTAAAACTCATCGCTACATGAATCATGGTATGCGATTATAAATGCAAATATTTCCAAAACTAGAACTTTTAGGTATAGAGAGTGTTATACAAGACTTGTAGCAGAGGGCATGCTCTTTAGCACTGAAACACAAAATAAAGGTCGTTCTGCTGAAAAAATTTAGTTACGGCAGTTTCAATTTTTTTACATTCAGTCACTATTTGAGAGCGGCCTGTATACGACAGCTCTATTTTTCTCGGCGAATAATATAAACGAAAGCCTCTCTGAAAACGTGATTTTCATGGGATTTTGCTATATATTGTTAAAAACATCGTATTATAGCTCTTAATATGTGCCAAAAATTTACGCTCATTTGAAGAAATCTTTTTTAAAAATCAAAAGTCACTTTACGCTGCTGGAAAAGTGTTTGCAAAATTTAAAAAAGAACTGGTAATACTCGTCAGGTAAAAATGACAAAGATAAGCCACAACAATAGAAAGGCAAATAAAATATTTGTAGAAGAGCTTAAAAGAAAAACATAATTTCTTAAAGAAGTGTAGAGGAGAACGGCTAAATTTATTGGACATATTTGTTTGAAGGACACATGCTTGAAAATGGGAAAGAGCCAGACCAAGAGGAAAAGCTACAATGAAATAAAAAGAACTGTTGGGGCAAATGGTGATGACCGCCACGACAAGGGTAGCGCCTTTTGACTATGATGCTTACATTTTAGTGAATTTTCTTTAAAAAAAAATCACAAATGGGGAGATCCGTGTTTATGTATATATATATATATATATATATATATATATATATATATATATATATATATATATATATATATATATATATATATATATATATATATCGTACCGTTAACTCAAAAAATAATGGACCGATCTTGATCAAATTTGGTGAGTACCTTCCTTTTGCAAGTGGCTTAGATAAGTTCGTTAGCCAAGAAAATCTAATCAGGTTTTCCCGAAAAATTTTGTGTTTTCTTTCTAAAAAAAATATATATCCGGAAATAACAAAGTAAGGGCAACCAAATTTGGTACGCGTATTTGTATTCTAAAGGGTGAACCCCATACCGATTTTAGGTCTCTAGGTTTAAAGACAAAAAAATTATGGGCAGTTAAAAAAAATGGAGTTTACCTCAAAACGTCAAAGTTGCGATTTGTTGAAACGTCAAAATTAGCAATGTTTAGGCAAAGAACGTGAAACAAATATGGATTGTGAGAGGGAAATGTTGCAAGAAGAGTATTCTGCGAACCCTTAAGTTTAAGCTTCAACCGTCATTGCCCTTCATTTGACTAAAATATTTACAGAAAATTCATTTCAAATAGACCCTTTCTCTGATGCTTTGGCTGTCGGTTTAATTAAGTTGATGCTTTCGCTGTAGGTTTAGTTAAGTTTATGGTTTAACGGTCTATAATTTTTAACTAATTTTCGTAGAACAAATTCGTTAATGCATTTTTGTATTTTTAATGGAAATATGATGCATGTTTGTAAGAAAAAAATCTGGACGCAGTATGTGCGTTTTGGTAGCGAATTTTCATTAAATTCTTCAAATTTCAATAACTCAGTTTGCTATTAACGTAAGTTTTGTTGGCTAGGAAAGCAACATTTAAGTTTCTTTTCGGAAAATTTTTGTCCATTTTTAAACAGTAAGTCATTTTGAATATAGTACATTGTTTCTACTACATAGGCCATACCGGTAATCAGATTGATGTATGCTCGCATTTGCTATTAAAAACATTTTTACGAAAATTCACTTCCACAACGCACTTGCTGCGTCCAAACTTTTTGTTAATTGCAGTTAGACTATTTATTTAACTCACGTTTAATGTAAGGTAAGTAAAAAAGAGTGCTGCAAATTGAATCATAACTACTACATAGCTGTCATAACCTACTTTCTTCAGGAAAACATTCTCCTAAAATGGATTGAAGGTCCATGACTTGACCACAAATAAAGTATTCGTATTACTGTACCCATAAACTTCTTAACGATATTTATTTTTAATAGTAAAGTTTACCAAATCAACCCACTATTATTACAATTAAGTTTTCTCTGTAGCGGCCTTACTCACAAATAATCCAGATTATCAGCTTGTCAACATCCATATGTGCATCAAATTTGATGTCGATTGCTTAATTACAAAACAATTAAATGTTTAACCTCTACATGATAAACCCCTACTTGAATTCATGGAAAATATGAAGCTGGCCTTGATTTGACCTTGAAAGTCATCGCCAAGATCAAATCCAAGGTTACTCTCAGATAACCAGGAAAAATCCTTATCTGTGACTTTTTTCACCGCGTCTGAACTTTCAGAGTTATTCTAATGTTCTGTTAGTTTTGATAGACCACACAAGTGATCAATTCAGTCCATCCCCCAGCGAATTTTATGGTAAAATGTGAATTTCTCGATGAAAAAATAAGAGGAGGAACTATAGTCTACGTACGCTTAATAATCTAATGTAATATTCTTTCAAAACTAAAATCATATTCACCCCCTCACATTCAACCCCGACAATTTTATCGTAAAATATTAGATGAGTGATGAAACTGAACGTTTTCTAATACACGAACTCTAAAACATTATATTACTAGAGTTTTAACGAAAAAAGATCAATTTTCACCAAATCACCCTCATTTATCCCTTACTCCTTGGATCGGTTTTACCCAAAAACAACCCGAAGCGTTAGCTGATCAGGTGCTAATTGTATACTAAATTTGAAGACGATATCTTAATTCGTTACAAGTTATTACCCCTACTAGGAAACAGACGTGCAGACAGATAGACAGGAAGATTCATTCCGAAAAAATGTTTTTTGTATTTTTTGAAAACTTTTGCGTCGTTTTAGCAAAAAAAAATCGTAATTTATGTCATCGATATTCCACCCCCACACGTTCTACCTCTAATATAATTTCAGCACAGATTTCAACCAGATGTTGAATGAAATTAAAACTTTTTTTAATAAACAAACCCTAGAACGTTATATTATTCCAGTTTTAGCAACAACAAAAAATTTCACCGAATTATCCCCCATTCGTCCCCTATCCCCTGGAGCGATTTTACCCAAAAACATTTCAAACCGCTGGTTAGTCGGTGCTAACTGTACCAACTTTGATGACGATATATAAAAAAAAATCCAAATAATGTTTTCTACAGGTTTTGGCCCTATTTACGACATTCAGGCAAACTTTTTTTTTTGAAATTTCTGTCAGCGATACCCTACATCCAAACGTATTAACGGTGTGAAAGTAACAATAAATGTATTAATGTAAACGGAATCAGAAAGTAAATACTTACAGATTGAGCTTCTGCCATGGTATAGATGTAATAAAGTACACAAGAACGGCTAACCAACAACTGTCTAGAGAGTTTGAAGAAAACACGAAAACTAATACATCTGTCAGGCTACAACCCTATTTTATACCTTGACTTCAGTAAGCTTAATGAATTCCAATAATCATAGAACAAATATTTTCCATGGAAATACTGGACATTATCAGATTGTTGCTACCTTTGAAACTTCCAGGAATATACCTGAGCTTACAAAAGTTTTAAGTAGAAAGGTTTTTGTTGATTTTGTTGAAAATATACTAAATACTTATATAATCACTTAAGAATACTATTTACGATGGAATTACATTATTTGACAAAACATTTATACCTGAAAATATTTAAAACACATTTCGAAAGTTGCTATTCTTAACTTACGGTGCTCAAAGAGTCGTTTGAAAAAGCACTTATGCGAGGAACATTGGGCATACATCAGCTATCTTGATTAATTTTATGTTGTGTGTGTGTGTTTTTGTTTGTTTAACGTCGGTCTATTTCCGCGACTATGAACAATCCCCGAAGCCAGGGAGCAGTTTCATGTCACTATCCTGGAAATTGCGGAACCCCTGTCTTTCTGTAAGGAGGATAGGTATATTTAAGGTGCCCAACATCGCGTGGACACGGGACCGACGGCTTTACACCGCCTCCGAAGGGCGGAACGTGCAGAGTTTCAACTTGCTTAAATACAATGCCACAACCTCGGTTGATGTTAATGTTACAGTATGTACTGAAAATTGAAAGGAGGACACTGGGATCGAACCCAGTACCCTGCGGTTCTAAGGCACATGTTCTTACCACCGAACCACCGAATTAATACCAAGTATTATACACCTAGTCCAAAACTAATCTTACACAGAACAGCGATACATTTTGCCACCAACATAAAAGTATTTTAATCCAAAAGGTAAAATTCTGGATGCAGCAAGTGCGTTATCATAGTGAATTTTCATAAACATGTTTTCAAAAGAAACATGCATCAAGTTTGGTTACCAGTATAACCTCTATCGTAAAAACAATGTACCATATTTCATCAAAATAATTTTGTTTGAAAAAGCAAAAAAAATTGCGAAGATGAAGTTAAAATGTTTCCGAAAAAACTGGTCCGATTTTCCTGGCCACCGAACTTCTTTAATCATTATTCACAGAAAGTTTTACGACCAAACTTACAAAAGAATTTTTCATAAAAGTTTGCAAACAATTGTTTCGCGAAAATCCGAAAACAATTTTGTTTTTAATTTTTTTAATAGCAAATATATATTTTTTTAATGAATTCGCGCATCAAATATAATAAAATAAATAATGAAAAATATACCATATTTTATCAGAATAACTTTAGAAAATGTACAAAAATTTTCCGAAAATAAACTCAAAATATTCTCTAAAAATCTGGTTTCCTGGCCAATGAACATTAAGTTAATAGCAAATTGACATTTTATTTTGAAATTTGAAGCATTTAATGAAAGTTCGCTACCATACCGCACCTACTGCGTCCCGAGTTTATTTGTTTTTTACAAACATGCATTATGTTTCAATGGAAAATGCAAAAATGCAATAATATACGATTAAAAAAAAAGAAAATTTGTATCACCAACAACTTATAGGCCAGCCCAGTAATTGTGACAATAATTTTATAATATTCAGCTCGAGACACCCTATAATTAGCGTATACAATGTTTTCTCGTATGTGGTATAATAACGGATATATAGAGCTTTACCGTAAAAATGGATCATCCTGTATATATGAAAATAGATAAAACTGAAACTAACCCCGGATATGGGTTATAGAGGGCCTAGATCACGCTCATTTAAAAAAATCTTTTCAAACTTCAAAAATCGCGGTCTCCCAAAGTTCGCTAAAAATTATAGACCATTAAACGATAAACTCTATAACGAAAACTACTACTAAAGCATTGGAGAAAGGGTCTATTTGAAATAAATTTTCTGTAAATATTTTAGTAAAATCAATGGCAGTGAAGGTTGAAGCTGAAAGTTAAGGGTTTTTAAACCGCTCATCATGCTACATTTTTCTGAGTGACCCGTATTCGTTACAGGTTCATTGCCCAAATGTTACCAATTTTGATGTTTCAAATCGCAACTTGACGTTTTAAGAGGTAAATCCCATTTTTTTTTCTTTAAATGCCTATAACTTTTTGTCTTTCAACTACAAAAAGATCAAAATTTTGGTACATAGTTCACTTTTTATCCATAACTTTGTTATTTCCGGAGATATAAAAATGTTGCAGAAGAAAACACAATATTTTCCGGGAAGAACCAGGCCGATTTTCTTCCTGGCTAACGAACTTGTCTAAGCCACTTGCAAAATGGAGGTAATCACCAAATTTGATTAAAATCGGATCATTGTTTTTTGTGTTATCGCTGTGACATATATATATATATATATATATATATATATATATATATATATATATATATATATATATATATATATATATATATATATATATATATATATATATATATATAGTAGTGGCGGTCATAACCATTTGGCCCAACAGTTCTTTTCATTTCATTATAGCTAGACATATATATATATATATATATATATATATATATATATATATATATATATATATATATATAAACAACTAAACAACTAAACACCCAAAAATTGGACCTGACCCCGGATATGGATTCTAACCGGCCTAGTTCTACCTTATTTAAGGAAGGAAATCTTTTCAAAATTCAGAAGTGGCGAGATAACTTTCGTGTTAACATACTTGAATTTTTAGAAGATTTTATTGACTTATAATTACACAAAATACTTAATAATATAAAAAATACAAGATAAAATAAAAAAAATCGGGACGCAGCAAGTGCGTTGTGGTAGCGAATTTTCTTTAAAATATTTTTAATAGCAAATGTCTTTCTTTGATGAAAGCAGGCATCAGACTTGGTTGCCTATATAGTAGAAACAATGTATCATATTTCATCGAAATAACTTTGTTGTTTGAAAATATATAAATAGTTTTCAAAAGCCTGGATGCAGCAAGTGTGTTATGAAAGTGAATTTCCATAAAAATGTTTTTAATAGCAAATGCGAGCAGGCATTATTCTGATTACCGGTGTAGCCTATGTAGTAGAAACAATGTACTATATTTTATCAAAATTACTTATGGTTTAAAAATATACAAAAATTTTTCGAAAATAAACTTAAATGTTGGTTTCCTAACCAAAAAAGCTTACGTTAATAGAAAATTGAGTTACTGAAATTTGAAGGATTTAATGAAAATTCGCTACCAAAATGCACTTACTGCGTCCAGATTTTCTTCTTACAAACGCATCATATTTCGATTAAAAATGCAAAAATGCATTAACGAATTTGTTCTACGAAAATTAACTAAAAATTATAGACCGTTAAGCCATAAACTTCATTAAACCTACAGCGAAAGCATCAACTTAATAAAACCGACAGCCAAAGCATCAGAGAAAGGGTCTATTTGAAACGAATTTTCTGCAAAAATTTTAGTAAAGTAAAGGGCAATGACGGTTGAACCTGACACTTAAGAGTTCGCAGAACACTCTTCTTGCAACATTTTCTTTTCACAGCTCGTATTTGTTTCTCGTTCTTTGCCGGAACATTGTCAATTTTGACGTTTCAAATTGCGAGTTTGACGTTTTGAAGAAAATTCCAAAATGTGTCTTTAACTGTCCATAATTTCTTTGTTTTTAAAGCTAGAGACCTAAATTTTGGTACAGGATTCACTCTTTATAATACGACTAACCAAATTTGGTTGCCCTTACTTTGTTATTTCCGGAGATATAATTTTTTTTAGAAAGAAAACACAAAATTTCCCGGGAAAATCAGGTTCTATTATCCTGGCTAACGAACCTGTCCAAGCCACTCGCAAAAGGAATTTTGAATTCATTTTTGAGTTATTGGTCGTATATATATATATATATATATATATATATATATATATATATATATATATATATATCTATATATATATATATATATATATATATATATATATATATATATATATATATATATATTTATATATTTATATATATATATATATATATATATATATATATATATATATATATATATATATATATATATATATATATATATATATATATATATATATATATATATAAAGGGTGTTTCTAAATTGATGCGAAAAATTTTACAGGGTGATTCTTTGGCAAAAAATAAGGGGGGTCTTTTTTATAAAGTTTTTCTTGAAACCCCTTCTCCTCCAAGTTACACCCCTTTGAAATTTTGGCAAAAAAAAGTTTTCATTAAATTTCTCCGTTATGGAATAATTTAAAAAATCGAAATTTTGCAGATGCATAAGGCTAACAAAATGACAGTTTTAAAAGGATTTTATAACCCTCTAATGTGATCACAAGAGGGTGAAAAAACATACCCTTACATTATTTTTTTCTGTACTTTTTATTGTGTCTACCGTTTTCTATTAAAAATTCTCGATAGATTGACAGCAACCATAACAATTAATATTAGTGTGATTATGACGTTATTTGACAGCCTACCACGTACTTGATTTTTCAGCAAATAACAACCACTCTGTAAATTCATGTGACATCGATCTGAGTAATATTTTATTTTTTTGTGATGAAACTAACAATTTTATGAAAAAATGTCAAGACATAAAAAAGTTACCAAATGAATCTTTCTTTCTAAATCTTTTTTTAAATAGAAAAGGGTATACACAATAAAAAGTACTGATAAAAAATAATGTAAAGGTAGGTTTTTTCACGCTCTTGTGATAACATTATAGGGTTATAAAATCCTTTTTAAACTGTCATTTTGTTAGTCTTATGCATCTGCAAATTTTCGTTCTTTAAATTATTCCATAACGGAGAAATTTAATGAAACTTTTTTTTGCCAAAATTTCAAAGGGCTGTAACTTGGAGGAGAAGGGGTTTCAAGAAAAACTTTATAAGAAAGATACCCCTTATTTTTCGCCAAAGAATCACCATGTAAAATTTTTCGTATCAATTTAGAAACACCCTGTATATATATATATATATATATATATATATATATATATATATATATATATATATATATATATATATATATATATATATATATAAACACAAATCTCCTCATTAGCATGTTTTGGCCGTTTTTACGACGTGCAAGCATTTTTTTAAATTTATGTCAACGATACCCTATATCCAAACGTATTAACGGTGTGGAAGTAACAATAAATGTATTAATGTAAACGGAATCAGAAAGTAAATACTTACAGTTTGTGCTTCTGCCATGGTATAGATGTAGTAAAGTACACAAGAACGGCTAACCAAGAACTGTCTAGAGAGTTTGAAGAAAACACGAAAACTAAAGATCTGTCAGGCTACAACCCTATTTTATACCTTGACGTCAGTAAGCTTAATGAATTCCAATTATCATAGAACAAATATTTTCCATGACAATACTGACCATTATCAGATTGTTGCTACCTCTGAAACTTCCAGGAATATACCTGAGCTCACAAAAGTTTTAAGAAGAAAGGTTTTTGTTGATTTCATTGATAATATACTAAATACTTATATAATCACTTAAGAATACTATTTACAATGGAATTACATTATTTGACAAAACATTTATACCTGAAAATATTTAAAACACATTTCGAAAGTTGATATTCTTAACTTACGGTGCTCAAAGAGTCGTTTGAGAAATTACTTATTCGAGGAACATTAGGCATACATCAGCTATCTTGATTAAGTTTATGTTGTGTGTGTGTTTTTGTTTGTTTAACGTCGGCCTATTTCCGCGACTATGGCCAATCCCCGAAGCCAGGGAGCAGTTTCATGTCACTATCTTGGAAATTTTGCCGAACCCCTGCCTTTCTGTAAGGAGGATAGGTATCTTTAACGTGCCCAACATCGCGTGGACACCGGACCGACGACTTTACACCGCCTCCGAAGGGCGGAACGTGCAGAGTTTCAACTTGCTTAAATACAATGCCACAACCTCGGTTGATGTTAATGTTACAGTATGTACTGAAAAATTGAAAGGAGGGCACTAAGATCGAACCCAGTACTCTTCGGTTCAGAGGCACACGTTCTTACCACTGAACCACCGAATTAATTCCAAGTTTATACGCTTAGTCCAAAACTAATCTTACACAGAACAGCGATACATTTTGTCACCAACATAAAAGTATTTTAGTCCAAAAGGTAAAAGTCTGGACGCAGCAAGTGCGTTATCATAGTGAATTTTCATTAAAATGTTTTTAAAAGCAAATATGTATTTTTTAATAAAAGCATGCATCATGTTTGGTTACCAGTATAACCTCTATCGTAAAAACAATGTACCATATTTCATCAAAATAATTTTGTTTGAAAAAGCAAAACATTTTGCGAAGATAAAATTAAAATGTTTCCGAAAAAACTGGTCCGATTTTCCTGGCCAACGAACTTCTTTAATAATTATTCACAAAATGTTTTACGACAAAACTTACAAAAGAATTTTTCACGAAAATTTGCAAACAATTGTTTCACGAAAATCCGAAAACAAGTTTGTTTTTAATTTTTTTAATAGCAAATATTATTTTTTTAATGAAAGCGGGCATCAAATCTGGTTACCATTATAACCTAGATAGTATAAAAATATACCATATTTCATCAGAATAACTTTTGAAAATGTACAAAAATTTTCCGAAAATAAACTTAAAATATTCTCTGAAAATCTGGTTTCCTGGCCAATGAACATTAAGTTCATAGCAAATTGACATTTTAATTTGAAATTTGAAGCATTTAATGAAAGTTCGCTACCATAGCGCACCTGCTGCGTCCCGAGTTTATTTGTTGTTTACAAACATGCATTATGTTTCAATGGAAAATGCAAAAGTACAATAATATAAGGCTTTAAAAAAAAGAAAACTTGTATCACCAACAACTTATAGGCCAGCCCAGTAATTGTGAAAATAATTTGATAAGAGTCAGCTCGAGACACCCTATAATTAGCGTATACAATGTTTTCTCGTATATGGTATAATAACGGATATATAGAGCTTTATCGCAAAAATGCATCACCCTGTATATATGAAAATAGATAAAACTAAAGCTAACCCCGGATATGGCTTATAGGGGGCCTAGATCACACTCATTTAAAAAAACTTCAACTTTCAAACTTCTAAAATCGCGGTCTCCTCAAAAGTCACTTTTTTCTCCGAATGTTCGTTAAAAATTATAGACCATTAAACGATAAACTCTATAACCAAAACTACAAGCATTGGAGAAAAGGTCTATTTGAAATCAATTTTCTGTAAAATCAAGGACAGTGGGGTTGAAGCTGAAAGTTAAGGGTTTGTAAACCACTCATCTTGCTACATTTTTTCTGCGTAACCCGTATTCGTAACAGGTTCTTTGCCAATTTTGTGGTTTCAAATCGCGACTTTGACGTTTTAAGAGGAAAATCCCAATTTTTTTGTTTAAATGCCTATAACTTTTTTGTCTTTCAACTAAAAAAAAAGATCAAAATTTTGGTACATATTCCACATAACTTTGTTATTTCCGGAGATATAAAAATTTTGCGAAAGAAAACACAACATTTTACGGGAAGAACCAGGCCGATTTTCCTAGATAACGAACTTATCTAAGCCACTTGCAAAAGGAAGGTAATCACCAAATTTAATTAAAATCGGATCATTGTTATATATATATATATATATATATATATATATATATATATATATATATATATATATATATATATATATAAATATATATTTATTTATTTATTTATTAAATCAATTACAACAAAAAATACAGATACTATTGAATACAGCACTAAAGTAAAAAAAATCAATTGCTGTTTCACTTCTTTTTTTATGTTTATATTACATATATAAGCACAAGATAAGTAAGTATAATAAAGGTGGCCCTTAATTAACATCTGGGCTGCACAAACTTAAAAGTAGAGAAGACATCTAGATATTGTGTTAAGAGCCATAAGTTTAATTAAAAATCACTTCTAACTGTATGCACACAAAAATTAGTCAAACACATTTATAAAATCTAAAAAAAAACAACAGTTTTACGATATTATTTTAAATCACCCAATAGGAATACGTTTCGCGGCGATTTCGCAATTCGCGAGTGTATGAACCTAGCTTTTGTCCAAGACTACACTGGACTACCAGGTCTTGATACTTTCGAAGAACATTGACTTCCGTGGTACTAAATTTAACACAACGAACCTACCAAATATTGTCTTTCGCACGTAGACAAATTATAAAAATGCCGATATGGTTGCTTTTACTACGATATGCATTCGTTATTTTCCCCGGTTATACAATAATAATAATGTCTAAGGGGTCCTGTCGGGGCTCAATTAAGAAACATTAAAAACCGAGTATTAGCACTGCTCTTAGAATATGATTTACTGATATACAGATTTTCTATTTTACGCAAAATTGTATTGTTTTAAGTCGCTACCTCACAATTTTCATTTCTAACCATCGTCCAATATTTATTTTCAATATATATATATATATATATATATATATATATATATATATATATATATATATATATATATATATATACATATATATATATATATATATATATATATATATATATATATACATATATATATATATATATATATATATATATATATATATATATATATATATATATATCCATGATTTAAATACGTTAGGTTAATTAAAATCAGTTGTACATTATCAAACGTTGTCCACGTCTCCACCTATAACATTTTGTGTTAACTAGAGCTGTCGTGACAACATAGTACCTGGTTCCGCACCGAGATGGCATCCCTGTCGTACTTCTCTTCAATGTTCTAGATGCTGACATGTTGCAATAATGTAACTTCCATTTGTTTCTATCTACGATTTATTGAAATAGCATAGCAGTTTAGGTAACGTCATCTGTCTTTGTCTAACATGTAGATGTAGATATTGCATTACAGAATCTGAAGTGATGTCGAGGATTATATTAATATTAATTTAGAATAACTTTATTTTTCTTTGAACAAAATACTTGAAAATTGGTACACAGCCACGTCTGTTTATGTTCTTTTACGTTGTGCATTTTCGTTACAATCACTTAAACAAGTTGGAAAATATTACATCAAAAATTTTTTTTTAATTTTTTGTTAAGAAAAATATGGCGTCAAGATCTGATTAATGAACTCATCCAATCCATTAACAAAATAAAGGTAATTCCCAAGTTTGGTCCAAATCAGTGAAGTATTTTTTGAGTTACCGGTTGGATACATATATATATATATATATATATATATATATATATATATATATATATATATATATATATATATATATATATATATATATATATACATTTTAACTGAGCTTGGAAACCGGTTCCAGAAATTTTCCGAAAGTCTCACCGTCGATACCTCTCTATTAGTGAATTCTCCATCGTGCGCTTATGTTTTCACGAATAGCTAGTGGCACCACGTCAAGCCATATTTCATATTGCGCATTAAAAAATCTCTGATATTCAGCTGCACCGAGACGCCGATGCAGAATGAACAGACCGATAAGACATTCTCCTACAATTGCTGTTTACACATTTAAACAAAAATTATGCTGAAATCTCGATTTGCAAACTTGTTGGGAGTTTTGATGAAACGATGGGTACACATCGTGATGGTTTACTAAACCATATCATTGAAATGATGCTTCATCAAAAGCAAAATATTGGATAAAATATTTACATTTTCTCTATTCATATACCATTGACAAAAATATATCCTGTTAGGTAAATCCGCAGCAGTCAATTCTTGCAAAAGTTGTTGGTGGTGGGGGTATAAAAGATTTTTATGAGCAATCTTCCAAATTGTGGAATGAGAAATATTGTACTATGCCGGCAATTTCCTCGTACTTCTCTCAGGATTGTGATCTAAATTGTCAAGAACAACCTCTACAAGATCTACATTGCTAATCAGACGTCTTCTTCCATTGTCTTAATGTCGAATTTGAATTTGTCGTTTATCTCTTTCTTCTTTCTATCGCCGCAAAATTCTCTACTAGAAACGCGGCGATTAGGATATCTGGCGCAATAAAGTCTTAATACAGCAACACAATTCTTGTAACATTCAAAAAATGCTTTCAACATGTCAACATATACGTCATTAGTGTAATTTTCCATATTATTCCAATTCCAAACCGCTTTAATATTGAAGTTAGAAAGCGAATAAAATCAAGTTTGCTATTAAGTCTCCAGTGATTTTAATAGGCTTTTTAGTGCAGAAAAAGAAGATTTTTTCTTCAGGAAGTTAAAGGCTCAGTGAAAATTTTTGTCAGATTTACACACATAATTTTGAAATACGAATAGGCTATGAAGCACTGAGTTCTGAATTTCTTAACAAACAAGTCCGTTTTGGACGTTAATATTCCTGGAGGCATAAATCCGAAATACTAATTTATAAAATCAAACATATCTCCAGATATATATATATATATATATATATATATATATATATATATATATATATATATATATATATATATATATATATATATATATATATACACACAGGGTGTCCCGGAATTCAATGTACAAACTACCTACCACAGATTTTTCACCCAAAATTAGGTCGCTTAAGATCAACTCACCTCTATACAAAGTTCCACCGTTTAGCCGCCAGAGGGCTTCGAAGAGATTTTTTGTTCTATTTTTTTACCTATCTCCTAAACAGCTATCGGATCATATTTAAATTTCAAAGAAATATTGTAATGAGCAAGTGGCTTAGTCGTTAGGAGAACTAGCGCAATTGCATCCCTGCAAGGGTGGAAACTACCCCCACCCCTAACTGTTTTTTATCGTATTGATTTCTCTGGCCGTTAGATAAATAACGCGTTCATTTTTTTTAAAGACCTATCTTTTTCAAATTTTTGTTGCTTTTGTAAAATTTTGCTTACTCTATTAGTTTTTGCGCAAAACAGCTTTTAAGTTGAAGTTTGATGGAGAAATACAATACTTCATAAAATGTTTATTCATTAACCATAGAAACAATAATAAAGGTAAAATTAGTGTAAAATTTAAATTGAAACAAGTTGAATCTAACTCATTAATTGTTCAATATGGCAACCATTCACTCGCATTAAAGCTTCTACATAAAAAATTAAAACTTATACGCTCTAAATTTTCCTTATTTCACAGTGAGGCAAAGCTTCTTCAATTATATCCAACAATTGCTCCTCGGTATTTATCATCCCCTTGTAAACATACGTCTTGATCTGCCCCCATAGCGAAAAGTCGCAAATTAAATCTGGTGAACGTGCTGGCCAAGGAACAGGAGCATCGTGACCACTGCCAATCGATTTATTAGGAAATTGCGCACTAAGATAATCTTTCACAATGCGTCCAAAATGGGGCGGTGCACCGTCATGCATGTACCACATATCACGACGTAATGCGGTCGGCAAATCTTCTAAAAATTCTGACAAAGTTTCTTGAAAGAAGTGTAAGTAGCCTTCCGCTGTAAGCTTATTAGGTAACCTTACGGGCCCAATCAAATGATAATCAGTTATTCCTATCCACACATTAATTTTGAATTCGCGCTGAAAAATCCTTACATGAATTGCGTGAGGATTTTCGTCTGCATAATGGTGCTCATTATGAAAATTTGTAGCACCTCGCCGCGTCAAACATGCCTCATCTGTAAAAAGCACCTTTTTGTTAAAGTTTCCATCTAGCCTTCTTTCCTGATGCATAATGCGTGCCAATAAAAGGCGTGCGTCATGGTCACCAGGCAGCAATTCTTGGACAGGTTGTAAATGGTATGGGTGCAGTAGCTGCCGCTTCAGTATACGATTGACTGCTGTTTTTGGAATTTAAGTTTGGTGCTCCAACAGCCTCGTACTAATGCTGGGATTCTCACTTATAATATCCAATACTTGCTCTTCTTCACGAAGACGGCGGACGTTAGAATTACGGCCAGCATTAGGTCTGTGCACACTTAGCATTCCAGTCTCCCTTAGTCGTGTTTCGATAGACGCAAATGTTCTGCGATCAGGAGTTTGCCTACTTGAAATTTTCTCCTTGTAGACTTGCACACTTTTGCTGAAGTTATGTTCGCATAAACCTAACACTAAAAGCATATCTACTTGCTCCAGAAAACCCATAAACATGAGCCATATGTCTAAAAATTACCTTATTAATTTGTCACTTTGGCAAATACTATTAACGCAATAATAAGCTGTAGCGTCAAAATATGCATATGTCAAACTCATTTCCATAGTAACAGGATTCAATTATTTAGGTATCGTTTAATGCAACTATCAGTGGTTAGCTTAATACCATTTTGCGCAAAAACTAAAAGAGTAAGCAAAATTTTACAAAAGCAACAAAAATTTGAAAAAAGACCGGTCTTTAAAAAGAATGAACGTGTTATTTATCTAACGGCCAGAGAAATAAATACGATAAAAAAGTTAGATGTGGGGGTAGTATACACCCTTGCAAGGGTGCAATTGCACTAGTTATGATAACGACTAAACCACTTGCTCATTACAATATTTCTGTGAAATTTGAATATGACCGGATTACCTGTTTAGGAGATAGGTAAAAAAATTAAAAAAAATTAATAACTTTGAGGCCCTCTGGCGGCTATACGGTGCAACTTTGTATAGAGGTGAGTTGATCTTAATCGACCTAATTTTGGCTGAGAAATCTGTGCTGGGTCGGTTGTACATTGAATTCCGGGACACCTGTTTATGTATATATATATATATATATATATATATATATATATATATATATATATATATATATATATATATATATATATAGTTTGTATATGGGTATTCCGATGGGAACACCAGAAAAGCAGCTCGAGAATATCGACGCAGATATCCAAATAGACACCAGTCTGCCCACACGGTGTTTAGTGCATCATTTCGTAGACTTCGAGAAGCAGGTAACCCCGCTCCAAAGAAGGCCATTCGTCCTACTGAAGTAAATGTACAAGATGAAGAAAATGTAATAGATGCTGCCCTTGATAACCCTTCAATTAGTGTTCGGCGTATATCTAGTAACGTTCATGTATCACCGAATTTTGCATCGCGTGTATTGAACAGAGAAATGTTACATCCGCTTCATCGCCAAAATGTACAGCGGTTGCATGCTGGAGATGGCCCACAGCGATTAGAATTTTGTCGCTGGCTACTTCAGCAACAAGCACAAAATGATAGATTCATTTCGCTCGTCATGTGGTCTGATGAAGCGTGCTTTACCAGGGACGGCATAAATAATAATCATAATGAACATGTATGGGGGTTGCAAAATTTACATGCAATTAGGTCAAGACGATTTCAGCAACGATTCAGTGTCAACGTTTTGGGTGGCATTTTCAACAATAATCTATTACCTGTGCATGTTCTAAATGATCGTTTAAATGCAGATCTGTGTAGACATTTCTTAGAACAAGACCTTTTAGAGTTCATTGATGACGTACAACTTAATATTATTCAGAGTATGTGGTATCAACACGACGGCGCACCACCACATAGAGGAAGACAAGTTGCTGCTTGGTTCAATGAACATTTCCCAAATAAATGGATAGGTCAAGGAGATCCAATATCATGGCCACCTCGTAGCTCCGATCTTAATCCTCTGGATTTTTATTTATGGGAACACATAAAGCAGCTGGTCTACCATGTTGAAATCACTACCGATCAGCAGTTACTTGAAAGAATTCAAGATGCAGCTAACCAAATAAGAAATGATCCAAATCTCATCCTTCGAGTGACCGAATCTTTAGTTCGTCGATGTGAGGCTTGCATTCAAGCCGAGTGTGAACATTTCAAACAAGTTTTATAGTCTTAAGTTTTGGATATTTTCGTTTAATTTAAATTTTTATTGTTAATTGTTAATAAAGGTTCAATGCTTGGAAATTCTCAACAAAAGCGAATCGGACCCATGTTCATTAAGAAAAATTGTTTAGAATTATGAGAGCTATTATCTGGCAAAGTTTGTCATAAAGCTTGTAAAACACCCTGTATATATACATATATATATATATATATATATATATATATATATATATATATATATATATATATATATATATATATATATATATATATATATATATATACACGCACACACATATATGGCTCTAATTAGCCCTGATTTGAAAAATGTTTTAAAAATTTGTCGTTACCTCTCTGTAAGCAAATTTTTTATGAAACAACAAATTACATATTATAATGCTCATATTTATAGGACTTAATAGAGTGGGTACTGTAAGATCATAACATAACAAAAGCTCGATTCTGTTTATGCAATCTACCTAACAGTAACTAAGATTTTCATACCCCAATATTTGTTTTACGTATACATGGTTTCCCAAACATACATAAATACGCTCGAACATTTAAATCAAAGATTGGACAAATTACTGTTTAATTGTTTTTTAAACCGAGTCCATCAAAAACTTTTTATTAGCTGTGAGAATTTTCTTTCAAATAAACTAAATAATTATCCCAAAGATAAGCTTTGTGATTCAACCCCAGTTATAGAATATTAGTTATTTGGTTACCTTGCTCCGCTTAGAAGCTCATCTGTGTTTGAAACACTCTATATGCCTTCCACAGAACAACGTTTGAATTCCTTGCAGGAAAACTAATAGAATTGAAAAAGTTGGCGCTTTCGCGCAATGTTGTAGCTAAAGTGGAATTCACCTTGCTAGCCGTTTGTCCTTCCGCACATCACAACTACTAACTACAAAAAGAGATGAGTTCTGGGTTCTGGAGGTTGCAGCTTACAAACATTAAAAAAAAATAATGTCTTTAAGACAAGCTACTCATATGACAATTTCTCAAAATTCAACAAAAATATGAAAAATGTTATTAAGAAGATGGCTCTAAATAAGTTTGACACGAGGCGCTGAATTGACAGTAACCAAATAACCAATATTTCAAAATTTGTACGACGTTGACTTGACAGGTTCTAAAATCAAAATTATTTGAACAAGGCTTTTCTTTTAGAATAATGTGGAATACTTTTCAGTCAAGTAAGTGAATAATATTCTTAATTAAAGAAACGCATTAATTAACCCAGTTTTTACTTTTTCAGAGTATCAAATAGTTAAAAAAATTGGAGAGGGATCGTTTTCTGAAGTTTTAGAATGTGAAGAACGTATGACTGGAACACACGTAGCTGCAAAGAGGCTAAAGAAAATTTACAAATCGTAGGTATTCCTACAGACTGAAATTTTTCTTGAAAATAATTACCCTAATTATTTCTAGACGTGACGAAATGGTGACATGCGCAGAACTAATTGCATCTGAAAAAGTACAACGCCATCCAAACGTTCTTTCCCTAAAGGAATATTTCTTGTATGTTGGTAATGCTTGAAGATCACTTTTTGCTGTACGTTAGTTAAACTTTAAGGTTTACTACAGCTTTTGTTAGGTTTACCAAACGTTTGTTTTTATATCTATAGCCTCTATTGATGCTCTTGCCTGGGGTAAATGGGAGTGGGGTAAGTGAGACACCTTAAGATTCAACTATGTATAACTTTTTAAAATTTAGAAATGAAGAAAATCTCATTGAATAAAACTCAACTTTCAATTATTCAAGTAATAAGTTAAAAAAGAGACAAACTATTAATTCCTTGGATATATATATTAGACTTGTAGATTGTAGAATTTTTGATGAGTCGTAAAGGCCTTTGGTCTCTCAGCGTTGTGACCACAATGAGTCTTTTGTGCCTGATTTTTTTTCTTATAGTTGCCCAAAATGTTCATACTTTTTCTATAGTCTACTATCTTTTTGGGGGATTTTTTACCTATTTCCTAGGGTGTTAGAGTCAACCTGCAAGGTATTTGAGCCTTTTGCAGAACTGTGCCATGCAGTCGCCTAGTAACTGTTCTGTGGTTTCTGCTGCTGCAGTGCAGTATCTGCAGTTTTTACTTCTACCATACCCATCTTCATACGGTGATATCTTACTGAGGAGTGTCCTGTGAAAAGGCATGTGATTATTCTCAGGTCGTTTCTGTTCAATTTAGGAAACACTACAGACTTCTCTGTTGATCTAATGATGGCTGTTTTGCCCGCTTTAAGCCTGAAGTTTTCCTCCAGTATGACAGCATTTGGTTCTTCCCCCAAATATCAAGTTCTGTTATTACATGGCTTTTTGTTAGTCCACAATAGGGCTCTGGACCATAGAATGATGTTGTTGCTGCCTTTTTTACAAGGCTATCAAACAAAGTTACTTTGTTGTTTGTTGCCTGCTACTTCAAGGACTTTTTGCAATCTCAGGTTAGTTTGGACTCGATTTTGAAAGATCCACAGTCTTTAGTATTGCTTGAATATCTGACAGGATGTAGACCTCTCTATCTCTGAGCCTTCTTTGTATGAACTTCTGTGTACATAGGCCTATAGCAAGCATGTCTGCTTGGAAGATGGTGGAAGTTTTTCCTAGAGACTTAGCGAGTCTAAAGTTAGGTCCTCTTATCCCCAGTCCTGCTCCCTCCATTTGTTTAGAACCGTCTGTATACCATACAGGTGAGTGGTTTGTCAGCCTTTTACTGTCACTATCCTATGCTTGACGGCCATTTATGGCCACGTCAAATGGAACTATAAACTCCAGTTTAGCTGGCATTTGATCTGTTGGTTTGGCGAGTGACTCCAATAGAATAATTTCCAGGATCTTCAAGTGGCCAACCAAATCTTCTGGTTTGAATTTGCCTGCTTGCTTATTTCAAGACAGGTCAGCCTCTGGAATTTTTGCAATTTGCTTTGTGTTGAGATTTGTTCCGTTTATGGCGACCATACTAATAGATGCATATGTGTTTACCCAATATAATATCCTGGGATTGAGCCACCATATCTTTCTTACTAATCTACGGGAAGTCCATATTCCCTCGTGGCTTTCGAATGAGTTTTTTCCAAATGTGTGTTTCAATTCAGTTTTTGGTCTAAGAAGATCCCTAAATAATTAACTTCACTGGAAAATTGTATCTGTGTTCCATTTAGAGTGGGAGCTTTTAAATTTATTTTCCCTCTGGTCGTGAATGGGACAAGGACTGTCTTATGAGGATTGACATTAAGTCCCTCTGTCACACCAGTTCTTTACTACATGTAGGGTCGTTTGTCTTAAGCTAGATGTTACAGCATCATGCTTGCCTTTAAGTGTTATGACAATATCATCTGCGCATCTTTGGACTATAAATCCTGTTCCGCTAAATATAGTCATAAGTTTGTCGAGCGACCAAAGCAGAGGTGACAGCACTCGTCCCGAGGACGATATTTTGCCGTCGTTATTGTTGCGTTGGTGTCATTTGTGGTAGCCGTGATTACACTACCTTTTAACATTGACTCAATCCATCTTACAGTCGGGAATTCCACTTTCCTTTCTTGTGGGCACCGTTTGATTGACTGATATGAAGTGTTGTCAAAGGCACCTATGTCAATGTCTATGTTAATGCATGCACTGAGGGCTACATCTCTGGCCACAAAAGTTTTCTATACCGCTCACTAAGCAGTTTAGGGCATCTAATGTGGATTTGCCTGCGTAATAGGCGAATTGTTTTACATGGAGCGGTTTTCTTGTTAAGGTTTCGCTTGTATTGTTTTGATGTAATACCTTCGACATGGTCTTTAGAAGAAAAGGTGTGAGAACAATAGCGCGATGGGACTTTGCTTCGTCCATAGGGCGACGTCCTGTTTTTGGCATAAACACCACATTTGCCTCTCACTATGCCTACGGAATATAGCCTAGGATTGCACTATATTTGAATACTTGTTACAGGTGGGGTTTTAATGTGTCAAAACCCCTCTGTAGCAAGGCTGGAAATATTCCATCTCAGCCAGGGGATTTATAGGGTTTGAAACATTCTATCGCCCATTTAATTTTGTTAATATAGAATATTTTAGTTGCAAGCCTTCCCAACTCTCACTGGGTTTTTCAATCCTTGATCAGCTGTGCTGCTGTAGTGCAAATTATTTTCCTTGTTTTATGAGTCTCGAAAGCGAGTCTGTAGGAAAACTCTAATGCTTTCCTCTGGGCAGTTTGTATATGCGCCGTTTGGCTTTTAAGGTATCAAAGGCGTTTGAATAATCTTTTAATGGATTTTCTGTAGACGCTGTACGCCGGCCAGTTCATTTATCCCTTTGTAAAACAGTCTCCAAGTTCTTCTTATGGATCGTCTAAGTTCTTTGTTCAGTCCCCAGTTACTTTTGCCCTATTAAACAGCCTTATGCATCCGTTCTAAGCCGGTCGAGTTCACTGTTCCACCAAGACACGTCCCTTTGGGAAGCATTTTGCTTAACGGGACAGCTGCTCTCGTAGGCTAACTTTATAATTTGATTTAGTTGGCTTGAGGCTTCTTTAAGCTGCTCTGCAGTGTCCAGATCGCAGTATGGTCCCTGAACTCTCGACCGAAGATGCATCTTATAGACATCCTAGTCGGTAAGTCTGGCCACCCTGCGCATCCCTGTCCACCTAATTACTGCCTCTATGCCGAACCTTATGGTTTGATGGTCAGATATAGATAGTTCATCGCATACAATCCAGTATGTTTTGTATGTTTTAAAAACGGATCAGCAGGGTTTACATCTAATGCCTCTTTTCTGATCACGTTTATAAAGGTAGATTTATTACCTCTGTTGACAATGCCTATGTTTTTGGCAGTCAAGTTGTCAAATAGGTACTCACCTCTCCTATTTGTGTCTGTGCTCCCCCATCCTGAGTCGTGGTGAGCACTAGCGTCACATCCAATGATGAAATGGCTATTTATATCCTTGCATCACGAGAATAGGCGTTGAACCCCTGCAGGTGGCTGGCTTTCATTACCCCGGGTAGGTAGGCTGAACCTATTACAATAAGCATTTTGCCATCATCTGTTGGCACTTTTACCAATGCAGCTTGTAACTCTTGAGTGATGAACCCTGAAATAGTAGTAACGTGCATATTACTATTAAGCAGTAAAGCTGCTCTTGGTCTGTCATGCGTGTTGCAGTAAATCAACCTGCATGATTTTATATTGAGGCCTTCAATTTGTCCTCTATAAATCCAGGGCTCTTGTAGTAGCCCTATATTTAGGTTTTCTCTAATAAACTATCTTCTAAGCACGCTGCTTTGGAGTGTTGAAGATTTATTTGGATGCACTTTACAAAAGTCCGCATTTGGGGACTCTTATTACATCGTTAGGGTTTTTTCTTTTCCCTTGGGATATTTCTCTCATCAGACGCTATAAGCAATTTTATTTACAGGCGTCTATGTCGACTTTGTAGTCAAAGAGGCTGTGGTCGAATCTTTTATGGGATTCTGCCAAGTTCTTGAGCATGTGCTACTCTTTGACTTAGGTTTCTTCCCTTTAGGTTCCTTAGTCCCCTCTTGGTGAGTTTTCTTAAAAAAATCCAGTAATGAGGAGGTAGCGACTTTTGAATGTTAAAATTTGAAAAAATTTCTTTAAATGAGCGCGAACTAGGCCCCCTAGAACACATATCCGGGGTCGGTTTAGAGTTTTGTATGTATATATATATATATATATATATATATATATATATATATATATATATATATATATATATATATATATATATATATCTGTGTGTGTGTGTATCACACCGATAACTCAGAAAATAATGGGCCGATTTTCATCTAATTTCATCGTCAGAATAAATGTATCTGTACAACTGACACAAGCTACTGAGGTTGCATTTTCCCCTTTCTACTGAAGCTAATCTTCCCACTTGTTTTATTCCTTTTCGGCTAGTATTTCTTCTGGTTTCTGGACAGTTAATTCCTACTTTATCACAACTAAATATGCGATGCAGCGAAATATTGTACTTGTCCGAAATCACTTTTAAGCCTAAAAAAGTCCACAAACTCTCTGTTTATAAAATTATGTCACTCTTGTAATCCCTGCTGCTTTAGGTCCTCAAAAAGACCAATTTCTTTGGCGTTTCTAAAACATCATCTGCCAGTTTTTCCGGTCGTATTACCATCTTCGTTTAATAAATGGTTGATTTCGTTAACTTCAGCAAAATGAAATGCAATTAGTCCGATATCTGGAGTGGAGAGTCGATAAAAGAGTTCTTCAAATTTTATTACATTTTTACACAATTCCAGTTCCATTTGTGCATTGAACACTGGTTTAAATCTGCTTAGGTTTGTAACTGGATTGATTCTCTGCCTACTTAACATTCAAAGTTATGCTAGTTCTCAGAACACCAAAGACTACACAAGTTCTTTTTATTGATATCTCCTTATTACGAACAGCTCTGAAACACTATGCATAGCGTCATCTGAATGCAAGCCTTTTTGGATCTTGTTCACATAGTTACGACCATCTTCCACTTGTAAATAAATTAATAAAAAACAGCAAAAAAAAAACTATTCCAAACTTAAAAAGTGTAGAATAAATGAGTCACAGCCCAGAATCGCTGGCCTCAAAGGAATATCCGAACTTATAGAAATGAATCACAGAATAACAGATATGTTTGGCAAAGTTTTGAATACCAGGCGGTATTTTTTTATAATGCCTATCATGTATACAGAATCTTCTATTAGAAAGAAATTGTAAAAGTAAAAGCCAAGAAAATTAAAGAACTTCTAAATGGAGATAATAATGCCCAGAACGCAACGTGGACTGTCATTGGGTCAGAAATTTAAAAAATGTTCTTAGCTACCAGATAAATTACCAGAGTACTGCAACAATTACATTTCCAGTGTAGGAAAAAAGGATACAATATGCAATTAAAAGAGATGAAGCCAAATTGGTAGGGCAGATACATGTAACTGTATCAAACGTGCATTATTTTTATTTAACAGGAGTGGCACAACTAGAGATTCCTGATGCAATAAACACAATTAAATCCAAAACAGCAAGAGACTGTATTCTGACCACTTTAACAAAAGTTTGTTATGCTACCTACACATGTTTCTTGTGTTTAAAGTGGGGCTGTGTTTCCTAACGAGATGAAATTGGCTAATCTCATTTTGGCTTCCAAGTTTTGAAGCACCAGTAATCTAGAAAACTTAAGACCGCCTTCCCTAACACCGGCATTATTTAAAATCCTTAAATATATCACGAACACAATATTGCAGGCTTATACGGAAAAACAAATATAGTTAGGCAGCGCCCAGCATGGATTTAGAAGTGGAAAATCCACCATAACTGCTTTGATATAAGTTGCACAAAAAATCACAGAAGCATTCCTAAGTGACAACATAGCTACATTACTGCATGTTTTTGAGTGTAATGTAGCTTACGTAGCTTGTTCAACTGTAGCCTGTAGTATTTATTATACTGTGTATTTGGCTTGTAATGTTGCTTTTTAACCTATTTTACTGTTTGACTGTAGATTTTAACCTTGATGATGTATGTAAAGTTTAACTTGAGAACATTGTGCTTAAACCGGCATAATTGCCTACCAGAAAACAATGTTTTCTGAGAGACCTTTTTATTACCTTTTTGATTTGCCCCTGAATATAACGCGTAGGGTTGTTTAACAATAAATTTTACTGTCTGGAGGAAGCCTTTCATTAAGTATTTCAATTTTGAAGCATGCTGAGTAATATCGGAACGAGTTTTCTATTGAAATGGAATAACTGTACCATCCCTAAACTACAACCACAATGTCAGCTTCACAGGATGCAGGAGTAACATTATTGACGTTTAATAATGACTGTATTTTGTCGCCGATGCCATACTTCCACACGTATTGACGATGTGAAAGTAATATGCAGACATCTTGTATGTTTACGGATATTGTGACGCAAAGCTCAACATAGCCGTTATTATTCCAGATACGAGAATAAAATGTATGCGTTAATTATTACAGGGTGTCTTAAGCTGCATCTTAAAAAATTATTTTGACAATCACAGCGTGGCCCATAAGTCGTTAATGATACAAATGTTCCTCTTTTTAAATGAAACAAGTCATATTATTCATTTTTGGATTTTTTATCGAAATATAAGGCATGTTTGTAAAAAATTCGGGACGTAGCAACTACGTTTTGAAGCAAATTTTCTTCAAATGCTTCAAATTTAACTAACCCAATTAACCCAAGCGTCGTTGGCTAGGAAACTAAATTTTTGGGGAATATTTTAGTTTATTTTCGCACAATTTTTGTACTTTTTCAAACAATAAAGTTATTTTAATAAAAACATGGTACATTGTTTCAACTATACAGGTTATGCTGGTAACCAAATTTGATGCCCGTTTAATATGAAAAGACATATCTGCTATTAAAAATATTTTTATGCAAATTTACTACCATAACGTACTTGCTGCCTCCTGACCTTTTACTGTTTCTTGTTGAAATAAACATGTATCACGTGCATCATTTTTGCTCATTTATTTGAAACTATCAATTGTTTGTTTTAATATTTGTACCTCATTGGATTGCTATTGCAATGAAGAAGTTTTTGAAAATGTACGCACTTACCCAAATGATTTCCATTTTTAATTTTTTTTGCAAGTTTTCCTTTGAAGCTTTCACATGACTTGTTTTCATTTCAAACATAAGAGCAGAATGTTGGACAAATTATCCAGTCGAAAAATTCAAAAAATATAAAGCAGATTTCTTGAAAAATTCATTTAAAAACATTAAGAATCGACTTTTTGAGAGAAAATGATTAAAATGTCATATTTCAAAAACAATTGAATTTCGGATAAGGCATGTAGGGCTCAAGTTGCTCCTACTTCATCAGATTTTTGAAGAAATGTATTGTATCATCCATATACCATCATGTATAAGTTAGTGCGGAGCATAAGGATTTGTCCTTATTAACTAATATACATCGGTAAGTAGATCAGTTTTACGAAAGCAAATATAAACTCATATTACCGCTCAGAAATAAAACGAGACTGGAAAATAGCATGGAAGACTTTTGTAACCTCGTCCAAAAATCAAATACACTTTACTGAATCCGCAACTACCCGAATCTCAATTTTATAAGGACTCGGGTTTTTCAAAAAAATTTTGCTCTACAATTGTGCGGTTAAAACTGAACCATGGAAGATTCCCAGCTCATCTCCATAAGATTGGCATTAGACTCCAACATGCCAATGTAACAACGTTTCCACCGGCGACCTCAACCACATATTATTTGCCTGCCATTTAAATGAACGAATGCGACAAACCTTACTTACATATCTTCAAGACAAAGGCATACAACAAGAACATCCTGTAAACCTTGAAAATCTAATCGCTACAAATGACAACGAAATATACAAAAGACCTGTTAAATTTATAAAAGAATCAAAAGTAGAAATCTAATATTGTACCCCGGGTATGTGTGTATGTATGTATGGTTGTATATATGTGTGTATATATGTATATATGTGTGTATATATGTATATATGTGTGTATAATATGTGTCCAAATATATGTATGTTAGGTTAAGCACAATAAAGAGGGGAAACGAAACATCCTTTATTTTACGTAGGTTAAGTAACAAAAATATTATGCATCTATAAACATAAGCTCCTGTTGTCTCTCCTTATGTGCTTAACGACCTCACCGTGGCCTAGTCTTATGTATTCTGAGGGTGCAGAAGTTCTGGCGGGTCCCTGAACTGCACTCTTGTATCCATGTCTTTTCTTTTTATTATAGTTTAGTAATAAAAAATATATGAAAAAAATGAAAAAAAGAATATATATATATATATATATATATATATATATATATATATATATATATATAAAAAAGAAAAGAAAAAAGAAAAGAAAACAATTAAAAAAACGATTAAGGAAACAAATAATGTGTGTATATATGTGCATATATATGTGTATTATTTGTGTATTTGTGTATATATACAAAACAAATAATGATACTAATTTAATTATAGGAACTATGTAACTATATCTGTGGGTGTATACTAAGCGATGTCTATGGTTTAATCCTCAATTTTCTTGCTCGTATTGTTAGTCATAAACCTGTCCTTACCTCTCGTTTGTGGCTAATGGGCCTGGTTTCGGAGGCCATCAGGATGCAACACACACACAGACACACATCGGTAAGTTCACTTGGAGAACCCAAATTACCACAACACATATTTTTAAAGACCTGACGATCGTTTCACTAACAAAGTTAGCGTCATCAAACAGAGGATGAAAAATTTTAAACTACATGCAACTAAACAGGCAAATTTTCTGTGCATTGTACTTTAATTGCCGACGAGGTTTTTGCACTTCTGTTATAACTTAACCTGCCAAGTTTCGGAATATTTACTATATCAAAGACAGAATGCAAAAAAAGGGCTATAAATCACTGGCGGCTCTAGGTTTAAGGAACTTTTGTTCTTTGTTGCCTTAGAAATATAAATACTCTCGTACGCATCTAGCCTCGCTACTTTTCTAACATTTTTGATGTTTCAGATTTTATTTACTTATGTAGTGGTGCTACGTTTTTTTAACGTAGACAGATAAGCAGAAATGATCAACAAATCAACCTCAGGCAAACGAACAACTATCCATCGACGAGAGACGCTCTATGGCTCTTCGTCCGTCATAATATTTCTATTATAATTATTACTATTATTACTGTTCGAATGTCGAACACGTCAGGTGACAGTGACAGCGAGGATATATCATAGGTTATCTTTTAATTTATGTTTAACAAATAAAGGTCTAAAACAGTTAGTTACGAAAATGATTAAACACTTTGGTTGACTTTTGCACCAAACTATTACTCAAGGGGGATTTCATCAAAAGAAAAAGGTGTTAATTAAAGTATTACAAAGACAACGTGATTTTTAAAACGCATAATCTGAAAGCTGATGAATAATAACTTGTAAATACCGTAGTAGGTTATTAAAATTTTCTGGTTTCTTTTTTTTTTTCAGTTTCAAAGTATGTACTAAATAGCATATATACAAAAGAAAAAATGTTACCCGTTAGCAGACTGCGACGGTTTACATTCAAGATAACCAGAATAATTCTTTATATTATTATTAGATCCATGCAAAATAAGTATAATATGTTAAAATGTTTTAAAATCAACAGGTTATTAAATACAAGGTAAACTAATTATTGAAATGATGTCACCTGGGTGCACAGAACATTGGAGTGAATTTTCTGAATGTAAACTGTGAAGGATGGCCCTTGTAGACAGATTACTTCAGATGGAGTTGGTCACTTGGACACCGTGTCAGTGCTCTACGGCAGTTTGTAGTACAATTTCCAACCAAGAGGACATACCAAACTCAATCGCAGATTATTCGCGTAGTTTACATAAACTGTATAAAGTTAAAAGAAGGACGGAGAGAATGAATAAGGTAACGAAGGAGCCCCGTAGCTTAAGAGGATCTGTATTTTCAAGTGTTTCTTCGCTTAATCCCAACAAAGGATATTCCAACCAAAAACCGGTCTGGATTTAACTAAATAGACAAGAGCTTAATTCGATCTAAATCGAGACCATAAAAATTGTCTAACTACTAACTACTTGACCTATTACAACAACAAAAAAAACACCAGTGAAAAGAATGAAACGGAATTAAATGTTAAGTTGTAAGAAAACAGAATTTAAGTGTATTTATTTTTTTGTACACTGATAAGTGGATAGGTGAGATAAAAATGTTCTGAATTTTACATGATTTAAATATTTAAAACTTAAAAACACTACAAGACGGAAACATTTACATTCCTCCTTTTTAAAAGCAGTTTTTAACCGTGACAAAGGTTATTATCCCAGATATGTTGTGCCGTGCATAACTTATCTACACTATCGTATCGCAGCTGTGCCTGATGCTGCTTAAATCTTGTTTCAGTGGTTCTTTTAGTCTGTCCAACGTATTTAAGATTACAATCTTTACAACCTATCTCATAGATACCGGACATTTCAGTGGCTTTATCTAAATATTTTCTACTACTTAACAAATTTTTTAATTATTTTTTGTCGAAAAAGGTGGCTCCAAATCAGCTTTCTTAAAAATGCTCTCGAAACCCCTTGTTATGCGCAGTTCAAAAGGTATGCTAACAAAGTTTGTCTCTATTTTATCTTTCCTGAATGTCGTGGATTCCGCTAACATTTTCTTTGTTCTGTGGCTTTAATTAATTTCTCCGCTAAGCAATGCGAATATCCGTTATATTTAGCCACGTTCTAAATGTAATTTAATTCTCTACTATATCTACTTTTACTAAAGGGAAATTTAATTAATCTCTTTATTAAGAAATTTTAACAGGCCGTTTTTTTTGTGCAAACGTATGATGTGAGTCATTTGGAATATAATTTAGAGTGATAATTACTTTCCCATAGATATCGAATTCAAGAGAGTCCACAGGAAGGAAAAATTAAATAATAGACACAGAACAAAGAAAATATTAGTGGAATCCACGACATTCAGGACTAGAGAAAAAATTTGTTTGCCTACCTTTTGAACTGCGTATCACAGGGGGTCTCGAGAGCATTTTTTTAATGTTTAGGTAATACGAAAGATAAAGCCACTGAAAAGTGAGGTATCTATGAGATAACTTGTAAAGATTGTAATCTTAAACACATAGGGCAGACTAAAAGAACCATTGAGACCAGATTCAGGGAACATCCGGCACAGCTGAGATACGGTAGTGTAGACAATTCATGCGTGACACAACATATTTGAGATAATAACCACAACATAGATAAATAAGATCTGAAACTCATCAAAAATGTTAGACAACCAGCGAAGCCAGATGCGTACGAGAGTTTTTATATTTCTAAGGCAACAAAAAACAAAAGTTCCTTAATACGAGCGCCACCACGCCCTTTGTTTGCATTCTATCTTTAATATAGTTAGTATTCCGAAACTTGACAGGTAAAGGTATAGCGGAAGTACAAAAACCTCGTCCGGCAATTAAAGTACAATGCACAGAAAATTGGCCTGCGATTTCGTCTCCCTCTCGGTATCGGTCTTTGCCTAAGACTCAGTATAAAAGGTGATGTTTAGTTGTATGTAGTTGAAAATTTATCATCCTCTGATGACGCTAACTTTGTTGGTGAAACGATCGTCAGGTTTTTAAAAAGATGTGTTGTGGTGATATGGCCTCGCCAAGTGTACTTATCAGTGCTCATCACAGGTTCCAATCTTCACTTAGTTTAATAAGAACAGAATGTTGGACAAATTATCCAGTCGAAAAAATTAAAAAATATAAAGCAGATTTCTTGAAAATCTCATTTAAAAACAATAATATGTACTTTCTGAGGGAAAATTTTTGAAATGTCATAATTCAAAAATAATTGAATTTCGGATAAGGCATGTAAGGTTCAAATTGCTCCTGACATCCTAGTACAGGCAATAAAGAATTTGTTTCTGCATTAAACTACAGAAGTTTTTTTTTTGATAGATAGGTTCTGAATGACGTACTGAATGTAAAAACACAAAATCCTTACAAATTAGGAGGGCGGAAGTGCCGCCATTTTGAGAAAAATCGTTTCGGCCTATATCTCCGCAAACGTGCACTTTAGGTCAAAAATAGTAATGACCTTAATTGTAGATAATTGCATTTCTCATCTTATATATATATATATATATATATATATATATATATATATATATATATATATATATATATATATATATATATATATATATAACTCAAAAAATAATGGGCCGATTTTGATTAAATTTGATGAATACCTTCCTTTTGCAAGTGGCTTGGTAAGTTCGTTAGCCAGGAAAATCGGCCCAGGTTTTCCCGGAAAATTTTGTGTTTTCTTTAAAAAAAAATCATATCTCTGGAAATAACAAAGTAAGGGCAATCAAATTTGGTACGCCGGTTTACATCATAATAGGTAAATCACCTACCAAAATTTAGTTTTGTAGGTTAAAAGATGAAAAAGTTATAGGCATTTAAAAAAGTGGGGTTTTCCCCAAAACGTCAAAGTCGCGATTTAAAACGTCAAAATTGGCAATGTTTACGCAAAGAACCTGAAACTAATATAAGCTATGGAAAGAAAATGTCTCAAGACGAATGTTTTACAAAGCCTGAAGTCTTAGCTTCAACCGTCATTGTCCTTCATTTTACTAAAATATTTGCAGAAAAAATTGTCGATTGAAAAGTGCAACATTTACCGCGTTATAACTTTGAAAATATTGATTTGAGAAAAAAAGTTTTCAGCAAAAGTTGTAGTAAATTTGTCTATTGAAAAGTTAAGTTATAAGCGTTTTATTTCTTAAACAATTATTAACCAATATATAGGTAAAAAAGTCAATAAATGAATGCTAAAAATCGTGTAAGTTGTAAACGGTGAGTGATACAAAAAAAAATTAACAAAAAAGATGAAAAATGCAATTATCTACAATAAAGGTCATTACCATTTTTGGCCTAAAGTGCACGGTTACGCAGATATAGGCCGAAACGGTTTTTCTCAAAATGGCAGCACTTCCGCCCTCCTAATTTGTAAGGATATTGTGTTTTTACATTCAGTACGTCATTTTGAACCTATCTATCAAAAAAAAATAACTCCTGTAGTTTAGCGCATTATGGACAAGAGTAACGGGCTCCTCTATTGCCTGTACTATCCTGCATCATCATGTTTTTAAAGAAATGTATCGAATCATCCATATACCATCACGTATAGGTTAGCGCGGAGCATTAATATTTATCCTTTTACTGTTTATTAACTAATTTACATCGTTCTTTGGTTACTATAATTATTTACACGTTACATATTTTTTCTTATTTCCCATTTGTTAAATTTCAGTGACACTTTTGGTGGAAAAATTATCTTTATTTTTGAGTTAATGGACATGAGTATGTACGATTTGATTAAAATGAGAACAAGTAAGTAAGTACAACAAATAAATTAAGCCTATTGTGATAAAACATTGTTATTGATTTTTACCAGACGTATGACGGAAAGCAGAGTGAAAAGATATTTATTTCAAATACTAAGAGGGTTAGATCATCTACATAGAAATGGTTTATTTCATCGGGATATCAAACCAGAGAACATTTTAGTCAAATTCCAATCACTACCAGAGCCTTTGGGTCCGGAACTCATTAAAATTGCCGATCTAGGTTCTGTAAGAGGCACATATAGTTCTCCCCCATACACGGAATATATTTCAACTAGATGGTATCGTTCACCAGAATGCCTTCTCACTGTTGGCTTTTATGGACCAAAAATGGACATTTGGGCAACGGGGTGTGTTTTCTATGAAATGGTTACGTAAGTATTAATTAATTCCTTATTATTAAAAGGAACTAAGTCCCTTTTTGGAATTTTGTGTTTACACTACTACCTATTAACCTGTTGGCCAAAGTTATACCAGAGATCAAGGTTTATAGATTAAATGGGTTACATCATAACTCAATTAGAGAGTGGAGATGATACGTCACATGTATTCCCAGTTTAAATCTAGTGGAGTAATAGTGCATTGAATGTTGAAATCGGAGGCCGACCCTGTACTTGATACAGAAAGGTGTGTTATCTCTAACAAATGTGAAATTCACCGACATAATATCAATTATTAATTATTTTAACAAAACACCACGAGGGCTTACAGCCTAAATATTATCGTACCGTGGCTGTCGACAAGGAGGAAAGAGGCAACTTGTTAGTTCTGGACTTGAAGGTTCGGAGGATAAGGAAAAACATGTGCCGGCAAGGAATTCCACAACTTGGAAGTCCTCGGGACAAAATAGCGGGCATAACAAGATGTTCTATGTCTGGTGACCTGGACAGTAAAAGGGTGCACGCGCTCTGTTCCCCTTGTAGATCTGTTGGGGGCAGCAGGTGGAGGAACTATGGAAGAAAGCTCCTCTGAGCACTACCCGTGCACATATCTATAAGAGAGAGAGAGAGGTCACCAACGCCACGTCGGTTGGCAAGGGATGGCAGCCTTTGGGTGAGGGTAGGGTCACAAATGAGACGTATGGCTCTCTTCTCAATGGAGTCCAGGATAGCGAGTGTAGAAGCGGCGCAGCACCCCAGATGTGGGAGCAGTATTCGAGGTTTGGCCTTATTTGTGAAGTATATAAGGTATAGAGATTAGCTGGTGAAAAGTATTTGCGAGCTCATAAAAGGAAACCTAATTTCTTAGCAGCCGCTTCTGCAATTGATGTGACATGTTGATGTCAATTCAAATTCCGATCCACAGAAATGCCAACAAGTGAAAAGGACTCATTACTTTGAATAACTTGGTTGTTCATTGTGATGGTTCTAGGGCTGGTGTATCTTTTATGAGAAAGAAAGCAAGACTGAGATTTGGTCGGGTTGAATTGTACAAGATTTCTACTTCCCTAGTCTAATATTTTTTGGAGATCCACGGAGACAGAACCCTACATGTGTCTGCGATCCGCATCTAGTTGGGCCAAGGAGACAGGCTTAGAATATTGTATATTTTATTTATCCCACGTACACAGAAAACCTCTTCAGCCACTCAAAAGCCCTGGTTCTCTAAATCCTGTGACAAGACCAGACTTGAAAAGGTCAAAGCTCACAAAACGCTTCTACACAATCCCAGTCAAGAAAATCGTCAAGCATTTAACGACGCAAGAAACCGCTATGTCCGCATTCTTTCTGAGGCAAAAAACTCGTTTAATAACCACATCAAAAACAAAGTCCTCTTAACCTCCAACGGCGGCAAACCCTTCTGGACTCTTGCTAAATCTATTGGGAATAATTTCTGCAAAAGCACGTTCCCACCTCTTGTCTCAGGGGATGAAATTGTTTCTACCGCCCTGGGCGAGGCTGAACTTTGTGCTTCGTTGTTCGCCGGCAATTCTACTTTCAACCCACCTCCAAAAGTTCAACCACCAACAGTCCCCAATGTCGCGCATAAAATGACGGATATCATTTTCAAAACTAAAAAGGTACGAAAGATGCTCTCTTCTCTTAATACCAGGAAAGCATCTGGCCTTAACGGGATCCCAGCAATTGTTCTCAAAAAATGCGCACCAGAACTTGCTCCTGTCCTGACTCGTCTGTTTCAGATATCTTATAATAAAGGCATATTCCCTAGTAACTGGAAAACTGCTCGAGTACAACCCATCCCCAAGAAAGGATCCAAAGCGCTTCCTAGCAATTACAGGCCTATTTCTCTCCTTTCAGTCGTCTCTAAAGTGATGGAAAAATATATAAACACCGAATTACTAAAATTTCTTGAAAAACACAGTCTAATCCACGACAGGCAGTATGGATTCCGTCAGCGCAGATCGACTGCCGACCTCCTTTCCTTTGTCACCCATTCTTGGAACAAGTCTATGGAACAACACGGTGAATCCCAGATTGTTGCTCTAGACATATCCAAAGCATTCGACCAGGTCTGGCACGCAGCGCTGCTTAATAAACTTCCGGCCTATGGCCTACCACCAAAACTCTGTACGTGGACAGCAAATTTCCTTTCCAACAGGAGCATGTCTGTTGTTGTGGATGGCCATTCCTCTAAACTGTATCCAATTAATGCAGGAGTTCCTCAAGGTTCAGCTTTAGCCCCTACTTTGTTTCTTCTCCACATCAATGACCTCCTCTCGAGTACATCCAACCCAGTTCACAGCTACGCGAACGACAGCACCCTCCATTCAAATATACAATATTCTAAGCCTGTCTCTTTAGCTCAATTAGATGAGGATCGCAGACTCATGGAGGGTTCTGTCTCCGTGGATCTCCAAAAAATATTAGACTGGGGAAGTAGAAATCTTGTACAATTCAACCCCACCAAAACTAAGTCTTGCTTTCTTTCTCACAAGAGATACACCAGCCCTAGACCCATCACAATGAACAACCAAGTTATTCAAAGTAATGAGTCCTTTTCTCTTGTTGGCATTTCTGTGGATCGAAATCTTAATTGGCACCAACATGTCACATCAATTGCAGAAGCGGCTGCTAAGAAATTAGGTTTCCTCTTTCGGGCTCGCAAATACTTTTCACCAGCTAATCTCTATACCTTATATACTGCACAAATAAGGCCAAACCTCGAATACTGCTCCCACATCTGGGGTGCCGCTGCCGCTTCTACACTCGCTATCCTGGACTCCATTCAAAAGAGAGCTATACGTCTCATCGGTGACCCTACCCTCACCCAAAGGCACATCGTTTTATATTGCTATAGGTAATTCATCTACCAAAATTTAGCGCTATAGGTCAAAAGACAAAAAAGTTATGGGCATTTAAATAAAAATAAATTGGTGTTTTCCTCAAAACGTCAAAGTGACAATTTAAAATGTCAAAATTGGCAACATTGAGGCAAATAACTTGAATCTAATACGGCCTATGGAAAGAAAAAGTCTCAAGAAGAATGTTTTACAAACCCTGAAGTCTTAGTTTCATCCGTCATTGTCCTTCATTTTACTAAAATGTTTCCAGAAAATTCATTTCAAATAGACCCTTTCTCTGATGCTTTAATTTTAACTATAGAGTTTATCGTTTAATGGTATATAATTTCTGTCAAATTTTCGTAAAAAATCAATAAAGCTCAATATATCCCTTATTATACAAGATATGGGAAAAATTTGTATACATTAATTATAGGGTGTCTTGAGCTACATCTTTAAAAACCAGTTCTACAATCACAGGGTGGGCCATAAGTCGACAGTGATACAAATATTTTTTTAGTCGAACATGCCTTATGTTATTGCATTTTTGCATTTTCCATCGAAATATAATGCATGTTTGTAAGTAAAGAAATTCTGAACGCAGCAAGTGCGTTATGGTAGCAAATTTTGATTAAATGCTTTATATTTGAAAAGTTCAATTTGCTATTAACCTATAAGGTTGACCAAGAAACGGTTTTTTTCGGGAACACTTTAAGTTTACCTCCGGAAATTTTTGTACGTTTTCAAACAAGAAAGTTATTTTGATGAAACATGGCACATTGTTTTTATTTCTTAATATGTTATACTGGTAATCAAATTTGATGCCTGCTTTCTGATTAAAACACACACATATTTGCTATTAAAAACATTTTTATGAAAATTCACTACCGTAACGCACTTGCTGCAACCCGAAATTTTTACATGAAGTAAATACATATCTAACTTTATGACTCACTGATTTAATTGTTGAATATAAAATAATCTTAAAGAAATAACGTCAACATTATTGATTCAATGTGCAGTTATGTTTACAACACACCTAAAAAATAAATATTGTTTTTAAGCCAACAATTTAGATTTAACTGCTATTTCGTCAAAATAAACATTAAAATAAATCTGTAACTTATCGTATTCCAAAAATTTCTAACAAACACATTAAAAGTTACACAAATTTGTATTAGGTGTTATTTAGAGATTTAGAGCACCAAAACTCAATCTGAAACTTTAGCAGTTATTCGCATCTGGAATACACATGACGTAGTAGTGCCACAACATAATGAAAATTCATAAAGATATATATATATATATATATATATATATATATATATATATATATATATATATATATATATATATATATATATATATATATATATATATATAGATTCGCTACCATGACCCTTTTCATCTAGTTTACTGTGTGTGTATTTACATTATTGCTTTTGTTTCAGCTTACAGCCTATATTTGCTGGAAAAAACGAAGTAGATCAGCTGCATAAGATCCATGCCATTTTAGGGGTTCCTGGCATACATATCTTAAAAAAACTCAAGAATAAGTACGTTCTAGGTACCTGCTTATATTCTGTTTGTATAATTTACATAACTATTACTTATATTATCAAAATAGAAGACAGTATTAGTACAATAGATGCGAGGATGGATCTTTATTCGCCACCATTGACCTACCTATAAAATGAAAGGCTAGGAACAATTAAATTATTTTTATTTTTCGAAATAATCTTGCTCGACTCTCACACACTCTTTCCAACGATGGTCTAACATTTTCGTAGTTTCTATATAAAATGTTTCCCTAACTTTAAGCCACTCATATAAAGCCTCCTACACATCCTTATCTGTCAAGAGTATCTTCGTCCTTATATTCACTATATTCTTTGAGTTCTGAAAACAGTAAGTAGTCGCTTGGTGTGAAATCAATCAATGAATCAGTTTGGACCCAGCACTGTTCATGGCAGAGATTACGATAAGTGACAATCTGCAGTCACTTAGTGCCAGATTTGGCAAATAAGGTGGATGCTTGTACGCGTCAGAAAAATGATGTTGTGCTGGTAAAGCACTTTAACAGTGGTTTAATTAAAATTTCAAATTTGTTGAACTAATTATTTTAAAGGGTTCAAATTGATCGACCACTTTATATATAGATTTGCTTACTTTCAATAGCTCAATGATAGGTCTTTAGTTATAACACAAATTAATTGCAACCTCCAAACTAGTATTGTCCAGGAGTCCTTAGATTTATTGAACACCCACAAATACTTGTACATTTAAACGAAATTAATGGTCATTATCTTCGAAAAAAAGTAATGGATGCCAGGTTTCAAGACCTATCAAGGTTTTAATGATAACTCTCAAAACCAATCATGAATGTCCTCAAAAACGACTGTAAAAGAGGGTTAGAGAGAATAGACACAGTAATACTAGGATAAACAATTATAACAAATGTATTCTTTCCAGCTTGAAGGTAAAACACAGTAAATAGGTGCCGACAAAGAAAGGCACCTCAAGTCATACGTATGGCAGAAAGTATCATTTCCCAATCACTAGCAAACCTCCAGTCTTGAGTGCGTTATGAAACAATAAGAGGTTACAAGAATTTACTATAGTTTCACAACGTTATAAATGTTATATAAGCCAAATCTATAAAATGAATATACTACAACTACCATTCAATTTAATGCATTTACTACAGGGAAGAAGCTTAAACATATACAAATTATTAATAGACTTGATAAAAGAAATTAGAATTAAAATATAAACTTTGTCTGCATCGTATAATAATAATGTGTAATATATATATATATATATATATATATATATATATATATATATATATATATATATATATATATATATATATATATATATATATATATATATATATATATATATATATAAAGCCAAAACTTTATTTTTTCAAATAGAACACCCTGTATATTAGCCAAAATTCTGAAAGGCAATTATATTTCCTCCAAATTGATGTAGCACAGTGGTATACCTAACCCGTCAAGTTTTCGAAATAATCGCAATAATTACTAAAAAACACATGATCTTCACATAATTTGAATTAGTTGGTCATGGAACGCCCAGTGATTTGACAATTGCTTAATTGTTTACTGTGCTTGACAGATGCCGAAGTTTTAAGATTCGTTTGCTATTTTCCACTTAATATTTATTTGAAAACAAGTTAGATGGAGCGAAATAGTTACTCAAATGAAGTTTTGATGACACTATTTATGCTTCATGGACAATGTGACAAAATTGTAGCAATAACATGTAGAAAATTCAATTAAATGTATCCTGAATTGCAACCAATGAACGAAAGAAAGTTTATGCGAATACAAGATAATTTTATCAATTCTGGTTCAAAACTTGGGGCAACTCGAAGTTTGCCAAGGCCTGTAACGTCGAATGAAGAAAATATAATGAACGTTTTAGCCTATTTCCACGCATATCCACAAACTTCCATCCAAAGTGCAGCATATGATTTAGGCGTAACTTATTATGCGGTGCATAAGATTCTGGCCAATCACAACATGCATCCTTTTAAATTTATAACACTTCAACACCTGAAACCAGATGATTACCAACGTCGCATTCAACATTGTGAGACACTCCTAATACGCATTGAAGAGCATCCTCACTTTTTGAGAAAAATAATATGTACAGACGAAGCCAAGTTTTCGAGAGAAGGCATTATCAATATAAGGAATCTACATTTTTGGGTCGATCAAAATGCACGCATGGTCAAGCAGAGGAGCTTTCAAGAAAAATTTAGTTAGTAATGTTTTTTGCCTCTTAAAAGACAACCAAATAAGATTTTTCATTTACAATGAGCCATTAAATAGCAATCAATACCTCCACATTTTAATGACAGTAGTATCAATTTTTTTGGAAAATTTAACATTAGAAGATTTTTGTACTTGTTGGTTCCAGTTGAACGGAGCACCCGCACGTTGCACGCA
The DNA here is from genome assembly GCA_964006375.1 of Tillus elongatus. Lineage (NCBI taxonomy): Eukaryota > Metazoa > Arthropoda > Insecta > Coleoptera > Cleridae > Tillus > Tillus elongatus. The sequence continues at coordinate 208,790,175 of OZ023262.1, read as the reverse complement.
AGAGGTAACACGTGAGCTGTTTCAGATATTTGATGACCACTGGTTTAGGCGTTTGGGGCCATGGGATTGGCCTGCAAGGTCCTCCGACCTTGCACCCCTCGATTTCTACCTTTGGGGTACTTTAAAACAAAAGGTATACCAGACACCGGTGAACACTAAAGAGGAGCTACGTCAACGTGTTACCAATTTCATCGACCAAATAGAAGCTAATGAAATACATAAAACGACAACTGATGGTGTACATCGCCGAATTTTGAAGAGCTTAGAAGTCAATGGGGGATATTTTGAGAATTTGTTGTAAAATGTTTAGAATCTAATAATAAATAATAATTAAAAAAAAATCTTGTATTCGCATAACCTTTCTTTCGCTCATTGGTTGCAATTCATGATACATTTCATTGAATTTCTTACATGTTCTTGCTACAATTTTGTCACGTTGTCCATGAAGAATAAATAGTGTCATCAAAACTTCATTTGAGTATTTATTTCGCTCCATCTTAACTTGTTTTCCAATAAATATTAAGTGGAAAATCGCAAATGAATATTAAAAGTTCGGCGTCTGTCAAACACAGTAAATAATTAAGCAATTGTCAAATCAGATGGCGTTGCATGACCAACTCATACAAATTATGTAAAGATAATGTGTTTTTCATTAATTATTGCGATTATTTCGAAAACTTGACGAGCTTGGTATACAACTATGCTACATCAATTTGAAGGAAATTTAATTTCCTTTCAGAATTTTAAATAATATACAGGGTGTCTTATTTGAAAAAATAAGGTTTTGGCCTTTTTTGTGTGTCACGTTAAAATCATCAATTTTAAACCATCCTGTACAACATGAAATGAATTTATTTAGGTAACTATTAAATACTAGGCTTTCCAAACTGTGGGCAAAATTTCAGCCTTGTGTGGGTTCAAATAGCAGCTAAATTAAAATTTTTCTAGGACCATTTTTGTGAGAAAAAAAAATTAAATAAGTATTATCTCGAAAACTGATGTAGATAGGTATAGGAAGCTGTTAAGAAAAAATGATGACAAAGAAATTACAATTCTAAAAACAAAATAATATACAGGCTGTCCCATTAAAACTAAGAAAGTTGTTACTACTTTTGAGTAGAAGCGGCAACACCGCCAAAATAAAAATATTTTAGAAAGACAGGTCGAGCCTATTTATGGCAATATCCAAATTTTCACAATAATTCTATGTCCAGTTTTCCATAAACGTCTAACCTACCATCGACCATCAATGACCCTGTATATATATATATATATATATATATATATATATATATATATATATATATATATATATATATATATACGTGTGTGTGTATATATATCGCTTTAAAAGAATAAATTTAACTCCTTCTGTCTACTCCACTGTGGTTATACCTGTAAATGCCTGGTCCGTCTTGTGTGGACATTATAGACCTCTTGGTCCAAGTGTGTCCCCGTCTTTAATACCTAGTAGATATATTATATTATATTACAAAAAAAAACAAATAACAAAAAAACAAAAAAAACACAAAAACAAAGGTTTAAACAGTTAAAAAAAAATAAAAGTAAAATATACCAAAATATATATCAATATCTGTTATATTTAAAACAAACAAAAACACAAAGAAGTATTTTAAGTATGTCAAAAGTATCAGGTAATGTAAACCAATATATCTATTATATTAAAAAGAAGTAGTATACAGATGGGATCCAAACCAAGAAGCGGGAAAAAATGTGCGAATGGTCTGACGACCGCAGCTATATAACACAACACACACACACACACACACAAGTCTTTTCAGTGAAGTCAAAATTAATAACATCTAGGGACTAGGTAAAGTAGTATATCTAATGCTTTACTATCACAACCACAAAATATTACCTATTGGCACCGCAAATAACTGGTTTTAAGAGATCTATACTTAGATATCTTGACCTGGATTTCTTCAAAACTGATTAAAAATCCGTTTAGTATACAAATATTGTACGGTGTCCTAAAAATTCGACGGCTCCATGGACAATATTATTTTGGGACAGGTACATTTTATGCCTGTGTGATCTTTAAACATAAGTTAATATGTATAAAATAAATTTGTATATACAGTCTGTTCAAAAAATACCGACTTTAAAACAATTTTAATAGTACTCTTAAAAGAAATTATGCCGGTACAAGTGGTCACCACCAAAAAATGGTCTTCTAAAGCGGTGCTCGTCTTTGACATTTGATTGTCCTCTTTTAAATTTCGCAACCTAGTTCTAATAGAAGGACATTGATAACCTACGGTTTCTAACATATCACAAAAATGTATTTGCCCAATAACCCTTTTACACCTGGATACATAATAACTAGCCGATACTCTTTTTATTTAAATCTAACTTTTTTGCAGACATGTCCCTTTCAAAAATTAACATATTCCTCACTATTTAACTCTTAGATGTCAAACTTTGATGTTGTTACCGTGGAAACTAAATTCAATTTATCTCACTGGAAAGGTTTCAGGATAACCAGATATCAATATACCCTCGTAGATTACCTGTAGATAATAATTAATAGTATCCTAACTTTTAGATCTCAAAATTATATGAAATTTGAGCCTGTTAAGCCGAAAGGTATTGAATCTATAACACCAGACTTCAGCAGTGCAGCTCGACATATTCTGAAAATGATGTTACAATACGACCCAGACAAGAGGATTAATGTCGGACGACTGATAAATAACGATTATTTTGACATCTTCAGGTAAATTAAACACATGCATTTAAACGCAGAAAAATCTCAAAAACTACAAAATAATAACAAGAGTTATCCACTAGATACGTATTTTGACAACGAAGTTGTCTTCATCAGTAGCTGGTGCTCAACTAACTGTGCGGGAAAAATTATCCTATTTATGTAATTAATTGAGGCGTTCTTTGCAAAAACCCCATTTGTCACTTTTTGTCGAACTTGGACTTGCGCCTCCTATGGCTTTATAAGCTAATTATCTACATGCCTTACGTGAGAAAATTCCGTCAAAACCCCAGTTGTCTAAGATATGAGCGTTTAAAATATAGGAGATTCTGTATAAACCACATATGTCAAGATCAGTTTTCAGAAAAAACCACAGATGTCAGTGACAAATGGTGTTTTTGGAAGAAACTTTATGCATGAGTTGTCAATATTTATAGGTTAAGTTTTAAACATTAGCTGGCTCAGTTGTGTGATTTAGCCAAAAGGGTAAACACCTTGAACTAATTAAAATGAGTTATAATACAAATACTACAAATAATAATGAATTCGAACGGCAAGATGCAAGCAAAAATGTGACATTAAAAAAGAAAAAGAAGGTGTTAAGACGTACAGAGGTAGAACAGGCAAGAATAAAGGGACAAAAATATGTAAACTACAGAGGCATCGAAAAACCATAGGCACGACTGGGCCAAAATTGCAGGTAAGTTAATAAAATTAAATTTAACGTTTGTATAAAGCTTTTAAGTATGTACTTTTTAGTTGTTCCCGATTTAAGGGTTACTCCAAAATTTCTGACGAAGAGAAATCTCGAATATTCGACCACTTCTATTCTTTAGAAAATAAAAATGAACAAGATGGTTATTTGGCAGGTAAAATTATTGATTGTTGAGATGAACGACTATAATATTTAAAAAACGCTGATTTGATTTTAGGGCTGTTATCAAATCACATTCCAAAACAGAGAAGGAACCGAAAAAATATTGAACAAAGGGATATATTATTGACCGAACCAGAATATGAATGAGCAGGTCAAGACGATGTACCACTAAAACCAAAACAACAACATGTTGCTTCATACTGTTATAAAATAAGGTTAGAAAAAAGAGAAGAACCAGTGTGTGTGAAAGCTTTTTGAAATTTTCCGAAGGCTACAAAAGCATATTTATAATACTGGAGCAGCACCAAAGGATAAACGTGGAAACACTTAAACAGGCCACATAAAACACCAGAAAATACACTTACTTTGATTAAAAATCATTTAAGGTCATTTAAAAACCGACAGTCCCATTATTCAAGGAGAAAAAATCCAAATACCTACTATCTTCCTAAGACGCTATCTGTGAAAAAAATGTTCAAGATATTCACAAAGAGCATGCTGGTATAAAATGTTCCTATAAAGTGTATTGGAAAATTTTTCATACCAATTTTAATCTTAAATTTGGCTTACCCAGAAGTGACACTTGTGGTACTTGCGCCCGGTATCAAAGCATATTAGCAAGTTGTGATAATCCAGAACAAGTGCCAAAAATAAATATTGAAAAAGAACTCCACTTGAGGAAAGCTGAAAAGTTTTATGAATTAAAAAAGAAATATAAACTAAGAGCACGAGCTGATCAAGAAAATTTCACTTGCATATCATTTGACTATATGCAAAATCTTCCGGTGCCACATATACGTACCAATGCAGTTTTCTTTGCCAGACAGTTATGGCTATACATATTTGGGGTGCACAATGATGGAAATAATACTGTAACCATGTTCTCTTACGACGAAACCATTGGAAGGAAAGGACCAATGAAGTAGCTTCATTATTGTTTCAATATTTACGTTCTAGTGATGTGACAACAAAAAATCTTATTTTAATAAGCGATGGATGTGCCGGACAAAATAAGAACTACGTTCTCATGAAATTTTTATACCTACTTGTCCATGGCGTGCATATGTTTGAAAATATTACACATGTGTTTTCTATACGTGGTCATTCATTTCTGAGTTGCGACCAAGATTTTTCATTAATAGAAAAGCACAAAAAGACCATAACTGTGGAAATGCCTGAAGAATAAAACAATATCATTAAACATGCTAGGAACACACCATCGCCTTTTACCTTGGCTGATATTGATCAATCTAAGATCTTTAACATTGCAAAAGCAGTTGCTCCATTTTTTCTCAAATCAGCTCGTCCACCAGTAAATATAAAAACAGCTCGTATGTTAAGATACGCACTTAATGAACCTGGGGTTGTCTTAGTGAGGCAGACTTAAACAGGCAGCTGGAAAAAATCAGTTATAAGGAACAAGCGTGGTATACCCAAAGAGTTTGAATTTAAACCCTTATATAGTGCTCGTGTAGATGTTCCTCAGGGAAAAATAGAGAATCTAACAGATTTGACTCAGTATTTAAAAAAAGCAGAGGCCAACAGCTTTTATAACAACATATTCGCAGCATCTGATCAGTATGTGCAGATTATTAGCGATGTGGACGAAGATGACAACAGTAGTGGTACAAGCGATGAAGACTAAAAGACAATGTTAGAGTTTGAAATAATATTTTGTTTATATCTGTTAGAGTTTATAAATAAAAAGTTTCATGTCATTCCAAATAGTTTCAATTCCCAATCAAAAATATATCTTTTTCCATAAAATTATTTATCAATTCCAGCAAAAAAAACATATGTCAAATAAAAAATAGCTTCTACAAGAAAAAGCGAAAGGAAACATAATATTAATTATATTGCAAAATATGCCCAATTATCCAATGGATAAAACACAAAAATTAAATTGCTCGTCAGCCAACTGTTATACAATTAAATAAGTTTTTTTAGTTTTCTCAAAAATTGCATATAATGACAAATGGGGTTTTTGCAAAGAACGCCTCAATTTATCTACACTACAAATCATGGAAAACCGGTAAAGCAATACCAAATGATGCAATACATGGTGATTCAATACCGATGATGCATCACATGATGATAAAATACCAGATGTTTCAACACCGCATGATGCACTATCGGATGCCTCAGTACCGGATGACGTAATACCAAGGACTAGGGTTGTGTCAGTGAATAGGCCTAGCCGGTGTTTTGTCGATGTTGAAAGCAGCCATGGATTATTTCGTGCTCTTTCAAAAAGTGTTGAATTGAGTGAACTCATGTCTAAATCCATTAAATTTTGTGGATTCATTTCTAAGCCCTCCAAAGCATCTAACTTACGATTATGCGTGGTTACTTTCAATAACTTCGATTACAATTGCCCACCTTGTGTGCCGAGTCAATCATTATTTTGGGCAACGTTCGATTCTTTTGCTGTAATGATTCTGAAATGAGCTATATGCTCTTTGAATCTTGTTGTTATTAATCTCCGAGTTTCGCCAATATAGATTTTCTTGCAATTAGAGCAAGATACTTGATAAATGACCGATTTTTGTCAAAATCACTAGTATTCCTTGGTCCAGCCAGAACGATTTTCAGATGATCAACTCTGAATATTTCCCCTAACCATTTTGCAAGAAAGGGGTAGAAAGGAAATACAGCGAATTTTTTGGGTAGCCTATCGGATTCAGGCTTCAATATTTTAATGTTACTTATCGACATTCCCCACCTATGTCTTCCCAACTAACAAAAATGTTCTATAATTTTTAAATAATAGTGCAAATTTGTGGTGTTACTGTTATATTACTGCTCTTCGAAAGCAGTTTTGTTCTATTAAGACTGCCAAGGTGAGTATTTAGCTTCTCGCAGCAAAATGCTTCTTTAAATTTATTGTTAGAATGTTCTTAGAGCAGAATTATAAAACATTTTAGAGATTTCGTTTTTCATTGTTTTATAAACGTCTATACAGCAATAGTTATAGAATATATTAGCTTACAGAACAAAATTGTTCTGTAATGGCTTTATAACAACGATCTTCCAAACATATCTGTCAACTTGCAAACATTTATAAAGCTTTTCTTTAAGTGATTATGTGAGCAATTATAAAATAGTTTTGTTAACATTTTTTACGATATAATATAGCTGCAAATGGCATAGTCTACTTAAACGCAGGTGTTAAAAACTATTTTATTGTTGGATGGAACGCGACTGTAATAGAACACTTAGAAAACAATTATAGTACAAAATTATTCCTTTGCATAAAAGTGCGTTCGCTGGGATCTTTATAAAACATGTTATAGCTTTTGTAAGAAGCACCGTTATATACTTTTTATTTCGTGGCATGTTGTGTATTCTGTAGCGTGTGATTTCTAAACATGTCCAATTTGCAATAAATAAATAAATTGAAACAGGTAAAAAGAAGCGGTGCTTTTCGAAGAAAAGTCAATAAATATAAAAATATTTTAGAAAGTAGCAAATTTGTTTATAAACATGTTAGTAGTGTTTTACATAGTATGCAGCACAACAAACAACAACTTGGGTTTGAGGTTAAGTCACATATTGCTGCTACATTTATGTTGCATAAATATCGCAGCTAACGCGAGTTTAGCACTATACTGATGTGTAAGTGTTGCCGAAAATGCTTTTATAGAACAATTAAATACACCATATATGTTATAGAGCTACGCACAGGTCTGTCTCAGTGCAACAATGGGAAACATTATTTTAAAGCTCTATAAGCGCTGTTTGTGTAACAATCTGCTTACTGCGCCATCTGAAGCCACACTGTCAATATGATCATCAGTTTGCCCAAATATTAGGGCACAGGACCGTACTTAGCAATAAATAGTTGTTAATGGTTAGTTACCCATGATCATGATACAAGTAGAGATATTACACCTATGAATTATATGGTTTTCGCAGAACCACGTACATGATGTCATGTGGAGTTTTTAATGTAGTTTGACAGTTGAACGTATCGTCTCTTGTCTTCCTCTAAATATGCGACTAACGTGTTAACGAGATTAGGAAACCGTTGTTTATTAGATTTAGAAATGTATTTCAATAATTTTTGTGTGTACACACCCAAAGTATTTTTTTTGTTGGTAAAAATGCTACCAGGTGCTCTAAATTCTCCTTAACTTTTTAAGCATGAGTGCACCCAATGATAATAATACTTAATAATAGTTGGTCTTGTACTTAAGTAGGTATGTGTTATAAAAATATAAAAAAAGCATATACAAACGAAGTAATTGAATTCAGTGCTGTATGTAAAAAACATTCGCTACGAGGTGAAATCTTGATGTTGTAATTGCATCAACCGCATTACATCGACGTATAAAAACTTTTTGATTGTTAACCTTTTGTTTTAAAAATGAGCACAATTGGAGAAAATGAGACTTTTAACATAAAAATCTAATTATATTTGTGACCTGACAATTTTCACAATCTATTATGAATATAAAACATGCGAAATGTGTAACATAATGGGTTTAGGTCAATAAAATGAAATTTTTAATTTCGAGTTGATTTTTACAAATTAAAGAAATATTCATTATTTCGAGGGCCCTTCAAAATTTATCGTATATGTAGCATATTTTACACTGAACATTTTTCTTCGCAGGTGAAATCCATCTTGCTGGTAGCCAAAAGGAGACTTTATGAGTTTAATTTTCACACCGTACTAACATTATTTCTTACGTCATCATATTTTAGTACTTATATTACTTTCATAATATTAGAGATCAATTTTAGGATAAAATAGTTCACACAAAAACATTTAAAAGACATATGACTCTTATAGGTATTGCAGTATGCAACAAAAAGTTGCATAGTTAACTATAAAGAAATTCTAATAAAACATGTTTTATAGTAACTACTAAGGCTCTATAACTGACACCATAGTAAATGATTTTTAGTTTTATTATTGTTCCTTATAAAACTGTTTTATAAGTATCGTATATCATATTCTTTTACAGCTCGGTAAACATTTCTAAAACTATTCTATAACACCTTACACATCCCTTATAAAATAAACTAAAGAACTAAAGTGTTGTATAAACTTGCACCCAATTTGCGTTTATAAGCGTTGTATAAACGTTACCAAAATGTTTATAGGAACAGTCATGTTTTATAAGAACAGTTTTATACACGTTCTTATGACTACAAAAAACATCAAATTGCTAGTTGGGTTGTAACTAATCTTTACACAATATATGGAAAGAAACTATTAAAATCGCATTATCTATAATTTTGTTTATCTCGGAATTGTATCTCTTACCGTTCAAAAAGACTGAGTAACCTCCGAACAAGAAAGCTCAAACGCGAGTTTATGACCGAGGGGATGATTTGAATGTGATGGTGGCACACTATTTGTAAAAGTTTATTTCCTATAAATGTCAAATTCTAAACTATCTATATTTTTTATGAGAAGAGTGTCCAGCAAAGTCACTCTCAAATCGGCTCGTAAAGAGTTCGGCAACGAAGGGAGACAATGGGTTTCCCATTGGGGTTCCCTCCGTCTGCCAAGAAAACTTCCCGCTAACTCAGAAGAAATTATCAGTCATACATAGTGAAGTTAACTTAATATATTCCTCCACCTGCATGTCCGAAAGCTGGTTATCATGAAGCATGCCTTGAAAATACTGAAGAGCTATGTTGAGGGAACAACGACTTGACATCGAAAGAGATCAGTACTCCGTTTGGTTTCAAATTAATATCTTTAATTCTATTAATGAGTTCAGTGGAATTTTTGACTGAAAAACAAGAGTTTAAACTTCGATCTATGGAGATATTTTAAAAATCATTTGAGAAGTTCATTATTCGGGGAACCGATACCAGAGACTGTTACAGGTGTTCATACCTGGATTTAGTCGTAAGCAATTTTGTACTGTATCAATTATACCTAACATTATTTTGCCCTGGTAATTCCTTTCTTTCTTGGTTGGTTTCTTTTGCTTTCTCTCTACAATGGATAACTTTAATCAGGCTATGAACGATCTTGAGTAGTATCATTATATTGCTGAGCATGAGTGTTTTTATGTGGACGAATGTGTTGATTTCTTAAATATGGGTCAGCGGCCAGCCACAAATATGTGTATGAATGTGCGGGGACTCTGTAAAACATTTTGAAGAAATTATTGCATTGCTGCACTCATGTGTTAACTGAAACACGTTTTAATTGAGGATACTTCAAAGCTAAAGATTGATGCGTATAGTCTCTATTACGACGAAGCAACAAATAATCTGTGCGATGGGTTGTCATTTATTTGAGGGAGGATTTTGTGGTTACGTAAGAAGAACGGGTGACAATTGCTTGCGCCAATGCTTTGAGGACTGGATTTCTGTTTGAAGCCAGTAGTGTTAGCATGCTGGGGATATATAGATCACCTTGCACTGACACCAAAGTCTTTATAGATGTTCTAGATGACTACCTTAGGGAAAGTAGGAGGGCAAATATTGACACAAATATGATATGTTGGAGGCCAATACTTGATGTAAATCGATTGTCAACTTAGATAAACAAACAAATTTTATTGTACGTAGAACTACAGGTTCGCTGATTCGCAGATTCTGTATTTGACGAAGCTGAGAAGTTCAGCGAAACTGCAGTTATACATGCAAGAAAATAGTGTAAATAAACTTGCTTGTTTATCTAAATTAAGATAATTTTGGGAGACATAAACATTCAAATACAGAATAATAGAAACGATGTTTTGTCCTCTATGTACATGAATACTTTCAGTAGATACAGTTACTTATCCTATATGGGAATGTCAATCTGGCTGCATAGGTTTCTGACCACAATCGCTTGCTCGTGATTATCGGATCTGTGGCTTGTAGTTTTTAAACGCAGAGTTCTATTGGAAAAATCAAAAAAGTCAACATGAACATATCAACTCAATTGCTTGAAGGAGAATCGTGGACGGAAGCTTACAATTTGACCAATCCACAAAAAATAATGGATGTTCTAGAAAACACGCTTTTAAAGAATTTAGGTAGGGCAGCATACACAATAAATATAAGACGGAAAAGTGGGAAGAAGCCATGGATAACAAAGGCGTTGCTTAATTCTGTAGAGCAGAGAGATAGACTGAAAAGATTGTGGACTAGAAGTGGCACTCAAGTAACCCTAGATGCATATAGAAGATATCGAAATTATCTTACTAGTCTGATAAGAGTTTCGCGGAAATCTTATTACAAGACAAAAAGTTCTGGAACCTTACAAATGAAACAGTGCGTAGTGAAGTCTATAAGATAAGTATGATGAATTGCATTCCTTTGAATGATAATATGACACTTAGTAATGCTAATCGCATTGCTAATCAATTCAACGATTTTTATACAAATTACTGAGCAGTAGGATAGGCTCAACTAGAAGATTTCAGATGAAATCAAGATGTCCCCATTAATTTTACCTCTACCTGTGCGAGTAAATGAAGTAATTAAGTACATAGGGGTCCTAAAGACTAGGGATTCTTCAGGTTTAAATGGAGTTTATAACTGCATCTTAAAAGATTGTCACCTCTACCTTAGAGAGCCCATTACCTAACTAATAAATTCTATTTTTCAGACAGGAATTGTACCTGCTCTTTTAAAACTACTGCGGTTATTCCGCTGTATAAATCAGGAGAGAGGGCTCTATGCCTTATAAATGGCATAGCAAAACTCTTTGAAAGGTGTGTTAGTGCAAGATTAACACAGTATTTGAGAATAAATAATATACTGTCCGAGCATCAATTTGGTTTTACTGAAGGTAGATCTACGGAAGATGCACTGCACTACTTGACATCCACAATCAACAATTTTGTGAACAATGTTAAGACCTTGGCCGTTTTCATAGATTTGCAAAAGGCTTTTGATACTGTATCTCATGCGATATTGTTAGCTAAACTAAAACATCTGGGGGTCAGTGGTGTGGGACTCGATTTGTTTCCGAACTAGTTGTCAGACAGAAAGCAGAGGGTCAAAATTTGTAACTATCTGAATGAAGAAAACCGAGTTAAACATGGTGTACCACAAGATGATGTTATTGGTTCTTTGTTATTTTTGACATTAATGGCATCTTGTTATACATTTGTAAGGAGTATAACTCAGTCGCTTATGCAAATGACATGTTTCTCATATTTGTGGAGGAAAATTGGGATCTTGCTAAAGAAAAATCCAGAACCAGTATCAGCAATTTAAATAATATCGTAGGTGATATTTTTTTATTACTCAACACCGACAGAACTAAATGCATGTGTTTTCCCCCACCGGCACCAGTGCACATTAGTGATATTGAAATAATTGCATTCGACGAGTACATTAAAGCGAAAATAGTATCACATACCTGGGTGTAATGGTGGGCGCTAACTTAAAGTGGAATATATTAGTTATTTGCATAAAAGATGTAGAAGACTAATTTATAAGTTCTATACTATTAGGCAAATACTTGACATTGACAACTTATTTTTGGTTTACCCGTACTGGTTGAATCTGTCCTTACTACGATAAAACACAAAGTCTCTTACATGTGACACAGAACTTCATTTTAAGAACTATGCTTAAGAAAGACTGAGTGTATGGGAGAAATTAGCTTTCTAATAACATATATAAAATCATCTTAGACCTATTACATATTAAATAGCTTGAGATACTTGCATTAGATAAATGACGTGCAGATTATACATATCCATAAATATGAAACTAGATATAGTCAGCAGGTGCTCCTAGATATTGTAACGATTGCGTTTCGTTACTACTTTAAATATTCAAAATGAACCCGTAAGAGAGTTAATTAAGTAAGGCAATTCATGTTTTGATTTCAAAATTTTTCATTGAAAATTCGCTAAGAAATGTTATTTCGTAACACCCATACTGAATTCCCTATAATATACGTCGAAATCCAAATATTGAAAGACGTTGCATTTTTGTTGGGGAAAATGAATATCTCTATTGTCCTGGATTGTCCACCGATTAGAGGTCTCGTTTTATCTCATTTGAAGAGAGGAAGCTAGAAAGAGCTCTCGCACAGCCACTAACAGGTCACGGTAAGAAATTTGCGTGCAGCTCTGGCAAGAGGAAGATTGAGTTGCCAGCGAGGAGTATTAGCTAGGCGGTTAACAAGTTGACATCGTTCTAATTAGCGTGGCTCATAATTATCTTAAAATAGGTGATAAAATTCCTTTTTGTTGTCAATAATATCTAACAGTTGTCAGTGATTGTTTAGTATCATTTGATCGGTTTTTGAATTTAAATTAACAACGTGTTTGGCAGAAAAATTGTTCACCGACCTGGTGAATCCCTCAACTTAATCAGACAAAGCTTTCGATTATTACCGAGCTCTGAATCAGTTGGCATTATAAATTTCACTTCAGCCAATTTACATTTTAATTGCTGTAGAGAGATTTTAGTCCAATTAATTCCGAACATCGACTTAAGACGGTTGTTCATTTAATGTTAGGGTCAAAATTGTCTCACCCAGTATTGGAGCAACAAGAAACACCTGCCCAATAACTATTTATGAAAAGTACCACTTATTCTCTCCAACCTCCCCTCTCGTATTGCAAATGGTAAGCCTATGTTAGGCCCTGATGGTTGACTCTACTTGGAGAGCATCGTCAAAGGTTCAACAGGTAACTCCAGGTGTCAGGACTTGGTGAGTCGATTAAACTTTATTTGTATGGAACAACCAAAAACCTTTCATGCAGCAGTCTATTATTTGAACCTTTACAATTTGAATTTTCAAAGTAACATGATCAAATTTGAACTTCAATAGTGTCAGTGAGGTGTCTGAAAAAGGGCAACTGTAAGTTTCCTGTTTATTCTTTAGAATTTTGTCAATATTGTGAATTTAAATACATAGTACTTGAAATTGTAAATAACAGATTTTTGCTTGTAAAATATGTAACCTGTACATTTTAAATATTTTTCATTGACAATCATTAAAGTAGAAATTTCACATACTAATATTTTTCTTAAATGGAGCCTCACTCAAAGGACTGGCCAGTTAATTCATTGAAAAATCAACCGAACTAATTGACGAGCATCAAGCAATTTAGATAATAATTTGTATTTGCTTTTGAGCTGTAAAATACACCATTTAATCCTTAATATGTAATGTTAATATTTTTATAAACTAGAACCATTTTATTTTATTATTTTGTCATATGCTATATGAAATGATAATTTCGTTTGCTTGAAACTCTTGCTGTTTATTTGATATTTATTTTTGTATGAGTCAAAGTTTATTTGAAATTTACCAACCATGTCAAATTAATTTTGTTTGCTATCCCAAATTTATTTATATGAATAAATTTAATATTATTGTTAACATTAACATATATGTTTAATTGAAGAGAAATTCCTCCCTAATATCTCCCCTGTTTGGCAGCAACACAATTAATAAATTCTAATTATCGTTTATCTAGATTCCTTAAATTTTATATAACCAGGCCATAGCCTGGGGCGCTCACAAATATTAGACTTCAGGCAGAGCAACACAGAAAATAGCGTGAGTAGCAAACCACATCAAGATCTGCCAACCTCCTAAAGTGTTTCTAGTCTTAATAATAATAATAATAATAATAATAATAATAATAATAATAATAATAATAATAATAATAATAATAATAATAATAATAATAATAATAATAATAATAATAATAATAATAATAATAATAATAATAATAATAATAATAATAATAATAATAATAATAATAATAATAATAATAATAATAATAATAATAATAATAATAATAATAATAATAATCTGATAGATAGATGCTTTTAGGGTAGGGGTAATAGGCAAAAGTGACCTCACTATCAAGCAGATTCAAATCCACTTGAGGTCAATCACAATATACCGCGTCTCAAGTAGTTTTGCTTAAGGACGGTTACAATATTCCATATAAGAAATGACGGTTGGTCAACGAAATTTACTGTACTATGGGACCAAGTTGATAAAGAAAGTACTAATAAGAATAATAAACTGTAAGAAACATAAACAAAGGAGAGTAGTCAAATGTTTTGTGACTCAGAACTTGGAAATGCTGAGGACATGCATCATTTTGTAGGTCAGAGATAATGAGGTATATATATATATATATATATATATATATATATATATATATATATATATATATATATATATATATATATATATATATATATATATATATATATATGTATATTAACCGAATGTTCAGTTCAGAAACGAATTGTGAGATAAGTGGATGGTTGATCGTTCACTTGGTCTGAGAGTATTTGTTGTGTTTTATTTTAAAAGCGAAGGTGATTCGACTAACGAGCAAAAGCTTGGTTGAGGAACGTTTACACTTCTATTGCACATTATTAGTTGTGTATGTAATAAGGTACTTACTTGGCGTCGTATTATATTTTGTTGTTCTGTTTATCACTGTGTTAGATCTAATTGCTCCCATCTTGTTCCCTAACTTATGAACTTTTGGAAGGCAATACATGCAATGTACAATTGGGTCGGATAAGGTGACCCTTCTCGTGGTATAATCATCTACTAAATAACGCAAATCTTAACTGTACTTTTAAAACGAGTTGTCGTACCTGGAAAATGGTATTTTGTTATTTCTCGATATAGACCAATTCTGATGAGACTTTGTCCTGTATGAAAGTATTCGACCATATCAAGAATAAATCTAGCGTTGCCCAACATATGAACTACTTGGGACATAAGGTGAGCAATAGTAATCTTAAGTTATTGTAAGTAACCACGGATTATCGCAAGTTGGATGCTTTGGAAAGTTTATAAATCCGCAAAGTGAATCCATACAATTTAGTAAATTCAGATATGAGTTCAGTGAATTCAACACTTTTTGAAGTAGCACAAACTAATCCATGGTTGTTTTCAGCATCGACACAAAAGCCGGTTAGGTGTATCCACTGACAACAATATTGGTATCGTCATCAGGTATCCTTCGGTACTGAGGCATCCGATATTGCATCATGCGTTGTTTTATCATCCGGTATTCCATCATCCTGTATTGTACAGGGCCTTCATTAATTCCCGAACCCCACGTGACCGGATTCTGTCTATCTCTTAGTGGAATATGATTTTATGAGTTGGCAGTCAAAAAGTAACCAACAAAAACAACTAGACTAGGGACCCCAAAGTTACTAAATCAATTGACAGTTCGGTCCATTGGCGCTCATTTTCCTTTTGACGATTATTTTGTATTTTGTATGTATATTGTGCATTTTCCAAGTTCGACGAGTGTTTACCTTCTTCAATTAATTTTCTATCTGTTGGACAATAAAAATAAACAGTTTTTATAAAAACTTAGCATTTTCATTGCGTTTTTACCTATGTTAAAAGTGTAGGTATGTTAAGGTTATGTTGTAGATGATATTCGACATCGCATGGAACGAAGCCCTACCAAATCTGTTCGTCGGTAATCTGCCCAAACAGGTACATATTTACATGTTACACAATACACATTCCTAAAACCGTAAATTAGAAGTTTAAATAATCGGACCTCAGTTTCTTAACGTATATTACAAAATTTTGATCGCTATACAAAATAAAAGTAATATTTTATTATGTTTTTAATTTATTTTCTTAACAATCAATAATAATACACCATACATGAACAGACTTGCTGTTAAAAATACTAAATAATAAATACATTTAAGACATTTACTGTTTCATCTTATTATAATTTTTATATTTTTTATAAAACCCCAAAGGAAATATGAGACGACACTGGCAACTTAGAGATTTCATTTATTCAGGTTTTACAACCGTGTATGCCGGGTTGCCTAACTTAAGCGGTCACGTGGGGTTCGGGAATTAATGAAGGCCCTGTATTATTCGATATTGCGTATTCAACTATTGCATCACTGGTATTACATTACTTTTAGTGAAGATAGTTTAGGTACATAAATAAGATAATTTTGCCCATACAGTTAGTTTAGCGACAGCTACTGATGCAGACAACTTCGTTGTTGTAATACGTATCTAGTGCATAACTCTATGTTATTAGTTTGTGTTTTTTGAGTTTATTCTGCTTTTTGTTTCAGTTTCCAAACACAGTCTCCAATTTCGATCCTTTACATAATATTAAAACATTTGTCGTACTAATTTTGTGTAAATATTTTCGTAGGAAACCTTCCATGCACGCTAAGCCTGCCATAGCAATTCATCATAAGAATCCCGCAGACGGATGGAACACTTGCAAGGTATAAAAAGTGCTGGACGCAGCAAGTGCGTTATGGTAGTGAATTTTTATTAAATGCTTCAAACTTGAATAACTCAATTTTCTATAAACTTAGAAATTTTACTTTTGGTATTTAGTAAGGTCTTTTTTAAGGCAAAATATCCACCGAATTTAATTAAAATAACTTTGTAATATTCGGAGGAAAAAAAAATTTGGAAAGAAAATTCAAAATTTGAGTCTCAATTTTCTAGAAACTTAGAAAGTTGAATTTTGGTACGTGGTAAGTAATATATCTGGTAAATTTTATTAAAACAGCTGTGTAATTTTCGGAAAAAAAATTTATGACCATGTAATGTGTCGTCGGTGGTGCCACCTAGCGGCAGTGGTGAAATTAATACCGTCATCGCATTACCCATGATACCTAATAATACCATACCACATTTCATAATAATATATTGAACCACTTTCAAGATACGTGAAGGAATAAATTTAAGAAAAATCATTTAAACACCTTGTAAAACGAAAACGAGTAACATTTGACTAAGGCTTTATTTTTGTGCCAGCTATCACCCCTTAGTCAATGTGCAATGAATTATAGGGGGACCCCGTATATATATATATATATATATATATATATATATATATATATATATATATATATATATATATAACTAAATATAATAATAATAATAAGTTGTATAAATTCGACACCACCACCTATGTGCAGTTTATTGATCGACTACTTTACGAGAGATGCCGACAAAGGGATCGTGGGAATGATGATAACTTAATTCGGGTAGAGGAATTTCCGGTAAGCAAGCAGTGAAAGTTTTGTTTTGTTTGAATGGCCCTCAATCGTGCACACAGAATGTAAACACAGTTGCAGTCGTCAAACTTTTAGAATTGTTCATTTTCTGTTGATGCCTTGGTTACTGAAACGTTCGTCAGGTTTTGAAATGTGTTGTGGTGATTCGGGTTCTCCAAGTGTACTTAAAATTTTCGTGTAATAAACTTAAGCCAATTTTTGAAAAAAATATTGGCGAATTTTTGTGAAAGAAATTTCGCGAAATTTTTATGTAAAAAAATGTTTCTGTATTTTTTGTCAAAAAGTGTTGTGAATGATTATGTCTTGGCAGGTATAGTTTTTGTGTAAATTGTTTGAATGGGTTCCTTGGCCAGAAAAATAATACCAGTTTTTTCGAGAAATTTTTGTACTTTTTCAAACAATAAAGTGATGCTGATAAAATATGGTATACGGTATGTTACCACAAAGGTCGTACCATCTACCAAATTTGATATCTCATTTTTTAAAAAACTTTTGACATTCAAAAAATTCGCTACCATAACGCCAAAGTTTTTTTTTGTTGATATAAATGAATTTTAAATTAAGGTATTCCAATCTTTTTGAGCTCACTGTTAATATATTCTTTCAGCAAAGATCTATGTCAGGTTCAAACTATAGTGGAGAACCAGCGATTGGTACAAAAGACAGTAAAGAAAGCAAGGGTAGTAAGAAATCCGTAGAACACAGCATAAATAGGCTAAGTGCTGAGAAACCAACACTAGATATAATTAATTATTGTAACACACATAAAAATGCCAATTATAAACTAAGAGAAAACAACAAGCCTTTAGTGGATGTAAAATCTCTGAAATCATGGGGAGTAAACCCAAATATTCTTAGAGCAATCGATCCAAATGACAAACGAAATCACAGTCACCGAGTCAAACCCGAACAGAACAGGGTAAATCAAAGGAAACTCACAAGGCTTGTGGCATCTGATTCATTCCGAAAAACAACAAGGTAAGTATTCAATGATTGTAGTGCCCTTACTAGGTAGAACCGTTTCATACTTACTACAGACGTAGACACAAATGTTTGTTACCTCGTCTGCAATTGGTTTTGTCTTTTACGTCATCGTCAGGCCACTTATGAGACCACATAAAAAAGAACGTCTCACGACAGTAATTAACATGGCTGCGATTCATGAGTTTTATTGCCGTTTTAACGAAATAAAAGACCTCACTGAGGTGCTATTTACAAACAATCCTGCCAACTGACCTTCCTGGCCTGCCCTGACATCAATTGGCCTAATTAAAAGATAAAAGAAGGGAAAACCAACCCTGCCATACATCAAGCCTATGTGAGCATATTGTATACTTTTTTCTATCCCCTTTTCCTTCTTTTAGCTTTTAATTAGACAAACTGATGTCAGAGCAGGTCAGGAAGGTCAGTCGGCAGGATTGTGTGTAAACAGGAGGGAAGTCTTTTATTTCGTTAAAACGGCAAAAACTCATGAATCGCAGCCATGTTAATTACTGTCGCGAGGCACTCGTCATAAAAACTATATGCGTCTATAATAAAAGTAGTTTCTAAATACAGGGTGATTCACGGAACCCGTTAGTTAAAAGTTTTCATACTTATAGCCGACATTCTTTTTGGAAAAATTGGATCTAGCCATTATAGTTATAGTTTATTGTGACAATAATAGTGCAAAGCGCCTTACAAATAAGTATTCTACTTGTGCTTGCAAACAGCGCAATTTAGTCAGTTTTTATCCAAACGTTGATACCTTCAAATTTCTTGACAACGACACTTTTCTAATTTGGCAGACTTAAAATTTTGATCATTAGACAATAATTTACTTTAAGATATTTCTTCTTTCTGTCTTCAACTAAAACCAGTCCATTTTCATCACTCTCTATTACACCGTTACTCTTTCCAAAACATAAATTTTCTATTTTATCCAAATATTGATATTAAAATTGTATGTTTTGTTCTAGACCTATCCAAGCGCAATAGTTTCAAAATGGCTGATCTTTCGGTTATACGGGATGTTGCCCTTAACTCTGTTATTTTAAATGCAACACCCTGTATATTGTCACATTTTTTAATCACATAAGTAAAATTCTAGTCTAAATTTATGAGATATCATAGGTAAAAAACAGTACTTTATGAGTTAATCAAGTTTCTTCAAAAAATTTGACAGATGAGGTTAATTTAGAAAAATATGTTCTTCGGCCATTTAGCAACAAATCACTACACAAATTGGTATATAGTTACAAGCAACTAATGGTGTTCTCTTGAGATATCAAAACAGATTTCATTTCTCAACACAGGTGTTCGCAAATTGTACACTGTTTTTCAAAACTTGAAACCACATTAAACCGAAAATTTTGTTTTTTAGATTAAATTGCCTTTTCAGTGGTTTATGTGTGTCCTATACTTATCTCTTCTAGTTTTAATGATGATTAAAAAGGCAATCATTTTTGAGTTACATCAATTTTTCACAGATTAAGTCAATAAAAAAAAAATACAAAACATTATCTCGGTAGTTTATTAACAAACTATAATACACATTTATACATACAAACAACTATGTTGTTCCTTTCAAGATATTAGATCGGAATAGCATATTGCAGTTTAGGTATGCTAATGCTTATTATTAGTCCCAAAATTCAATAGCACTTACAAATTCTAAACAAATTAATGAATTAAACCTTATAACTAACCTATGAATAAAAACACAATGTGTATGAAAGTTATATGTGACATCTGTTCTGCTCCAGGCATGGAATTATCCTTGAAGCAACTCCATTGGCTGTAGGCTTCCTAACCTGGGTTCCATCGAGCTCTGTAAAAGCAGTTCTCACTTTTTCTTAGAGTTATTCTCTGGTATGGACTGCAGTAGCATACTCTTTATTTTTAATATAACCCCAGAAGTAAAAGTCAAGTGGGGTCAGGTCCGGAGATCGTGGGGGCCACGGCCATGGACCATTCCGCCCAATTCAACGATCCTCGAACATACGATTTAATTTGTACTATGATGACGCTAACTTGGTTAGCAAAACGATTGACAGTTCTAAAAACTGTATTGTGATGAATTAGGTTTTCCAAACTGTACTTATCAGTCCCCATCGTAGGTTCCACTCATAGAACTTTCACTTTCAGAAGAGAACGCCGAAAAAAAATTTGTTTGCTTACCGTTTGAACATCAATTCACGAGGGGTCTAGATAGCATTTTTTAAAAAGCCAATTTGCAACTATGTTGACAGAAAATTCTTTAAAAAGCATGCTAGGTAACCCAAAAAACAACGATAGTACCGCTAGAATGTCGGCAATTTATAAAATATGTTGTAAAAATTGTGAATCTAAATACGTTGGACAAAAAAAAGATCTATTGAAATTAGATTTAAAGAACACTTAGTACAACTAAGATACAGTGCTATAGATAGATGTTCCGGTGCCGACATATTTGGTATAATAATCACCACGTAGATAATTTAAAATTAATAAAAAATGTTAGGCGAACTGGACAACTAAACGCTTTCGAAAGTATATATATATATATATATATATATATATATATATATATATATATATATATATATATATATAAGTCTGTGGCCAATGAGACTACAAGCTCGAGGCCAAACCACTCTTCACACACACAAAGTGTATATATATATATATATATATATATATATATATATATATATATATATTTAGGAATATTGCACTACACTGTAATCACTTTTAAATATACACTTTATTTGTTTGCTGTACGTTTGTGATTTCTTATTGGTATGCGCCACCTACAATCTCCGACGTAGACCAGACAGGAGCGATAGCAGCCAGTAGCGTGCTGATGATGAACGGTTCGAAACTGCAGTCCACGCAAAGCAATAAGAAATCACAAACGTACAGCAAACAAATAAAGTATATATATATATATATATATATATATATATATATATATATATATATATATATATATATATATATTGCTAAATATAGTAATAATAAAAAGTTTATGAATTTGGGTACGTCGCCTATAGGGAGTTATTGATCGATCACTTTACAAGAAAGACCGACAGAAGCACGTTCGATAGATAATAAAAGAATTCAGGTATTTCCGCCAAGCGAAATATGTTAATTTTAGTGTCGTTGGACCACCCTCTATCGCTAGGGACCTACTACCTGCAGAAGAATATAAACAGAGTTTCAGATGTAAAATATTTAGAATTATTTATCCACTGATGACACTAACTTGGTTAGTGAAACGAGCGTCAGTTTTTTTATGTGTTGTGGTGATTTGAGTTCTCCTAGTGTACTTACCTTGCACTAGTTATAATATAATCCATTACTAACATTCTGCCTCCAAGCTTTCTTCATTCTAAACTTAATAAATAAGTAAACTATTAATTTCTTTATTTCAGTGATTTGCCACAATACACAAAACAGCTGCTGCATCCAAAGGACATTAAACAAACTGAATTTCACTCACAATCTCTGATCGTTCCATGGTACGCTGGTTGTCCTCATAAAGTCGACAAACCCAGTAACATATACTTAGAAAATGTGAGAAGATGTCAAATTAAAAGAAGACTTATAAAAGGCACATAGCACAATATTATAAGGATTCAACATTTTAGAGGATTTTACAGCAAATTGTAAAATAAAGTATTTAAAATACGCATTGCATTTGTTTTTTCGTAAGAAGAAAACTAAACTGTCATAAAAGGCCGTTAGCAGTTCACTAAAGAGGTGTGGTCATTTTTGGCTGCGGACTGCACCATGAAGGACGGCAAGCAATGGGTTGAAATTTTTGCAGAAGGTTACTATGTAATATAGTACAGGCAATAGAGAATTTGTTTCTGCATTAAATTAGAGTTTTTTTTTTATACATAGGTTCAGAATGACGTACTGAATATAAAAACACAAAATCCTTACAAATTAGGAGGCCGGAAGTGCCGCCATTTTGAGAAAAACCGTTTTGGTCTATATCTCCGTAACTGTGAACTTTAGGCCAAAAATGTTAATGACCTTTATTGTAGATAATTGCATTTCTCATGCTTTTGTTAAATAATTTTTTTTGTATCACTCACCGTTTACAACTTATACGACTATTAGCATTCATTTATTGACTTTACCTATATCTTTGTTAATAATTGTTTAAAAAATAAAATGTTTATAACTTAACTTTTCAATCGCCAAATTTCCTATAATTTTTACTTGAAACTTTTTTTTCTAAAATTATTATTAGTGCATTTTCTTTAAAAAAATTCACTAATGAGACCCCGAGTTTTGAATTTTGAAAAAAAAATAGGCGCTAATTATTCCCCTAGAACACATACTCGGGGTCAGTTTTAATTTATATATATATATATATATATATATATATATATATATATATATATATATATATATATATATATATATATATATATATATATATATATATATCACACACCGATAACTCAAAAACGAATGGGCCGGTTTTAATTAAATTTGGTAAATACCTTCCACTTGTAAGTGGCTTGGATAAGTTCGTTATACAAGAAAATCGGCCCAGGTTTTCCCGGAAAATTTTGTGTTTTCTTTCGAAAAAAAATCATATCTCCGGAAATAACAAAGTAAGGGCAACTAAATTTGGTACACGGTTTACGTCATTATAGGTAAATTACATACCAAAATTTAGGTCTGTAGGTTCAAAGACAAAAAAGTTAGTCATTTAAAGAAAAATAAATTGGGGTTTTCCTCAAAACGTCAAAGTCGCGAATTAAAACGTCAAAATTGGCAACATTTACGCAAAGAACCTGAAACTAATATAAGCTATGGAAAGAAAATGTCTCAAGAAGAATGTTTTACAAAGCCTGAAGTCTTAGCTTCAACCGTCATTGTCCTACATCTTACTAAAATATTTCCAGAAAAATTTGGCGATTGAAAAGAGCAACATTTAACGCGTTATAACTTTGAAAATATTGATTTTAGAAAAAAAAGTTTTTAGTAAAAATTGTAGTAAATTTGTTTATTGAAAAGTTAAGTTATGAGCATTTTATTGTTTAAACAATTATTAACAAGGATATAGGTAAAAGTCAATAAATGAATGCTAATAGTCGTATAAGTTGTAAACGGTGTGATACAAAAAAAATTATTTATCATAAAAGATGAGAAATGCAATTATCTACACTAAAGGTCATTACTACTTTTGACCTAAAGTGCACGGTTACGGAGATATAGACCGAAACGGTTTTTCTCAAAATGGCGGCACTTCCGGCCTCCTAATTTGTAACGATTTTGTGTTTTTATATTCAGTACGTCATTCTGAACCTATGTATAAAAAAAAACTCCTGTAATTTAGTGCATTATGGACAAGAGTAACGGGCTCCTCTATTGCCTGTACTAATAGTGCCTTACACATTATTATCACTTATCTTGGCACCTCATTTTTGTCTTGACTAAAACAAACAAACATCCTATTTTCATTTTCATGTTATATCCAATTAGTGTCTATATTTCGATGCAGATTTCGCCATGAAGAACGCCAAGCAAGGGGTTGACATTTTTGCACAACGTTGCTATGTTAATATGCTTTCAATATTATCAACACTTACCTTAGCATCTCATTTTTGTCTTTGCTAAAATTGCTCTTTTATTACCATTTTTATGTTATATAAAATTAGTGTCTATATTTGGGCGCTGACTTCACTATCTGAATGACTGCAAGCAAGGGGTTAAAATTTTTGCAGGCTGCTAAGTAAATAGTCCTTAAATATTATCACCACTTATCTTGACACTACATCTTAATTCAATTTTTTTTTTTTATTGTGATGAAGTAATATTTTCTATCTGTGGTACAAAACGCATAATTACTAAGTACATAATGAATTAAATATAAAATAATTAAATACAACCTATATAAATATTTGCTAAAATATTTTTCACGATGAAATATTTTATGTCGATTTGTATTTAATTAAACATGTATTTCGTATTTATCATCTTATCCGGCTGTGATAAGGTGATTAAATTCCAAGCTGGCTGGCTGTGAAATTCATATAAAAGGGGAAGCAACACGGGGCAGAGACAGCATTGGTAATTCAGCTAATAATCCGAGAACAGTAAGTCACCACCAGTCCGTACCGATTCCGCTTACGTTTGCCGTCCGACCGCACCTGGTTTGGCCGATTACAGTATCCGAAAATATTGTTACAGGTGAGAAATTATCCGTTTTAATTAATCTATATTTTGTAGCGAATTTTCATATTTTTAAATTATCACGTTTCTCAGTCCAAATCTCTGCGAGTTATTTCTGCCCTCCCTAGACAATTCCCATATGTTAGATTGTCTTGCATTATTTTTGTGTGGATGCAGACAATTCACAGTTGACTTAAATAATCGAGATATATTCATCTTGAATTGATCCCGATAGGGACGCTGAGGATTCACAGCCTATCTAGGTCACTCCAAGTGATACATTCCTTTCCAATTATCCATGTACGCTTCATCTGGCTCCAGACTTTCCGCCCCATACAGTATAGGCTCTTATGTTATTTTAATGAGGACGCTGAGGATTCACATCTCGCTAAAGTAATCAAATGTTTGTGTCCCAGTTTGGCCCTAGCGGAGATGCTGAGGATTCACAGTCCGCATAGGCCTTCCGGGAACTATCGTCCCGTCTCTCCGTCCGAAATTATGCGTCTCCGGTGTGCCCTACTTCGACTCAGAGGCTACAGATATTACTTTGAACTTGTCTATCGTTAGGTGCCGCCCGTATGCCGTGTCCGTGATTTAGTAGAACGCCGCTCGTACCGTGTATACCTTTGCTGACTTCGTAGCTTCATCCAACATTAGCCCTTGTCGCTTTAGAGAGAGCCGAGTTGGGATTAATGTTTCTACCCGCATATTTTATTTGTACATAATTTGTAAATATTGTTTTGTGAATATATATATATATATATATATATATATATATATATATATATATATATATATATATTGTAAATAGTTTCTAATCTAAAATATAGAGTTGGGTAAATAAAAGACCTCAATTAATTCGTATCGAACCCCTTAACCTATAGTTACCAAATCTGCTACACCTTTCGATAAAACAGAAGTGTTCCCATCACACCGAGTCAGCGATTAAGGCCCGCTCACTCGCGGGTCACATAATTTAGCCTGTATCACCTAAAGGCTACTGAACCCAGTATAACATTTCCGACTTGTAGAATAGGCAGTTTTAGAAATATGAAAGAAAAAACATGTTTCTGCCTATATCTAGGTCCATTTTTTAATGGGCTTCTTGGAAGCCCCATAATCTCCTGTAGTTTTCAAAATCCTACTGCCATTGGCACTCAAAATCCTCCACGTTCTGTAGGCACATTACAGAATTACCACTATCTAAAGGTTAATATTATAATCTCAGGGACTTTAAGACATATGAAGTCAGCCAAACTAGTCAAAGTTGGGCATTATAAAAAATAAGGAAAATGAATAAATAATACATTTTTTTAAGATTTATTTATAGTTGTCAAAAAAAAGAAACAAACATACAGAAAACATTAGAACATTAAAATTAGTGACCGAAACCTACTCCAAAAAACTTAAATACAAGAATTAAAACATGTACCTATTCAACATTTCAACGCGGAAAAAACTTATAAACAATATGAATGGTTAACGGGTTGTGAAAACAGGAATAAACTGTTTTGTTGGTCTTGTAAGGGGGTGTGGAATAAAAGTGCGTTTTCCGACTTGAATAATCTACATAAACTAGTACAAAGACATGTTATGTCTAAAGTGCATTTACAGACCATTTTAAAATTAAGTGTCTTTGGAAAAACGCGAATTGAATATGTCGTTGACAAGCAGATAGAAATTAGTCATCGCCAACACAATGAACTGGTTGATAAAAACAGAAACATATTAAAAAGGCTTATTGATGCTGTGTGTTTTCTTGGTCAGCATGAATTGGGCTTCAGGGGTCATGACGAAACAACTACATCTGCAAATAGAGGAAACTTTCAAGACCTAGTTTGTTTAGTATCCAAATACGACATTTGTTTAAAAAATTACTTGGAACAGCCTAACGTTTTTCGCGGGACCTAAAATCGCATTCAGAATGACTTAATTTCGGCTGCTGCCACTATTATTTTGAACAGAATTAAATCTGAAATTAAACAGACTCGTTTCATTGCTATCGTTCTAGATTAAACAACCGATGTAACTAATTTAAGTCAACTACCTGTAGTAATACGCTACGTAAAAATGGATGGGAGTGTACAAGAAAGATTTTTAGGCTTTAAAAATGTGACAGAAGGTCGTACCGCAAACGCTCTATATAAAATTGTGCTTAATATTATGAAAGATATTGAGGAGGCTGATAAATTAAATGCCCAAAGCTATGATGGGGCTGCTGTTATCGCCGGACATTTAGGAGGTCTTCAAACTAAAGTGCGGGAAACGTTCTCCATTGCTCTATTTGTACACTCTTGTGCTCAAAATTAAATTTAATTTTATCCCAATCTGTAAATCATATTAAAGAATGTAAAGTGTTAAATGGCTGCTTTTTCCAAATCTACGAAGCGCACACAAGCCTTAGACTCAGTTGTTAAAAAACATTTACCCAAAGTAGCTGCAACCCGATGGAACTACAACGGCAGACTTGTGTTAACTATATTTGAACACCGTGAATCGTTAATTTAACTTTTTGAAAACATAATAGAAAATAGCAAGAATTGGGACGCAGAAATAATAAATAGTTGTAGAGGATTTTTGGATGGTTTGAAAGGGGACTTTAATTTTAATTTTTTAGTTAATACATTTTCGGAAATATTTCCGTTTTCAGATAATGTATTTAACATATTGCAATGTAAAATAAATTACATTGGTTTTTGCCTGAAAAAAAAATAGTGAATTTAAATCCATTATAATTCAAAAAAGGAATGTATTTCATTGATTGTTGTTGCCCTTACTTGGTGAAACTTGTCCATACTACATACAGACTTGGAGACTACTTCTCTGGCTTCACTGTTGGTTTTTGTAGGTGAAGGACGTAGCCAGCGCGTGAGCTAACTGGAGCAAGTGGCCCTTCGAATTCTGGAAGTTCTAGGATGTTCTTCAATGCTTCTGTGACTATAGTTTCGCTGCTTGACAGCATTTTCAGACAGATTAAAATTGAATTAGTACGAAATCATGACAACTACAAATAAATATCTGTTGCTATGTTATGATATGATGTTTTGATCAAAAAATTTTATCAAATTGAGAATAAAATGAAACAGATGACAGATGAGGTTTTTAAAATGTCTATGTGATGTTTGTCAATATTTAACATAAAAACTAGAACTAGCCTATAATAACTATGATAACAGTTACAACAATAAAATAACTAAACAATAACAGTATAAAAGTAGTCTCTATACAAGGAAAATATCGACATACATCAACTCATTATTTTATTACAACTTTTTTGAAATAATAGTTAAATTTGTTTTCTTTGACATATTTAATTAGAAAGAAGAATATCCAAGAAAGGGGAATTCATTAAATCAGTTTGCTCGTTTAAAACAAGGTAGTTATTGTCGTATGTGTGCCTTTTGACTTCTAAAGCTTCAAAAAAGTCTAGTTTACATTTGTCATTATAAAAATGTTGTGGTTGTATGCGGTTATTTATTGTAGGCCTATGTTCGGTATCAATAATATGTTTTGCAAATGTAGATTTGTCAGCGTGGTTATTTCTAAATGCAGAAATATGTTCTTTGTATCGGATGTTAAAATTTCTAGAAGTTTGACCTATGTAGATTGCATTACAATGTGTACATTTGCAAAACATATTATTGATACCGAACATAGACCTACAATAAATAACCGCATACAACCACAACATTTTTATAATGACAAACGTAAACTAGACTTTTTTGAAGCTTTAGAAGTCAAAAGGCACACATACGACAATAACTACCTTGTTACCTCTTAATTGGTTGTACACAGTCTCCATCTATAACATTTTCTGTTAACTAGAGCTGCCGTGACAGCATACTATCTGGTTTTGCACCGAGACGGCGACCCCGTCGTACATGTCACAGTGTCCTACGAGGCTGGCTACCATAGCCGTATTACTTTATAGGTGTGTTCTCGCCGTGATTAGTATAGCGCACTGAGAAGCTCTAATTAGAACGAAACCAGTCTACATTTCTAATTACGGTGAGAATTGATCTAGCCTTACATACATTGTCCCTGTATTAGGGAAGAAATGAGCCAGGGTTGACAATTTACAGAATTGTTAGTTGGTTGTACACAGGCTCTATCTATAACATTTTGTGTTAACTAGAGCTGCCGTGACAACATACTACCTGGTTCCGCACCGAGACGGTGACCCTGTTGTACATCTCAAAAAAGATAAGGTGTTCTAGTTAATGAACTTCTCCAGCATTAGCAGAGAAGAGTCTTTAGCTTTATTTTTCTTCTGGAATTTGGTTAGGTATTTTTTAGGCCTTAAAAAAGATAATATGTTTCTTCACTTAAGGTTGGATGGGTTAAGATGTATTTTCTTAGGTAACGTTTTCTTAATTTTATGTAAACGAGTCACATATAAGAAATGTTCTATCATTCTTTGCACTAACAAATGCAATTAATTATTTACTTATAATATTTTTTGCCAGTAAAATGTATATTTTTTAGAAGTCTTAAGATAATCTTTTAGAATAGCGGAGTTTTTTTAAATATAAACCATAACTTGTTGTGGGGCTTTCATCTCCTACAGGATTAACTAACAGTTATTTCAACTTACCCTAAATTTACACTTATATTGAATACAAATTAGAACTGAAAAATCCCATTTCAATTCGATATCTTCAATTGTCTACGATTTATCCTGGTTTTTCAAAAATTATGGTTTATTGTTCACAATTCCATTTAAAATTTCTGACATGACCTGACCCTGTTGTACATCTCAAAAAAGATAAGGCGTTCTGATTAATGAACTTCTCCAGCATTAGTAGAGAAGAGTCTTTAGCTTTATTTTTCTTCTGGAATTTGGTGAGGTATTTTTTAGGCATTAAAAAAGATAATATGTTTCTTCACTTAAGGTTGGATGGGTTAAGATGTATTCTCTTAGGTAACGTTTTCTTAATTTTATGTAAACGAGTCACATATAAGAAATGTCCTATCATTCTTTGCACTAACAAATGCAATTAATTATTTACTTATAATATTTTTAGCCAGTAAAATGTATATTTTTTAGAAGTCTTAAGATAATCTTTTAGAATAGCGGAGTTTTTTAAAATATAAACCATAACTTATTGTGGGGCTTTCATCTCCTACAGGATTAAGTAACAGTTATTTCAACTTACCCTAAATTTACACTTATATTGAATACAAATTAGAACTGAAAAATCCCATTTCAATTCGATATCTTCAATTGTCTACGATTTATCCTGGCTTTTCAAAAATTATGGTTTATTGTTCAGAATTCCATTTAAAATTTCTGACATGACCTGACCCTGTTGTACATCTCAAAAAAGATAAGGCGTTCTGATTAATGAACTTCTCCAGCATTAGTAGAGAAGAGTCTTTAGCTTAATTTTTCTTCTGGAATTTGGTGAGGTATTTTTTAGGCCTTAAAAAGATAATATTTTTCTTCACTTAAGGTTGGATGGGTTAAGATGTATTATCTTCGGTAATGTTTTCTTAATTTTATGTAAACGAGTCACATATAAGAAATGTCCTATCATTCTTTGCATTAAAAAATGCAATTAATTATTTCCTTATGATATTTTTAGCCAGTAAAATGTATATTTTTTAGAAGTTTTAAGATAATATTTTAGAAAAACGGAGTTTTTTTAAAATATAAACCATAACTTATTGTGGGGCTTTCATCTCCTACAGAATTAACTAACAGTTATTTCAACTTACCCTAAATTAACACTTATATGGAATACAAATTAGAACTGAAAAAATCCCATTTCAAAAAACTTCAATTGTCTACAATTTATTCTCGCTTTCAAAAATTATGGTTTATTGTTCAGAATTCCATTTAAAATTTCTGACATGACCTGACCCTGTTGTACATCTCAAAAAAGATAAGGCGTTCTGATTAATGAACTTCTCCAGCATTAGTAGAGAAGAGTCTTTAGCTTAATTTTTCTTCTGGAATTTGGTGAGGTATTTTTTAGGCCTTAAAAAGATAATATTTTTCTTCACTTAAGGTTGGATGGGTTAAGATGTATTATCTTCGGTAATGTTTTCTTAATTTTATGTAAACGAGTCACATATAAGAAATGTCATATCATTCTTTGCATTAAAAAATGCAATTAATTATTTCCTTATGATATTTTTAGCCAGTAAAATGTATATTTTTTAGAAGTTTTAAGATAATCTTTTAGAAAAACGGAGTTTTTTTAAAATATAAACCATAACTTATTGTGGGGCTTTCATCTCCTACAGAATTAACTAACAGTTATTTCAACTTACCCTAAATTAACACTTATATGGAATACAAATTAGAACTGAAAAAATCCCATTTCAAAAAACTTCAATTGTCTACAATTTATTCTCGCTTTCAAAAATTATGGTTTATTGTTCAGAATTCCATTTAAAATTTCTGTAATGCAATAATTGTGTGTGATAAATGGAGTGAATTTTATCATTCAGTAAAACTGTGCCTTAAAAAAAATTACCTACTACTACTACAGGTATAGAGTATACAGTGTGTCCCAAACTGGATAAGAATTATTGCTATCTCCGTTATTATTAGAGATAGGGAGACGGTTAAATTAGCAATGTTTTGTAGAATTTCATGGTCGTTCCAAATATGACTTGTATTTTACCCTGCTCTTTTCGTTTTTGAGTTATTTTGGAAAAAAAAAACAAATGTCGATTTATTTTTTCTTCAATATCTAAGTAGACGTTGATCTGACATGCCTAAGACTTGCGCATTATCGGGACACTTTTTACAGAATACTCTTTTTGTGCTATTCTCAACTTTCGATTGTCATTTGTTTTTGAGCTACATGTATCAACGTTTGTTTTTATTATGTCAGCCACATTGGACTTTTTGCTCATGTAATAGCATGTGAAAAGAGCTTTCCAAGGATGTACAACATGCTTGAGAAGTCTTGTAATCGCACTGACAATTTTGAGAAAAACCGTTTTGAGGATAGTAGATTATGAAATCCAATACCAGAAAACAAATGACAAAAAAAAAGTGTTCCACAAGCAGTAGGCCATGGAGTCTAACAATAGACTTCTACTTTTAACATAATTTTCCATAATGATTCACGATTAAAAAAAAAAAAGGAACTTTAAGCACACCAATGAATCGGCCCATTATTACAAATTACAACATTGTCCTAAAAAATTGTTATAATTTAATTAAATAAGTAAACCTAGTAAATAACTAAATTTACTAACAGAACTCAATAAAACGCAGATTAATGATTGACGAAGACGCCTTTGAAAATTGTTTGATTTTTAAACAGAAGAAAGGTTTAAGAATACTGTCATTCTTAAGTATCTGAACAATTTGAGGTGTATTTAACACGTTGCTTAAAATTTTGTACCAGATAGTTTGTTTCCTGGTTATTTTAAATATTATTCAACAATATGTTCAGTAATGAAGAATATTTTGACATGTTGGAATCTTATATTCGTTCTAATCGAAATACTCAGTCAGCTGCAAATTCTAATCAACACAACTACCCAGAAAGACGACAACCAAACACCAAAATATTTCGCAGGATAGTGACCAATCTATTGAACGACGGTAGCTTCCATGCAAAGAAACTACCAATGCCTAGAAATGAAGAAAGAAATAATGCCATCTTAAAGGTTTTAAACGAAAACCCTCCGCAATCTGTTCGGTTTTATGGTGAACAAATTGACGTTTTAAAAAGTACGGTACGCCGTGTATTAAAACAAAGTCATTACCATCCATACAAACCTACAATAGTACAAGGCTTAAATGTTGACAATTACCCTAAGTGACTTCAATTCTGCAGATGGTATCAAGGACAATGTCAGCAAGATGAAATTATTTATTTGAAAATAATATGGACTGATGAATCCAGATTTAGAAACTGTGGTGTGTATAATCGCGATAATAGGCATTACTGGGCAAATGAAAATCCCTATCTAAAGGAAGAAAGACGATTGCAAGACAGATTTGGTATTAATGTTTGGTGCGGCTTATTAGGTAAAAAACTGTTATTTTAATTTGTAGATTAGACAGTTCATTTTAAAAAATTTCAGGTAACTTCATTGTTGGTCCGTTCTTTTTTGAAAATAATTTAACGGGGGAAGGTATCTTAATCTATTGAGAAATGATATCTTACCAACAACAGACAGTTGTCCAGCTCACAATGCTAGGATCGTCAAAGAATTTTTGTAGCAAAATTTTAATAATCGTGTCATTTGTAGCATTGGACCGGTTCATTGGTGTGCTCGAAGTCCTGATATAACACCCATGGATTTTTATTTTTGGGGTACTCTGAAGAATGGTGTGTATAAATTCAATCCACCACAAAATATTAATGAAATACGAAACACAATCACAGAAGCTATAAATCATATTAACCAAAACACCCTCACCAGTGTT
This sequence comes from Tillus elongatus, assembly GCA_964006375.1. Taxonomy (NCBI): domain Eukaryota; kingdom Metazoa; phylum Arthropoda; class Insecta; order Coleoptera; family Cleridae; genus Tillus; species Tillus elongatus. The sequence continues at coordinate 208,757,025 of OZ023262.1, read as the reverse complement.
TGCAGGCATGTTTCAAAAAGGCGTACAACTTTCTGTTTAGTGTATTTTTAAGTTTCTATTTTATTATTTGTTGAGTTTCGTTTCTAATTGTGTTGTTTTGTGAAGTTTAAGTTTCTATTTGATATTGCCGGGTTTCGTTATTAAACTGTTTCACATAATATTACCTAGCATTATTACCTAATTAAGTATTGTAAATTAAATCACAATATTTTTTATTGTGAATCATTATGGAAATTATGTTAAAAGTAGAAGTCTATTGGTAGACTCCATGGCCTACTGCTTTTTGAACACTTTTTTTTGTCAATTTGTTTTCTAGTATTGTATTTCATAGCCTACTATCCTCAAAACAGTTTTTCTCAAAATTGTCAGTGCAATTACAAGATTTCTCAAGCATATTGTACATCATTGCAAAGCTCTTTTCACAGGCTATCACATGAGCAAAAAATCCAATAGGGCTGCCTAAATAAAAACAAACGATACATGTAGCTCAAAAACAAATGACAATCGAAAGTTGAGAATAGCACAAAAAGATTACTCTGTATAAAGTGTCCTGATAATGTGCAAGTCTTAGACATGTCAGATCAACGCCTACTTAGATATTGGAGGAAAAAGAAATCGACAAAATTTGTTTTTTTCCAAAAAACTCAAAAACAAAAAATGCAGGGCAAAATACAAGTCACATTTGGAACGAACATGAAATTCTACAAAACATTGCTAATTTAACCATCTCCCTATCTCTAATAATAACTGAGATAGCAATACATTCTCATCCAGTGTGGGACACACTGTATATACAATAATTATAAACAATGAAAAAAAATACAACCTAAGGCTGTGAAATAAAATATACTATCAATTATACTGTTTATGAATATACATTACTAAAGTTATATGCCATCAATTAAAACTGAATAATACCTTTAGGGTTCACATGGAATGAGTTAAGAAGGAAGAAGTATAATATGTCAGTGTGGAACACAGATAGACTGTGTGTTCAGCCTTGTACAATTTCTGTCCTCCAATAATACCTCGGAATTAGCTCCTGAAAAAAATAAATTTTATACAGCTTTCATTATGTACAATTTAAAATCCAACGAAATTAGGTATTGCTCTTTAAAAAAATATACCGGAGAGCAGGATCTTGGTATGAACATTGATCTTGTGGTTCTAAACAAAATGTCAAAAATCCTCATCGAATAGAGTGCCTCTAAAAATTGTATGCAAAGTCAACAATCGCCAAAAACCTACGTTAACGGTCATTTTTACAGAAACATATTATCAAGTTGTAGCTGAAGAAATTCCATGCAAAAATAATGACATATTCATGACAGTAACAGTTTGGTATATATTATTAAAACTATACATTTTTCAAACAAAACAACTGTAGACCACGCCTACCTACAAAAAATATACCTTGCACTCACCTCTAAGCTGGTGTGAAAAGGTATACACATTTCATGAAAAACGTAAAAGTACCAACTCTGTAAATAGGTACCTCCAAAACACCTACTCTTACAAATAATACAAATAAGTCATATCTTTTGGTACTAAGCTATAAATTTCACCATCAATCATCATTAGGCTGATCTTTTTATTAAATTTTTCAGAATTAATACAAATCATACAATCTTAATCCCATAAGCAGATACTCAAGCTAGCTAAAAGTAATATTCTCAAAGTAGTGTTCATATAAGACAATTAGCTTTTGTTTTGTACTACTCAATGAGAATTCTTCTTGAGACATTTTCTTTCCATAGCCCGTATTAGATTCGAGTTATTTGCCTCAATGTTGCCCATTTTGACGTTTTAAATCTTAACTTTGACGTTTTGAGGAAAACCCCAATTTATTTTTCTTTAAATGACTATAACTTTTTTGTCTTTTGATCTACAGAGCTAAATTTTGGTAGGTAACTTACGTATAATGATATAGCTCCTCTGTGGCCGTGTAGGAAAGTCGATTCAGACTTTCCAATTCGGTCTCGGGGGACGACGGTTCGAGACTCACCGGCAGCGGATGATTTTTCAAATCACTGCTGTCATTAAGATCGAGCTTAAGGTGGAGGGTAGGTTAGTTTAGATGAGCAAAAAGGGTCAGCAATGGCCTAATTTCCAGTAAGCATCTTACCTTTTTTTCTTTACCTATAATGATATAAACCCTTGTACCAAATTTGGTTGCCCTTACTTTGTTAATTCAGGAGATATAATTTTTTTTCTAAAGGAAACATAACATTTTCCGGGAAAACCTGTGCCGATTTTCCTGGCTAACGAACTTATCCAAGTCATTTACCAAATTTAATCAAAATCGGCCCATTATTTTTTGAGTTATCGGTGTGATACATATATATATATATATATATATATATATATATATATATATATATATATATATAAATATATATATATAATAATAATATAGATTTATTCACATAAATAGACAGTTACAATGATTATACAAAATACCAAGAGAGGGGGAATAAATCCGAACTATCCCACAAAAGTCAAAGACTTGTGCGTGGGTCTGGAATATAAATGTTGTTTTTAACAATCCTCAATCCAGCGCAACATCGCTATCTCAAGAATACAGACAGTGCATGGCTACAAGGAAGATTACAAGACATATTACATTTACACTATATAAACTCTAATTACAAAACTAAACAATCCTAACTATTGCAATAAGTAATCCAATTAAAATGGTAACAATTTAAGATCGAAGACAAAACAAATAAAATACAGTACAAAATTAGAAACAATCACACTCACACATACTTGCTCACTCACTCACTCACTTGCTCACTCTCTCAATGACTTATTTGCTCATTCCTCACTCACTTTCTCACACAACACATGCTCACATGACATAGCTTCAGCAAAACAGGCATTACCCGTGAATTATCCTACGAGCATTCAGTCTTGGCCAGTCGAGTATCCAAGCCTTCAGCAGTACCTTAAACAATCGCATGTCATATACAGATTGTACATTCGGTGGCAAGAAGTTGCGTAGTCTTGGTCCCATTTGAACATGACATCGCCGGGTCTGAGATTTATTAAACCTCGGGATCATGCTGGCACTCCCAATCGAGTCTGATAGCCATGGGATGCCTCAGTGAGTCTTCCTCTATTCTTTTGTTGCCAGATACCCACAGACCCAAGGTAAATCTGAGAGAGATCCGGGACACGCATTTCCGCATAAAGGTCATCACTTGGGTAAGTGTAACATCTGTTCCCAATTATTTTTAGAATCCACTTATGAGCAACTTCCAGTCTTTTTATATAACATCTTGCAGCTCCTCCCCAGATGATATTAGCGTACTGCAGATGTGTCTCAACCAGAGATTTGTATATGATCTTTAAATGCTTTAGGTCAAACATATCTCGGTACATTTTAAACCTGCTGCTCAAAAATCGTATTTTGTACACCTGATTGTTTATGTGCTCATCCCATCTCAGATGACAGTCCACTGTCACCCCCAGGTATTTCACCGTCCTCACGACATCTATCCGCACTGTTCCATGATCTCCATCTTGAATCTCCAAAGCCGCGTATAACGGCAAGCCGCTGTCGTAGCTACAAACAGGCAGACATTTAGTCTTGTTGAAGTTAATTGTGAGCAATCTGGAGTCAAACCACGCTGATATGTTTTTGAAGTCATCCTCGGCTTTACTTTTCAGCTCTTCCCATGTTTCTCCCTTGTAGAATATGGCGGTATCATCTGCGAAGCCAACGACAGTACCCTGAGTCGACTGTGCAAACAATTCGTTAATGTATATATTGAACATTACGGGGCCGATGACTGTGCCCTGTGGAACTCCATATTCTATTATTTTTTGCTCACTAATGTGTTCACCTATCTTTACACATTGTCTTCTTCCCAGAAGGTAACTCTTTAGCAACCTGTGTATGTTTCCTCTAAACCCGACAGATTCCAAAACATCTAACAGCCTCCCATGGTCTACGGTGTCGAAGGCTTTCGCGAGATCGATAAAAATGCACATGCTTGGTGATCCGTTGTCCATCTCGGCAATAGCCCTCTCAATAACGCACGCTATGGCATCCTGCGCGGATCTACCATCACGAAATCCATACTGTCTCTCCGACAGCAACTTAAATTCTTTTAGATAGTTGGTCATCCTAAGCTTTATAACCTTCTCAAAAATCTTTGCAATGTTGGAAATCAGGGATATGGGTATATAGTTCTCCATTAAAGTTGTGTCACCACTTTTGTGTATGGGAACAATAGCAGACATCTTCAACACCTCTGGGAAACATCCATTTCGAAAGGACATATTTATTAAATACAATAGCGGGGCTGAAATGCTGCTTGAAATAGCCCTCAAAGCGGAACCTCCTATGCCGTCCAACCCAGGAGAAGCTCCCAGCTTTAGTGTTTTAATAATCCCTTCAACCTCCTCTTTTGTCATCTCTCCAAAGAAACATGACTTCAGATGCCCCGATGTTTTTCTCTTTTGATGGTTTTCTCCTTTCTTCTTTATTTTTTCTGCCAATCGCTTACCCACCTCGGCAAAGTATTCATTGAATTTGCAGGCAATAATTTTTTTATCTTTTATGGCCACGTTATCACTTTTGATCTCTCCTAACTCTTTTTTCTCTTTCTTCTGGCCCATAGAATTGACAAGCTTCCAGACATCTTTTGCGCTTCCCTTGCTATGCTGTAGTGTTTCACGGTAAAAGTCCCTTTTTCTTGCTCTTATTATGTCGTTCAGCCTATTTCTATAACTGTTAAACTGTCTCCGAAGTTGTCCATCCTCAGGGTGTCTCTGTAGCTGTCCATATAAATCCCGCTTCCTATTACAAGCCCTAACAATCCCTGCTGTGATCCATTGATTTCTCTTAACTTCCCTTTTTTTTTATTTTCCTGTTGCGAGTGTTATTTGCAATACTAGATCTTATTTTTTCAATAAAAATTTCTGTTGCAGAATCAGCAGTGTCAGCGCAATACACGTCCACCCACGTTGTATCCAACAGTTCCTGTTTCAAAGTGGAGAGATTTAAAACACTCACTTTTCTTATTGTTTTGTTGTCCCCATTTAGAGGCCGAATCGATATATTTAGCATGGTACTATAATGGTCAGTGATGCAGCTCTGGAGAACCACAGGTGTCATTTCAAAAGTAGAGTTAGACGGATACTTTACAAATATGTGGTCTATGCAGCTAGTACTCGCACCAAAAACAAGTGTCGGCTCATTTATCAACGAAGTAAACCCCTTAGATACCAAAATGTTCAAATAATTGTCACTCGATTCTGTTCGATTCAAAATGTCTATATTAAGGTCGCCAACCATAACATGGGTGTTTGTCTTCCTATTTTCATATATATATATATATATATATATATATATATATATATATATATATATATATATATATATATATATATATATATATATATATATACATATACATATACATATATATATATATATATATATATATATATATATATATATATATATATATATATATATATATATATATATATATATATATATATATATTTTCAAAAATCGGGATCTCCTCATTGGTGAATTTTTTTAAAGAAAATTCATTAAAATTGCAGTGCACATGTCTACTACCCTACTTATTTAATTTCTATGCTTTAGCTTTTTTTATTTATCAGGTTATATTAATTGTACAACATGATATACGAAAAAGCAGAGCTTGTATTGGTATAGATTAGATCATTGTGAGTGAGCTATTCCAGTCCATCCACCGCAACCTCAGATTTATTGTGGCTCATGTGTAATTACTTAAATTTCACCCATCAATTACAGCTCCCTGCAAGAGTTGATCCTTTCTTGAGGGTGAAAGTTTGTTTGGAAGGTGTACTGCCATCTGAGAGAAGTCGCTTACCCGCCTCAAAGCTCAAAGAGTGATAACCTCTCACTGAGTTCGTCTGAACCCGACACCAGTCAGTGTTTTGACTCGAAGCGGTATCATGCAGTCCCGCTCCCGAGCAGCATCCAACCTCCAGTTTTAATCCACCCCTAAAGATCTCAGCTCTCCTCCGGGTTCGTCTAAGCCTGACACCCACCAATGCCAGCCTCAAGGCGACTTCCCATTGAGTCCCGCTACCGAGCATCACCCAAGCGAGGAGGTCCATCCCTCTCGAAGCACATAGTGGGGGCCTCAAACTCCAGGTGTACACCACTCATCAGAGATCTCAACCCCCCTCTGGGTTATCTGAACACACGACAACCGCCGGTGCTCAACCGAGGACGGTATCATATGGAACCTCGCCCCTGAGTAACAGCCATGGGAGGCCAATTGTCCATTTCTAAGCCCACAGTGGAGGCGTCAAAATCCGGGTATATATGACTCTCCAGAGATATTCGCCTGTGTCCAAGCCCACCTGGATCAGACGCCCGCTAGTGTTTGTTTGACTTGAGGCAGTATCTTGAAGTCCCGCCCACGAGCAGCATCCAAACAGGGTTGTTGCCTGTTTTGAAGATAACAGAGTAGGCCTGAATCTCTAGGTGTAATCCACCCCTAGAGATCTTAGCGCTCATCCGGGTTCGTCTAGACCTGATACCCGCCAGTGTTTGCTTAAATTTCACCCAAGAAATCGAGCTCCCCGCAGGAGACGATATTTGTGATGCTGAAAGTTGGTTTGACAGGTATACTGCTATCTGAGTTGTCACTTGTGCGTTTCGAACCCCAAAGAGAGATAACCTCTCTCAAAGTTTGTCTGGACCCGACATCCGTCTGTGTTTGACTCGAAGTGGTATCGTGAAGTCCCGCTCTCGAGCAGCATCCAATCTCCAGTTGTAATCCACCCCTAGAGAGCTCAGCTCACCTCCAGGTTCGTCTAAACCAGACACCTACCAGTGCTAGACTCAAGACGGCATCACCTAAGTGAGGCTGTTCGTCCGTTTTGAAGCACACAGTGAGGGCCTCAAACTTCAGGTGTATACCACTCATGAGAGATCTCAACCCCCTCCAAGTCATCTCGACAACCAACAACCGCCAGTGTTGCAGTTCGATTAGTCGCCTCTTACAACAGACAGGAGTTGCCTTGGGCCTATTCTTTAAGTTAGTCCCCGGACCCACAGAGGCTACTTGTATACAAATTTATTATGTTTACACCACTTTTATATGACAGATCTCATTCTAAATTGAAATCAAAAGCAAGTCACTTTAAAACAAAAAATTTACATAAAAATGACCTTACAGATTGGTTTTTTTTTAAGTTTATTCTTTATAAAATATGTAGAGAATATGTATTATTCTTTAAAAGTCATTACTATGTTTTATTGGCTTTTTGTCTTCAATAAATAAAACAACTAAAGTATTTACCTGTGGGTTCCTCTGACTTTCCGAGGTTAACCACTCAGCAAATGATGTGACTGTGGATCTGTCAAACAAATGATTCCTATTTTGGTATGAGGTACATTGAAAGGACCTGGCTGAAGTTCTTTGATAAAACTTGGACATCAGTCAACAGCAATGTATTTGTTCTACACTTTCACCCTGATTGTTCCTAAAAAAATATGAACAATTATAGTATTAGCGAAATAATTCTCTTAATATAATAGCTCATGACAAATCAACTGAATGTATACCTTAGAGGTGAAATCAACTCAGCCAGCAGAACTTTTCTGAAAAAAATTTCACCCTTAGGATATTCTGATGCCCAAAAGTTACTATTGCTCAGCACAAGTTTCCATATTCACAGATCTTTATGAACATCATAATAAATAGTAGTCTTGCTCTTTTTTTTTTACATTTAATAAAAGCTTTTTTACATCACCAGTTGAAAACTCAGGAATCCCATCGTCAAAACTGCTGCTGCTGCTACCGGCTCTTTTTCGTTACAAAATTTTTTTCAGGTCTGTAAAATCAGTCTTCGACAACTCTTTGTGAGAACTATGCTTTACCTGTGGTCCAACCCAGTATGCAAACACATCAGTTACAGGTAACTCCTCTGATGTGTGAGTGCCTCTGCATCTGCAGTATGTCAGCAGGCCTCTCCAAAGCCAGTCGCACATGTGCAATGCTGCACAATATATCAGTTGCAAATTGATCTATAACTAAGGAGTTACAGGCTTTTTGGTTACCCTTTGAGAAGGTAAAACGTACAATTTGGAAGAACATTATTAAATTTTTTTCATACATTTCCCAACACCTACTTATAGGTTTCATCCACCTTCATAGCTAATAATTTTTGTTCTCATTAGTTTTCCTCGGATGATAGGTATACTAAGTACAGGGATCCACATTACTGATGTTAGTGACTTTATTTCTGTAACTTGGCTGCATCTCCTCACTGGAGCCTTTGAAATAGTCACTTTCACCTGCAATCTGCAATCCTAAAAAGAACAATAAAGAAACCACTACTCTTGATCATGAAACATCTAACCTTACAATTCATGCAATTCTATTGCACACTTGTTTTTAACATAACACCTATTTCTTCTACTTCTATTCATAATAAACGAATTGATTCATGTTTACTGTGGCATGTATAAGCCAAATTTGTCTAATTTCAAATCCAAAAACGACAAAAATATGGGTAACGTAATCTATTATAATTAACATCAATATTAAAACATAACTATAACTCATAAGTCATAATACAAATAAGGAGAGATATGATAAATGACATGATAATGAGGCTACCTATTTTTATGACTGTCACGCGCATGGCGTCATTTGGTGAGTCCAATGCAACAATAATATGCTGTTGTACACTGGTTTGACGTTTCATCACAACCTCTTAACAAATTACGTATTTTACTATATAACATTTAAGTGCATACAGTTGGAAGTAAGTTTTTAAGATCAGAACACTATACTGTGATTATGTGATATGTGACATGATGTTCGAATCAAGTTTATTAATGTTAACGCCCTCTAAATTTCTGCGAACGTCTTCTCTACTTTTTAAGTTTGTGTATCCCCAAGGTTAATTCAGGGCTTCCTTTAATTACTATACTTGTCTTGTGCGTATATATATATATATATATATATATATATATATATATATATATATATATATATATATATATATATATATATATATATATATATATATATATATATATATATATATATATATATATATATATATATATATATATATATATATATATATATATATATATATATATATATATATATATATATATATATATATATATATATATATATATATATATATATATATATATATATATTTGTGTGTGTGTGTGTCTGTAATATAAAAATGAAAAAGATTAAATTTAGTGCTGTGTGCTATATTATGTGAAAAAGAAACAATATAAGGGACGAAATGGAATGTAACTTCAACCACATTAAACTAACGTATAAAAACTGTCTAATTGCGAATAACTTTGTTTTAAGTATGTAGTTGGACTTCTATAACGTTACTCACCACGTGACGTCATAGGTGGAGGGTGGGGTATATGCGCAATATCATATCTCTTGGAAGTCATTATATCATGACTATAACTTACCTGTAAGGCTAGATGTATTCTCGCCACAATTAGAACCGTAGACCGGTTTCGCTCTAATTAGAGCTCTTCAGTACGGCATACTAATTGTACCGAAAATACACCTATAAAGTAATACGGATATGGTAGCCAGCCCTACAACACTAAGTGAGTGGTGAGACACAAGCAACGTGCCGCCACCTAGTTGCGGAACCAAGTAATATGTTGTCACGCCAGCTCCAAATAACACAACGTGTTAAAAATAGAGACTGTATACAACCAACTAACAATTTTGTTAATTGCCAGCCCTGGCCCATTTCTACCCTAATATAGGGACAAAGTATGTAAGGGTAGATGTATTCTCGACACAATTAGGACCTGCTAAAAAATGAAAAAAAGCACTTAAAATGGTGGCATATGGAAAAACACTTTAGCGGCAATCGCAATCAGCTTGGGAGAGTGGGGTAGAGGGTGGACTTGGGGTGGTGCGGGTATTTGTAGAATTTTCATATAAACTAAGCCTATTTTCTGATACAATTGATATGACGCTACATGTTGCATAAAAGGCGTCATTTTGTTGACAACTAACAAATCAACATTATTTTAAACTGTAAACGCATAAACATACCACAGCCGAAAGCTCTTAGCGTTTGGCGCTGCGCCGTTAACGTTCGTTGAATAACACTAACCAATAGGAAATTAATTAAGTGGCCACGTGACGCATTTGTGTTTGCGGTTTTTTTTTCAACTTGCCAATGCGGTAGAGAAATCTACCCAGACTAAAATTGACAATTAATTAATTAATTATGATATTATTTTGAAAGTTATGCAAGTAACAGGGTTTTTATTTATTTATTGTTCGGATTTTACAATTTAGCTTTTTTGAATAACAAATCAATTCTACAAATAAATATTACCGTTAATTTCGTCCAAACAGGAAGAAAGCCCAAAATTTTTGTAATAAATTTTGGAAGCTGACAACGGTGGCTATTTCAATTTACAGAGATTTCAAAGCTTTCCAACATTTAAAGAAGACAAGCTAAGAAATCAATTACCTCATCTTCTCTTGTGCTACGTTACAGATGACGCGTAATCTAGTTTTCGGAGCGTGTCGTGTACTTGATTTTTCTTTAATTCGGGATAACTCAAGTTTGTGTGGAGGTAAATGCTTCAAAATTTATATGTGAAAAGGTGTTTCAATGCTCTACATATGTAGAAAATTTCATTCCACTCACTTAAATATAAAAAAATATATAATGTTTCCAAAAAGTTTTTCCCTATTTTCCACCGGAAAAACTTGAGCATAAAGACTAATTAACGAACTTGACCCTGGTTTTCGGCCAAACAAGATTTTTGCCAAGTTTGATTGAAGTCAGTTTAGTATTGTTGAGTCATCGTTTGGATACGATACGTACATACATACATACATACATATATATATATATATATATATATATATATATATATATATATATATATATATATATATATATATATATATATATATATATATATGTATATATAAACATATAAAAATTGAAACTGACCCCGGATATGAGTTCTAGGGACCCTAGTTCGCGCTCATTTAAACACAGTTTTTCATAATTCAAAAACATTAAATACGTATATAACCTTGTTAAATTCAATGCCTGATCATAATTAAAATTTGACACAACAACTCACAATAAATAAAATTATTTTAAAACTCTTGTTAGCGTTAGCAAACGATTTCGTCTACGGATAAAACAAAACCAGGTAGCAAAATTTTATAATTATAGAAATATTACAAATGAGCCTTATCTCTGTGTGTGTTCGACAGAGATAACCACTTTTATTCATGATATACTGACTTAGAAAAGATATGATATTGAGCATATGTCCCGCCCCCTCCTATGACGTCACGTGGTGAGTAACGTTATAGAAGTCCATATGCAATCAGAAAGTTTCTATACGTGAGTTTAATGCGGTTGAAGTTTTTAGATAATATAGATCACAGCACTAAATTTAATCTTTTTCATTGTTATTACTTCCAAGTGTATGCACTTAAATATTAGTAAAATACATAATTTGTTAAGAGGTTGTGATGAAACGTCAAATCCCAATGCACGACAGCATATTATTGTTGCATTGGACTCACCACTTGACACCATGCGAGTGACAGGTCTAAAAATAGGTACTCTGAATAGCATATCTCTCGTTATTTGTATCATGACTTTTATTATTGTCGATCTCACTTGCGACTCAAAAAATCGATGCACACGCGAAAGCACTGCCGGGTCCCTCCCAGCGTAAGTTCAATTTAATGCATTTCAATTATTCAAGCACAGTTATTATTTTGAATTTTAAACATAGACAAGACACGATATGGCCAGATAGCTGCAGGTCAGGCCAATTGGCTTTGTAAATAGAAGAAGAGGAAACAACAAATAAACCACAGAACACCCCATATAGAAGGGAAACGCCAATGCTGACGTTTTGAACAATATTACAGCGCCTCTGGCGGATGCGATGAATTTTAGTCACACGCGGGAAATTTGATTTCATTTTCATTTAGCAAATCCAAATAAATTCTATTTAATTTTATACCACTGCCAGTAAAGAGGCTAAATTAGTCAAATAATTTTTTTAATGATTTTTATAGTGAAAGCAAAACAAGTTATGTTTTAATAACACACATACTGTTGTTTTTCGCTTTGCAATCATAGGAAAAATTAATTGGCAATTTGCACCTTCTAACACTTGCAGCTTCAGTTTTTACTATCCATATGATTAATGGAAAATGAAACAAGATAAAATACACTGGTGTTTTATTAGAAGAGTATTAATATTACATTTATTTAAGAACCATTTTAATTCTGAAAGTAAGATGAAGTATAGATGGCCATTCCTTATCGATACGTAGGTATATTACAGCAGTCTGGTGCTTGTACACTATTACATTTATATGCTCACATGATCACAATGTATGGCAAGGTTGGTTTTTCCTTCTTTTAGGGTATGTATAAATGACGTCATATTGTCATTTATTAGAAAAACATTTGTGCACCCTTCAATTTCCTTCTTTATTTAAAATGACACTTGGTAATATTCATCTGACAACAGTGTACACTATCAGGCTTTCTGGTCACCTTCCGAATCCACCCGATCCATTGTTTACTTCCGAGATATTGTATAAATAGAAATAGAAATTTTTAATTTTTATTTGCACTTTAAAATATATGAATACTTACTCAAAGGAAGATTTAATATGGGAACAGCAGTTCTTTTTAGGCCTCTTCTCATTTCAGGTACTTTATTCTCATCAACGAAATGACGATCACAAATATAAACTCTATCATATAAATGGCTTGTGGATATAAACCAAGCATCTTAGGGTTTTGTACAGCTTTCACCCAGTCATCAAAATGGTCTTCTGATGATTTCAACGAAAAATGATGTCTTTTGCTAAATATTTCCAGGCACCCCGGAACACATTTAACAATAAATCGTTTTCTTGGATGGTATCATATTTATACCCACAAAGCTTCTGAAAGAAAACGTTATTTACTTATAACCTATGAACTACTAAAACGTTCTAAACTTGCCTGAAAACTAAAACAGTTGTAATTATGTTTCACCAAAACACCTTGAACTATGAAATCACCTTGCTTTTTTGATAAGAAAACTGAAAATAGAATTGAAATTACATGATTGTTTAAACAAAGCTTATGATAAGGACCATATTTTGATTCACAAAAAAAACACACCTTTAAAACACAAAACCGACGAACAATGAAAACACTGTAAAGTATCCACTAAAAGTTAATATTGTTAAAACTTAATTAAAAGAAACGTTTAGCAACAAACTTGTATTATAATTATACAATGAAAGAACTATAAGCGAACAAAAACTTTTTTGCATTCAAAACATTTGAATTTTGAATGAATGATAAAATGGCGCACTGAACAGCTTGTTGAGTAGAATTGTAGGACTGCTAGCGACATCTACTATATGCGATGTCCGAACTAGAGCCCTAATAAAGTCCAGGTTAGCTCCATTTAGGTGAAACTTCTATAGGTAGTGTTCTGTGAAATAAACTGACGTTTCAATGAAGATGTGGGCCGAGTTCGCTCAAGAGTTCGCTCACATTTTTATTTCATTCTGGTAACTTCTCATATCCTCCAATGAAACACTAATAAATTTTTATTGCGCCATCTCTTAGGAAACAGGAGTTCTACGGATGGTGTCGAAACGCGCTAGTTTGACCAGACATATTGACTAAATATTTAAGGGACCTATGTCATATTTTACATTTCACTTTGAACTATGTTTTTATTTGGAATCCAAAAGACCTGAAATTAAAAAAAAACTTATTCTTCGATACCTATTCTAGGCAAAGAGTGCTTTTTTGCAAATTCGGTGACAAAACAATGTCAAATCATGGCTTGGCAAAACATTGTATCTTCTTTATAAATGCGATATATCGTTAAAAAAAATTTTAAGGCCTTCTTTAAACCTTGATCTACCTGCTATGTACTATATTTTTAGTCTAAGGCTTTAATTGCGACAGTTCAAAAAGCAACAAATATAGTGTATTTGAAACATTTTATTGAACCGCCCTCTTAACGAAATTACAAAAATAAGGCATTTCGAATAAATGGGATGAAGATTAACGTGATTTAATAGGAAATAATCTCAATGCTTTGATATGCAAATACGTAGTCAAATGAAATTTTATCCAACCAGAAAATATGACCGACCTGCCAATGGCGTCATTTGAGAATGAACACAGGATTTAGATGAAATACAGTTTGCCATAGTGAAACTTTCTCTATATCATTTACAGTTTGCGAATTTGGTATCGGTGACGGTTGGTATCATTGAGACCTTCGATTTGCGAGAGAAATTCGAGTTCTAAGACATTTCATTTTCACCTCAAAACGACGACGCATAATTTTATTGGTGTCCAACTGAGCTGATTTGATTGAATGGTTACTGTGGCGGTTCTTGTTCGTGTTTAATTTGTTTGTTAGTTATTTTCTACGTTTAGATCAAGGGTTTTATCACTTATTCGCATCATCCACAAACGGTGGAATAAAGCTATTTTCCTGTACTTCTTAATTTTAGCCGTGCTTCGAGTTTGACTAGAAATTCGCCATGGCCAACGATACAAGTATGGAGACTCATAAACGTCCGGCGGAAGAAGGTATTTATAATTTATTTTCTTCCGATTCAGCATGTTTTTCTTTGTGGTTTAAGCCAGCCTTTGAAGATTCAAACACTGGACAACTGAACTGAATGTAATAAATTGATTTCAAGAAAGCGTGTCCATTTTAATGTTGATCGATTTTATTCATTGTTTTTTTTACCAGTAAGATAAGTTATCTCAGTTTTTGTTTTTTTTTATGCAAAATTTTAGAGAAACGATGAATGTGCAGGCTGAAAGCACTTTCCATTTTAGCTTTTGTTCGAATTGAAATCTTTTTTTTTTTAGTAAAAAAAGGTGATGTTTCTACTGATAACACTACCTAGCAACAATCACGAGTAGGTATCTACTCCTGGAACGAAATTTGTTAAAATGACCAAAGTGAGCTGTAATAGGTCTTAAAAGTTATTTGGTAATTTGGGATTGGTCGATTACACCGCAACTATATATTAACGTAATTATAATAGAATATGGCCTAAAAGTACTTGTACATATCTTAAGTTAAACAATGTGTTATATATCGTTTTTAATAACCTTTAAATGATAAAGGCAATTAAAACATTTCGATTTGCAACAAAAACATATTTTTGCAGCTGAGGTTATGACTTGTTTCATTGACATATTTGATGCAGATAGGCAGTGTTGCCAGGTCCAGAAGGTCAGGTCGGCAGGATTGTGTGTAAAAAGCATTTTAGATCTTTTATTTCATTAATTTAGCTGCAAAACACTCTTGGGATTAAATGTCGCAACGCTGTTGAAAATTGACAGTTCGAAACATGCAAATCTTGGGTTTTTAAGAACTTAATTTCTCAATTAATCTGTTATGTATGGATGTTCCATAATTTTTTTTGCAGATTATTACCCTACATTACATAAGCTTTCTTGTGGTGTGCGCCATATTGGTCATTTCCGGTTGCGGTTAAGTCGATCGTCTCCCAGTAATTTTCTTAAAGTGAATACAGCTTGCAAAGTATAAAATAAAGGTACTATTAATATTGATAATGTTCAGCAAAAGATCTTGAAATTTTTTAAGATGTGACTTACAACCGGAAATAACCAAAACGGTGCACACCACAAGAAAGCCTATGTAACGTAGAGTAATAATCTGGATTTTTTTAACGAAAAATCCATAAATAACAGATTAACTGAGAAATTAAGTTCTCAAAAACACAGGATTTGCATTTTTCAAACTGTCAATTTTTAGCAGCGTTGCCACATTTAATAATTTAACTAAAATGCTTCTTACCCACAATCCTGCTGACCAGACTTTCTGGCCGTGACAACACCGCCTATCTGCATCATATATGTCTACGAAACAACAGTCATAACCTTAAGTGCAAAAATATACGTTATTGTTGCAAATTGAAACGTTTTAATTGTGTTTATTATTGAAAGGTTATTAAAAACGAAATATACCACATTGTTTAACTTTATTAAGGTAGGTACAACTGTTTTTAGGCCATATTCTAGTATGATCATGTTAATATGTAGTTGCGGTTAAGTCGACCATTCTCTGAGGGCTGTAGTCTAACCAATCAAGAACTAGTTATATATATAATATATATATATATATATATATATATATATATATATATATATATATATATATATATATATATATATATATATATATATATGTATGTATGTATGTATGTATATGTATGCATGTATCCGAGCGATAACAAAAAATACTAAACTGATTTCAATTAAACTTGGCAAAAATCTTGTTTGGGCGGAAACCGAGGTCGAGTTTGTTAATCAGCCTCTATGCTCAAGTTTTCTGGTGGAAAATGGAGGGAAACTGTTTGAAAACGCTATATTTTTGTAAGTATCAGAGTAACTGGAATGATACTTTACATGTGGCTAGAAGTAGTGCAAATGAACCTATGTTGTGAATTTTAAGTAATTTGGTACACAATATTTAGAGTTTTTTCCAAATTAAAAATGAAATCCCAAAGACATGCGTTGAGACGACTTAGTGGTTAAAGTCCAATGCCTGCCAGACAGAGTAGTTAACTGCCATACGTAGATTGATTCATACAACAGGTATAAACCATACATCAACGGTAACAAAAATAAATATATACCAGGCATAAAACACTACCTGAACTAACAATCTTGAAATCTCGGCCGCAATTATGGAAAATGACAGACTACATGAAATTAAAAATTCGCCAGGTGATTGTTATTTAACTGGAGGATTCAATCAATTATTAAAATACACTATGTTTGTAGCTTTAATAACTGCCCGCCCAAAATACAGTTTTGGCGCAGCATAGATATATTATGCTGTTGCATAATATAGCAGAAATGTAGACAAAATCAAGCAAAGTCTATAAAAATGAATCTAAAATAGTTTCTTTTATCTTTAAGGGTGGCATTTAGCTATCACTTTAGTATAGGAAAACAAGGCCTCTTTTGGTTGTAATTATCTCAAGAAATAGTAGGTGTAAGGGAACAATTTAAAAAGCTGCATAATCTAGACAAACCACAAGTGGTGATGAATGTTTGCAAATTTCAAAAAATGTTTTGTTATTAGTTATAATTAATTGAAGTTCACTTAAATATTCCAATGATTTAGATAAGATTATATATACGAACATGTTCCAAAAGAGATGACTTTGACTATTCATTACCTGCAGGAACATGTAAAGATTCGATTGCAATAAAATAGAAGTATGTAGCCCTTCTAGTTTTTTTTTAAATTACGTTATTATTAAATGTCCACACAATACGATTTGTCGGGCTGCCCAAGGCAAATTCAATGCAAGTGCAACTGTATTATCACTGAGCCGAGAGATGACAACTTGGGCAATTGTATAACAGAGGGCGTTTGCATCGGATCCAATGACTGTCTACCTCCGGCATAAGCAGTGTTATAAAAACTCACTGAAATTGAATACTTCTATAACCATAAGCTTTTGACAACGTAAAATAAATGAGGTACTTAACAATGATGAAAATAACGGTAAAATTTGCCATTGACATTAATTTTACAATGCATTATTTGACGGACAAAATTTAATCGGGTGCTTAAACATTAACTTGTCATTTCTCAAATAAAGCATTTTATGAATCCCGTGCAATAAGCAAAGTTTCTACAGAGAAAATTATACTTACAAAAAAAGGGATATAAGAATATCCTCACACTTTTATTAGGACCTAATCACGTTAAAAATCTTATAATTTATATTGAAGTAAAAACTAACATAAGTGAATTAAATTGTTTTAATGGTTCATCCACAAATTTTTTTTTGCTAGTGTCTATATAATGTTATAAATTTTACTACAGTAAAGAAATTGGATATGACTGCAAATGTATGCGTTATATGTTTCGCTTTTTAATGTTTATATTTTTTTTTTTTTTTGGCATGTGTCCTCATATAATATTATATTTTCCACGAGTTCGTTAGCCAGCACAAGCGCACCAGTATTTCAGTGAAAAGTTGAAGTCTCTTTTCAGAAAATGTATCTCTGTAAACCCAGAGATCTTTCTGAGGCCTAGGGTTGAACACACTGCGACCTCACAGACGATCTCCGGCGAGATTTGGGGAGTAGGCAGATTGAGGCCCCGTAATTGAGCTACAACAACCCAACCCACCTTTGTCCACCGCTCTAAGAAGTAGGCAGATTGAGGCCTTAGAGTGTCCTTACATATTTTCTTTACCCACCTTTGTCCACCACTCTAAGGAGTAGGCAGATTAAGGCCTTAGAGTGTCCTTACATATTTCCTTTACCTCTTGAAAATGGCTCCAAAACAGGAGCCGAAACGTCGAGTTTTCATAAATTCAACCCCAGAACCAAGTATGTCATATATATATATATATATATATATATATATATATATATATATATATATATATATATATACACATATATATATATATATATATATATATATATATAAACATTTTAACTTACCATGGAAGTGGGTTCCAGAGGCCCTAATTCACGCTTATTTGAAGAAATTTTCCGAAAGTTTCACCAGCGATACCTCTATTAGTGAATTTTCATAATGAAAATTCACTAAAAATATAATAATATATTAAAAAACGTTTGCTTAAACATTTTTTATACAGGTGTTTCTAAAAAGTTATAACCATTATTCCATACATATTAGGGGAATCGAAAGAAATAATACATGTGAAAGAACTCATGATATACAGGTGTTCCATTAAAAAATAAAAATGTTTAGTTAGTATCTTAAAAATGTGACTCTTACTTTATCTACTAAAATGTGGATTAAACTGAAAAGCAAATTTCCAACAGCTATTTATAATTTATTACATCTCTAGTTAATTTTATAATTTTTTTCTAACCTGATAATACAAACTACTGTGAGACCCTGTATATGATTTTATTACTGATCACTGAATCCCCTTTAATGATTCTTTAATTTCTTTAGTAGGCAATGGAACAACTACTGCAGCAAAGAAGGCAAAACGTACTGTTACCATCAACATAGCTGACAAAAATCCAGTTTCAATCTTAAATGAAATTCGCCTTGGCTTACAATATAACCTTGTTGAACAGAGTGGACCATCTCATGCTCCATCATTCACTATTTCTGTTGTGGTAGATGGCCAGACATATATTGGTACAGGGCCATCCAAGAAACTTGCAAAGTCTAAGGCTGCAGAAGAAGCTTTGAAATCTTTCATTCAGTTCCCAGACAGTAATAAGATCGTTGCTGTACCAGTAAATACCAACATTGATTTCACCAAGGACAACTTCGAACCTAAGAATAATGTCAAAGCAACACCTAAGAAGATGAAAACTCCAGTGTTGTTGCTGAGTGATTTATATCCTGATGCAGTCTATGAATGCGTAAAGAATGACAAAGATGAATATGCACGTTACAAAGTAACCCTGACTGTAAACAGTGAAACATTCTATGGAACTGGTAAGATTATCTCTTATTTTGCGTCTAAATATTTAGAGCTTCTTTAAGAATTCTTTATTTGTGTGTCAATGACCATGTCAAAGTTAAATATCGTCGACAATATTCTCAAACCTGATAAGTTCCTCAAACAAAACTGTTTAGGAAACACAAAAAATATTATAATCCTATTATTCTCTTAATATAACCTAACAAAATTAACAATATCCAGAGATGTGAGCTGGTAAATTACCAATAAATTACCCTGGAAATATACTGTAATTTACCGTAAATTATTACTAGAAATAAATTACTGTATTCTTGTAATTTACAAGATAAATTATCCATTTTGTAGTAAAAAATTTGCGTTATTTACCATTATTCACGAGGTCTTCTTGTAATTTACCATATTTCTCCTAAGCGACGTTCGTCAGAGTTCAGTGTCGGTGGTCTGCAATCAGTTCCGAGAATTAGTGCCGGCACCGGAGATTATTAGGTCATTGTCAGGGATTTACATTGTTAAAAGAAATAATATTTAAGAGAAAATGGTTAGTTTTATTTGAATAAAATAATTTTGCTTTTTGGAAAAACAGATTTTCTTCCAAAATGCTGAGTGTATTTTTGTCTTAAACCCAGAGAGACATTAATTAGCACTTATTTACAAATGAAACTCTCTATCTGTTTACTTGCAGTTTATGGTAAATCGCGTTAATTTGATGTTATTCATTAAAATAGTGCTGCAAATTGAATCATAATATCCACATTGCTGTGATAATCTACTCTCCTCAGAAACACATTCTCATAAAATGAATTCAGAGTCCATGACTTGATCAGAAAGAAAATATTCATATTCTTGTACCCATAAACTTTTGAAACGTTATATTACTCAAGTTGTAATGTAGTCCGATTTATTGCGGTTATTTGAATAGCTAATAAGTCGTTTAGGCGGTATAAATAACAGATGTTTGTTGAACAATAAATCTGACTCATTTTAAATTCACGTCAAAGTATGAAAATTCGCCAGAGGCCGACACGCAGTTCTTGTGGAATAGACCGTTTTACGCCAGTCTGACAGGCGCAATAAGATGTATTCTAGGCGCATGTCAGCAAAGTGGAGAGGACAGACGCAACGCGAGAAAGAGAGGTTTGAATAATCGCCGTGACAACAGGTAGTCGTCGTCCGTACCTTTGCTTTGTAATTTATTAAAACGTTGGTCAGGTGTAATACCTGAGGGAAGATTATTCCGTGTCGCTATAGAGTAGTGAAGAGGCTGTGTATTGGTCTGTTGTTAATAAAGAATAACAGTATAGGAGGACTGTTCTGTAAAGGGTATCAGTTTACAAGGTTAGTTATCACTTCGGGAAACGTATAGAAGTATAATCTGTAAATGGTTAAGCTGGTTGTGTTTTATTAATGCTGTTCTATGTGGAATATTAACAGCGGATTTAGGATTTCACGTGTATATAGAGTGTGCTGGATTTAGTGGTGACTAAATAGTCAAAATTGCCCATCTAAGGGAGATCTAAGTAAGGTAAATAATTATACCGTACTGTAGTGGAATTAGGGTGTTTTAGCGAATCAAAGCGTACTATACAGGGTGAACCGCGATCTCTTGAAGGGACGTACGTCCTTTGGGAAATCGTGGATTTATTCTGGAGGGTATGCGCTTGCTAAACTAGGTGGTTAATTAGTTAAAGTGTCCAGCCTAGGTAAGGGCCAAGCTGGTCACGTTTCGTACCCATTTAAGGGAAACGGGAGCACGGACAGTGCTGAAATAGGGTAGTATTTAGTGTGCCCGACATCGTGTGCTGTATTGGTGCGACTATGTTTGCTTTGAGGGACGGAAAAGTCCTCGGAGGAAGCAGAGATCAATCCAGAATGGTGCGCAATTGCTGGAGGGCGTTGTAGGCGAGTTAGAGTATTCCACAAATCTTAGGTAACGAATTACCTAGTGGTATTTATTAGTGAGTTAGGGGCGTGTCAGCATGGGAGCCGTTTGCTTACTCCCGTCGCGGATCCATTCTCCATTTGAGGTTTGGGGGTGTCCTGCTTTATGCTTGCCGTGCTTTGTTATGCTTTGTTTGCTGTGCTAATGTTAGCCGCCCGCTTAATTAGCATTAATTATTATGCATATTACTTTAGGTGAATATCACTGTATTTTTAAATAGTACACATTTGGTATCAATTGTAAAAGAATGTCTTGCCAGAGATAACACTATCTAAATTGAGATATGTGTCTCGATATTCACATGATTTGTAGCGAATTTTTAGTTTTAATTATTTGATTGATTTTTATTGTTGCCGATTTCATTTTGTAAATATCCTGAATGTTATTAGAGAGCTTTTATGTAATCAGTTGCGTTATCTATCTATCTATCTATCTATATATGTTAGGGAAAACAGCCACTATTCGGGAGTGAGTGATTAAAACACACTTACCTCTCGAGAACTCTACGGGACATAATAACTTACGACCCCTGGCTATAGTTTTCATCTCCACTCGAGTTACCCTGGGACAAGGCTGTTATGAAACAGTAACTTTGTGGTGTTCTACGAGGGCCTTAGCAGAAGTCCTCACGGGGATCTGACCTCGTCCTATTCAATAGGGAATAAAGATGGCGCCCGAGAATAAATTAACAATAAAATATTTAGGTCACGCCCGAATGACGGATTGGCAACTTATCCGTCGGGCCATCTGCTGAGCCGGAGTCCATCACAAAGTTTAACGAAAAAATGTCAATTTTCACCAAATCACCCCTCATCCCACTATCCCCACTATCCCCTGAAGTCATCTTACCCGAAAACAATTCGAAGCGTTCCTCTGTCAGGTGCTAACTTGTTACCAAATTTAAAGATGGTATCTTGATTCGTTTGAAAGTTACTGCGCCTACTAAAAGAAAAACCTACAGGCACACAGACTGACCGAGAGACAACAAACACTTGTGAAATGACTTGATGGTGTCCCTGTAGCTAGTGATGCCAAGCTCAGTCAAGATATCATCTGTACACACGACTATCACAATCTTGGGTTCGAATGTAAAAAGACCTGACGCTCGTTTCACTAACAAAGTTAGCGTAGTAGGGGTGGGGGTTAAATCGCAGACAATCACACCTAAGACACAGTATATAAGGTGATGTTAGTTTTAAAGTAGCTAGAATTTTACATCCCCTGATGACGCTAACTTGGTTAGTGAAATGATCATCAGGTCCTTTTAAAAATGTGTTGTGGTGATTTGGGTTCTCCAAGCGTGCTTATCAGTGCTCATCACATGTTCCAATCTTCACTTAGTATAGATCAATTTTGATCAAAAAGGGCTTACATCCTTTTCGCAAGCAATAAGTTTTCAGATACTCATAGCTCAATTAAAATTGAAGATACCAATGATGAGCTATGAGGCCACAGACAACCACGCATATGCAGTCAAGCGTCAAACACATAACGCTGTTTGCATCGGGGGTTAGGTTATACAGGGAGTTTATTAAGTATATGGCAGCAACGCAAGGTGTTATTCCCTGAGTTACTCTAAGAATATTTCGTTACTGGTTGATTTTCAGAAAGCCTCTTTGTTTTAAAGATCTTGTGCATGGTCCAGGGTACCCAGCGACCTGGAAAACTGGGAAAAATCAGGGAAACTGAAATACTCCTTAAAATGTCAGGTAATTTTGTTCAAATGTCATGGAAATTATTCAGTAGACCTGGAAATTATATATTTTTAAAATTTCGTCACCAGCAGATCCATTATTATTTTGATTTCATATATATATATATATATATATATATATATATATATATATATATATATATATATATATATATATATATATATATATATATATATATATATATATATATATATATATATATATATATATATATATATATATATATATATATATATATATATTATATGAATTTCTTTCACGTAAATATTTTTCTACTACGGCTGTTGTATGGTTTATTAATTGAAACCGCCAATGAACCCAGCGCATGTCACATGCGCCGATATAAATATAGTGTCTTCTTCATCTCAAACATGTCTAATTCGTTCATCTCATTTTGAATGTTCTTCCTTGAATGCATAAAATGCATTCAAGTTATTGGCGACGTAGAGCTGCGCTGTGAATATGTTTATTTGATTTTAACCTTTATAACCGACCATAGGGTTGTTAAAGTTGGAGTGAAAATATCAGGCATTTGTATAATGGGTATTTGTACCCTAATCGACAAGAGAAAACTTTAATATCGCAACACATTGTGTATGATAGTTGAAAAGAAATCAGTAGGAGTGGGAAATATAGAGATTAACGATAAGCAGAGGTAGTATGTCAAAAATTCATATCATAAATATATAAGAATTCTTTATGAAAATCAAAAGACAATACTTGATATGGGCGAAGCAGAAAAATGAAACATAAGGCATGTAAAGAAACATCAAAACTACAAATGAGGAAAAAATGTATTAAAGACAATGCAAAATACAAAACTGTTTTAAAATCTAAAATTACCACCTTGAGCAAATATGTATGAATAATTCTTACCATCTTCTCCATGTGGTGATCTCTCTTGGCCTTTTTTTTTTGTAGTAAACATTTGAGATCTGAATTATTATTGTTTTAAAAAAAAACGTTATTTGATTGAGGAAGAAGCGTTTATTTTACTGTTCTGATTTAAATTCTTTTCGCAGATAATTTATTCCAATGCTTGAACAGTAGTTACACAATATGGTTCTTGTGGCTCATTTAGATGAAAATAAGTGAAACTTTGTTAAGTAGTTACTGCAAAAAATGTGTAATAAACTCGTCATTTAAGAGGTAGAAGGTTATCACTTTTCTGTATTAGTTTGACAGAATTAAGCATCTTTGTGTTTTAATAATGTATGGGTCTTAAAAAAATTATTTAGAGATGTATGTTGTTCATTCTGAGTATTATGAAAACTTCACTTGAGGGGCCTGGAAATGTAAGGGAATTTGACTTTTGATTTCTGCTGGGTACTGATGGTCGCCAACCTTTTCAATGTGTGATATTTTTGGAATATGAGGTGAGCTACCTAGCCATAAGTCTGCTACGGGCACTGCTCGTGTTGAAGTTGCAATTATGGTATACTATGCACATTTTCATAGTTTTGCTTTCTTACGAAATTTTTGTATCATAATTAAATTTTTAGTGTTATGTAGAGGTGTGCAAAGCTTTAAACATTCGAACCGAACCATCAGTTCAAATAATTGGACACACAACGGCGACACAAAAAAGTTACAGCCATTTAAAGAAAAATAAATTGGGGTTTTCCTCAAAACATCAAAAGTCGTGATTTAAAACGTCAAAATTAGCAACATTTAGGGAAAGAACCTGAAACTAATATGGGCTATGGAAAGAAAATGTCTCGAGAATGTTTTACAAATCCTGAAGTCTTAGCTTCAACCGTCATTGTCTTTCATTTTACTAAAATATTTCCAGAAAATTCATTTCAAATAGACCCTTTCTCTGATGCATTATCGTTTAATGGTATATAATTTTTGTTGAATTTTCGTAAAAAAAATTTAATAAAGCCCAATATATCCGTTATTATACAAGGTACGAAAAACAATTGTATACATTAATTATAGGGTGTCTTGAGCTACATCTTACAAAATATTTCTACAATCACAGGTGGCCCATAGGTTGTTGGTGGTACAAATTGCATTTTTGCACTTTCCATTGAAATATAATGCATATTTGTAAGAAAAGAAATTCGGGACACAGCAAGTGCGTTGTCGTAGCAAATTTTCATTAAATGCTTCAAATTTGAATTTTTTTTTTTATTTTTTTTTTTATTTCAACAACACACCACGATGGCTTACAGCCTAAATACTATCGTACCATGGGTGTCGACAAGGAGGAAAGAGGCAACTTGTTAATTCTGGACTTGAAGGTTTGGAGGTTCGGGGGAAAAGGAAAAACATGTGCCGGCAAGGAATTCCACAACTTGGAAGTCCTCGGGACAAAAGATCGGGCATAAGATGTTCTATGTTTGGCGACCTGGACAGTAAAAGGGTGCATTCGCTCTGTTCCCCTGGTAGATCTGTTGGGGGCAGCAGGTGGAGGAACTATGGAAGGAAGCTCCTCTGAGCAGTGCCCGTGCAGATATCTATAAAAGAGAGAGAGGTCACCAACGGCACGTCGGTGGGCAAGGGATGGCAGCCTTTGGGTGAGGATAGGGTCACCGATGAGATGTATGGCTCTCTTCTGAATGGAGTCCAGGATAGCGAGTGTAGAAGCGACAGCAGCACCCCAGATGTGGGAGCAGTATTCGAGGTTTGGTCTTATTTGTGAAGTATATAAAGTATAGAGATTAGCTGGTGAAAAGTATTTGCTCGCCCGGGAGAGGAAACCTAATTTCTTAGCAGCCGCTTCTGCAATTGATGTGACATGTTGGTGCCAATTGAGATTTCGATCCACAGAGATGCCAACAAGTGAAAAGGACTCATTACTTTGAATAACTTGGTTGTTTATTGTGATGGGTCTAGGGCTGGTGTATCTCTTTGGTAGGGTTGAACTGTACAAGATTTCTACTTCCCCAGTCTAATATTTTTTGGAGATCCACGGAGATAGAACCCTCCATGAGTCTGCGATCCTCATCTAATTGGGCTAAAGAGACAGGCTTAGAATATTGTATATTTGAGTGGAGGGTGCTGTCGCCCGCGTAACTGTGAACTGGGTTGGATGTGCTAGAGAGGAGGTCATTGATGTAGAGAAGAAACAAAGTTGGGGCTAAAGCTGAACCTTGAGGAACTCCTGCATTAATTGGATACAGTTTAGAGGAATGGCCATCCACGACAACAGAAATGCTCCCGTTGGAGAGGAAATTTGCTGTCCATGTACAGAGTTTTGGTGGTAGGCCATAGGCCGGTAGTTTATTAAGCAGCGCTGCATGCCAGACCTGGTTGAATGCTTTGGATATGTCTAGAGTGACAATCTGGGATTCGCCATGTAGTTCCATAGACTTGTTCCAAGAATGGGTGACAAAGGAAAGGAGGTCGGCAGTTGATCTGCGCTGACAGAATCCATACTGCCTGTCGTGGATTAGACTGTTTTTCAAGAAATTTTAGTAATTCGGTGTTCATATACTTTTCCATCACTTTAGAGATGACTGAAAGGAGAGAAATAGGCCTGTAGTTGCTAGGAAGCGCTTTCGATCACTTCTTGGGGACGGGTTGTACTCG
This sequence comes from Tillus elongatus, assembly GCA_964006375.1. Taxonomy (NCBI): domain Eukaryota; kingdom Metazoa; phylum Arthropoda; class Insecta; order Coleoptera; family Cleridae; genus Tillus; species Tillus elongatus. The sequence continues at coordinate 208,730,308 of OZ023262.1, read as the reverse complement.
TTTTGGGGACGGGTTGTACTCAAGCAGTTTTCCAGTTACCAGGGAATATGCCTCTATTGTAAGATGTCTGAAACAGACGAGTCAGGACAGGAGCAAGTTCTGGTGCGCATTTTTTGAGAACAAGTGCTTGGATCTCGTCAAGGCCAGAGGCATTCCTGGTATTAAGAGAAGAGAGCATCTTCGGTACCTTCTTAGTTTTGAAAATGATATCCGTCATTTTTTGCGCGACATTGGGGACTGTTGGTGGTTAAACATTTGGAGATGGGTTGAGAGTAGAATTGCCGGCGAACAACGAGGCAAAAAGTTCAGCCTTGCCCAGGGCGGTAGAAACAATGTCATCCCCTGAGACAAGAGGTGGGAACATGCTCTTGCAGAAATTATTCCCAATAGATTTAGCAAGAGTCCAGAAGGGTTTGCTGCCGCTGGAGCTTAAGAGGACATTGTTTTTGATGTGGTTATTAAACGAGTTTTTTGCATCAGAAAGAATGTGGACATAGTGGTTTCTTGCGTCGTTAAATGCTTGACGGTTTTCTTGACTGGGATTGTGCAGGAGCTTGTTGTGAGCTTTGACCCTTTCAAGTCTGGCCTTGTCACACGATTTAGAGAACCAGGGCTTTTGAGTGGCTGCAGAGGTTTTCTGTGTACGTGGAATAAATAATTCCATGCCAGCTTGGATAATTTCGGTGACGTTTTGTGAGATATCAGAGGGGTCAGGATGAGAGAAGCAGAGAGACGCCCATGGAAATGAGGAAAAGTAATCTCGCATTTCGTCCCAGTTCGCAGAGTTGTAGTGCCAAATGATACGTGGGTGTGATAACTGTGTGAACTCGGGTTGCATTGCACAGGAAGCAGTAACCATGCTGTGGTCTGGGCGACCCAGGGGGGCGGTGACTGATGTCTTATAGCAGTCAGGATTTGTAGTAAGAAGGAAATCCAAGGGATTTGAGCTGTGTTGGGATGCGAGGAAAGTAAGTAGGTTGCTGAACCATACTGGCTAAAGAATTGCTGACTACAAAGGCCTCCGCTGATCTTCCTTGTGGATCGGTTTTTGAAGATCCTAGCCATTCCTTATTATGGACATTGAATTCACCAAGAATAGTGACCTCGGTGGAAGGATATTCAGAAATCAGATGGTCGGTTTTTTCAGAAAGGTAGTCAAAGAGCTGGACAAAGTTGTTGTCAGAAGGTGACCAGTAAATGCAACAGATGAATTTAGTTGCAGCCCTGAGAGAGTTTTATCCATAGTATGTCTTTTCTTCCAGCTTCTAAATTGGGGAGTCTGGTGCAGGGTAGATTGCTACGGACGTACGCGCACACGCCTCCATGCAATCTAAAAGAAGTAAGGAGCTCATACCCCGGGAAAAATTTAGGTGATTAGTGGCTGTTTTGGCACTGATTTGAGTTTCGGTGAGGAAGAGGAGTTGGGGTCTATTAGCCTGGAGGAAATGGTGGACGGAGTCCAGGTTAGAATTTAGGCCACATATATTCGAGAAGGATATTGTAAATCTCGATGCTGGCGCCCCCTGTACACCCCTCTCACAGAGATCTGAATGGAGGGGTATTTTACCTCCGGAATCTTTATTAAATAATAACAATGAAAAAGCTGAGTATGTGGAATTGTTAAACACATATGGATATCAGGTTATTAATAAAACAACCATCAAAAGAGACAGAAAACACTGCTACGCTGATGACCATGTCATCAATCAAAATAAACAGATCAACATAAAATGTCCTGTATCCAGTATCACTGATCATGATATTCTGGAAATAAAATTTAATGACATTCAATTAGATTATGAGAAAACCGCACAAGAGTTGAAGCATATTGAAACTATTGAAAAGTTGAAGGATAGAGTAAAAGAGCTATTGCAAACAGGTAACTTTCCACAATTAATAGAAGCTATGCCAAAACAAAATGAATTAGCCACAAAAGGAAAAGTTTTGAATACAAAAAATAATAATTGGATCAATAGTGAACTTACCTTGTTAATGAAAGAAAGCCATAAGTTATATGTTAAATTGAAAAAAAATATCGAATTAATGGGCATGTTGAACATTAAACTTCTTACAAATTTATAACCTATAAAGTTGGGAGAATGTAAATTAATGTATAAAAAGTGAAATAAAATAAAACTAACATTAAAGTGGCAAGTACATATGTATTCAATAAGACAACAGGCAGACTCACATGTAGTAGCATCAAGAACAAATATAAAACGCAACAGTGTGATTACGAGGAGCATAAGATCATTTAAGACTATTCCAGAAGAACTCTGAAACACACTGTTACAGTATAATTTGCTCTTAGGTGGTTATCATGTAAAATTTATTTGATGGTAGTAACACTCTTAAAGAAGTTAAATGCGCGGCTACTCAGTGGTGAGGGAGTGGGTCCAGGTTTTTAATTTTTAAAGGCGCCAGGCAATTTCAAGACCCCTTGCTACTTAAAGAACTTACGTATGCTCATGCAAATTACCAAACATGAGTAGAAGTCATCCAAATTTGCCACAATAAGTTGCAAAGTAGTAATACACTCAGCATTAATAAAATACAAATTTAATTAGTTATTAGATACTTAGAGAAGGCATAAAGTGAAGTGATAATATGATAAATTCTCACAATATGTTGCTAGCTTAGGTTTACAAATAAATATCATGAAATAATGAATGCGTGCAGTCACATTACAATGCTCAAATTGTTTTAAAATGTAGCAATTATTAATTTCAAACTCAATGGGTTTAATCCAACACCTGTGAAATTATTATAACCCACACTCGATGATTATTAAAAGTTCTTTTCATTAAAAAAAAGAAATATTGCTGGTTGTAGAGAATGTAGTAGAGAACTGTAGAGACTGACTTCTTGAACAACAAAATATCAGCAAAGGAAAAAAGTTATACTTATTCAGTTTCCTGTGAAGAAGGCGGACAGCCAACGGAAGCCAAACCTTAACTAAGCTTCGGGTCCAGTGACTTAGTCACAATTATCCAAAATCTTCCTATTTGCTGTGTCCTACTTCTTATCTGCTATGACCTATTTCCATTTGATTCCCAATACCTATTTTTGTTGTCTTTTCTGGTTCTGTTTGTCAATTCACATTTCTAATTTACAGTTTCCAGTTTCCAATTTCTAACTTCCAACTTGCCTATAAATTCCAATAAAATATGGGATAGTCAAAGGAAAGAATGAATATGAATAATAAACCTTACCGAAAGATGTTAATTCTGCAGCTTATTTGGTTTTCTTCTGTGATTATCCTGAATATTTTCAGACTATATTACTGCCACTAACCAATATTGAGACTATATCAACTACTCAAACTCAAATCAAAGGACAGTAATATATTTTAAATCGCGTGAATACTAAATCCAAATAAAATTTGATAGAGTAAAACTCTTAAACGACTCAGCGTGATTTCCAGAAGAAAAGCCAAAATATGAAACAAAGCCTACGTGGCTTTTTTAACTGTCAGGCCAAAAAACAAAGACTTCTTCCCGATTATTTTCGTGGTTTTTTTCCAAACCGAATTTTATGTGCGGTTTTTTTCATCCCCGAGAATCCTACGCCATACCAACTGACAACCACAGTGCATTAGAAATAAGAGCCGATAAATACATTCAGATTTAAACATTCAGTGCACCTGTAATATAAGAATCAACTGCAAATATCCTGTATAAGAACAAAACAATTACCCATACTAAACTATTCTTAGAAACTAAAATTAAAAGAACAAGGTACTACTTTTCTAGGCGGAGGTAATCTCAATCTCGGACTTGCAGCACTGAAGTCGAGATTTAACATGACAACTGGTCATTTGACCTAAATTTTGAAACGAAATTAATGTATCCTGTGATTTGAACGTAAACAAATCACAACACTGCAGTTTGAGTAAAATTGCAAACATTCCAATTAAATACAAAACTAAGCATAATGCGGCATTTCTCATAGTTCCCATCATAACAAGGTAGGTTTTAAATGTTCTGTTTCCTTATCTTAACCTTACACTTGATAATAATGTATTACAGAATTAAATTGAATACAGTTTTAAATCAAAATATACAAGGCATAAACAGAAAGGAGGAAATACTATTAGAGGCTCTAGATAATGAATCAATAGATATCGCAGTCGTAACGGAACACTGGCTTGACCCTAAAGGGATGAAAGTTTTTGGTAACAATATATGAAGTTAAGAATTCATACTGTAGATCTGATGCCATCAAAGGTGGAGTGCTAATAATCTGAAAGAAAAACACGAGTGTAAATCCTGTAGAATTTCAAAACCTTTGCGTGGAAAAGAATTTTGAGTGTGTAGGTGTAGATATCCTTCAGTTTAAGACTATAGTTTTAGGAGTCTACCGTGCACAAAGTGGGAATCTGGTCAGCTTCATGCAAAGCATGGAGCAAGTTCTTTATTTGATAGAGGAGAAATGTCCGGGCAGAAGGATAATTGTAGCAGGGGATTACAATATTGATATACTAAAAGATAGTAAAGAAAAAACAAATCTCATTAATTTATTAAATAGTCATGGCATGTTTTACACAATAAAGGAACCATCTAGAGTATATGGAGTCTCTGCAACCTGTATAGATAATGTCTTTGTAACAATCACTTGCTGTCTTTGATGCCAGGACAGTGGAGTTGCATTTATCAGACCATTATGGGCAAATTGTTGTTCTGGAGATCCCATCGTTTTCTCCATCTAAAACAAATAAATTTATAAAAATTAGAAAAGTAAATGATACAAACATTAAATTATACATAGAGAAGTTAGAGTAGATTGACTGGACATCAGTCTTAGAATGTGACGACGCTGAAGAGTCTTTTGTCAGATTTCATGACATTATTAAAAGGGAATTTGATGTATGTTTTCCAGAAGAAGTTATTAAAGTAAAACGTGACTGCAAAAGCAAAGTACCTCATAAAAGCAATGAAATTAGAAGATTGAAAAACATTCTTTATGCTTTCCAGTCAATAAAGTGAGAGGGGATAAGGAATCAAAGGTCTGTTATAAATATCTGAAGAATGTCTACAGTACTAAACTTGAGAAAATAAAAAGTAAAACAAATGAAGAACTTATAAATAGGTCGGAAAACAAATCCAAGGCTATGTGGAGAATTATACATCAAGAGACAAACTTAAAACATAGAACTAACAAAGCTAGTAACTCTCGTTTATCTGCGGAAGACTTTAGTGAATATTTTTCAAGTAATGACGACAGCTCAACAGATGCTTCAAACAACACACCGAACCTGTCAGTGTTAATTCAGAAAGCCAGATCCAGTGGAAGTTCACTATTCCTAGGCCCAGTAACTGAAGAAGAGGTGATGCAAATAGTCAGACATCAAAAGTAAATAATCCTGAGACGTGTATGGTTTTTCAACTAAACTGCTAAAGGCTGTTATCGAAGTAATTGTAAAGCCGTTAACGGAAGTCATAAATAAATGTTTCAGTGCGGGTGTGTTCCCAGACCTTGTGAAACTGGCAAGGGCAATTCCACTTTTAAAAAAGGGTAATCCAGATTTGCGTAGCAGCTATAGACCCATTTGTATTCTGCCTGCAATATCAAAAATTCTTGAAAGACTACTAAAAAACAGAATTGTGGATTTCTTTGAAAAAAATGAGATGTTTAATCAAAACCAGTATGCATATAGAAAGACTAGGTCCACAGTATCTGCTTTAGTTAGTGTAGTGGAAGGCATACTGGAAGGTTTTGAAACCAAAAACAAAATACAAATGACTTTCTTGGACTTGAGCAGAGCATTTGATACTGTCAATCACCAGATATTGCTCGGTAAACTATACTATGGTGTTAGAGGTGTTGCCTGGACATCTTGCAATCATATCTGACAAACAGGAGACAAATAGTAGATTGGAACAACAAAACATCTAGCAGTGTTCCAACTGAAAGTAGGCGTACCACAGGGTTCAGTTCTTGGTCCAATACTATTTATTATATGACCTGACCTGACCTGGCCTGACCTGACCTGACCTAACCTAACACATAGTGTTAATGCATATGGTTCGTATTCATATGCAGATGACGAGTTTTATCACCAGGGCAAGCAGTACTCAGGAAGCAGGGTTAATTATGCAAAATTATATATGCCATGCTAGGAGCTGGTTCGAGGCTAATGCACTGAAGCTAAACGAAAGTAAAACTCAGATAATGAAATTTGATGTAAAACCGAATGGTAATCCTGAAACAGCTCAGTTTCTTAGCATTGTTCTGGATACCTCTCTTAAGTGGTATGTGCACATCGACTGTTTGTGTGGACGGCTGTCGAGTATGGTGTATGTTGTGAGGATACTGATGAGGGTTGCAACTTACAGGGCAGCGAGGACAGCGTACTTTGCAAGCTTTCACTCTCTGGCAACATATGGAATCCTCATATGGGGCTCTTCACCTGTGGGCGAAGGTCCTACTGGAACAAAAAAAAAAGCTATTCGAGCGCTGAGTAATGTGGGACCACTGGAGAGTTGCAGGGAGCTGTTTAGGTAACATAGTATTTTGACGATAGTAAGTGCTTATATACTTACCTGCATTTTGTATATATGGGACAATAAAAACAAATTGGGAAGAAATAACCAACATCATTCATATGATACACGATATGGTAATTAATTGTCCATTCCACTGCATATAGGAGCCTCGCAGCATGGAACAAATCAACTGGGAGTGAAGTTTTTTAATGCACTGCCTCCTTTTTTAAAGACACTCAAAGTTAGAAATATTTTTTATAATAGAGTTAAGGACTATTTGCTGAATGGGACTTTATAGCATTGTTGAATATTTTGATTATAGTCAGGGGGTTTGAGTTAATTTTCCTGTATCATTTTTTGGCTGCTTTTGGATTGCAGTGTGGTGATATTTTATACATTTTTGTGTATTTTGTGTAACTGTGTTTAAGAAGTGTGAGTTTGTATACATTGAATTTTATTGTGGTTTTGTATGTTGTTTTGCTCGTGGTGTTCATTTTATTTTGTTTGACTGACCATGTAATTTTGATGGTGAATAAATATGATGATGATAACCAAAACAAAACATATCAGGAAAATTGACCACAAATTGCCTAAAAGGATAATGAATTCAACTTTAAATAAAATAAACAACTACAGGGTGACATCTGAAACAAGACTCGACAACATCATCTTGAATTTTACTTACTTGAAGAGGTTATACCCACAGACTGTACTGATAAAACTAAAAGTGTTACAAAAATGCTTATGATTAACAGGAATGTATCCTTTCTAAATAGGCTTTATTTAAAATAAATTTATTGTCACAATACATCAGGTGCAAAGATTCACAATGAACCTAAAAAGACATTTATTAAATAGACAAAACAGTTTCCAATTATAGAGTATATGGTTTCTAAAGTACCTACTTGATATTTATATAATTTAAGTTAACCTGGTTTCTAAAGTACCTACTTGATATTTACATAATTTAAGTTAACCTCAAAACCTATGTAACTTTATTTTCTTAATTGTAGAATTTGTTACCAGTGCAATGTACTGTTTTGAGTTCGTAAATAATAAATATTGAGGAAGAAAAAACATGTTTTAATCCCAGAAAAAAATTACAACTGATTTAGAATATGCTAAGAAATACTAATTTTATTACTATAAATGAAGTCTGGTTGGCCTAAAAGCAGCCATCTTCACATGATATCAATCTAACCTTATTTTTCTAATTGTTTCACAGGTGTTAGCAAGAAAAAGGCAAAGAATGCAGCAGCTACAGCAGCCTTGGCAAAGCTATTAAATGGCAATCAGGCATATCAGGCTTCCGCATTGTCCTATTCACCATTCAGAGATACAACTGTGTCTGTAGAGGAGCAGGAAAGGGCAGACACGATTGGCAGGTTTGTTCCAAAAACATTTATTTTTAGGTTTATTAGTTTTTCAATTACCTTTTTTTTTACATAATTTTATTTAGGCACTTTTTTTAGTGTTCTAATAAAAGTAACTAAGTTTGTTTGAGAGCTAACTAAAACGGTCTATGATTGAGAGCTTTTCAAAATTGCCATCAGCTGATGCAACTAAGAATTATATAATTTATAGATATATAAGTTAAATTTTTCTTCTATGGGTGGCTAATCGAAAACAAAATAGATTCTATGGCATTAAAAACTTATCTAAGGAACTGCCAAACATGTGAGTTTTGTTTTAAATGGGGGATTAACTGTATGGAATAAAAATCACAATACTCTGTACAGTGTCTAGGATGTTTTTTTAAACATAGGTAAAAACATGTAAAAATGTTTTTTTGTTGCAAATATTGGCTCCTCTAGTTAGGTTAGCTTCAGTGGTGAGAGTGCTATTTCAGTCCCTCCATGTCTATTGTGGCTTACACCTATTGTTTAAATTTCACCCATCAAGTCTATATTTTTGAAGGTAAAAGTTGGTGTGAAATGATCCTCTAGGGGTTTTTTCGCTAGCTGTCAAGGTGCTGTCTTATCTAAGGGAAGTGGCTTGCCCGTTTTAAAGCTAACCGATATTTCAGCTCCTCGCTCAGTTCATCTGGTTTGACTCGAGGCAGTATCATGTGGAGTTTTGTTCCTGAGCAGCACTCAAGCAAGCTCGTTTGCCAGTTCAAAGCTCACAGTGTATGTGTCGACCAGGGGTTATTTCACTTCCTAGAGATCGCCTCCTCCCTCAGTGTTCGTCTGGACCCAACACCCCCAGCGCTTGACCTATATGGAATTTTTCTTCGAATAAGATCCAAGCAGTCGCTGGCCTGTATCTAATCTCACATTAGAAGTCTTAATCCACAGTGGTTACTTCACTCCTCTAGAAATTCCAGCCCTCCCATGAGTTTGTCTAGACCCGAAACCCACTATTGTTTGACTCAAGGTGGTATATGGAATTTCTTTCCCAAGTGACATCCAAGCAGTCGCTTGCCTGTATCGATGCTCACACTCAGTCTCCAGGGGTTACCACAGTCCTCTCTAGATTCCAGCCTCCACTTGAGCTTGTCTAGACCCGATACCCACCAGCCCAACTCAAGGCTTATCTAGAGATTCCAGCTTTTCCAGTGTTTGATTCAAGACAGTATTACATGTAACTCCGCTCCTGACTCTAGTTCGTTGTCTTTTTATGACAGGTTGGAGATACCATGGACCTATTTTTTTTTTATTTCGTCCCAGGACCCACAGGGGATGCTAATTACTTGAGAATAAAACTCAGCACAAAGGTGTAGAGCTTTGAAAGGGCTACTCAAAACATCATATTTGTGTTTCGATTTCAATTCATTCTGAGCCTTTTTCTTGTACAGAAGATCAACAAACTCATTTGGTTCATGGCATTTTTGTTGTAGATATATTTAAAATGTAAATGCAACAATTAAGTAACTTATATTCAAGAAAAAAAAATAAGTAACTTTTAATACAGCTAAAATTCTCAGGATTTGGGTTACTAAAGTTTTTTGGTTGGTATTAAAGAGAATCTTCAGGACATAATTCTTAACATTTCACATGACAGGCTGTTGCCTAATCAAATGCAAAAAATTCATAGACGTGTTCCTTGACTAATTTCAAGAAAAAAAAATATGTTATGAACATTTGTCCAATAATACTTCGTTTTCGAGATACAGGGTGTTAAAAGTGCAATATAATTTCCTAATGTTTTATTATATTTCAACGAAATCTTTTTTCATTTTTGACTTCCTCACCCCAGTATTTTGAGAAATGAAACATTTTGATACCCAAGTTCAAATGAAGTTATTGTCTTTTTTAGTGTCTTTAACCTGTCACTAAAATTTGAGGATTATTCAACTAGGTTGGTCACTAAGTGAAGATTGGAACCTGTGATGAGCACTGATAAGTACACTTTGAGAACCCAAATCACAACACATTTAAAGAAAACATGATGTTCGTTTCAATAATCAAGTTAGCATCGTCAGAGGATAAATAATTCTAAATATCTACAACTCTGTTTATATCCTTGTACAGTGACTCATTCTATAACGATTGAGGGTGTCCAACAAGACAAAAGTAAACATATTTCGTTTGGCGGAAATATCTGAAGTCTTTTATTATCTATCGGATGTGCTTCTGTTGGTTTTTCTTGTAAAGTGGTGCATCAATAAACTTCCCATAGACGGCGGAGCCAAATTCATACACTTTTTACTTATTACTATAGTTAGCAACGTATCAACAGAATTTCGAAAATTCCGATCTGCAGAAATCCATATTCCTGAATAATCTGGACTGAGTTTTCTTTCCATTATGGATGTTATAATTCGGATTTTTACATGCTTGAATAATCTGGAAGGTTGTCTGTACGTTGTTGTTCAGATCCAACTCTCCCGTGAAGTCCCATCTTTCAAATTCTGGACATGTACTGTCAAGATTCACCACGAGTTCATGATTTGTTATAAACAACTATTTTGTGACAACTGACAAGTGATCAAAATATGTATTTCTTATAACTCCTCCTGTACATATTTACAAAAATTTGTTGCTTAAGTTAATGTCAAGAATTTGTATCTTTTTTTGCAAATTGATAAAATGGTATGCAAACCTATGTTAATACATACATATGTACATACATATAATATATTAAAAAGCACATACCCTGCGGTCAAATACATACATACATATGTACGTAAATCAAAAATTTTTAGGTTTCTGTAGTTCGGATGTTCTAAAATTTCAGATTGCCACGTGCATTAATTAGTCCGGATCATCGAAAGCCTACTGTACTTTCGAAATCGTTTAGATGTCCTAGTTGTCTTAACAGTTTTTATTAATTTTAGATTCTCCTTATCTATGTGGTGACTATTATCCCAAATATGCCGGGCAACAGAAGATTTATCTATAGTATTGTATCTTAGTTGTGCTAAATGTTCTTTAAATCTAATTTCAATAGATCTTTTTGCTTGTGCCACGTATTTAAGATCACAATCTTTACAAATTATTTCATAAATTCCCGATATTCTGGCGGTACTATCCTTGTCTTTTGGGTTACCCACCTGAGGTGGGTTGTGGGAAATTAAAAATATATATTGTTGTTTTTCTCGAACACGGTGAATCCTATCGAAAGAAAACGAAAGCACATTTTTGGTGTAATTTTTATTGCTCTTCCTGAGAGTTCTGATATTGGTGCAAAGGACCCGATGAAATTTTTTTTTTGGGTGAATATTTACGTCCCTGTCAGAGTAATTTATTTCTAAAATTATTTCAATTCTGATATTGGTGCAAAGTTCCCAGTGAAATTTTTTTGGGTGAATGATCATTGGCCCCACCCTATATCTACGCCCCTGTGAGAGTAATTTATTTCTGACAATATTTCAATTCTGATATTGGTGCAAAGTTCCCAATGAATTTTTTATTTTTTTTTGGGTGAATTATCATTGACCCCCACCCTATTTCTGATATTATTTAATCGTAAAAGGGAAGCTCAATTTGTGTGCCAAATTTCGTTGAAATATATGAAGCGTTTGGAAATTATGATAGAGAAAGTGTTTGCACATTTAATAGCTTCTATCTCGGAAACTAAGCATTATTGGACCAATGTCCATACGAAGTTTTCTTCTTGAAATTAGTCGAGGACTACGTTTATAAATATTCCGCTCGTGATTAGGAAGCAGCCAAACTTAACCCTTTCAAGTTGAACTTTTTACTTAATTATTCATATCACTTTTTTTTTTTACCTAATTCATGAGATAATGTATGAGAATAAAAAGCACAAATAGTTGCTACAACTTTGTGTGGTTTTATTATATAGCCACCTGAGGTGGAGGTAAGAAAATCAAAAATTATAAACTGAACTAATAGTTATTAATAAAATTGTGTGAAACAATTTCTCTGTTCATTCGGGCATTGCTCGTAATCTTGCAGTTTAATGTGGTTTTAAAAAGTTTCTCTACAAACAAAGCTTATATACAGGATGTTTCAGTTTCTCTACAAACAAAGCTTATATACAGGATGTTTCAGCTTCCACCCTACATACATGTATGGATGATTGGCGAAATCGAGCTGATTCTGGAAGTGCACATAAAAATGTCTTGGGCCCCTCCTGTTGGATATACAGGCTGATTAATTTTTTCCAGCGAATTTTCACAGGGCAATATTTCTGACATTATTCAACTCACCTGATTAAAACTATACAGGTATGGTGAGTTGATCAAATACTAAATTTATGACATTAAATAAAATCCGTCTTCTAGAGCCTGACTAGCAATTTTATTACATTTCAATGAAAATGGGAGTATATGGAACTTGTAAAGGATTCATTCATTAATGAAAACTGCATAAAAAATTATGCAATAATAATAAGCTTTATTTAAAAAACTATCTTACAAACCTAACAAACTAATAAGGCACTCAATGTAATTGCCAAATTACTTGATTTCTTACAACATAGGACTCTGGCGCTAAATTCAATTCAATTGCTAGTCCGTCCCTGGAATAGAAAATGTAGTGTTCCATTAAGCCACCACACCAGAGCTTGAATCGGACAAGTTGAATAATGCCTGAGATATGGCCCTGTGGGAATTTTGTAGCACAAATCACTGCATATATTTGAACATGAGAAGCCAAAGGATATTTTTGTGTGCATTCCAGAATCACTTTGATGTTTCCAATCTCCAAAGATTATGTGGGATACAAACTGAAACACCTTTTGTACTACTTCCTTACAATAATGGCCCCAATGTATGTGTCCCCCTGAAACAAAATTAACATGTTTTGAATGTTTTTCATATTATGAGGTGTCAGTTTCTGGTTTAATTTTGATTGGCTGCCTGTACACAAATAAAAACTACTAGAACAAAATAAGTAAATAACTGTCTGACGATAGTATTTATACATTTTAAGACATGCTTCTAATCATATGTTGTTTGGTAAGTTACATGGAATTACATTTCTTTATTTAAAATTAAGACACAAAAACAAAGGAATTTTTAAGTGCCTCTCCAAATTTTGAAATCCTATGAAAAATGCACAAAGATTGATTCTTTACTAACTGTTCTATTGATCTAAGATTTACAAAGAAATGACCATTTTGTTGATTTCTTCGACAATATTCTTTTAACTACATTTTTTAAACAAACGTTTATACTTTTTTTCAATGCAGTTAAACAATGTTCGCAAAGAAATCAACAAAAATGTTTATTTGTAAATGAAACAGTTCATTGGTTGTTGTTGCCCTTACTTGATGAAACTGGTCCATAGTCCATACTACATACAGGCTGGGAGACTACTTCTCTGGATTCACTATTGGGTTGGGTTTCTGTAAGTGAAGGACGTAGCCAGTCCGTAAGCTAACTGTAACAAGTGGCCCTTGTGAATTCTAGATGTTCTAGGATGTTCTTCAACATTTCTGTAACATAACATAGCAACACTTTATTTGTAGTCATGATTTCATATTAATTCAATTTTTATCTGTCTGAGGATGCTGTCTAGAACAGCGAAACCGGTTTTAGAAACGTTGAAGAACATCCTAGAACATGTAGAATTCAGAAGGGCCATTTGTTCTAGTTACCTTACACACTGGCTACATCCTTCACGTACAGAAACCAAACCCAACAGTGAAGCCAGAGAAGTAGTCTCCCAGTCTCTATGTAGTAATAACGAAACAGTTTCTAACAAAGTTCTGGGAATTCCTCATAGGATTCTAAAATTTGAAAAGTTCCATTTCAAAATTATCTGGTTTTTGTGTTAATAGTTTTTTATTTACATAGGTTACCAAATGTAGGAACAATGTTTGTTTCCACTTTAGGAATTCGTCATATAAATGTAAAACTAAGGCTGTTAAATTTCCTTAATTCCTCAACCATATTGAGTACCATGCTATTATATGATTTAGAATTAGAAGGTAATTATTTATGCATAAACCTTCCGCACTTGAAATGTTAAATATAAGGTAGATACAATTATAGCAAAAGTGAGTTTGTCATGTTTCTGAGTAAATTAATTTAACAAAACATTTTGAAAAGATAGGTTACATCAAGCAAAATCAATAATTCACCAAATTAAACAGAGCCAGAAATGTAACATATTTGGTTATTAATTTATATATTTTAAGCATGCAAAATATACACCATTATGGTGCAAACAAGCTTCATATTTATATTGCAGAAAATTCAGCATATTTGTAATGAGTAGTGGCTGAAAATAGGGTATCTTAATTTTATTTTTATTTATTCTTAATTTTCTGGGGAATATTCCGACTGATCTGAAATGTATGCATCATGTAACGTCAGATCAGGTGAAGGTGAAATGTACTTGAAGTCTGTTCCAAAAGAAATTAGTGTACTCAGTTTTTTATAATATGGCTGTCTGCTTGATCATCTGCTAATTGAGCTAATGTCTACATCAGCGGATCCGAAACTTTCAAGAGTATGGAACTCTCAACAAATCCCTTTTATGTTATGGGACCCTACATTTAATGGTAAAAAGTATAAGCTGAATAGCCAGTTTCACATTGATAGGTTGTGACGAAAGGGAGGAAACTTAAGATAGCCTTTTTGGCTACATCTGAGTATTCGCTGCTAACACCAACACAAAACTTGTTTAGTGACACAGACTCAAATATGTATTTTAACTTTGAAGATCTATGAATGCTACGTATTCTAGGGCGGATAGCGTTGCAGGTTGACTTCTAACTAGGAACGGATTATGTACCCACTCATGTTAATATCAGTATTCAGAAAGTAATCTGACAAAGATCTCAGCAGGCTTACCAAATGTCTAGTGATTACATTTCGAATTTCGTTTGGCAATTCCAACACATTTTCTTGCAGAAAATTATATAAAAGCGGAAAACATTCAATATTTTCCTCTTCTATGCAGATAATGCAGAATTTTTTTTTTCTTAAATGCCGATACTTTGTCTCCCGTGACAAATATAGTTGTTGCAGCAGACTTCTGCTGATGGCTTTGCATCCTATTTTTCTAAATGCTTTGACTCTAAACCTGCATATATTATGTCTTCTAATTCTAATATGAACTTTTCGACTGTATTGACCATTGGACATTTTACTGACGATGAGATCATCACAGCTGCTAAGAAAATTAAGTGAAATTTCTCCTCCGGCCCAGACCTTCTGCAGGGATTTCTTGTTAGGGATTGTTTGTACACTTTTTTAACTTCTCTAAAGAAAATATTCAATTTGATTCTTACCACAGGCACATTCCACAACAAGAGGAAGATTTCTCGTGTAATCCCTGTGTTCAAATCGGGGGACAACTCTGATCCCTGTAACTATACACCAATTGCTATATTGTGTAATTTTTGTAAGATGTTCAATGCCTGCCTGTATGAACATATAATCTTTCATATAAAATCTAAACTCTGATTACATCAGCGCAGCTTTATTTCTGATAGATCTACACTCACATATTTGGCCACCTTTACCCAGTTTGTTGCTGATCGACCTGAGAGCTCTTCCAGGTAGATGTTATATACAGAGACCTGTCAAAGGCCTTACTCTATTCTTATAGACTTAATTACTTCAGTTTCAGTAACCAATTTATGAAAACCCTTAGAACCTTATGACACACCACCTGGATTCCCCCAGGGGTCCATTTTGGGTCGTCTTCTCTTTAATATTTTTATTGACCAAGTGTCACAGATATTAGATGTGTCTTATCTATCTAATTTATGCTGATGACATCAAAAAATATTCAGAAGCTGGAGGTGTCAGCAGCTGCATGCACCTGCAGAGCAATCTTTCTAAGTTTTCTGTGTGGTGTGAGAATGCCCTTACTTTAAATCTTGTTAAACACTGTATAATGTCTTTTAGTAGGAAAAACAGCCAATTTTATGTGATTGCCAATATCATGGACATGGCATGGCACGTCCCGACACAGTTTGTGACCTTGGAGTAATTTTCGTCCCTATGCTCTCATTTCGGCGTCATTATGAATTCATTATAAACTCTGTCTATAAGACCTTTATAATTAGGAGTAGGAGGGATTCTACATCTCACGAAACATTGATCCTCATCTTCAAGGCACTGGTGAGGTCCTGTGTATGTGTGTGTTTTGTTTCTTTAACGTCGGCCTATTTCCGCGACTATGGCTAATCACCGACGCCTGTGAGGTCCTGTCTTGGATATGCTTCAGTAGTTTAGTCTCCGGCGTACTTGGTGCACATTGATAGCCTTGAAAATATTCAGAGACAGTTTATGAAATTCCTTAGTCTCTCAATTGATGGTCAATACCCGTGCATTGGCTATCCACAGAGTGATTTATTGAAGCACTTTAACTTGACTACCCTGGAGGACAAGAGACTGTGCATCAGTGTTGTTTCTTTTCAAAATTATCAGTTTGGCTCTTGATTGTCCCTTTCTACTTGAGTCAATAAAATTTAATGTTCCACATATAGAATAGTAGTATCCCAACAGGTTTTATCTACTGACGGCACTTGGGAGCTGCTGAGCTCGTCTCCATTCTATTATATATGTAGAAATTACTCCAGCTTGCAGGACAGCCGGTTCTGTCTCTCTCATTAAGAATTGTTTCTGTACTTATTAGTGATGTAATGTATTGTTTTATATCTTGTATGTCCCCATCCTTAAGCTGGCTTCCTGCTGTTTGATGGTGTATTAAATAAGTAAATCAATAAATATACAGTTTTACAATAAAAGTAAATAAGCTATAAATTGCACAATATATGAGTAATTTCACAGCATTCTAAATTTCGGTACTGGTTATTTTGGTGAATACCGTACTTTTTTAAAATTTTATTTATTACGTTTTGTTTATTAAGAATATTTTGAAATTAGTCACTTTTTTTTGTAGTGGCCGATTGGCATTGTATTTAAAGTATAGTTAGAATTACTAAAGAAATATATATATATATATATATATATATATATATATATATATATATATATATATATATATATATATATATATATATATATATATATATTAGAGGTGTGCGAAGCTTCGAAATTTCGAACCGAACCCGAACTCGAACCGAACCTTCGGTTCGAAAATATGTTCGCACTAGCGATGTTGAAGTTGTTCGAAGTTCGAAATATGTAATTATCCAAAATAGTTCGAAGTTCGTTGCTCAAAAATACTTCGAAATTCAACTTTACAGGCATTGAATGCTGCCAAAGATAGCGAAGTTGCGGCCCCGTTAACTCGGTAGCGGCGCTTTAAACTCGTTATCGGTCTCATTGAATGGATAGCATTATTTTATGAGATTTCACTCATGCATATTTTTGACAGTTGGTGGGCACATTGAGACACGACGGAGCCATTTAGCTATAACAGAATTATTTTTCTTATATATCCTAGCCTCCCAACACCTTTTTCAGTAACAACATTATGATGGAGGTGTTCGAAAGCGATCGGTAACGTAAATTTTCAGAATTTATGAGGATAATTGCAGATTGACTTTAGAAAACACTTCAACATGATTTATTTCACCATGAGCCAAAACGATCAGCACCAGAAGGCATTTTCACCCAATCAACCTGCAAATTTGCCGAACTCTTCCTTTTTGTTAAAAGAATGGGAATCTTTCACATATCAAATATTGTATGGTACAATATTCCTAAATTTTGTATTTAAGGAAATGATATATGAACACTGAAGAATTTTGGGTAGTTCGATGTTCGATTTTAAATTTCTAAGAAGTTCGAAGTTCGACTGTGAACCTTAGACATACTATTTCCGAGGTTCGAAGTTCGAGGCAACATATTTGCTTGGGTTCGTTCATAGTTCGGTTCGAACAAAACATGGGTTCGCACACCTCTAATATATATATATATATATATATATATATATATATATATATATATATATATATATATATATATATATATATATATATATATATATATATATATATATATATATATATATATATATATATATATATATATATATATATATATATATATATATATATATATATATATATATATATATATATATATATATATATATATATATATATATATATATATATATATATATATATATATATATATATATATATATATATATATATATATATATATATATATATATATATATATATATATATATATATATATATATATATATATATATATATATATATATATATATATATATATATATATATATATATATATATATATATATATATATATGATTCATTATTATGGAAAATATTAATTATTTATTGCACGATTAAATTTGTTTAATTTTTTTTACCGCTGTATAAATTAATTCATTCAGAATATTGATTTACCTTCTCACAGAAATTTTCAGCTAAATTCACTGATAAATTGTGGAATCTGCAGTGAATCCGCCGGAGTATTTTCTCTACTGATTTCAGTATTGTAAGCAGAAAGAAATGTTCAATTTCAGGTGACTTCAAGATACACTGATACACATCATTGTTTCATTACAGTGAAAACATTTCTTTTTAATTTTCTTAATTATACATAGTGTTTTGTTAATAAGGTCCAGTTCTTTATTTTATGTCAAAGGTGATTTAAGATAAGTGTGACATAAATCCTACAAACATTAAATATAAAGAAAGCTGGTGATTATTCTGCTTCATTGGTAGCATTTTTATAATGAATACTTTTTCAAACTTACATTGCTCTGGCTGATAATTGATGTACAGCGTCTCCTATTTTGGTTGCAATTACTGGGTATCTCGGTTATTAGTAAAGATAGAGCTTTGGGGTTTTCTCGAACCTGAGCTACTTTTTTTGTGAAATGAAAGAAACAAAATTGTCATAGCCCTCTTAGATCCAAGCCACAGGGCGATATTGACAATACTGCATTTACAGGTACCCCTTGTATTTCAGTTGTCTCACAACTTTTCAAAAAAGGTTAAAACGAATCCAATTAGAATTTTTTTACATTGAACCAAGTGGTGTAGTTATTTTTTTCTGAATATTACTGTTTTTGAAATATTATAGTAATAAAAAAAAAACAATAAGTACATTTGGAGAACCCAAATCACCAGAGCTCATCTTTTTAAAGACCTGACGATAGTTTCACTAAAAAAGTTCAGAGAACGAAAAAATTTTCAAATAATTTTTCATCCTCTGATGACTTGGTTAGTGAAACGATTGTCAGGTCTTTAAAAGGACGTGTTTGTGGTGATTTGAGTTCTCCAAGTGTACTTATCAGTGTTCATCACAGGTTCCAATATTCACTTAGTGTACGAAAACAGCCAAATTTAAAAATGAAACACAAAATTCATAATTAAGGCGAGCATCGACACGGCATAGAAAAAAATTTGCTTCTAAGTAAACGATAAACAACAGCATTTTTTGCATGGCATACTGCAAAATTTTGATTGGGAATGATTGAAATTCTGATTTTTTCGTTTATTAAAATAGGCCCATGTTATATATTTTTAAGGAGCTTGTGAAAACTCAAATTAATTTCTTGACAAATATACAGGTGTCCCATTTAAAACCAAACATTGGTTAATATTAAGAAAACTAACTGCTCCACTAGATTCTACTAAAAAGTTCTAAATGGATTCATTTTTCCCCTTTTACGAGTTGTCAGACAACTGAAATACAAGGGGTACCTGATAGTGCAATATTTTTAATATCACCCTGTAGCTTAGGAACTAAGAGAGGCATGAAAAATTTGTTTGCTGCATCTTTTGTTTCATCTTTACTTCTATCTTTACTAATAACCTAGATACCCATAATTTCAACCAAAATGGGACATCCTGTACACCCACAAATAATAGTCAAACCTATATGTATTATAAAATACTAGGGTAATATAGCAGCAAACAATATTTGAAACTGAAAAGATCTATCCTAACATATCTCTTCCTAATTAAATATATTTATCACAGAAAACATGCAACACTTCTAGACTGTTTAGAAATTTTATACTGTCGAAAAAAAACTTTGAGTAAGATGGTTGCCATGTGGGGCCAGATCTTATTACTAAATCACAATTTTTCTTCTTAGCGAATCAATTCTCCAATCTGACGTGAATCCATTATCCAAACAGCCGGAACTGCAATTGACCTGTAGATAATGACTCATAATTTTTTATTAGAACATTTTTCTAAATTTTCATAGCATATTATTATCTAAAATTCTACAAAAAAGCTTGTTTCGTTCTTTTGCTATAAAATAAGCCGCATTCAAGAAAAACACTTTTATATTCTCTTAGGCCGAATGAAGACAAAATTACTCCCACATTTTCAATAGATATTAACAAAGATTGCCTTGGAAACGTTCGTGATAGTTGCCTTGGAAACAAGCTTATATGGAATTTATTTTTACAGATAATAGTTTGACACAATTTTTCTTATGTAATAGTTGAAATTAATTACAATATTAATAATAATAATTATACCACCGTCGAACTACATGACGTGCATTATTATTATTGTGGTTTGCCCAGCGGCAATGCACTTACAGCAAGTGGTTTGTATGGTGAAGCATTCCCAAATAGAAAGGTACCACAATCTTAAATGTTTGGCATTATCGAAGACTGGGAGACAATTTTGTAAAATATATTACTGAAAATGACGCATTTGCATTTTTTAAAGCATATAAGTTGGAAATTGTCAAACCTCTCTCATATATAATTAATGCCTCATTAGCAACAGGGATATTTCTGGAAATTTTGAAGACTGCAGTCTTCTACACAAGAAAGGAGACCGGAGAGATATGAACACCTATAGGCCAATTTCATATTCACAATATCTTAAGATTTTCGAATCTGCTATGCTTTTACGATTGTATTATTATTTCCCTGCGTTTGATATCATTAGTAACAGGCAATATGGTTTCAGCAAATCCAAATCAATAATTACAGCTATAGATAACTTCTATGATGAACCTATTGAGAGTATGGACCATCACCATCTAACTCTAAGTATCTTTGTGAGCTGAGCAGAGCATTTGATTCTGTTTGTCCATAATTACTTCTACATAAGCTGTCATGTTATGGTGTTACAGGAACACTTCTTGGGCCGATTTTGATGAAATTTTCTACATACCTTCCTTTTGTAAGTGGCTTGGGTGAGCTCGTTAGCCAGGAAAATCGGACCAGTTTTTCCAGAAAAATTTCTTTTAAAAAATTTTTGTATCCTAAAATAATAGAGCTATGACAACCAAATTTGGCATATATGTTTCTACTATCAAACTTAACCGAAACTCATATCTCTAAGTTAAAGCAAAAAAAGTTATAGGGATTTAAAGAAACAACATTTGGGTGCCACTACTGATCAGAGGAAAGCACAAGGACAAAATATTTTGTGTGATTAAGAAGACCAATTGAATATTACATACAACTGTTAACTTTTCTTGACGCAAAAGGATCAAGAAATAGCAGAAAAAATATTTTGAAAATTTTATAATTTTCCTTCTTAAAACGCGATTCGAAACGTCAAAATTTGCAATTTTCAGACAACGAATCTGAAACAAATACAGATTATGTAGAAGAAACATTGTAATAAGTGTGTTACAAAGCATTAAGTTTCAGCTTCAACCATCATTGTCGTTCATTTTACTAAAATATTTTCAGAAAATCCATTCCAAATAGACCCTCTTTCTGATGCTTCGTCAGTGGTTTCAGCTATAGAGTTTATGGTTTAATAGTCTATATTTTAGCAAATTTTCGTAGAAGAAAATCATTATTGGGAAGACCGCGACTTATGAATTTTAAAAAGATTTCTTCAAATGAGTGTGTACTAGAACCCCTAAAACCCATATACGGGGTGAATTTCGGTTTTTGTCTGTTTAGAGATATACAAAGTGACGTATTTTTATGGCAAAGCTCAATATATCGTTTATTATACAAGATATAAGAAAAAATTATGTACGTTAATTATGGGGTGTCTCGAGCTGCATCTTATAAACCTATTTTGAAAATCACAAGGTGGCCTAAAGTCTTTGGTGATACATACTTTCTTTTATATAGAACACCCCTTATGTAATTGCATTTTTGTATTTTCTATCCAATTATAATGCATGTTCGTAAGGAAAAAAAAATGATATCGTTCATCTTTTTTGAGTTATTTCAATTGTTTTGAAACTTTTTACGCTTTTGGCACATATCACAAACACATATCACAAATTGTGGTACGCCGTTTTTGCCACTAGATAGCAGAGCCCCATGAAAATTACGCATTCATAGAGCTTTTTGTTTGTATTACTCGTCGAAAAAATCGAGCTGCCGTATATAGGTATTCTCAAATAGTGGCTGAATTAGAAAAGTGTTTGCAGAAATGTTTTTAGTGTTTCCTTAGAAATCATTGTAAGATTTTTGTGATATGTTGGTAATTAATAATGAATGTTTAGTAAGTTATAGTAAAAAAAAGTTGGCTAGTTTTTGTGGAAACTATAATTTAGTGTAACATTACTGAAGGCAATTTCTGTAAAAAAAAAGACGAATTTTTTTTCTTCAATTATGGTCTTAAAGCTGTTTGTGAATAATCATATCATGGTAAAAACGTATAGAAAACATGATTTTTAAACGAAAATTTTGTTAGTAGGTGCAATAACTTGCGAATTGAGATATTATTTTCAAATTTAGTATCCAGTTAGCACCCGACTAAGGAATGCTTGGAATTAGTTTTGGGTAAGATCGCTTCATGGGGTAGGCGATAAACGAGGGGTGATTTGGTGAAAATTGACATTTTTTCGTTAAAACTCATTGTATAACGTTTCAGAACTTCATGGGTACAGGAATACAAATATTTTCTTTGTGGTCAAGTCATGGACCTTAAATTCATTTCATGAGAATGTCTTTCTGAGCAGAGTAGATTATCACAGCTATGTGGAAGTTATGATTCAGTTTGTGGCACCATTTGCATTTAAGACACATTTTACGTGTATTTGTTTTTCTTTTTCTGTGGCTATGCTAATATCGAGGATTATATTTTGTATACTGGATCACAGCAATAAATTGTATTATTATCATTATTTTATCGCGATTTAACGATATGTACTTTTTGTAGGTTTTAGATAATATGCTGTCAAAATTTTAAGAAAGCTTCGGACAAAATTATGAGTCATAGCAGTTGCAGCCTTTTGGCTTTTAACGAATTCACGTCAAATTTGACACGAGTACAAAATTACATTAGTTACTTGTGTACAAATTTGGAAAAGAATCGATTTACTAACAGAAAAGTTTAAAAAATACATTAATAAAATTTCAAGAGCCTGTAACTCTTGCTATTTTTGAGTTTTTGAAATAACTTTGGAGCCACTTGTGGCATTAATAATTATTCGACTAGAAATAGGATAGAAATTTTGTATGCAACCATTTAAATTTGATTTACAAAAAAATCAAGCTTGGGAAATAGCTGAAATCACATGTCTCAAAAATTCAGACGGTTGTTGTCCTAATATTTAGAGATGCCTGTATTCTGATTAGAACAATTGGTATCTTATATTAACAAAACACATGTATACTTTTTACATACATGCACCTGCATTTGATGGAGCCACATAGTTTTTTTAATTTGTAGGTTTTACTTATGGGCATGTTAAAATGTCAATGTTTTACTGGTTGCATTTTTTGCTGCTTCCTTTAACTTAAACTGCTGGTTTTAAGCAAGAGTCGTTCACCCCATTATTAACTTTATTTTGCACCTTAAATTAAAAAAATATATTGTGTTTGTGTCATTTAGTGCTGATTGTATTTTTGAAGCATGTTTTGTATTTGCACCGTAGCTCTTGCTTTACTTTATATATAATTATTGTTTGTGACAGAAGTCTGTACTAAAGAAAAAGAGTGAATGATTGTTTTTTAAGTTGCACTTTTTTCACATTGTTGTCATCTTTTATTTGCTAATCATATTATTTTTCTAAAAGGTGATCAGAAACGTTTCATGACTCATAGATAGACATGACTTATTAAATGTGTATTGTTACTTACCTAGTAGTGGCAACTAGTGATGCCAATGCATGGATATACAATTAGAGAGATAATCTAACTGCTGTGTGACATGTCTCTTAATGTTACCGGCCGTGTTAAACAGGGAGAGACAATATGCTTCGTTGAGTTTGAAGTGTATTCAATGATACATCATTTTATATTTAAGCGTGCACACTACGTTGGGTGTTTTAATTTGTGATGCAGGCACTTATTGACACAAGATTATAATAAAAAACCTCCCGAGTAAGTTTCTGTGATAATTCCATGTAATCAAACATAGTTAAACTTCCGGCGCTTAATATCTCTGACTTTGTATTCAATGAAAGAAGGTAATTTAAATGGAGACACTTCATCCCTGGGGGGGGGGGGGGGGGGGGTGGGCGCTTTAATGGGGTTATATCTAATTTTAAGATCGTTCAATTGCCTTTATAACACCAGCAATGACCTTCACAAAAGTTGTTTTTAAATCGTTGGTCAAGCAGTTTTCCAAAAATTGCATCTCAAGGGTCAAGATGTACTAGAAATCACTGGTTCCACCATTCTTTTTTACCATTGTCAAATGAGACATAATATGCAAGGAAATACTTATCTTTTGACTCTGAGTCTGTCCCTATCTTTTGAATATTGTCATGAAGTAAGAAAGAAAATAACTTAATTGGAGTGATAATAAGGCTACCTTTTCTTCGATTCCTGTAAAAACATTGCAGTTTGTTTAGGGAACGAATAATTAATTTGGTGATCAATGGGGAACATAAAAGGCAACAAGAAAAACTTTTTCTCGAAAAATGACGCCTCATAACGACCATCAAGAACAGCACCTTTTTCTCAGAAAAACTCTTCCAAGTTTTGAAATATCATCCTAAAACTAAATGATTGAAGTTCGGAACCTGTGATGAGCACTGATAAGTACAATTTGGAGAACCCAATTCATCACAATACAGTTTTTAGACCTGCCGATCGTTTCGCTAACAAAGTTAATGTCTTCAGAGGGATCAATAAACTAAGCGAATAAAAGCTAGAACTATATTTTATGTTAGTTGCCAAGCAATTGCGAACAGCGTCCTCTACTAAGGTATACAAACAGACCCCCACTGTTGGGTCTTAAATCCCTGTAATTAAAACTGCATACCTGCTTTTGTAAAACTGTGTGTCGTTATCAAATGTTCTCTCTAAGAACGACATGCTGTTTATTAAGATAACAGTTCGAACAATTGTCTACATAGAACCGGACCTACTCTATTCATCGAAACATTTTTGTTCAAATGCAAATTCAAAGTGGGTGTTTGTGTATGTCTTCCTAGAGGACACTGTTCACAATTACTTGGCAACTAACATATAAATATTAGCTCTAGCTTTCATTCACTTAGTTTATTCATCTTTGTGATGCCGCTAACTTTTTAGTGAAACGGTGGTCAGGTCTAAAAACTGTATTGTGATTAATTGGGTTCTCCAAATTGTACTTATACTAAAACCCTAAAAATTAAAGATCAAGGAATTATAATAAAAAATAAAAATAAGATGCAAAAATCATAATCAAAAATGTCTACCAAATTGGATTGGAATATGGGATATACCAAACTGGTAAAACCCATGGTTACATATATGCATCTCCAGTATGGCGGCCAAAAACAAAACGAGCCTCAACACAAAGCAAATTTCAAAACTTGCAGAGGCTGATCTGCCTTGGAATAACGAGAGCTGTGGCATCATGCCCTGTAGCTGTAATGGAGGCAACGCAGATATGCGTGACGAGGGCAGCTGCACCAAGTGTCAAGACTATTTCACGCAGACAAATTCAAACCAGGAGACTTGGTTGGCCACTTGATGATCCTGTTAATTATTCCATTGGCGGTCACTCTCCAAACCAATAAATCAAATGCCACGACTTCGTGGTTCCATTTGACTTTGACATAAGTGACCACCAAGAATGGGACAGACATAGCGAAAGGCTGACAAACAACTTATCTGTATTGTATACAGGTAAGTCTAAACAAACAGAGGGAGCAGGACTGGGAATAAGGGGACCTAACCTTACTCACTAAGTCGCTAGGAAAAACTTGTACCATCTTCCAAGAAGAAATGCTTGCTTTAAATCACTGTGCACAGGACTGCATACAAATAAGGCTTAGAAATAGAGCTATCTACATCGTCGACCTCACAGACAGTCAGGCAGTACTAAAAACTCTGAAATCTTTAAATACCAAGTCTAAACTGACCACCGGGGACTGCAAAAAGCCTTGACTATGAACAACAAAGTAACTTTGTTGGGGGTACCAGGGCGTCAAGGCATTAAAAGAAATGAGGAAGCAGATAGTCATGTAAAAGTGACAGCAACAACACCATTCTATGGTCCAGAGCCCTATTGTGGACTAACAAAAAACCATGCAAGAAATGAACTTGATACTTGGGAGAGGAACCAAATGCTCCCATACTGGAGGAAAACTCCGGGCTTAAGGTAGGCAAAACTGTTCATCACCATATCAACAGAGAAATCTGAACTGTTTCTTAAATTGAACAGGAGTGACTTGAGAATAGTCAGGCATCAGGTTATGAAGATGGGTAAGGCGGACAGTGAAAGCAGCAGAAATAACAGAACACTTGCGGCTGCATGGCTCAGATAAGTGCAATTTGGAGAACCCAATTCATTACAATACAGTTTTTTGACCAGACGATCGTTTCGCTAGCAAAGTTAGCGTCATCCAGGGGATGAGTAAAAAACCTGTATTGTGATGAATTGGGTTCTCCAAATTGTACTTATCACTGCTCATCACAGGTTCCAATCTTCACTCATTGAATAGCTCAGTTCTGCAAAAGGCTCAAATACATTGGAGGGGTGACTTTCGCCCCAGGAAATAGGTAAAAGAGCCCCCAAAAAGATAGTAGACCATATGAAAAGTCTGAACATTTTGGGCAACTAGTAGAACAAAGTCATGCACAAAAGAGCCATTGGGGTCTATATGCTGAGAGGCGAAGGGCTCATTATACATTCTACAATATACCTAATTGGATGCGTATAATCGCAATGAACACCCGCTGTTGCTCTGTCAAAAGCGTTGTTCGATCAGGGTGATTTAATTAATGAATTGACATAAAATAACCTCTAGAATTTGTGATTTTAGTTTGGTCAGTCCAGTTCCTGAACACCCAAATTTATACTAAATTGCGAATGGTACAACCATGCAAGTAATTATGCCAAATGATCACTAATATTCCATCTCAGAATATGGAGCCAATAATTATCCATGCCTGAATCCATCTAAATGTTGTACTGATTATAGAATGGTGGGAGATATCTGCTTTCTTTATTGTCTTCTCTTTTTTAACTAGTAAACTTGCTAAATACAGATGTAGATACTTTTTCTCTGGCTTCGCAATTGTTTATTGTCTTCTCTGTAACTTATTTCGCCACTTCACAGAATTGTCAGACAGGAGAAAATTGATGCCGTACACGGCGAAACTGGCTACAGAGAAGAAAATAAGCAATTGTGAAAGCCAGAGAAAAAGTCTACGCCTGTATTTAGTATGGGGCAGTTTCTTGAAAGAAGGGCAACAACAATCATACAATAGTAAACTTTATTAGCTCTGATATACCTGATATAAGTATATAAATATACTTGCATGTTCTTAAGGATCTGAAACGATACGAAATTTTTGTTTTACCTCTGTCTTTGGTGCATGTCAAACGTTTTTGATCTCTCTTTATATTATGCTTCTAATTGGTTATGGTGAGTTAAATGTAACATTCATCCAAATAATTAGGTTAATGTAACATTTTCAGAAAGCTTTTAATTGTTTTTAACACTACATACATTTACAATACATTTTCAAGAATCGACTCTATTCACTTACTTTCTTTTGTTAACAAATTTGAAATCAGTAGAGAAAATGCCTTTTACATGACGAAGTCTTCTACAAGGATAACTGGACGGATATGTACGGTTGGTATATTTTTTGCCGTATTATTGCAAAAAATGTTTTAGTGTATGTATGATGATTTAAAAAATGCCCATTTTTTACTTTTATATTGTATAGGATGTGTCACAATGAATGTTCTGTAGAATTATGTCGGGAACTAGTTTGTTTAGAGATTTGAAATTTTGTACTTTTACCAGACGTTTGTGTAATCTACAGATATAAAATATTAATGTTCCTATATTACTTCCGGTCATACAGACAGTCCCCATTAACTTTCTATTCTCAATATCTCTCTATATTAAATGTTTGATTCTATACTAAATTTTAGACTAATTGTGTATAAGGCCCCACAGGTTAAATTTTTGTAGTTCTCAAGTTATTGGTAGTTTTGTAGAAATGTTTAACAGATGCAAGTGAATTTTTAAAATTTAGTATCTAAGGCACTCTCTTGGCAGAACCATGCACATAAAATTATCTTTAGGAAGCTATCAAACTTACACATACGAAATGCTTGCAAAAAAAATTAAGTTTTACATAGCTAGTTCAGAACACTTCCGTTTTTTAAGTTTAAATGGCAATAATTTAACATTTTTTGAAACAGAATGGCCTGCATAATATTACTCCAATCAAAGCAGCACTTGGTTCTTTTTCAGAGGATACTAGGGATTGCTATAACCAAAATCATTGTTTTTCACAAAAATTTATAGGTTTACTCTTAGTTTTAAATGTGAGGGTTTAATTTATACTAAAAAAAATATCGTAGTAATTAAAATTAGTAATAAAACCAAAAAAAAAAACTAGTAAAATTTTTAAAAAGTAAATAAAAATCACAATGAGACGTGAAATCCTTTCAAATAGCAAATAATTAAATGTGCCTTTGTTTCCGACAGCCAAATTCTGTGAAATTATGGTTTGAATAGGTTCTAACTTTGCCAACACATGGAACAGTGCTAAATAAAATGCTCGAAGGGTCCTCCATTAATTTCTAATCATTTTGTCATACTTTATTCTGGCATTTTTGTGGAGGTCTTTAAAATCTCTGATGATGTTACTGTCTCTTTAAATCAGGTAGTCGATCACATGTTATAAATTATACACATGTTTGTATCAGTTCTGTCTTATCAAAAATATTTAAGATGACTGTGATGCCGATTCTCAAATTTTCCTTAAACATGTCATTGTTAAACAACAGCTTGGTTTCTCTATGGGTGGGTCAACTACAACAAACTTGTTTTATTTTACTAATGATATAATTTCATCATTAGAAAGTGGTGGTGAGGTACACTCTGCAGATGCTGATTTTGATTATGTAAATCATTTTTGGTTAATTCAGAAATTATATGCATATGGCATTAGAGATCTGTTGCTGACACGGCTCCATTCGTATCTTGAAGGCAGAACCATCCGGATTGAAGTTAGTGGGAGTTACTGTGATCTTATACATGTTATTTCTGTGGTTCCACAAGGTTCACACCTTGGGCCACTTCTATTCAACATTTTCATCAATGATATTGTCCTTGTCTTCTTGGTGCCATACAAATGATTTGAATATAAATAAGTGTTTTATGGTGGCGTTTTTCCATAGAGATACCTCTCAGTTTACCACTGCAGATTTTGATTATCTCATAGATGGGATCTCCTTGAGGTGGAATGATGCTTTTGGTGATCTGAGTCACATTGGATTCACAGCTTAGGATGTCACTTCACATTGATGCAGTGCATTGGGTTTGATAACTAGAATCACTAATATTTTAGCAGTGTCCATACATTGACCATCCCCTACTCATCGATTGCACGATCTTTATTTCATTGTCCAGTAATCTGGACACCTCACTACGTTGTGCATATTGATAGAATAGAAAATCTTCAGCAGATTTGTCAAAACTTTGTGTTTAAAAATTCCGCGTGCTTTTAGTGAATTTTCTTAAAAAAAATTCACTAATGAGGAGATCCCGACTTTTGAATTTTGAAAAAATTTCTTCAAATGAGCGCTAATTAGGCCCCCCAGAACACATATCCGGGGTCGGTTTAAATTTTTATATGTTTATATATATATATATATATATATATATATATATATATATATATATATATATATATATATATATATATATATATATATATATATATATATATATATATATATATATATATATATATATATATATATATATATATATATATATATGTGTATCACACCGATAACTCAAAAAATAATGGGCCGATTTTGATTAAATTTGGTGAATAAATTCCTTTTGCAAATGGCTTGGATAAGTTCGTTAGCCAGGAAAATCGGTCCAGGTTTTCCCGGAAAATTTTGTGTTTTCTTTCGAAAAAAATTTATATCTCCGGAAATAAGAAAGTAAGGGCAACCAAATTTCATATGCGGATTTACTTCATTATAGGCAAGTTACCTGCCAAAATTTAGCTCCGTAGGTTAAAGGATAAAAAAGTTACAGGCATTCAAAGAAAAATAAATTTGGATTTTCCTCAAAACGTCAAAATTGCGATTTTAAACGTCAAAATTGGTGAGTACATTCCTTTCGCAAGCCGCTTGGATAATTTTGTTAGCCAGGAAAATCCGCCGAGGTTTTCCCGGAAAAATTTGTGTTTTCTTCCGCAAAATATTTATATCTCCAAAATTAACAAAGTAAGGGCAACCAAATTTGGTAAGCCGGTTTATATCGTTATAGGTGTGCCACGTACCAAAATTTAGCTCTGTAGGTCAAAAGACAAAAAAGTTATGGGCATTTAAAGAAAAATAAATTGGGGGTTTCCTCAAAACGTCAAAGTGACAATTGAAAACGTCAAAATTCGCAACATTTAGGCAAATAACTTGAATCTAATACGATCTATGGAAAGAAAATGTCTCAAGAAGAATGTTTTACATACACCGAATTCTTAGTTTCAACCGTCCTTGTCCTTCATTTTACTAAAATATTTCCAGAAAATTCATTTCTAATAGACCCTTTCTCTGATGCTTGGCAGTAGCCTTAGCTATAGAGTTTATTGTTTAATGGTATATAATTTTTGTCGAATTTTCGTAGAAAATTAATAAAGCTCAATATATTCGTTATTATACAAGATATGAAAAAATATTGTATACATTAATTATACGGTGTTTTGAGCTACATCTTAAAAAATTATTGCGACAATCACAGGGTGGCCCATAAGTCGTTGGTGATACAAATAATTTTTTTTTTGTCGAAAACGCCTTTTTTTTTGCATTTTCCATCGAAATATAATGCATGTTTGTAAGTTAAGAAATTCTGGAGGCAGCAAGTGCGTTGTGGTTGCGAATTTTGATTAAATGCTTCATATTTGAAAAGCTCAATTTGCTATTAACCTATAAGGTTGACCAAGAAACGGATTTTTTCAGTAACACTATTGGTTTACTTTTGGAAATTTCTGTACGTTTTCAAACAATCAAGTTATTTTGATGAAACATGGCACATTGTTTTTACTATATATATTATACTGGTAATCAAATTTGATGCCTGCTTTTTCTATATAGGTTATACTGGTAACCAAAATTGATGTCTGCTTTCTTAAAAAGAAAACACACATATTTGCAATAAAAACATTTTTATGAAAATTCACTACCATAACGCACTTGCTGCGTCCCGAGATTTTTATAATTATAGTTAAAGTTCTTTACTTTCTTATTTTGGTCTACATTTCGTTCATACTAGAAGTATTCTCTTCGACCTATATTTTGTTTACAAAGTTCCCAATGGACTTATTGATAGCTGTGATAATTCGAAAGTGGTGGTGAAGTAGACTCTGCCTATACGTATTTAAATTGAGCTTCTGATTCTGTAAACCATTCTCTATTAATTCAGAAATTATAATTATATGGCATTAGAAATACGCTGCTGGCATGGCTCCATTCGTATCTTGAAGGGAGAACCATCCGACTGAAAATTAGTGGGTATTACTCTGATCTTATATATGTTACTTCTGGGGTTCCGCAAGGTACACACCTTGGACCACTTCTATACAAAATTTTCATCAATGATGTTGGAATGACCTTGCGGTCACCTTACTTATTGTTTGCAGATGATTAAAAAATTGTCACTTCTGTTTATACATTTGGGAAATGTCGACCCTTGTCCATGATTTGGAGCATCTCATGGTGCCATACAAATGATCTTCATTTGAATACAAATAAGTATTTTATGATGAAGTTTTTTTGAAGAGCTATCTCTCAGATTACCACTGCAGATTCTGATTATCTTATATACCATCTCCTTAAGGTGGGTTAACACTGTTCGTGATCTGGGTGTCACATTGGATTCACAGCTTAGGATGTCACTTCACATTAATGCTGTTACTTCAAGAGCTGCAAGAATATGGGGTTTGATAGTAGAATCACTAACCTTTTTAGCAGTGTTCTTACATTGACCATTCTCTACTCATCGGTTGTAACACGATTAATAAATATTATTATATACAGTGCCTCAATCTTTGTATAACCTTTCTTATTAGCTCCCCTCCATTTAAAGAAAACGAAATATATCTGTGACCCCCTCTTAAATGCCTTCTTTAGTGGTTGGTGTTGTTGCAAAAAGAGCTTTTTTTATTTATTTCGTGCCAAACATAATAATTGAGAGGAGGATCTTGGTGGCCTTTTAATTTTTTTTTCTGCGTCAAACATTGAAACAAATGATTTACTTCATTTGTATTGCACACTGGAGCACGCCCTTGTTGATTCCAACAGTCTGTATTCTAATGGCAGAAAATTGTTCATACTTTCTTGAATGTCTTTTCTTAAAATCCCTGCATATCAGACACCTTTTAGGTTTTCATCATCAATATCAAAACACTGTTGTATTTCATACTGCCATAGTCATTGAAAGACCAAGACTACTGAAATTGTCTCTTGAAATAGGGAAATCGAAGCATTTCTGTGTTAACTTATATATCTGTAGAAAAACTGGACAGTGGTAGCAAGTAATAATGATGAAGAAATAACTCATGTAATATATCATTGTCGGAGTGCCTTTTACTTCCACATCGTTACTATGTGTGAAAGTATGGCATCGGCGACAAAAATACCAAAAAAAATTGTTTCGCTTAAACGTAAAAAGTGTCAAAACATAGAAAACATGATTTCGGAACGACATTTTTTTGTGCCTGTCGGTCTGTATGTCTGTTTCAAATGTTTATGGGTACAGGAATACGAATATTTTCTTTGTGGTCAAGTCATTGACCATAAATTCAGTTCATGTGAATGTCTATTTGAGGAGAGTAGATAATTACAGCTATGTGGAAGTTATGATTCAATTTGCAGCACTATTTTTATTTAGAAAAGGCCAAATTAAAGTCTCATTCTCGATTCCCGCAAACTTTAAATCAATTGTGAAATGCCAATTGTTTGAGATAAGTAAATATATTTGTTTACGTTCACATCACCATCAGATATCACCTGAAAAATAACCAGTAAAAGGGGCATCCTAACTACTGACAGAATTCTTGCAAAATTCGTGGAGAAATGTATGCAATTGTGAATATTGCACAGAATTTTGCGATGAGAATATTATTTGAAGTTTTGTTGTGATAGTTTTTGATCTTAGAATTGCTCCATATTTGGATCATTTAATTTAATTGATTTACCTGCCCAAGATTGAAAACCTATTCAATTATATGAACTATAAAGATATTATTTCTAAATGTCAATATGTCTGGGTTTGACATGGTTAAAGGCATTTGAGGTTAAAAAGGCTTTTCTACCAGACAATATATTTAATTGATAACCCTATCAATTGTTATCATTTAAATGTATTGTCTCGTAGAAAAAAAAAGCCTTTTTAATTCCAAATTCCTTTAACCACGAAGTATAAAGAGCCAAGTTCATTTGCTTGGATAAGGAAAGTCAAATAACATTATTACTACAACCACACTTGAGATTTATAAATGCATTGCAGAACAATCAAGACGAGTACCTGGTTTTTAAACTCATTATTAAGTTGTTTTGAGGTCATATTAGTATTATTATATATGTTTTGTACTAGTTGCAGTAACATTTTTATTGGTTATCCTTATTTATTGATAAATATGTAATATGTGCTATAACAAACAGGGTTCCCACTTGTCTGGAAAACCGGAAAAAGTCACGGAATTTGTAGAAGACAAAATTTTGTCGGGGAAACCAGTGAACAATTCTGAAAATTTACTAAGAGTCGGGGAATTTTTGTCCCTGTTCGGGAAAAATTATTTCTTATCTTTTTATGATGAATAATTGAAACAACGTGCTTGCTTTTTGTAAAATTCTTAACCGTTTATTGGTCGCTTTGTATTTGAAATGGTGAAGTGTGTTTTCGCCATGGCGGTTGTGTGTTACACATGTTGGGGGTGAATTGTAGAAGATCAAAGTCAGGGAAATAGATTTTGGTATTTCAGGGAAATCAGGGAAAAGTCAGGGAAATTGATATGCTGTTTTTAGTGGGAACCCTGACAACACAAAATTGGTAGTCTGCTGTACCTTCCCCTAGTCAAATGTTAATTTACTTAAAACTGTGCACGCACAGTGCAGATGACACATTTAAATAATTAGTATGTAACCTACTGGAATAACTATTGTTATTATTGACGAGAATTATTGTAGGCTTCTTTATTATTTAACATTGTAACCCCCCACAATAACTGATTATTTTATATTTGATGAAGACAGGTTCATATGGGGTTGCAGAGCGGACAAGGTAACTGAACATTTGGTTGTTATACCTTCTTAGAAACCTTGGAAGATCGCCAAAGAGGCAAATAGTACATTCTGGCTCCATTTTAAGCACATGGAAAATTGCTCTTCTCACTGGGATGAAAGTAGCATTCAGTAGTGCATAGTTGAAAATTCATAGCTAAGAAAACCCATGTATATAAACCCACTTGTAATAAGTTGTGATAATTATTTAATAATGAATATGTAATAATAATGCTATCTGACTTTCCTTATCCAAGCAAATGAACTTGGCTTCTTTATGTGTCCTATAATTGAATAGATTTTCAATTTTGAGCAGGTAATCAATCAAATTAAATGATCCAAATATGGAGCACTGATGAACCATTCTGCAGGGGCATGCGGTGACATTTCAAATAAGGGAAGCCATTTTCAGAAACTTACCTATTTGTAGTGTAACTCAATTCTTCGGTCGTTTTTGACAAATTCATTAATAATGTCATAAAACTGTGGATTCTGGGACATTTCCTCGACTAAGTTATTTTCAATTGACAAAATTGAAATTTGGGAAAGTCTTTCCTGTCCTGTTGAATTCCTAACAAAACTCTTGATACGTTTCAATGTAGAACAATTTCGTTCTACAGACGCACTAGTAGCAGGAATTGTTAATACTAATTCACATAATTTGAACGCTTCAGAATATGCATTTTCCAATTTTGATTCTTTTAAGAAAGTTAAAGGTTCACTCGCGTTAGTTTTTGTGTCAATAACATCGGTTTCACAACACACAACATCAATAAGTCTTTTTAATATGTTTCTGTTTTTATCAACCAGTTCATTGTGTTGGCGATGACTAATTTCTATCTGCTTGTCAACGGCGTGTTCAATTCGCGTTTGTTTCAAAGACACTTAATTTTAAAATGGTCTGTAAATGCGCTTTAGACATAACATGTCGTTTTACTACTTTATGTAGATTATTCAAGTCGGAAAACCCACTTTTATTCCACACTCCCTTTTCAGTCACAAATAGACTACCAGGCCAACAAAACAGTTTATTCCTGTTAACCATTGATATTGTTTATAAGTTTTTTCCACGTTGAAATGTCGAATACCTGTTTTAATTCTTGTATTTGAGTTGTTTAGAGTAGGTTTCGGCCTACCTTTATTAATAATAGCAAGTTTTTCAGCAAACGATAAAGCTGAAAATCCTTTGGTTATCAAAAACTCACGACACAATCACAATTATTATTACCACCTGTTCGTAAAGTTTGCAAATTCCCACCCCCACCGACGCCGCTGTTAAAAGCTGATGTAGTTGCAGCCATATTAATAATCATACAATGCCAATGTATTTAACTTAGCCAACTGCTTATTTCTACGAAATAATCAGCGACATTCACGTTGTACGTGCATCGTCTT
The DNA here is from genome assembly GCA_964006375.1 of Tillus elongatus. Classification (NCBI taxonomy): domain Eukaryota; kingdom Metazoa; phylum Arthropoda; class Insecta; order Coleoptera; family Cleridae; genus Tillus; species Tillus elongatus. The sequence continues at coordinate 208,694,462 of OZ023262.1, read as the reverse complement.
CCAACATGTTCTACATGTTGAAATACACGTACATTGCATCGAGCAAGGGTTTCTGATTATGTGGCCTGCTGGCTACGTGTATGTAACTGAAGTCATTGCATCCACTCTCGTAGTATCAGGTTCATGCTGTTGGTTGGCGGTCGGTTTACTGGGACGACGTCCTTGCCAAGAGCGCAGAGCGCATATACAAGTACAGTATGATGCATAATAAACAATTATGTGTGAGCTTGCGATTTAAAAATTGTAATAGATAAACTAGTTTTAGAATTTGAAATTTAATATTTAAAATACAAAATGGATTTTAAATAATACGGTTTAATACAAATTATTTTTAAGTAGGTATGTGGTCGTTATTTTAAGGGAAGCAATGCTTCCCTTGATTCCATGGACCGCACGCCACTACCATTCTGGGCTCAAAAAGTATCACAACAAAACTTCAAACAATGTTCTCCTTGAAACATTCTGTGAAATATTCACAATTGCATACATTTTTCCATGAAATTTGTAAGAATTTTTTTGTAATAGGCTTTATTTATGCCCTCAAAGCAGTACTTTGTACTGGTAACAAGTCCTATAATTAATTACAATATATGAAATTTTGCTGAGGTTTGTGATAATTACAATAATATACTAGTGGACTAAAGCAGTATTTTACACACAAACAAATACCACCCCCCTCCCCCTCCATATTTAATTTTTTTTGTCAACTTTGTGTCATTTTGTACACTTGTACAAATGCCCTTTAATCGCTCTTGCGAATTTTTCTAGTTGTATGGTCCTTAGTTCTTCAGGAATAGTCTTACATGATCTTATACCTGTGGTCATTACACTGTTGACCTTTATGTTTGTTCTTGATGCTACTGAATATGGACCTCCCTCTTGTCTTGTTCAATATAAATGTCTTTCACTACTTTTTATCACTTTAATGTTTGTTTTTATTTTGTTATTCACCATGTTAGGTATTAATTTGCACTCGTCCATTTTTACGAGATTGTTAATTTGTAGTGTTCAGCATTTTATACACTGTTTTGTTGGATGGTACTAGCTTAGACCATATAATATCTTCAATATTAGATTTTGTGTTCTTTGCAGCCGCTGTAGTTGTGTTCTTGGTGCAGCTGCCCAAACGACCATCATATCTCTTAGGTGTGTGGCTCTGTTAAGGCATTATACATAAGTCCTTTAAATTTTTCTGACAAAGTAAGATTCACACCTCCTAAAAGCACCTGTGTAACTAGATTTTTTTCTTATATTAATCAGATGTTCCTTAAAGTTCAACTGGGTATCAATTTTAGACCACCAGTCAGGGTTCCTTTTACAGATTGTTTTTCAGGTTATCTGATTTTAATGTAATCTTTACTTAACTCAAATTGGTATGACAACTGACATTTCACATTCGATTTGAAATTTTGTGGGAATCTAGAACAATACTTTAACTTTCCATTTTCTAAATAAAAAAGGCACTTACACAATGGTATATCACATGAGTCATTTCTTCAGCATTATTACTTGCGACCACTGTCCACTTTTTTTCACAGATACATTGATTAACACAGAAATGCTTCGATTTCCCTGTTTCTCCCATAATGCTCTGTACAAATCTGGATTAAACATAGCGCTGCTGATTCCACGTGATCTTAACCAATCAAAAGTTTGACGAACATATGGCCACACTGTCTTTCTACAGCGACTGTAGGAATCCCTAGTACCATCTGAAAGGAAATCGAGAGCTGCTTTGATTTACAGTAAAAACATACATATCTTCAATATTAGATTTTGTGTTCTTTGCAGCCGCTGTAGTTGTGTTCTTGGTGCAGCTGCCCAAACGACCATCATATCTCTTAGGTGTGTGGCTCTGTTAAGGCATTATACATAAGTCCTTTAAATTTTTCTGACAAAGTAAGATTCACACCTCCTAAAAGCACCTGTGTAACTAGATTTTTTTCTTATATTAATCAGATGTTCCTTAAAGTTCAACTGGGTATCAATTTTAGACCACCAGTCAGGGTTCCTTTTACAGATTGTTTTTCAGGTTATCTGATTTTAATGTAATCTTTACTTAACTCAAATTGGTATGACAACTGACATTTCACATTCGATTTGAAATTTTGTGGGAATCTAGAACAATACTTTAACTTTCCATTTTCTAAATAAAAAAGGCACTTACACAATGGTATATCACATTAGTCATTTCTTCAGCATTGTAACTTGCGACCACTGTCCACTTTTTTTCACAGATACATTGATTAACACAGAAATGCTTCGATTTCCCTGTTTCTCCCATAATGCTCTGTACAAATATGGATTAAACATAGCGCTGCTGATTCCACGTGATCTTAACCAATCAAAAGTTTGACGAACATATGGCCACACTGTCTTTCTACAGCGACTGTAGGAATCCCTAGTACCATCTGAAAGGAAATCGAGAGCTGCTTTGATTTACAGTAAAAACATACATACCTTCAATATTAGATTTTGTGTTCTTTGCAGCCGCTGTAGTTGTGTTCTTGGTGCAGCTGCCCAAACGACCATCATATCTCTTAGGTGTGTGGCTCTGTTAAGGCATTATACATAAGTCCTTTAAATTTTTCTGACAAAGTAAGATTCACACCTCCTAAAAGCACCTGTGTAACTAGATTTTTTTCTTATATTAATCAGATGTTCCTTAAAGTTCAACTGGGTATCAATTTTAGACCACCAGTCAGGGTTCCTTTTACAGATTGTTTTTCAGGTTATCTGATTTTAATGTAATCTTTACTTAACTCAAATTGGTATGACAACTGACATTTCACATTCGATTTGAAATTTTGTGGGAATCTAGAACAATACTTTAACTTTCCATTTTCTAAATAAAAAAGGCACTTACACAATGGTATATCACATGTGTCATTTCTTCAGCATTATTACTTGCGACCACTGTCCACTTTTTTTCACAGATACATTGATTAACACAGAAATGCTTCGATTTCCCTGTTTCTCCCATAATGCTCTGTACAAATATGGATTAAACATAGCGCTGCTGATTCCACGTGATCTTAACCAATCAAAAGTTTGACGAACATATGGCCACACTGTCTTTCTACAGCGACTGTAGGAATCCCTAGTACCATCTGAAAGGAAATCGAGAGCTGCTTTGATTTACAGTAAAAACATACATGTGTTCCACTTGAAAATTTTAAATATTACCTTATAGGGTTTAAAAACGTTGCACTTTATTCTGAACTACCCTGTATACAATTTCTAATATTTTCCGCAAGCATTTGGTAAATCATAAGTTTGATGGCTTCTTAACCATAATTTCGACACATAATTTAGTTAGACCCTAGCTATTACAAATTCACTTGCAACTGTCAAAATTTCTGCCAAATCGTCGGTGACTCAAACTAAAAAAATCAACATGTGAGATCTTTATAAATTGTGCCTAAAATTGAGTGTATATGGTGAATTACAAAATTTCAGATAATAAATTTAACTAGCTCTTGAGATATTTCTACTGATGATTCATTGTGACACCCTGTGTAACCGAATTCAACATTTTAGGATATATGTAAGAAATAAATTTAAGAAAGGTTGAATTAGGTGGTAACCTAATTAGTCTTATGCCAATGACTAATACAGCTTGATGCAATTAACTGCAATGTACAGATGGTTCCAGAAAGATTGGAAGAATGTTCTATTGCAGATTCTTAAATTGAAAATATGACAAGCCAGTGTGTTTATTTACTTTAAAACAAAGGCACCACTTGAAAGATACATTATATTCAAGGAGCCAACCAAAATAGTTTTTTTTTTAAGTTTTAAACAACCTGATTGAGATAATTCGAAATTAGAGATCTGTACCGCCTCTCGAAACTGATACGTTAAGCAACATACAAATTTTTGTACATCATTTTTGATTGTTACAGACTTACATCTCCTACACATCCTAAATAAAAGTTTCTGGTTTTATTCTTTTAACTCTGCATCGGTCATGCTTTTTTCTGGCACTCTAGGCGTTACACGGCATCCATCAGATACCACTAAATAACCTGAGTGATTTTCAAATGAAGTAATCAGTTGTTTAGTTTATGTTATATGTTGTCACCTCAGCTGTAGTTTCCCTATTTTAAGGACAAATGTGAATGTTTGAACATATTTCTTATTAATTATTTTTTTTCAAATAAAAAAATAAGATGCTGCCAGTCATATCCTTTTCAAAACCAGAAAGCAATGACAGTACCTGACGTTCTTTGATGGATATAAGATGTATTCCTTTTGTTTCTTAACTCTACTAACGTAAATTTAAACATTTCTCTTTTAATTTAGAAGCAAGTTTAATCTCTGTGAACCAGTTATTTGAAAATTACATTTCTACCAGTGTTACGAGGCGTATTCATAAAGTAAGGGTCGTATGGTCATTAAAAAAATTATAAACCGACCAAGAACGGTTTTGCTTGACAGTTTTCGTTTACTACATATCTGTGTCACTCCCTCCTCAATTCCCATACAGTTCTAAGCACTTTCGTAACGCTGCACCAGTTTCTTTAACCCATCTGTATAGAAGCTCGTTGCCTGTAAATGAACCAGGTGGTAATGGCAGTCTTTAGTTCCTCGTCGTTTTCAAACCGTTTCCCACCAAGCCACCGTTTTAAATACACGATCAAGTAGTCGCTAGGTGCAAGGTCGGGACTATGGAGGGTGGTCAATAAGTTTCCAACGAAAATCTTTTTGGTGACAGCAGCGGTGTGAGGTTGCGTATTGTCATGAAGGAGGATTGCGCCAGACGAGAGTCTCCCACGTCGTTGGTTTTGGATCGCATGTCTCAGTTTGGTGTGCGTTTCACAGTACACGTCAGGTGTAATTGTTGGCCCACGTTCCATGAAATCAACCAAAATGACGCCCTTTCTGTCCCAAAATGGTAGACATAATTTTTCGACTCGGTTACGGAGGTTAAAACTTTTTTGGTTTTGGCAAACTTAATGGCGCCACTGCAGGGTTAAAAGGTGATTCAATTTCCTTGTCCGAATTTTAATATTTTCAACCATACCAGTATTTTATTTTTCTAGTCCGATTTTTCCAAGTGTCATATGCTTGTTGCAAAGTGATGTTTGTAGACAGAATTACCTATAGAATAATAATCAAATCTGATGAACAGGAAGTTAAGTGTTGGTCTTGAAATTTAATGTAATGCATAGGTACAATCATTATCTTAATTATCTAAATGCCTCACATATTTTGAGTGGTTGCAAGCTGAAATACAAAACGTAATATTTTTCAGACAATACTCCAGCTTGCCAATATGTAGTACAGAGTGTCACGGTTTCGTTGCTTTTGTGAGTGGAGATGGTTTAGGGTTTTCACAATACTGTTCTACTTTTTTTGTGTAAAACTAATGATATCGAAATCAAAACTGACAATGACACTCTTTGTTTTTTTAGCTCTAGGGGATTTAAAAAATTTTTCACTTTTAGACACCCCGTATTTCCTTTACGTGATAAGATAGAAATTGAAACTGTCAAAACTAATTTTGGTAGATTTTTTTTTACATAGAATTCAATGATCCAAATAGTTTTTCTATTCAGTGCAGATTTTGTGATTCAAATCGAACATGATTTTTAAACTGGGAAAACCTGTACATTTTTGTCATTGGATCCGGCTCATTAAGAGCTTATTAAATACACATATATGGTTATATATAAATATTCTTTTAAATGACTGCGTAAATTGCATTTTTTGTATATCCATATTGTAGGCTATATGGACAGTGTTTCTTAAAACAATGGACCAAGTAAAGTAGGTTTTTTAATGAGATATATCATTTTATTATTTTTTACTAACTTTATCTTATTGGGATTTTTTTTTTTTAATATACCGCGCTCGTTATTTCTTCAAAGGGAACCGAAAACAAATATTCATAAAATTAATCTTGCGTTTCATAGCAGGCAATGGAAAAAATAAATAAAAACGAAATAAACACGCTTCAATGCTTTACCTGTCAAATTGTTATACTTACCTAACAGACATCAGCTCATTTTTTCGTTTATTGTAATTTTTTTATTTATTAAATCAATTACAACCCAACAGAAAAAAATACATAAAATAGGGTACTTAACTAACAGTTATAAAAGAAAATAGAAAGAGAATCAGTACACTAAACTACATGGAGGAAAACAGATGGATATTGCACATTATATGTGCCGACTCCTCAGATGCGCTATCACATACAATGTCAGCACCACTGACAATGCAAACTTGATTAGCAAACTTGCACATCTGATACATCAGCGATTTGAGCATCATGTCCGTTCCGGCCGTGGGCAAACTAAAAAAGTTACTGTTCCTCGTCCACACAGTCGGCACCCTCAAATTAATCTGTGACAGCAGCTCAGGCGAATCAACCCTATTCCACAACAATTTCTATAAAAAAACAACCCAGAGCAAACCCTTCTGACCTCCAGAAAAGTCACGTTAAATCTGTCAAGAAACTGCTGATACAGTGTGCCCCGCGATGGATAGACACCATCCAACCTGTAAGATATATGCTTGAGGTATATTTTCTGAACCCTTTCATCTTTATAGCATTGGTATAAAGGGGACCAAACTTGACTAGCGTATTCAAGCCTAGTTCTCACCAATGTGCTATACAACACTTTTATGCACTCGGCTCCATGAAATCCCTACAGACTCTGATGACAAAACCTAGATACCTCATAGCTTCTGATACTGATGCCTGAATATGAAGGTCAAAACAAAGTTTTCGATTAAAAACAACACCCAAATCTCTCTCGCTATCACTCCTATGCAAAACAATCCCCTGTAAAGTATAATTAAAATTGATATTGGTGACCCTCCTAGAATAGGTCACTGCGGTACATTTACTTATATTGAGTTCTAGCATATTTTTATGACACCAATTCTGAAAGCAACCAAATCATCCTGCAACACAAGACAGTCCCTCAGTGAGTCTATCCGACGAAAAAAATTTAAGTCGTCAGCATACAGTAAACAGTCAGAAGATATACGATCACAGAGGTCGTTAATGAAAATAATAAATAGTAGAGGACCCAGGTTCGAACCTTGTGGTACGCCTGACAGGAGTATAGTGTTTGGATTTAATTCCCATATATTCTACATAATGTACATGGTTGGTCAAATATGAGCAGAAAAGTTGAGCCAGATCTTCAGCGAAACCGATGGCTGACACCTTGGACACTAGAACAGAATGATCAACTTTGTCAAATGCTTTGGATATATCCGTATATATAACATCCGACTGTTTACCTGCTTCAATTGACTCTGCTATGTACTGAGTGAACAACAACAAGTTTGTCACAGTTGAGCGCCCAGCAACAAAACCATGCTGCTTGGTTGATATCCTGTTCTTTAAGTTATTGTATATGTGCCCATAAAGCATAGACTCCAATACTTTTGAAGATATTGAAAGAAAGATCGAATCTAATTAAGATGATATGGCCGAAATACATCTTTTGACAATAAAGAATTTGCATAAAATTTAATCCACATTTATTTACCTTTTTTTTTCAAACCTTGATGTTTTATCAAACATCAATAATAAAAAATAAATAAGAAATATGTGATTTTAAAGCTTTTAGACGTGAAAATCCTTACTATTTTTAATGTTGTCCGTGACCATAAACACTCCGGATATTTTTGCGGCGTCAGATGATCCACCTAATCGCACAAAAGCAAGGTTATATGTGCACGTTTTTCCATTGAAAATCGGTGCTATTATCAAATTCATGAAATATAATGCAAGAAAAACGTAAAATAAGCAGTTTCACATACGCACAAAACCGCTAACAATTATTGTTTATCCGATACGTCCGGCTTACCATTTGACAGGTTGCCCTTTGTTTTGGACCAAGTGACGTATCTGCAATCGCGCACGTTTCAAACTTGATGCATGTATTAACTTTCAGATATTAATTTTCTAAACGTTACGCACTTGTGATATATCAAAATGTATCTTTTATTGCATACAATAAGATAGAAAACATAAGAAAAATTCTGCAAATTACCTATTATGATATGTTGTTGTTTTATAGAATGCAACGAAAATGAGAATCGAGCAACCTAATTATATTTCAAAAGGTATTTCATCGGCATATTTCTGTTCTGTTATAAGGTATGCTACATTTTCATTAGATCTATTCATAGGTTCACGGAGTATAAAGCTATATTTAGGAGAATTTAAAAAAATCATATTGATTTAGGGTCATTTTCACAATCACGGCGGAACAAAATATATAAAGTTTCTGAGCAGGAAATCCAAGAAATGATGGTTCTGACTGGTGCAGCAACGGATCCTACAAATTCACGCATAAAAACAAAATATGCTGTAGGGGTTCCAAAATTCAGGGCTCAAGAAATAATAAGAAAGCATAAAGGTACGAAATATGCTCTCTTCTCTTAATGCCAGGAAAGCCCCTGGCGTGGACGAGATCCCAGCAATTGTTCTCAGAAAATGCGCACCAGAACTTGCTCCTGTCCTGACTCGTCTGTTTCAGTCATCTTACAATAGAGGCATATTCCCTAGTAACTGGAAAACTGCTCGAGTACAACACGTCCCCAAGAAAGGATCCAAAGCGGTTCCTAGCAACTACAGGCCTTTTTCTCTCATTTCAGCCGTCTCTAAAGTGATGGAAAAGTATATAAACACCGAATGACTAAAATTTCTTGAAGAACAGTCTAATCCTTGGACAGCCAGTATGGATTCCGTCAGCGCAGATCAACTGCTGACTTCCTTTCCTTTGTCACCCATTCTTGGAACAAGTTATGGAACTACAAAGTAAATCCCAGATTGTCGCTCTAGACATATCCAAAGCATAAACTTCCTGCCTATGGCCTACCACCAAAACTCTGTACCTGGACAGCAAATTTCCTCTCCAACCGGAGCATTTTTGTTGTCGTGGATGGCCATTCCTCTAAACTGTATCCAATTATTGCAGGAGTGCCTCAAGGTTCAGCTTTAGCCCCTACTTTGTTTCTTCTCCACATCAATGACCTCCTCTCTAGCACATCCAACCCAGTTCACAGTTACGCGGACGACAGCACCCTCCACTCAAATATACAATATTCTAAGCCTGTCTCTTTAGCACAATTAGATGAGGATCGCAGACTCATGGGGGGTTCTGTCTCTGTGGATCTCCGAAAAATATTTTACTGGGGAAGTAGAAATCTTGTATGATTTCAACTCCACCAAATCTCAGTCTTGCTTTCTATCTCATAAGATATACACCAGCACTAGACCCATCACAATGAACAACCAATTTATTCAAAGTAATGAGTCCTTTTCACTTGTTGGCATTTCTGTGGATCGAAATCTCAGTTGGCACCGACATGTCACATCAATTGCAGAAGCAGCTGCTAAGAAATTAGGTTTCCTTTTCCGGGCTCGCAAATACTTTTTACCAGCTAATCTCTATACCTTATATACTTCACAAATAAGGCCAAACCTCGAATACTGCTCCCACATCTGGGGTGCCGCTGCCGCTTCTACACTCGCTATCCTGGAGTCCATTCAGGAGAGAGCTATACGTCTCATCGGTGACCCTACCCTTACCCAAAGGCTGCCATCCGTTGCCCACCGACGTGCCGTTGGTGACCTCTCACTCTTTTATAGATATCTGCACTGGCACTGCTCAGAGGAGCTTTCTTCCATAGTTCTTCCACCTGCTGTCCCCAATAGATCTACCAGGGTAACAGAGCGAATGCACCCTTTTACTGTCCAGGTCATCAGACATAGAACATCTTGTTATGCCCGCTTTTTTGTCCCGAGGACTTCCAAGTTGTGGAATTCCTTGCCGGCACATGTTTTTCATTCTCCTCCGAACCTCCAAACCTTCAAGTCCAGAATTAATAAGTTGCCTCTTTCCTCCTTGTCGACACCCACGGTACGATAGTATTTAGGCTGCAAGGCTTCGTGGTGTGTTGTTGGAAAAAAAATTAAAAAAAATTAAACCAGATAAATACAGAACAGTTGAAAATCTTCATCCAATTGGTATTTACAACAGTTAAAATGGACAAAGAGTTGTATAAAGAAACTCACGTAAGCAGTGCTGGAATACCAAGTAGACACAATAACAGATTTTGGTCCCAAGAGAATCAACATGTAACATTTCCGTGGGGGCAACAATGTAGGTTCGGTTTTAGTCTTTCTTGTTTTATCTTGTGAAGTTGAAATAAATTTGTTATTCTTGGTGGCAGCTTGACAGCAAATAGGTGCCGACAAATACTGGCAGAAGTACTGCCCGATTTATGTAATAATATTCCATTGGCCCATTTAAATTACAATTTTTCAACAACATGGTGCTCCAGCGTACAACTCACAAACAGTAACACCCTATTTAGATAATTTGTTACCGAATCGGTAGGCAGACACTCACTGTCCTGTAGGGTGGCCACCCGGCTCCCCAGATTTGTCAGTTTTACATTTTTCCTTATGGGGGCACCTAAAAATAAAAATTTTCATACTAGGCATCCTGCGAAGGAGGATTTACTTAACGCCGTGGAAACAGAACTGACAAATCTTATACTCTTAAATCCTTTGCCCATAGTAAGGACAGTTTGGCAAACTTCCATAGAATATAATGGAAAACAATTTAAGCAATATTTAAAAAGAATTTGTTTTGTTTCTTTAACGTCTGTCTATTGTTTGGAAAACTTGCACAGAACATAATGGAAATCAATTTGAGTAATATTTTTAAATATTTTCTTGTTTTTGTTTTGTTTCTTTAACGTCGCTCTATTTCCGCTACTATGGCCAATACCCGACGCCAGGGTACAGTTTCACCTCACTATCCTGGAAATTTTGCCGAACCCCTGGCTTTCTGTAAGGAGGGTAGGGATCTTTAACGTGCCCAACATCGCATGGACACTGGACCCACTCCGAAGGGTGGAACGTGCAGACATTCCACTTGCTCAAATACTGTGCCACAACCTCTGTTGATATTAATTGTATAGTATGTACTCAAAAGGAAAGGAGAACCCTGGGAACGAACCCAGTCCCCTTCGGTTCAGAGACACACGTTCTTACCACTGAACCACCGAGGCTCCCTAAATATTTAAATTATTTAGTTGTATTTTCTATTTATTTTAAATTTGGTGTTTTAAATATACAGATTTAATGTTTTTGTATTATTTACATCAAAATACTATTTTTGCAACTTAATTATTTAAAATTAATTTCTTTTGGTGTGGCATAAGATAATCAGTATGTATTAGAAATAGAGGTGTGCGAAGCTTCGATATTTCTAACCGAACCTTCGGTTCGAAAAATTGTTCGCACTAGACGATGTTAAAGTAGTTCGAAGTTGGAAATATGTAATTCTCCAAAATGGTTCGAAGTTCCTTGTATAAAAATACTTCGAAATTTAACTTTGCAGGCCTTCAATGCTGTCAAAGGTAGCGAAATTGTAAGTCGGTAGCGGCGCTTTAAACGCGGTATCCGCCCCATTGAGCCAGTAGTGTAATTTCTGCGGATTATTAATCATGCACGTTTTGGACAGTTGGTGTGACACATTGAGACTTGACAGCCATTTCAGAATCACAGAATTATTTTTTATAGATTCTATCATACCAATGCCTTTTTCGGTTACATAATTAAGATGACAGTGTTCGAAAGAGATTGGTAATGTCAGTTTAAGTTGACTAAACATGCTTTATTTCACAATGAACCAAAACAGTTAAATATTCACAATCGCAAGACATTTAAAATTTTAAGTGACTATTATATACCTGGTCATTTTAATGCCTCCAATCTAGTCGACTGCTAAAACTGCCTAGCTTATACGAAAGAACAAAAAATATTTATAATTGAGCTTATAGATGTAGAAATCTAAAAAAGCTTTTAATATACCTCTTTGCATTTTTGATTCAACATTGACCCATCTTCACAACTAACATCAGCACCGGAGGGCATTTTCACCCAATCAACCTGCAAATTTTGTCGAACCTTTGCTTTTTGTAAATAGAGTGGGGTTCTTTTAGTACCAGATATTCTATGCTACTGTATACCTAAATTTTGTATTTAAGAAAATGATATATGAACATTGAAGATTTTGGTTAGTTCGATGTTCGATTTAAAATTTTTAAGATGTTCGAAGTTCGGCTGTCAAGCTTATACATACTACTTTCGAGGTTTGAAGTTCGAATAAACATACTTGGGTTTGTTCATAGTTCGGTTCGAGAATAACATGGTTCGCACACCCCTAATTAGAAAATATATAATAAATGATAGCATCTTTTATTTTATTTTCCACGGCACACACGAAAAAATTAAACCTGTAAACTAGAGGTAAGGTCTCTGTAAGATCATCGTAGAGTGACGATATAAAGTTAGTAAAAATATTTGGGTATTCCATTAAGCAAAAGCGATTTGATCTTGAAGTTAGTAAAAAATACAGGGGATGTTTCATAAAAGAAGTTACTGGCTCCATTGTTTTAAGAAACACTTTTCATATAGGCTACATATGTGAAAATTTAAAAGAATATCTTCATATAACCGTATATATTTAAAAAGGGCTCTATAGCCGGACCCAATGACATATGAATATACCGGTGTTCCATTTAAAAAATTATGTTTGGTTTGTATCACAAAATCTTTACTTAGTAGAAGAAAATTTTTGCATCACTCAATTCTACGTAGAAAATCCTATTGGAAATAGTTTTCAGTGTTATTATCTCATCATATAAGGATACACAGGGTGTGTAAAAATGACAAATTTTCAAAACTAGCCTGTAGCTCAAAAGCAAAGAGTGCCATGTCAGTTTTGTTTTTGGCATCGTTAGTGTCTCAAAAAAATAGAACAGTACCTATTTAGAGACCCTGCAAAAGCAACGAAATCCGGACAGCCTGTACATATTAGACCATTTTGTCACAGCAAGCAGGGATAGGACGTAACATCTACAACAGGACGTTGCATCTACCTTTCTAGGGACACTGTAAATTTCCTTTATTAATAAGTTATTGTTCTCATTCTTACATTTACAAAATATAAATATAAAAGGCACCACAAATGTAGCCTTTTTTTTTAAATTTAATAACTGATTAATGAATCTTCTATTAGGCACAACTTCAACTGCTATATATATATATATATATATATATATATATATATATATATATATATATATATATATATATATATATATATATATCCAAACGACTGAATTATTTAGTTTTTACTTTTAAATACAAACATAATATATCCTAGACCATTTAAAAATGTTTCTATGATTTGGTAAAGCAATCGACATTAGCAGTGGAGTACTTTGTCACTTAAGGTTCAAATTAACTGACAACTAAATGTTGGGACAACTTGAGAATAAAGCTAAATTTAATATGGGGTCACATCACCCTTAGCTTTAACAACTGCTTGGACTCTTGCAGGCGTATTGTCCAAAGATTGACACATTTCAACATAAAATGGTAGTTTTGTCCGTAAATCAGATATTGTACGTTGAGGGTGGTTTCTTAAATACTGCTTCATTTTATGTCATATGGTTTCTATCACATTTAAATCCGGACTGCTAGCTGGATGTGATAAAACCTTTACATTATTGTCACCAAACCACTTTTTGGTTGATTTTGCCGAATGGAATGATGCTCCATGTTGTTGAAATATGAAATCATTGTCGGGAAACAATTTTTGAATACTAGGCAAAAGTGCGGTTTGATGTATCTATTGATATTTTTGGGCATTTACAGTGCCCTCTATAAATTTTAAAAACCTAAACCCCTTGCCGACATGCAGCCCCACACCATAATTCCCTTTGGGAACTTAACAACTCTTTTCAGGCAATCTTTATCGAAGGCTTCTGTTTTATTCCGTATTACTCGTTTACGGTGGTCTCCAACGTAAACATCAAATTTAGCCTCATCACTATACTATTTTATTCCACTCATTTTCTCTCCAGAGTAGTTTAGATCTTGCCCAATTATATCGGTTTTTCTTCTGAACTTCTGTTAACAGCGGCTTTTCTTTTGTGTAAATAAGACATTTTATGAGACTTTTGATACTGTATGAACCATTCAAAAGTAAACTTACCTTGTAAAATCCCAGACCGCATTTACACATGTATTTTCAAAAACATTCTCTAGATATATTTAATCCAGTTACCATGTTCCATTTAGCAGTTATTTCTCGAAGGGTGCTTCTTCTTGACGACTTGCATATTTTGACGAAATTTCGCAAATATCTTTCAGAAACGAGTGTCGGTCTTCCCGAACTTCTGTCCCGAACATCCACATTAGCAGTCTCACTGAATTTTTTTATTATATTGTACACTGTAGATTTTGAAATAGTTAAATTACTAGTAATTTTACGCATTGTTTTACCCTTATGGTATTGATGAATAATAATTTCACGTAATTTCTCGTTCGTAGCCTTTCCACGACCCATTATTTTAATTAAATAAACAATAAAGTATGTTAACAATTACTAACATCACTACTTGACGTTTTACATTAATGGCCAACTGCCAATGGACAAATAAAATAATTTTGGCGTTTATACCAACGCCGCCTATAACTAATTAAAACATTTTAAGTACAAGATTTGTGCTTGTCCCAACTTTTAGTTGTCAGCAAGCTTGACCTTTAAATGACAAATTACGCTATTATTAATTGAGATTACTTTACCAGGACATGAAAAGTTTTTTTTACTAATATAGAATTTACTGTTATGTTTGTATTTAATAATTGTAATAAATAATTCAGTCGTTTGGAAAAGCCGTTGTATTATTTCCGAAATGTTAGCTTGTCCCAACATATAGTTGTTAGGGCTCGAATATATATATATATATATATATATATATATATATATATATATATATATATATATATATATATATATATATATATATATATATATATAATATTTATCTGAAGATGTCTCTCAAGTCGCAAACTAGTAAAAATATTGCAAGTTTACTTCACTTAACCAGTTGCAGTAATCAACACTAACACTATGCCAGTTAGCTTTAATAACAATTAGTGGATTTTTTGTTTTGTTTATTGCATTCTATTTTGTTTTTCTTTCATGTGCAAGGTGTGAATAGAAGATTCATTATAGTCTGTTATTATTTAAATGTTCACCTTATTTTCTCTTGTCTATTTAAACATTTAATTCATTTCTAGGGTAATTTGGTCTAAATGTAGCCTAAAAATACTGGTAGCTGGTTTCATTTCATTTTCTTAGTTATTGTTACTCATTATTAGAACTAAACCAAAAAAACAAAATTTATCCTTTGATTAATCTGTACTTTAGTTTTACTTCTTTATTTTGTTTTCCTTTGAAGGTAAGTCTTATTAAACACTGAGCTTTTTAGTTTTGTTATATTGCTATACTGTATTGAGGTAGCATTTTTGTGTTTGCTCCTAATTTGTAAAACTTGTGTTTATAATCAGATATGTATAATGTTGCAATTACAGGCTGGTAGTTGAAAAGTTTTCTCAACTGATGGCAAACGATTTGAAATATGCCAAGAGGAAAGTTCTCGCTGGTATCGTTATGACCAAAGGTCAGTCCAACGACAGCGCAGAAGTGATTTGTGTCACAACAGGAACCAAATGCATTAGTGGTGAACACATCAGTCTTGAAGGACAAGCTCTTAATGATATGCATGCGGAAATCATTGCTCGACGTTGTCTGATGAGATATCTTTATGATCAGTTAGAGATGCTAGTATGTCCAGGTAAGTCATTAGTTATTTTTTATTACCCTGACCGGTATTGCAAAATAAACATATTCAAAATCGAACATCAAAAACTGAATAGAGTAAAACTTGGGGGGTGGGGGGTTTGAGTTGACCACATGTGTTGTCTTTCTTGATCTTCAGAGAGCATTTGAAACAGTTCCAAATGGAAAGATGTCATTTGAAAAGTTAAAACTATTTCTGGTTGTTAAAATGACTGGACACTTATTTGAGTAACAGAAGGTAAAGAGTGAAAGCAAAGCTTTGAAACTGTGATCAAGGTTATAACGAAAAGGGTTTTGTTTTTATTGAACACTAAGATAATAATAATATACACAATGTAATATGACATGACACAAGTTATTCAGGGCTTGAGTTTAGGCACTTGCAGTTGGTAGGTTTTAAGAGGTACAAATAAAATCAGGCATTATGAATTAAATCAGTTTTATTTAAAAAGTTATTGACTATATAATGCAGTGGATTGAATTTAGTTAATTAGATGAAAGAAAAATATTACTTGTAACACTGTAAAATTGAATTGTGGAGCACACTCTACAAAAGAAAAAGAAAGCCATAGATAAATGGTGTACTTAACTTTTAGCTTCAGGTTGAGGGGGCTCCTCCCTGGCGATGGTGCTGAAGGGGACTCCTTAATGATGTTGTATTCAGGGGGTTCCTTCCTGGTGTTGTTGAGGGGGCTCCTTCATGATGTGGTTGAAGAGAGCTCTTTACTAACGGTGGTGTTGAAGGGGACTCCTTGATGATGTTGTTGAAGTGCCCCTCACTTACAGTGTATTCAGGGGGGCTCCTTCATGGTGTTGATGAAGTGCCCTCCACTTACCGTGTATTCAGGAGGGGCTCCTTCATGGTGTTGTTGAAGTGCCCTTTCTTTACGATGATGTTGAAGGGGCCTTTACTTACTATGGTGTTGAAGGGGCCTTTACTTACGTTGCATCATTCGGGGCTCCTTCACGGTGTTGTTGAAGTGCCCTTCACTTACGGTGGTGTTGAAGGGGCCTTTACTTACTGGGTGCCATTTAGTTAGACATGCTGTTTCCTGACTAAAATTTAGTTGTGCTTTTCCATCTCTTTGTCGATTCAGAAGAGAGCGTGGCGGGCGTTGTAAGCGTATATAAAGACTAGCTTATCGCAGACATGTCATAAAATTAGCTCGTATGGAGGCGTGTTTCTATGAGTCGAGTGCGGTAGAGCAACCGACCGCCGAGTTTGACGTCACTGAAGGGACTTGGACGCTAACGTCACAAAGGGGGTTAATTCCGAAGCTCAAAAGTCAACGGCGTTGACACGTGTGACATGTCCCGCTTATTAAATACACGCGACATGTTACAAGGTATTCCACAGGGTATTGTATTTTACCTCTTGCTTTTCATTGTTTACAGAGATTATGTGGTGTAAGTGGCGGGGAGTTACAGAATATACACATTTTTATAGATAATATGGCATTGTATAGTTTAGGCAGGGACCCTGATAGTCTAATTGAGGTCATTAATTATTTACTGTTCCAATATTTATGGACGGTGCTGTAGTAACCCTAAACTAACTATAACATACTGTTTTACGGGCAAAATAAAGAGTATGTTGCTGTTAAAGAACACCTAAAACTTAGAGAACATGTAAATTATGTTATAAAATAATAGCATACAGAGAATCACTTCTATAGGTGTTCACATTTTTTTACACAATGAAGTAAACTTACTGTAAAATGTGTCATATTGTGCAAAAATGTTGTTTCTATCAAATTTAGATTAAAAAATTCACTTCCCCAAGCTATCAGGCTATAAGTATCATACTGTCCTGTCTTAGAATAACCCCCACCAACACACTGCTAAGGAGTATTGATTGGTTATTGGTACATATACAGGGTTACAACTTTTTCATTGTCCACTACAGTTATCTTCCTTATTATCAGAGATAGAAATGCGCCTAAATTAGCAAATATACGCAGGAAAGTAAAGTCGTTGGAGACCTGCTTTCAAATATAAAAAACTGAATGGTCCCGGAATTATACGTAAAAAAGAAAAAATCGCCATTTCCTTGAATTCTTGATATTTCGGTCATTTTCCGTCCATTTTCTTCCAGCATAAAGGTTTTCCTCTTAAAAGACGTGCAAAATCGAATGGTTTGGTTTATTTTGCAGTGTCATTGTCAGTTACATCCAGACGTGGACGCCATATTGAATTTTCTCGAATTTGAAAAGAGGGAAAAGTTCTGCACATGGTGAGCATTCCTGATTATTCATTGATTAATGGCTTACTGATATAGCATTCCTTACCATTCATTGATTAATGGCGTACTTACCTCAATTTCCAATATTAGCTGATTCTATGAAGTTGCCTTCGGTTACCATGGTTAACATTGTTTGAAATACTGTTTTGACAGATGCTGATTGTAAGTTATAATGTATCTCAGCTTGCTTAATTGATTTTGTTTACAATGTTCATGTTTCAATTCGAGAAATTACACGTTTTATGGTGGAAAAAGCATTTATGTATTTGTCTACATTTACAAGTAAGTTATGTTTTCTTATGGAAGACAGAAGCCTATTTAAATAATTATACCCTAACTCGACAACAAAACAAAGAAAATACAATATTAATACAAATTGTCCCAAATCGATTACTAAATTGTGTTTCTTAAGATTGATGTTCAAATTGCATGCCGTTGTTTTGTATGCAAGTTTGTACTTTATTAATTAGACCCTGTATAGCAGCCCATATAATGACTGGATCTATAGAGTAGAATATAGTCTCTCAAATCACCTTTGTTGAAACTACTCTAATACACTTTGTCTTTCACATATCCCCAGAAGAAATAGTCCATTGGAGTAAGTCTCTGCTTCTTGCAGGCCAAGTTACTGGAATACAGTTACCAATCCCCTATTCTCTAAATATATGATTTAAATAATTAGCAAAGTACGACAAGTATGTGGCGGTGCTCCATTCTTTTGGTACCATGGATCTCTTCGAAAACTAATGGGTAGTTCTTGGATAAAATCATCCAAGTTGTTTTGAAGGAGATTTCTATAATTCTCTCCACTAAATCTTGAATTTATGAAATGAGGCCCAATGACTTCGTTATCCAAGATTCCGCAGCAGACGTTTACACTGAATGTTTTCTGGTGTCTTGAAACACTGGATATGTTTGGATTTTCAATAATCCAGTAATGATGATTGCGTCTGTTAAATAGTCCATTGTTTGTGAAACAACTTTCATCCGTCCACAGAATCTCGAAACCTAGGTCCTCCTGGATTAGAGACTGATTAATGAACCACTAGCAGAAATCAGTTCTTCTTTGCAAGTCTGAGTCAGCGAATAATGAATAATATGTTATCTATACGGGTGATATTTCTGCTTGCTTAATATGTTCGACAGAGTTTGTTGTGATATTCCACATTGTCTGGATATTTCACTGGTTGAACTGAATCGATGTTAACTTGAAACATAACATTCACAGTATTAATATTTGGTTCCTTATTGTAATTGTGTGACACAAACGGAACTTCTCATCACCAGAGAAATTATTGTAAAAATTTTCCGGCTTGGTTGTTATCATTCTGGGTATTTGTTCATAAGCTTCTGAGGCAATACGTGAATTTGTGTATATAAAAGAATGTATATTTCGTACATATCCGTTTTTTCCTCTAAAGTGAAGCCTACCACTTTCAAATTTAAACAACCTTCAGGGCAAAGTCAATAACTGCGTTATGATAACTGAGACAGATAGGAGGGCGGGTCAATAAGTCCGTGACTTTTTGAATGAAACAGGTTTTTTGACAAAAAAAACATTCTATTTCTCAACATAGTCTCCTTTGAGCTCTATACACTTCGTCCAACGTTTCTCCAATTTTTTTATCCCTTCCAAAAAATAAGATTTGTCGAGGTCCTCAAAATAGGCATTTGTTTGTGAGACGTTTTCATTATTGGAGTCAAATCTCTTTCCGCCGAGCCATTTCTTTAAATTTGGAAACAAGAAATAGTCACTCGGGGCTAAATCCGAAGAATAGGGCGGATGAGGGAGCAATTCGCAGCCCAATTTATGCAATTGGGCCATGGAGACTACACATGTGTGCACCCTTGCATTGTCTTGGTGGAAAATAACTTTTTTCTTGGCCAAATGCTGTTGTTTTTTCTTCAAATCGTTATTGAATCAGTCCAATAAGTTGGTATAATATTCGCTATTGATTGTTCTTCCCTTTGGAAGATGATCAATGTGGATTATACTGCGTGCATCCCAAAAAACGGTCGCCATGATCTTATTGGCTGACAAACCTACCTTTGCCTTCTTCGGCGCCGGTTCGCTCGGAGAAACCCACTGTTGCTTGGTGTGTTGTGGTGAATACATGTTTCGTCGCACGGTTACGAAACTGCGCAAAAACGCGTCCCTATTGCGGTTGAACAACGCCAAACACTCCTTCGAAGTTGTCACACAATTGCTTGTGGTCGATTGTCAGCAAACGCGGGACCCCTCTTGCGGATAGCTTTCTCATACCCAAGTGATCATGCAAAATTAAAACCACTGAGCCATGTGATATGCCTATGGCTTCCACAATCTCCCGCACTTTCAGTCTCCGATCGGCCAACACCATATCGTGAATTTTTTCAATTGTTTCGGGTGTAGCGGCTCAACTGGGCATCCAGAACGTTCGGCGTAATTTGTGCTTGTGCGGGAGTAACGAAATTCCGTACACCACTTTTTTACCATGGAAATTGATAGTGCAAGAGTCCCCATAGTATTTATCAAGCTTAACCTTGGTTTGAGTGATGGTTTTTTTTCCGCAAAAAATAATGTTTGATGAGCACATGAAATTAACTTTTTTTCCATTTTCGTTATAACTCAGAAGGTTGTCTGCTTTCAATGGCTATCTAACACAAACTAAATGACATAGCTTGTTCAAAATTTGACAGGAGTCAACTGACAGATGCTTGTTGACAGGAGTAGTGTTGCCCTTCCTGTGAAGAGGCGGGAAGTTCAAAAAGTCACGGATTTGTTGATTTCCCCTCGTATTTACTCTGGTGATCACAACAATGTTAATCATGGTAACCAAAGGCTACATCATAAATTCAGCTGGTATTAGAAATTTAGCTAAGTACGCCATTTATTATTGAGTGATGAGGCATGCTATATCGCCATATGGTGAATTTTCCCCTCTTTTCTAATCCTTTAAAATTCAATATGGCGCCCATAAGAAAAAAAGTTGACAATTGTTTGGGTACAACTGACAATGACACTGCGAAATAAACCACATCATTCGATTTCGCATGTTCTTTCTACCAACTCTTTGTTGGTAGAAAATGGGCCAAAAATGGATGAAATACGAAGAATTCAATAAAATGGCGATTTTTTGTTTTTTACTTATAACTACCGAACCATTCAGAGTTCTTCACATTTGTTTGAAAGCTGGTCTCAAGTAACCTGAATTTCCATATTTGCTAATCATAGCGCATCTCTATCGCTGATAATAGGGAAGAAAGCTGTAGTGGACAATAAAAAAGTTTTAACTCTGTATATTTGTACCAGACATTGGTTTCCATATTTAAAGTAATTGTGGGCGATTCGATAACTTATTCGAAATCATAAATAAGATTAAACAGATCTTTAATGATTATAACAAGAGGTTCAGGGACATTTCCACACATCACAGATGGCACAGATTTTTTTCTTTAGAATTCTATGTATGTTAACACACTATCACAACTATCACAACCTAGTAAGTGATATCAGAGTCAGTCCATGGCCTATTGTATGTGAATAATATCACTCATTAAAAAAAAAACTGATAGTGTAAAAACTTATAAGAAAAGTAGATTACTTTGTATAATACAAACTTCAATTAAACCCCATAATAAACCAAATGTCCGTTCTTTGTCACTATACTAACTCTCTGCCCTCCTCAACCCTTGCTACTTAATGCTTCTGTGACGTTGCATCATTATTCCAGTTTCTCCAATCTAATGAAGCTCCAGAAGGTAAGTTAGCTGTATGTATCTCCGGAATGCTTAACCGGTGGGATATCCGTATCTGGCATGATCATGTATGTCAATTGTCCATCTCTCCCTAGGAGGATGGTCTTCTCCATCCTGGCAAGCTTCCATAAAATTTGAGGTGCCTGATGGCATGTGGTAAAGCAACATCGTCTTTCTTGAAATTTCTGGATGCGGTCTTCGCAGAAAGATAGACTGAACATAACTGCTTTAAATAATCTGTTACCCATCTCTTTCCAAAATTTTTCATCATCCGATTTGTGTTTTTCCAAAGCTTCACAATTTGCCCCCTCCTGACGATTGGGTTACTGAAGTCTACTAAAGTTACTAAAGTCTGTGATCACAATGTTATTGTCTGATTGTTAAAAAATGCATTGGTGTGAACAACGATGGTTCATTAGCACCCCTGTCTATGTAGGTTAATGGTCATGAGTTCATTAAGGCTTCAACTTAACTGAAGAGTGTGTCATAGTTTAGTAGTTTAGTCACTTTAGGACAGTCCTTCGCTTCCAGAAACCCCCCGCCATGCAGCTCTTTCAACTATAAATTTACAATATGTTCATTTACGATTTGTAAAACTCTTAAAACCATCATTCTGCAAAATTTTCGATAACTTTGAAAGTTCTTATGCTGCCTGTTTAAAAGTTGTAGCGCTTTTCGAGTAGATTGTTTTGTTTAGAAGTACCTTTGCAGAAAAATATTTGAGGTCCATGTAAACAACTTTCTGTAGTCAAACCCTTAACTGATTTCAACTGGATTGTATTCGTCACTGCACATTTCAACAGCATGATATTAACTTTCATTTGTAAGTCTGTTTTGTACAATAAACAAAGGTCCAAAGAACTCTACTCCCCTTTCTGTAGTAAATTATTTCTCATATAACATTCAGTTATTCAGTTTATACATTTTTCTGTTCGCTGATGCTATGGTTCAAGAAGCAAAAATTCAGGATCTGTCTTCTAAGCACTTGTATATAAAATTATTTTAGCTTTCGCCAGGGTTGGCATGACTTAATTCACTTGATTTAAAAAAATCTAGTGATTTAAATTAACACAAGAAAAAAATTCATAAAAGGTCAGTTTAAATTGTTTATTGGTATTATGGAATATAAATACAAAAATAAATTAAAAATAAATAGAAATGCAAAGAAAAATATATAGATAACTGAAAAGTAAACAAAACAATAAATCTTTCTGTTGTCGATAAACAATAATACAACAAAACATAAACATAACTTCATTGATCTTAGTAACAAAAAACAAAAACAAAACTCTCATAATGTTATAATAATAAGAAGCAAAAGGTAAAAGTATTGAAAGTTCTAATTCATTTTAATTTTCATTCTAATCTTTATAGAGAAATACTACCAGGTGTCCACTCGTCTGGAAAACCAGGAAAAGTCGGGGAATTTGTAGAACAAAATATTCTGTCCGTGAAATCAGCGAGAAATTGTCAACATTGACTAAGTGTCGGATTTTTTGTCCCTATTAGGGAAAACTTGTTTCCTTTTTATCCAAAATAATTGAGAGACAATAATAGGTGCATATTTGTATAAAGTAGTGTTTTGTACATTTGAAAGGAAAAGTTTGTTTGTTTCATAAATGGGGAAGTGTGTTTTCCACCATGACACGAAGACCTACTCTAGCAGTGTGTTACACATTTTGGGGGTAAATTTTAGAAGATCAATGTCGGGAAAATAGTTTTTGGCATGTCAGGGAATTCAGGCAAAAGTCAGGGAAATTGATATGCTGTTTTTAGTGGGAATCTTGTACTTTTCTGCCTTTTCTATGTCTAATTTATTTCTCAAATTGTAGTGAAACAATCCAAATGTTGAAAAAACCCATTGTACTGACGGTGATGAGGCAGTTGCACATAAAAATTGTTTTATTATATCTAAGACATTCTTAATTTCATCCAAGTCTTCATTTTTTCTGAAAACATAACATTTCTGAACAGTTCCATTTTTGCTTCTAATTTTACAATAATAGGTAATATCGCATTATTGTACATCTCATCTACCATTTCAAACGCAATCTGTTTTTCGGCTGCAGTTAACTTATATGTCTTCTTTGTTGGCGCGTGTTCATATTGTTTTTGAAAAATAGTCGTTCCCGCAATATTAACTCGCTATCATCATGAGATATCGTGTCTAATTTTAGCAAATATTCATTAAGAAAAATTCGCTATTAGATAAGTCACAATGAAAAGCTTTTGGAAAAATTTCTTCAGATGAGCGTTAATTTGGGTCCCTAGAACCCAAAACCAAGGTCCGTTAAAAATTATATATATATATATATATATATATATATATATATATATATATATATATATATATATATATATATATATAATGTACGGTTCAGATTGGGTTAAATGTAATGCCGCGAAATACTTAAATGTTTGAATTAAAATAAAATACGCGCAATAACATTACTAGTTTATAGAGACTAGACTCGGTTAACACTCGTGAAGGACCAGACGAATTGTTTTTTGTGGGGCAGATTTATGAATACACGTGATAAAGTAATAACAATTTAATATGAGGTAAAAGGTTGAATGCAGAGAAATGAATATTGTGATGTAATAAGGATACAATAAAAAAAGGTGACTTACAATTGGGAGCTGGGTAGGTTGTAGGCTGCCGTACCCAACACGCTGAGGCTGCCGCTGGTACCTGGGGCTTCGTCCAAAGGGCCAAGGGGTTTCACATGTCCAGGTGACAGCCGTGAAGACTTGCAGTGTGTTGATGCCGTGGTTGAATGGATTTCTGAACACCGATCCCCCGCTCGTCGAAATGCTGGCTCCTTTCAATACGAGGCTCACGAACCTGTCCACATGTCTATGGAGACAACCGTGGTTCTTGACTTCGTGCCGCGGGTTGAGCTATCTCCCTTTGATGCTCCCTGATCGCTGGAACGACCACTGAGTTAACTGTGATGTGACCACAGCATAATCGGTATTATGCTTTGTCTTGACCACCGCTCACAGTTCAGCCTGTCGGGATGACCTTCCTGGACGCTGGATGAGATGAAAGTGATCGAGTATTGAGCTCTCTCGTCGCTGCTTCGCTTGATTCGTGACGCTCCATGACAACTCTCACAGGGATACCAATTTTGTACGCCACTGGTGGCTGCTGTTGTCAACTATTCCAGAAGTGCCACTGTCGTCTCTGCGCCTCTAGTTGCTGTGGGTGGCATCAGGGGAGGTTTGCTGACTAAGGATGGACAGGGTGGACTCGGGGAGATTGAGGGTGAGGATTAATAATATTAGGATACAACATACCGCCCACCAAATCACGACCCGGCGTGATTTACAAAAAGAAAAAAAAAATTTTTAAAAGTTTAAATCGGTCGTGCATGACGAGACCAAAAGGACATGACATAATATCAAGATCAGTGCTAAAGTCATTGCGTATCCGAATATATATACACACACACACACCCATGCCCACACATATATACACACATATATACACACATATATACACACATATATACACATATATACACACATATACATATAGATAATACAGGTGTTAACTTAAAACTAAACTGACTCGAAGAAACTACACTAGAAGTGGTTACTGTTGGGCTAACGAGCACAGGTTGATTTGTCACCAGACCATCAGCAACATGATTTTAGCAAAATAAGTCCCGCCCACCATCTGGAGCATGGGGACAGCAACTTTAAACCATGTGAGGTGACATAGATAGGCTAAACTGTTAACCTAAGTGTAAACTTACTTGAAAAACTAAAACTAACGATGGTTACTGCTGAGGCAACAGACATAGTTTGGTGGGTTACCAGACCAACAGTAACATAAGCTTAACGAAGGCCTCGCCCACCATGTGGAGCATGAGGGCAGCGATTTTAAACCTGTGAGGTAACATATATAGGCTAAACTGTTAACCTCAGACTTACTTGAGCTAATGATGGTTACTGCTGGGGCACCGGACATAGGTTGATATGTTTCCGAATCAGCAACAACATGAGCTTAGCGAAGAAAAGCCCCGCCCACCATGTAAAGCGTGAGGGCAGCGACTTTAAACTCGCGAGGTGACGATCATATCCATCTGAGTATGACAGTGGAGTCGCTCCAAGCCACAATTTGATCGAAAGTCCGACTTTGTGTGAGTGTGGAGAACAAAGACCTGAGGTTTGACAGCAGAAGGGCAGTGCACAGTTTTGATCTGGGGATTGAAACGACCTTAACGTGTGCCACTGTGGACTTGGCGATAAGAAGTTTGGCAGACACGCCTCCTCTTGTGTCAATAACTCTTAACGTGTGTGACTGAGGCGTGTCAGGTTTCGGATGCATCACACAAGGCGAGTAATTCACAAAGCCGAATAAATGATTGAAAAATGAATGAGATAGATAGAAATGCGATAGACATATCATCTCTGCCTCGGACCTAAGCCGTTGCCGCCTCGGATCTAAGCTGTTGCCGGTTAAGTTCGTCGGGGGGTGGATACCCCATAACCACAGTCGCTGAATAAGAGTTTTAGCAAACCATATGACTTGACATGGGAAACCTAGAGGGTCGTAGATGCGAGCCACCTCGGCTGAAATAGAGCGTTTAGCACACGGCGAAGTGCTCGGTGTGAACATAAATATTAAAGGTTGAAACCGGTTTGCGCAGGTGTCAACGCACCAGAATAAATAAGAAGATCAATTTCTGGAAGCCTAACATTAATCTTCTTAACAACACTCACACCCTCCTGTGAATCCGAACTTTCCACTGCCGACGGGGGGTTGGATGAAACCTCTTGTGAATCAGAATTTCCTACTTTGAATGGGGGGCTGAATGATGATGAGCCAGGAAGGTTCGAAAGCGCAGTCAACGTAAACAAATAAAAAAATCACAAAAAGTACAGCAAACAGATAAAGTGTATATTTAAAAGTGATTACAGTGTAGTGCAACATTTTAAAAGATATAAAATCCACACAACGTAATATAACACAAAATAATCAACACCAATAAGCAAGTAACGAATAACATGTGTACAGTCAGTGACTACAAAATAGTGAAAATTCCCGAAACATGAACACAGCACAAGATAATAACACACAAGGTCAACATGACAGCGATAACATACAGACAAACATCAAATTGTTCAAAAATACTTACAGGAAGATATATTACAACAAAGCCAACATATACCTCAATAGAGAATGCTTAACACACAAGATAACACCAAAATACGCTAAAATCATTATTCATAACCATACCAATATGGTCAAATACATCCAAACACAAGCAGAAAAACTCTGGACGCAGCAAGTGCGTTATGGTAGTGAATTTTCATAAAACTATTTTTTAATAGCAATAATGTATTTTTTTTAAAGAAAGCAGGCATCACATTTGGTTACCAGTATAATCTATATAGTAAAAACAATGTGCCATGTTTCATCAAAATAACTTTTTTGTTTGAAAATGTACAAAAATATCCAAAAGTAAACTTAAAGTGTTCCGAAACAACTCGTTTCTTGGTCAACCTTATAGGTTAATAGCAAATTGAGCTATTCAAATATTAAGCATTTGATCAAAATTCGCTACCATAACGCACTTACTGCGTCCAGATTTTTTTTTTTTACAAACATGCATTATATTTCGATGGAAAATGCAAAAATGCAATAACATAAGGCGTGTTTGATTAAAAAGAAAAGAAAATTTGTATCACCAACGACTTATGGGCCATCCTGTGATTGTAGAAATAATTTTTTAAGATGTAGCTCAAGACACCCTATAATTAATATATACAATTTTTTTCATATCTTGTATAATAACAGATATATTGAGCTTTATTGATTTTTTTTTACGAAAATTCTACAACAATTATATACCATTAACGATAAACTCTATAGCTAAGACTACTGCCAAGCGTCAGAGAAAGGGTCTATTTGAAATGAATTTTCTGGAAACATTTTATTAAAATAAAGGACAATGACATCAGGGTTTCTAAAACATTCTTCTTGAGACATTTTCTTTCCATAGCCCGTATTAGATTCAAGTTCTTTTCCTAAATGTTGCCAATTTTGACGTTTAAATCGCAACTTTGACGTTTTGTGAAAAACCCCAATTTATTTTTGTTTAAATGCCTATAACTTTTTTGTCTTTTGACCTACAGAGCTAAATTTTGGTAGGTAACTTACCTATAACGATATAAACCCGCGTCCAAAATTTGGTTGCCCTTACTTTGTTAATTTTGGAGATATAAATTTTTTTCGAAAGAAAACACGAACCTATCTAAGCCACTTGCGAAATGAAGGTACTCACCAATTTTGACGTTTAAAATCGCGATTTTGACGTTTTGAGGAGAACTCAAATTTATTTTTCTTTAAATGCCTGTAACTTTTTTGTCCTTTAGCCTACGGAGCTAAATTTTGGTATGTAACTTTCCTATAATAATATAAACCCGCGTATGAAATTTGGTTGCCCCTACTTTGTTAATTTTGAAAATATAAAAAAAATCGATTTTTTTCGAAAGAAAACACAAAATTTTCCGGGAAAACCTCGGCGGATTTTCCTGGCTAACGAACTTTTCCAAGCCACTTGCGAAAGGAAGGTACTCACCAAGTTTTATCAAAATCGGTCCATTATTTTTTAAGTTATAGGTGTGACACATAAATATATATATATATATATATATATATATATATATATATATATATATATATATATATATATATATATATATATATATATATTTACATCTTTATATCATTCCCAAGCCTTCGAGAACAACATACAATTCCAAACCATACAGAAATCTTATAGATACAAAGGAGCGGATTGGTTCAAAATGTTATGAATCGTAACCTAAAGCATATAATCACAAATATACAGCAGAATTATATGTAATATTAAAACCGTATATAGCAAAATTTTATTCTAGAAGGATACATTTCTGTGCCATCATTTATTTCATACTTTTTCAAGCCAAAATATACACTTTTGGAAAAAGAAGTTTACAAACCTGAGCCAGTGCAACGTTGCCAAGTTTAGTTAATGCATGCTGTTCGCTTTACTGTGTGCAAGACAAAGAGGTAATAATAATGACCTTGGTACTCAAGTCAGCTGATATCTTTACAGGTAATTTTGGTATTAGCTCTCACTCTGGTATATGGAAATTAATATTGGTGTAACCTTTAGTGCGAATGAAAAAAGAAAAACTTAAGTTATTTAAAATATTTTATTCACAAAAAACAAATTATATCAAATTCATATAAAAAAAATCATATTAAAAAAAATGCGATCTCTGCATTAAATTTTTAAAATTAATCAGTCATTTCAATATTAGCAGTAATTATATGATTATTTAATTAACTGCACAAGCAATTATTGTGAACACTTGAAAGGAATCACTAATTAACAAAACAGAAAATACTTTTTGATGTTCTGGTAATGTTAGAAATATAATTAATATTTCAATTTTCCAGTATAAATGTTGTAAACTACTGCTTTTATTGACGTCCACTTTCTGTCCTTAAATAAATCGGGATAAAGGTTTACAAATTCATTAACATTGTGTTGCCTAGGAGATTTCTTTTCTTTGATATTTTGGGAAAAGTATTCTGCTATTATTTTCTTTTGAGCAATTGACCATGTTTGTCGTGTCTCTAATGTAGCTTGCTGAGAGTTTTGAGTGTATACTGATTTTTGTGTCTGATTATTGTTCACATTGAGTCCCTTTTCAAAATCAGGGTTAATATCATCTTGTTTCGTTGGGTAAAACTTTTTTTCTTCCATTAAATTTTCGTTATCATAAATAGGATTCAGGTCAATATTAATTTCATCCAATGTTTTTCCTCTGTATTTTTCGGCGCCTCCCTCCATCATTAGCAATAAGAGCTTGGAAACTTTCGCTGTTTGATATATTTTGTCAGACATTCTATAAACACTGCAATGCGTTTTTAGTGTGTGACCCATAAATTTGCTCAATTGTTCCATATCATTATTTGAAAATTGGAGAAGTTGGGTAATAGTGGCTAAATGTTTTCGAAGCCTTGTAGCTGTTATACTTGCAGGTCTCTCAACTTTGCATTTATTGACCAATTTATGGAGGGTTTTGGTTCCATCAATAAAGCCTTTACCATTAGTATGGAATACAAAGTCATTATCAGATACAAAATTATTTCGTATTTCTATCAGATAATCAAACTGCTTTTTCATTTCTGGTGATAATAGGATAGGAACACCCCTTCCACGTTTTCCCCTAATGATGAACCTACTATACGTATTTAGCAATATTTTTTCGGTTTCAGTTAAGCAATTTTCAAATTCATTATTGTGTTCATTTTGCAAATTAACAGATTTAAACGTTTGAACTTTTAGTTGCGCAACTTCTGCTGGCCGTCTTCTATTAAGAAGAATAATCTGGGTGTATAACACCTCTTTCAAAGTGGTGTAAGCAAATACATCGTTCCTCTTAGTTTTTAAATTGTTGAAGGCTTCCCCTGAAACTTTTTGCAAAAACAAATTAAGTTTCTTTAAATCACTTGTAAGTGGTAACAGTTCCTCCTTATTCCATTTGTTTTGATTCAAATTAGTTCCCGCTTGTGCTGAAATTTCATCTGCCCATTGAGACTCTATAAGCCTTTTTAATAGCTTTATGTCTTTCCTTTGTTCATTTTTGTCCTTTATCTGCAAAAGGTCAATGTATGCTAAATCGCAGCATTTTTTTAATAGGGTTCCAAAATTAATTGCCAATGTTGGTGACTCGTAGATTTCTGTTTCTGGATTATATTGTGCCATCTTACTGACACCAGCAACAATTAACTGAAAATGACACGGGCGAAGGATGTCTACCAAGTGCCTAATTTCACAGTTTTCTTTCTGTGCATATTTCAAAAGTTTCGCCAGTCTTCTCATATTTTGTCTTACCAAATCAAAGTTCCCTTTACTACGTCGACCTTTTGCGTAAGAATATGCATACTTACATATTAACGGATCCTTTTTAGCTATGAGACCTACATCATCAACACGCATTCTAGGGAATATTACAGACTTCAATAACTCATCGTGCTTATACATAGAATGTAAGAGCAAGGTGGTTTGGCCATCGCTTTGGGAAGTTTGCCGTTTTTTGGTGATGTCCTGGTCATAATTAGATGGACATATTTTGGTATGTCTAAATAAACTTTTCTTTTTATAGAAACCTAAACAATATTTACATGGAAGAAAATTGTCTGAAGATGTACATTTTTCATTTGATGGAAGTCTCTTAACTGGTCTCAATTTCGTTTCCACCCGATTTTTTACAAAATTACCCCGCTTTCTTAAGGCTCCCAAAGCCCGTCGCCTATCTTTTGAATTTGTTTTGCAAGATAACACTTGCTGTACATCAAACTCTTGTTCATGCCACTTAATCACATGTCTTGCGAAATGAGAAACATCTTTTTCACAGAAGATGCAATAATCTTTGCGGTCACTATAATTTTTTCTTGAAACTGTCTCCACCATTAGCTGAAATATAAAAAATATGCTAAATACTAATAAACGGTATAAGATTTTAAAAAAGCTACATAGTTAATCTGTTGCAGTGAAGCACTGAAATGCATGAAAGAATAATGAATTTAACTTCTTGTTTTTAAATGAAACATCTTGTGTATGATCTAAATGTTTAAATCCTAAACCTATAATGAAGGGTGGCATGAGCAGTTACATTTTTTTACAGCCTACTATTACTTTATTAAATCTTAAAGGAGCCCACTATTAGCATAGTAGCCATACTAACTGTGCTAATATATGTTGTATAATATCACAGAGATCACCCACTAAAAGAAAGCTGTTTAAGAGAGTTTATTCATCCCTCTGATGAAGTTAACTTTGTAAACGAAACGATAGTCTGCTCTAAAAAATGTATTCTGATGAATTGGGTTCTCCAAATTGTACTTGTCAGTGCTCATCACAGCTTCCAATATTCACTCACTGTTTTAGGCTATCATAATAATTTAATGATACATGTTGAAATCAGAGCAATTGTTTTTCTGAAAAATATATTCGAGTGCCTCTGGAAGATCTCTATTTTACCTTTGATAAAAGTTACCTCACCTCAAAGAAATAATAATGACTAAGTGGTGACTTTGTGAGAGTAGTCAAAAAACTGGTTCTAAAAATATTAGGAATGTAAATATTTTTATTTGGAAAGTAAATAAATGTTGAAAGTATTTACCTTATCTTCTATTCCTAAAGAGATTTCTTTTTCCACTGGAACTACAACTACTGGACTTTCACGAGGATATACATCAGTAGAATTCTTCAACAAAAAAGGATATTATCTATTTTATTACGCTGTATTAACATACTTAATAAATTCAATGTGAAAACATATACCTTTATATTTTGAGATGATTTTTCTTCCAAAGTCAACGATATTTGAGGATCTGCGACTATTTTGAAACTGTTTGTTGAAATATCGCTAACTGAATGCGAAGAAAACTGTAAAAGCAATAATTAATATAAAAAAAATTTGAAATGAAATGAAGAAACTTAAATATAGAAAACCCAAACTTTAAAGCTTGTGGTATGACGTGTCATTGTAAGTGAATGTTGTAATAATAGTAGTAATATCAGCCCTATAAAAGCCAGTACAATCTTCTACGACTATTTTGATAACACTATACAGTTAAACAATGCTAATTATTGTTTTGTGCCACATAACATGGCGTTTAAGGTTGTCGACATATTTACAATTAATGATTGTTTTAGTTGACAGTCGTGGATAAATAAATAAAATTTAATTTAAAAAAGTCTCTGTCAGTTAGGTAAATAAATATTGGTCGTGATAAAAGTTTAATATTCTACTTACACTTAAGTTTCCAAACTGTGCAAACAACTTAGTAGGAGAAATAGGATCGTAATCCGGATCGGCTAGAGAATCATCATTGTCTTCATATTCCTTATTAGACTTGTAAGAATCGCTTACATAACTAACTTGGGTATCCTCCATCAAGTTACATTTGGATATTTCTGATATTGGCAATAAAGCTGGAGATACTTTAGTGTGACTCAACTTATCATTTTTTGCCTCAGAAAATACCGACTGATTTTCAGCTTCCTCTTTTGCATACAGACATTTAGGTACAACACCCAAAAGCCAGTCTTCAATTATTTGTATTTTATGCTCTGGCATGTTCTTTTTTTTAAGCGAATTCGAAGGTGATAATGGCGAATCAAATTCACTGTGGCAACATATTGGTGATCTTCTTTCTTAATAAGAGATTAAAACATAATTATGTAGGATTATAACACAAGTTTTTAATTGGGCAGCTAAAATAATGTTTCCAAAGGGTACTATATCAGATCTAACGTCATTTGTCTTCATATTGGCAAACATTTCAATTGTAACATTTATAAACACCATTTATTTGCAAATAACAGCATGCACTTACTTATTTATCTCTAGGAGAGCTGATGTTCAGGAATGTCGATAAAGTTTTCCCAACACAAAAAATCCTAATATAAAAGTTTTCAGTGAAATACACAAGAATTTGTAGACAGTTTGGGACAAGAAAAAAAAACTGAGCAGGATGAAATGAGTATTTCACATAAAAATTTGTGACAATAGAACATCGAGCAACGCCACGATGACGCCCGAAATCTTAATATATCCCGCTCTACTAGTCTGGGAACGTAATGTGCAGATAATATAAATGCCAACGTGTCCTAAATATTTATCCTGGCGATTCTGATCAGATATTGTAATTTTCCAGATGGACTCTAAAAGCAAGAAATGAAATTTAGATGAAGTACCACTTCTGACATGTAATCGTGGAATCGTAGGACATTCTGGGTGGGTGATCTGAAAATCTCTGTAACACGAGTAGGTATCGACGCAGAATGAGCTACAGGCAAGAATATTATCCGCCGACAAAAATCTTGGACATCATACTACAGAAGGTCACTGTTTGATGAGGCAGTGTAGAAAAGGGAGGCCGTCGAAAGAGTTACAAATCGATATTTTGCTTAATAGGGCACATCTACATACATTTTTCCTTACGCATTAACCACGTTGGTTATTGTAACTGAAAGGATGTATATCCTATATGTTTCCATTGAATTATAGAGACTGCTAAGTCCGTACGTCTTCCATGCGGCTGTTATTTGTGACCTTCAACAACGTCATTGAGAAATTTTCCGGAAATGGTGCGTTTTCAAATGATAGTTCATAAAAAAAAACTTGCACTATTTTGTCGAATTCTATCAACTTATGGATTTATCCCGGTAAAAACTGAGTCATTCTGTAGCCACTAACTATTCAATTTGTTCTTAAAGTAATTTTCAAAAAAATTCTATTCATTATCTATTGATTGATTTTTTGAATGCTGCATTCTGAACAAATTATTTACCTGTAGTCAATATAATATAATTCATTTGTCGCCAACACATTTTAGTGTTTTGGTGCTCTATCCAACATTTTACCCAAAAAAATAGGGTACTTTATAAAGTGAAGACTTGGTTAATTACATTATACTTTGAATAAATATTGTATAATTTTCCCCTTCCTTGACAATCCCGTGAAAGGAGAAACCGGTTTGCAGAGAAACAAACATTTTTGGGGCCAGAAAAAGTCGATATTTATATTTAGATACTTTTAAATAATGTGATGCTATTATAAGAAGACGGGAAATGCAGCAACAAATAGGGTACTTCATAAAGTAAAGAACTGGTTTTTTAGAAGTAATTTCAAAAATAACTGTTTATTACATTATACTTTGAATTCATATTTTTTTAATGTTCTTCTGCCTGATGATGCCGTGAAAGGCGAAACCGGTTGCAAACAAAACATTTTTGAGGCGAGAAAAAGCCGATATTTATATTTAAATACTTTTAAACAATGTGATGCCATTTACAGAAAGGCGGAAAATGGAATAACAAATAGGGTACTTCATAACGTAAAGACTTGGTTTTTATCGAAGTAATTTCAAAAATACCTGTTAATTACATTATACTTCCAATAAATATTTTATAATTTTCTCTTGCCTGGCGGTGCCGTCAGGGCGAAACCGGTTGCAGAAAAAAAAAACATTTATGAGGACAGAAAAAGTCGATATTTATATTTAAAATTTTTAAATAATGTGATGCCATTATAGGAAGGCGGGATATGCAGAAAAATATGGGTACTTTATAAAAAGTACTTGTTTTTTATAAATAATTTCAAAAATAACTGTTAATTACATTACACTTTGTTTTTTAGAACTAATAACAAAAATAACTGGTAATTACATTATACCTACTTTGAATTAATATTTTATAATATTCTCCTGCCTGACGATGCCGTGAAAGACGAAACCGGTTGCAGAGAAAAAAATTGTGCGCCAGGAAAAGTCAATATCTGTTTTTAAAAACTTTTACATTATGTGGTGCTATTATAGGAATGCGGGAAATTTAGCATAACCTTGAGTTTCATATATAATAACAAAACTGGAATGAAATAAAATAATCTCTTACCTTTTTGTTGACACATCTGAACCATTTTTCTACATCTTTGTGACATTTTTATAGTTTATTCACATTAAATAAGATACAAGCACTGTCTCACAATCAAACAATAATTATATTTTTACCGCACCCGCACCGTCATGAAACGACATAATCGCAATAATACTTTTGCCATGTTGTCAAGTCGACTGGCTCAGAATTATAATAAACTTGCCCCTATATGTATATAAATCCACGACCGATGCCAGCGCCACAAGTAATGAATCACTGAACCAAAATATTGAAGAATGATACAAATCCAAACCTCTTCATTATAAACAATAACAAGTCATCTAGGGAATTTTGACTTGACTACGTTAAAGTTTCCAGGCATGCGTGAGGTTGACATCATTCTAGCATTATGGCAGTAGGTATTCAAAGATGTTCGGCAGAAATAATGATGAAAAACAATTCTGAGCCAATATACAGGTTCAGGTTTGTCACTGTGGTTCAGGATTGTGCTTAAGTTTTACTATGGTTGGCTCAGGGGTGTATCATTACTGTAATATATATATATATATATATATATATATATATATATATATATATATATATATATATATATATATATATATATATATATATATATATATATATATATAGAAACATATAAAGTCTGAAACTGACCTCGGATTTGGGTTACGGGGGTCCTAAATAGCGCTCATTTGAAGACATTTTTTCAAAATTCAAAAGTCGGGATCTCCTCATTAGTGAATTTTTTTAAAGAAAATTCACTAAAAGGAAATTTGTATCAACAACGACTTATGGGCCACCCTGTGATTGTAGAAATATTATTTTAAGATGTAGCTCAAGACACCCTATAATTAATATAAACAAATTTTCTTCATATCTTATATAATAACGGATATATTGAGCTTTATTGATTTTTGACAAAAATTATATACCATTAAATGATAATTTCTATAGCTAAGGCTACTGCCAAGCATCAGAGGAAAGGGTCTATTTGAAATGAATTTTCTGCAAATATTTTAGTAAAATGAAGGACAGTGACAGTTGAAACTCAGACTTTAGGGTTTGTAGAAAATCCTTCTTGAGACATTTTATTTCTATAGCCCGTATTAGATTTAAGTTATTTGCCTAAATGTTGCCAATTTTGACATTTTAAATCGCCACTTTCGCGTTTTGAGGAAAACCCCAATTTATTTTTCTTTAAATGCCTATAACTTTTTTGTCTTTTGACCTACATAGCTAAATTTTGGTAGGTGACTTACCTATAAGGATGTAAACCTGAGTACCAAATTTGGTTGCCCTTACTTTGTTAATTCCGGAGATATAAAATTTTTTCGAAAGAAAACACAAAATTTTCCCGGAAAACCTGGGCAGATTTTCCTGGCTAACGAACTCATCCAATCCATTTGGAAAAGGAATTTTTTTCACCAAATTTGATCAAAATCGGCCCATTATTTTTTGAGTTATCGGTGTGATACATATATACATACATACATACATACATACATATATATATATATATATATATATATATATATATATATATATATATATATATATATATATATATATATATATATATATATATATATATATATATATATATATATATGGGGGGTCTAATTAGGGCTCATTTGAAGAAATTTTTTTCAAAATTCAAAAGTCGGGACCTCCTCATTAGTGATTTTTTTTAAAGAAAATTCACTAAAAACTATTAATCACGAATGAAATCAAACATCAATACAGCAACATAACCACACTTACAAGAAAATTATATAGACTA
This sequence comes from Tillus elongatus, assembly GCA_964006375.1. Taxonomy (NCBI): domain Eukaryota; kingdom Metazoa; phylum Arthropoda; class Insecta; order Coleoptera; family Cleridae; genus Tillus; species Tillus elongatus. The sequence goes on along the minus strand of OZ023262.1, from coordinate 208,657,526 downwards.
CATCTCTTATTAGCAAACCAGATGAAATAAGACACATGGACACAAATATATAACAATATAGTAAACAACATAAAAATCGATTATACACACAAATTAGAGAAAATAAACAAAAAACTACACAGTCTCGAAAAGACCAAACTAGATAAACTAAACATAACAACCACAACATACCACATATTTCAGGATAGATTCATAAACATAACCGGCACAAAATTCACAAATGAAGAAGAAGAATTTATAGAAAACAACATAAAAAGCAACTTTTCAGATACAAAAAAAATCTACAATAGAGAACATAATAGCGGACACACAACACGCAATAAACTCAATAGATAGCCCAAACTTAGAACCACTAAATACCAACTGGCAACTAAAATAAACAGAATTATTGATGAAACTTAATCAAAAAACCATACACATGAAAAAATCATCAAACAAATAAGAAACAAAGTCACATAAACAACATAACAATAGCAAAAACAGATAAAAGCGACGCACTAATAGCAATAAAAATACAAGACTATATAGAAAAAACAAATATATTCATCTCAACAAACAAATGCAAGAAACTGAACGAAAAACAGAGACAATTCCAAAATCAAATATTAAACATCATAAAACAACACAGGACAATATTCAACCAAAAAAAAAAAAAAAAATACATTATTATAACAACCCAAAAGCACCATCAATGACAGGAATAGTAAAAATACAAAACGAGATACAAGAAACTGTCTCATTCTGGCTAGAAAATATGCACATCAATATACCAATTAACGAAACCACAAATATAATTGAAAATAAAATGCAAAAGAACAACAGAAAACAACAAATCAACGATATATATTAACTTTATAAGATACGTCGATACAGTGATATATGACAGTCAAAATACCAACATAGACAATATCCTCTAAAAAGGAGACCAAATAACAACATAAAATTCACAATAGAAAAAGAATCAAACACCATAAACTTCCTAGACTTAACACTAATCACAAAAAACTCTGGACGCAGCAAGTGCGTTATGCTAGTGAATTTTCATTAAAATGTTTTTAATATCAAATATGTGTTTTTTTAAGAAAGCAGCCATGAAATTTGGTTACCAGTATAACCTATATAGTAAAAACAATGTGCCATGTTTCATCAAAATAACTTTATTGTGTGAAAATGTACAAAAATTTCCAAAAGTAAACTTAAAGTGTTCCCGAAAAAACACGTTTCTTGGTCAACCTTATAGGTTAATAGCAAATTGAGCTGTTCAAATATAAAACATTTGATCAAAATTAGCTACCATAACGCACTTGCTGCGTCCAGAATTTCTTTTGTTACAAACATGCATTATATTCCGATGGAAAATGCAAAAATGCAATAGCATAAGGCGTGTTTGATTAAAAAAATAGGAAATTTGTATCACCAACGACTTATGGGCCACCCTGTGATTGTAGAAATATTATTTTAAGATGTAGCTCAAGACACCCTATAATTAATATATACAAAAAAATTTCATATCTTATATAATAACGGATATATTGAGCTTTATTGATTTTTTACGAAAATTCGACAAAAATTATATATCATTAAACGATAAACTCTATAGCTAAGGCTACTGCCAAGCATCAGAGAAAGGGTCTATTTGAAATGAATTTTCTGGAAACATTTTAGTAAAATGAAGGACAATGACGGTTGAAACTAAGACTTCAGGGTTTGTAAAACATTCTTCGTGAGACATTTTATTTCTATAGCCCGTATTAGATTCAAGTTATTTACCTAAATGTTGCCAATTTTGACATTTTAAATCGCCACTTTGACGTTTTGAGGAAAACCCAAATTTATTTTTCTTTAAATGCCTATAACTTTTTTGTCTTTTGACCTACATAGCTAAATTTTGGTAGGTAACTTACCTATAAGGATGTAGACCTGCGTACCAAATTTGGTTGCCCTTACTTTGTTAATTCCGGAGATATAATTTTTTTTCGAAAGAAAACAAAATTTTCCGGGAAAACCTGGGCAGATTTTTCTGGCTAACGAACTTATCCAAGCCATTTGCAAAAGGAATTTTTTCACCAAATTTAATCAAAATCGGCCCATTATTTTTTGAGTTATCGGTGTGATACATATAATATATATATATATATATATATATATATATATATATATATATATATATATATATAAACATATAAAAATTAAAACTGACCCTGGATATGTTTTCTGGGGGGCTTAAATAGCGCTCATTTGAAGAAATTTTTTCAAAATTCAAAAGTCGGGATCTCCTCATTAGTGAATTTTTTTAAATAAAATTCACTAAAAGAAAACCAGATTGAATACAAAATATACAGAAAACCTACACAAACAGACATCACTATATCTAAACACTCAATACACCCACACACAAAAAATGGTCACATACAGATACTTAATAAACAGAAAGCTAAATGAGCCACTCCATAATGACAAACGAGAAAAGGAATACATCATAATACAAATTGCACAAACAAATGGATACAAAAAAACAATAGAAAAACTAGAAATAAAAAAAAAACAAATCAACAAAACCGAAAACAAAACACCGGAAACAAACACAAAATAGACAACATTCACTTATAACCACCACATAAAAAAATAACACAAACACTCAATCAATATGACTTAAAAATGAGGTACAAATCCAATAGCAAAATAATAAACAAAATAAATAAAATCTCGGGACGCAGCAAGTGCGTTATGGTAGTGAATTTTCATAAAAATGTTTTTATTGAAAATATGTGCGTTTTCTTTTTAAGAAAGCAGACATCAATTTTGGTTACCAGTATAACCTATATAGAAAAAGCAGGCATCAAATTTGATTACCAGTATAACATATATAGTAAAAACAATGTGCCATGTTTCATCAAAATAACTTGATTGTTTGAAAACGTACAGAAATTTCCAAAAGTAAACCAAAAGTGTTACTGAAAAAATCCGTTTCCTGGTCAACCTTATAGGTTAATAGCAAATTGAGCTTTTCAAATATGAAGCATTTAATCAAAATTCGCAACCACAACGCACTTGCTGCCTCCAGAATTTCTTAACTTACAAACATGCATTATATTTCGATGGAAAATGCAAAAAAATAAGGCGTTTTCGACCAAAAAAATAATTATTTGTACCACCAACGACTTATGGGCCACCCTGTGATTGTCGCAATAATTTTTTAAGATGTAGCTCAAAACACCGTATAATTAATGTATACAATATTTTTTCATATCTTGTATAATAACGAATATATTGAGCTTTATTGATTTTTTACGAAAATTCGACAAAAATTATATACCATTAAACAATAAACTCTATAGCTAAGGCTCCTGCCAAGCATCAGAGAAAGGGTCCATTAGAAATGAATTTTCTGGAAATATTTTAGTAAAATGAAGGACAATGACTGTTGAAACTAAGAGTTCGGTGTATGTAAAACATTCTTCTTGAGACATTTTCTTTCCTTAGCCCGTATTAGATTCAAGTTATTTGCCTAAATGTTGCGAATTTTGACGTTTTCAATTGTCACTTTGACGTTTTGAGGAAACCCCCAATTTATTTTTCTTTAAATGCCCATAACTTTTTTGTATTTTGACCTACAGAGCTAAATTTTGGTAGGTGGCACACCTATAACGATATAAACCAGCTTACCAAATTTGGTTGCCCTTTGTTAATTTTGGAGATATAAATATTTTGCGAAAGAAAACACAAATTTTTCCGGGAAAACCTCGGCGGATTTTCCTGGCTAACAAAATTATCCAAGCGACTTGCGAAAGGAATGTACTCACCAATTTTGACGTTTAAAATCGCAATTTTGACGTTTTGAGGAAAATCCAAATTTATTTTTCTTTGAATGCCTGTAACTTTTTTATCCTTTAACCTACGGAGCTAAATTTTGGTAGGTGGCTTACCTATAAGGATATTAACTAGCGTACTTAATTTGGTTGCCCTTACTTTGTTAATTCCGGAGATACAAATTTTTTTCGAAAGAAAACACAAAATTTTCCGGGAAAACCTGGACCGATTTTCCTGGCTAACGAACTTATCCAAGCCATTTGCAAAAGGAATTTATTCACCAAATTTAATCAAAATCGGCCCATTATTTTTTGAGTTATCGGTGTGATACATACATATATATATATATATATATATATATATATATATATATATATATATATATATATATATATATATATATATATATATATATATATATAAACATATATATAAACATATAAAAATTTAAACCGACCCCGGATATGTGTTCTGGGGGGGCTAATTAGCGCTCATTTGAAGAAATTTTTTCAAAATTCAAAAGTCGGGATCTCCTCATTAGTGAATTTTTTTAAAGAAAATTCACTAAAAAACAAGAAAACAACCCACATAAATTAAACGGAATATATCAAATAGAATGTAACACATGGAATAAAAAGTTAGAAAAAGGTTCGGGGAGGTGGTGTACTAATTGCAGTGAGGAGGCATCTCCCATCTGGCCTGATACCACACAGCCCAAAGAGCTTCAATCCGATTTTTGTTTTGGTAGCGGTCTCCTATGTGAAGTGTATATTTGGTGCTTGCTATGTTCCTCCTAAGTCTTGACTGTGCTTTTTATGATAGCCACTGCAACTCTATGAAAGAAGTACTGTCCAGTTTTGGTGATTACAGCAAGTTGATATTGTCTGGTGATTATAATATTCCTTCAGCTGAGTGGATCATGATATGATGGTGTTACAGTTTCATATGCAGTGGGTTCCCCTGGGAGCGTCCTGGTTCGTTGCTTTGGTTTTTTTGGGCTACTTCAAAAGAATTATGTTGCAAACCAAAGGAATAAAGTTTTGGATCTTGGTTTTACCAACCATGAAAGCTTGTATGTGGCTGACTGCTGGCTATTTTTCTGGCTAGCCTGAATCACACTCCTGTTGATATTGTGTTCCTGTTGATATTGTGTTCCTGTTGATGGCATTCCAGGTGCTGATCTTGTGGAGTTTGTGTATGATTTTAAACAGGCTGATTTCTTTGCTACAAATGATTTTCTGGCCAGTCAACATTGGAAGTTGCTGTGCGATTTGGATGTTGGCAGTGCTTTTGATTTTTATCGTGTGGTCTATGATGCCATCGCTCTCTATGTTCCATTTAAGGTATTTGAAAAATCCAATTTTCCCGTATGGTCTTCTGGTGAGCTAAAGATCATTCTGAAAAGGAAGATTCATATACAATATGTGATAATTTAATAGAAGTAGTGATTACTTACATTTTTGTCAATTACATAATGAGTGTAAGGTGATAGTGAAAACTGCTATAAGAACTATGTTTTAAATTTCGAGGCTAACATTAATAATAATCCTAGGGCTTTTGGAGGTTTGTGAATAATCAGAAATGGCTTATTGAGTGGTCTTTTGGTGATGAAACTGCACAGAGTGTACAAGATATATCCAATTTGTTTGTTTCCTTTTTTTCAACGGTGTATAGGTAGTGGCACCCGGTTTCCATCTTTTTGCTATGAGAGAACACTAAATGTCAGCAACTTTTCTGTTACGGTTGTTGAAGTTACTGATGGTATTTGCAGGTTGCCTTCTAAATTCTCTACTGGTCCTGATGGAATTTTGTGAAAAAATTGTGTTTTCACCTTGGCTAATCCGCTGAGAATTCTGTTCAATCTGTCTCTATCATTTGGAGTGTTTCCTGATTATTGAAAGTGTAGTTATATTAAGCCTATTTATAAGTTTTGTGATAGATCTAATGTTAAGAATTACAGGGCAGTTTGCGTTCAGCCTGAGATACCCAGGTTGCTTGATTATTTCGTGTCTAGGTTTCTGGCATGGGGGTGTAAATCTTTGCCTGCCAATGAACAGCATGGGTTTATTGGTGGTGGATCCGTGACAACTAATCTTTCACTGTACCACCGTTTCATTACATCGGCATTTGAGAAAAGATTGCAAGTTGATTCTGTTTATGTAGATTTCTCTAAAGCTTTTGATAGTCACCCATAGATTCCTTCTCTCTAAACTTGAGTTTTGGTGTGAGTTTGTCTAGGTAAGTGGGGAGCTGTTTGTCTGGTAGAACACAATGTGTTATTGGTGCAGTTCAAATGATCTCAATGTTAATTTAAAGAAGTGTTTTCATCTTTGCTTCTCACATTTAACCAACAATATTCAAACATCTTATTTTATTATCTTTGAGCCAGTGAAGGGGGTTTGTGCGCTGAGAGACCTTGGCATTGTCTTTGACGAGGCCTTTGAATTTAATTCCCATGTTATCGGTGTTTTTTTTTTTTTTTTTTTTTTTTTGTTCTAGATTATAGATTATAAATTATAAATTATTTAAACTTATGTAAAATGGGGTTTCCTGTAGATCAATAAATAAATAAAATATTCTGAATAAATAAATAAATTAAAAAATTACGCAGGTCTTCTAGCAAGTGTCTGCAGCTTCTATTGTAATATTGATGACCCTTCAAAGTCGAAACTCTTCTATAGTTATCTTAATTGGGCCCTCCATGGATGGTGTGGGTCCAGAAACATGATAACACTGGGACCATTTAATGACGATGCTGCGTATAACATAAAAAGTCTGGACACAGCAAGTGCGTTATGGTAGTGAATTTTCATAAAAATGTTTTTTAATAGGAAATAAAATTCGACAAAAATTAAGTACCATTTACATGTAATATGAAATGTCCTTTTCCGTGTTTCTTTCTATGTGCCATAAATGTTATGTAACACTGCTCTATAAACGATAAACTCTATAGCTAAGACTACTGCCAAAACATCAGAGAAAGGGTCTATTCGAAATGAATTTTCTGGAAACATTTTAGTAAAATGAGGGACGATGACGGTTGAAGCTAAGACTTCAGGGTTTGTAAAACATTCTTCTTGAGACATTTTCTTTCCATAGCCCGTATTAGTTTCAAGTTTTTTGCCTATATGTTGCCAATTTTGACGTTTTAAATCGCGACTTTGTCGTTTTGAGGAAAACCCCAATTATTTTTTTTAGTGCCTCTAACTTTTTTGTCTTTTAACTTAGAGAAGTAAATTTTGGTAAGTAATTTACCTATAATGATGTAAATCCGTGTACCAAATTTGGTTGCCCTTACTTCGTTATTTCCGGAGATATAATTTTTTTTCGAAAGAAAACACAAAATTTTCCAGGAAAACCTGAGCTGATTTTCCTGGCTAACGAACTTATCCAAGCCACTTGCGAAAGGAAGATATTCACCAAATTTAATCAAAATCGTCCTATTATTTTTTGAGTTATCGGTGTGATTAATAACATTTATAGGTAAATTAGCAGATTAGCGTATTGTTTGTTTTTGGAAAAAAATAAATAAATCAGAAACATGTTTAGCAGAACCCCTTTATGCATGAACCATCGGACAAATGCTGTGATCTCAACTCCACAATACAGACCTAAAGCATATTTGAGGGTCTGCAGGGTAAGCATACTACAACGGAGCTAGACATGCAAACTGTAAAAACTCTGGACGCAGCAAGTGCGTTATGGTAGTGAATTTTCATAAAACTATTTTTTTATAGCAATAATGTGTTTTTTTTTTAAAGAAAGCAGGCATCAAATTTGGTTACCAGTATAACCTATGTAGTAAAAACAATGTGCCATGTTTCATCAAAATAACTTTATTGTTTGAAAATGTACAAAAATTTCCGAAAGTAAACTTAGTGTTCCCGAAAAAATTCGTTTCTTGGTCAACCTTATAGGTTAATAGCAAATTGAGATATTCAAATATTAAGCATTTGATCAAAATTCGCTACCATAACGCACTTACTGCGTCCAGAATTTTTTTTCATACAAACATGCATTATATTTCGGTGGAAAATGCAAAAATGCAATATATAAGGCGTGTTTGAAAAAAAAATTGTATCACCAACGACTTATAGGCCAGCCTGTGATTGTAGAAATATTTTTTTAAGATGTAGCTCAAGACACCCTATAATTAATATATACATTTTTTTTTATATCTTGTATAATAGATATATTGAGCTTGATTTTTTTACGAAAATTCTACAAAAATTATAAACCATTAAACGATAAACTCTAATAGCTAAGGCTACTGCCAAGCATCAGAAAAAGGGTCTATTTGAAATGAATTTTCTGGAAATATTTTCTTACAATGAAGGACAATGACGGTTGAAACTAAGACTTCAGGGTTTGTAAAACATTCTTCTTGAGACATTTTATTTCCATAGCCCGTATTAGATTCAAGTTCTTTTCCTAAATGTTGCCAATTTTAACGTTAAAATCGCAACTTTGACGTTTTGTGGAAAACCCCAATTTATTTTTCTTTAAATGCCTATAACTTTTTTGTCTTTTGACCTACAGAGCTAAATTTTGGTAGGTAACTTACCTATAAGGATGTAAACCCGCGTACAAAATGGTTGCCCTTACTTTGTTAATTCCGGAGATATAAATTTTTTTTTGAAAGAAAACACAAAATTTTCCAGGAGAACCTGAACCGGTTTTCCTGGCTAACGAACTTATCCAAGCCATTTGCAAAAGGAAGGAAGGTATATGTGTTCTGGGGGGCCTAATCAGCGCTCATTTGAAGAAATTTTTTCAAAATTCAAAAGTCTGGATCTCATTAGTGATTTTTTTTTATAAAGAAAATTCACTAAAAACTCACCTTACAGAAGTCCATGGAAAGGAGAAACTCCTTATCAAGACCGTTTCTCCATAAAAAACTTCCACTTTTCTCAATTGAGAAAAAAACGCTAAATAATAACGTTATCTGATTATTAGAATTAAATAAATAACTGAAACTGCTACCAAAGCATCACACAAAGGGTCTATTTTAAATGAATTTTCAGCAAATAGGTTAATAAAATAAAGAACAATGAAGATTGTAGCTGAAACTTAAGGCTTTCTAACTCCTTACGACATTTATACTGCATAGCAGTATTCATTTAGGTACTCTATCTAGAACATGTCAATTTTGACGTTTCGAATCGCGACTTTTGTCACGTTTTAAGAAGAAAAACTTAAAAGCTTATAACTTTTTTTTAAATTTTAACTTTTTATGATATAAACCCTCGTACCCAATATGGTTGCCCTAACTTTGTTATTTCCGGAGATATAAAAATTTTCCGAAAGAAAACGCAAAATTTTCCCGGAATTTTTTTAGTTATCGGTGTGATATATATATATATATATATATATATATATATATATATATATATATATATATATATATATAATTATAAGTCTGATAGAATAATTATAAGTCTGAAACCGACCTCGGATTTGGGTTCCGGGGGTCCTAAATAGCGCTCATTTGAAGAAATGTTTTCAAAAGTCGGAATCTCCTCATTAGTGATTTTTTTTTTTTTTTTTTTAAGAAAATTCACTAAACCAGGATACAAAACGGGAATTATAAGTAAAAATGTAAAAACGGGATAGCTGAAAATGTTCAGAGTAATTAAAATATTGCTCCTTATTGGTAGCTTGCTTGATGCTTGATACTACTGCGGACATGCCTGTACGAGAAGACAAAGTTCAATATGCTTTAAATTGAACAATTATTAAAGCGAAATGTCATTATTGAGCAGAGACTGCCACAAGGTATCAAGATGTACAAAAGAGCAAGCAATAAAATTATATTAATGCAATCGTGTCATACAAATATAATCATATGAGCAATTAAAAAGCATATCAGTTTTTGAAACATGCACAAACCGAAATTTGTAACTAAATCAAGGTTAAATATTTTATAGATATGAAAATTTTACGAGTGTGACTTTTTAAAAACGACATACCTGAACGAAACAAACATAACTTCTTAGCTCTGCATTGTCTTATTACTAATTAACGAAGTGATGTAAAAGAGGAATGTTGAAGATTTTCTGGTGTTTATATTGGCAGGCTTTCTTATCAAGAGGCACATGCTATAGCCAACCATCAGGATTTCAGAATGTGCTCATGCATGTAGATCTGACACGGAATAAACATAAGTCTATGGACAAAAGTGATGTCAGCGGCAAATTTCCTTGGCTAATAAAGTATAATATAAGAAGAATTATTAATATAGAAATAGGCGAGTTCTAAAACGTGTACTACGTTACAAATGTATTAAACTCATGGTGAAATTGTTCCAATTACGTGAAATTTTGTTATAAGTAGCATATTTAATGATTATCCTTATTTTACATACTAAACAGATTCTAAGACAGATTACAATGTGAACTGAGTACTTTAGAATTAAAAAAATATATGAAAAACTAATATTTTGTTAAGCTACATTCGGCTCTCAACACTGCCACTATTCTTTGAGGCATGTTCTCGATACAATTTTTTTTTTGCACATAGCTTTAATTGTCCACTATGGTTCCAGTGCTAAATGTTTCTTTCAGTCAGCTAGACCTTTGTTTTAATATTTTCTTACCTAAGTTCTCTTTTTAAGCTTTCTCAGACATTTTGATCAGGTTCATTTCTGGGGAACTCCCAGGTCATCGTACAAATGAAATTTGCTTGTTTTTCCAGAAATTTGATGATAGATTTGTCAGTATGGCAAGGAGCTCCATCTTGCATAAACACTTTTCGGCCATTTCCAAACCTTTAATTCATCAGTGGAATCAACTTATTCTTGTACTCGTCCTGATGCAGTGCTCTATGGACAACATAAAAGCGACTTTCTCTGTGGTTAACTGTTATGACATTTGTTTTGAACTAATTGATATTTTCATTAACGACTTTTCATTATGGAAAACTTAACATTTGTTTTGTTTTACAGAAAAAGCTCCTCAGTCAATATTTGTTGAAAGAGAAGGTGCTCCTGGTTATGTACTAAAAGAAGGTATAGAATTTCATTTGTACATCAACACTGCTCCCTGTGGAGACGCTCGCATATTCAGTCCACATGAGCAACATGATAGTGAAGATAAGCACCCCCACAGGAATTCTAGAGGACAGCTTCGTACAAAAATTGAATCAGGAGAAGGCACTATTCCCATAAAAGCTTCGAAACTAATTCAAACTTGGGATGGTGTATTGCAGGTAGGTTTACATTTTTTTTGTGACAAGCCTACATATTGTATTTGTTGATCTCGATAGTAGAGTTATAAGCTATTAATGTAGCGTTAAGCTTAACAATAGAGTGGGTATATTGTAAACACTTGTTTCTGGAATTTCATAAATTAGCACCATAAAATTGGGTGAATAGTAGAACTATTTTTTAACTTTGCTGCTTATTTTTAGCTGTTTTAATTAATTTTATAGCCCAAAGATAATATCACTTTGTCGTCACATCCATGACTTTCTCCAGCAGTTATTTTCGTTACATTGTAGCTTCCACGTCATCTAGTATATGTGTGTCCATCAAATGTCAGAAAATTGTGGGAGAATATGGTAAATGTGCTGGTTGTTGACCAGCCAAAATTGTTAGATTTGTAGATTGTGTGACTAGGTGTAGAGGCTTTTGGCCTCTCAGCACTGCAACCCTAAAGAGTCTTTTATTCATGATTCTTATTTTCTAATAGTTGCTCAAAATGTTGTTGCTCAAAATGTCTATTGTGTTTTTGGGTGTTAGTCACCTGTCCAAGGTGTTTGAGCCTTTTGTCTTTTCACTGTCTGCCTCGCCCATCTTCATAAGATAATTCCTTGCTGGGGAGTGTCCTGTGAAAAGTCACTTGATTATTCTCAAGTCATTCCTATTCAAGAAACAGTTCAGACTTATCTGTTAATGTTGGGATGTCCTTCTGCCTGCCTTAAGCTTGCTGTTTTTCTTCAGTATGGCAACATTTGGTTCTTCCCCCAAATATGAAGTTCACTTCTTACATGGCTTTTTGTTAGTTGACAATAGGGCTCTGGACCATTGAATGGTGTTGTTGCTGTCCTTTCTAAAAGGCTATCTGCTTCCTCTTTTCCTTCAATGCCTTGAGGACCTGGTATGAACATTGAAAATTTGTGGTTTGTTTGAGGTTCGATATAACATTTTTAAGAAGTTCGAAGTACAGCTGTGATCCTTCGATATACTATTTCCGAGGTTCGAAGTTCAAAGCAACATATTTGCTCGGGTCCGTTTATAGTTCAGTTCATACAAAGCATGGGTTGGCGCACCTTTAGCGACACCTGATTTTATTGGAAGTCTTACCAGCTCTAAGTGGTTGTTTCAGCTGGAAAATGAAGCCCTGCTGCATCGCCTCTATAGCAGAAACGAATGTTAAGTAAAATTGGCTTAATTTGATGGATTTTCTTCAATTTATATTTTAATTTTAAAAATAGTAGTTCTAAAGTCTTGAAATTTGTCAAAGTATCGTAGTATTTTTAAAATTAGTTAACATTGTTAACATTCAGTATTTGATTTTAGCGAATTTTTATTTTAAAAAAAACGTATCTGACCAAATTTTCTTTAAAAATTTAAAAAATATATTTTTCCGAAAAAAAATGTAGCAAAAAATAACAAACTTATTTTGATGAAATTTGTTTGGAATGTTGCCCTCGTAAATAGCTTACTACATACCAAAACTCAACTTTATAGGTTTATAGAAAACTGAGTTATGCAAATTTGAAGCATTTAATGAAATTCGCTGCCATAAGACACTTGCTGCGTCCCGAAATTTTGTAATAAATAATGTCAACTGAATCCCTCTCTCTTTTCTTATTGCAAGTGCTATTACCTGTACAAATATAAACGGCGAAAACTCACACACTTATTTGTTTTAAGCCTCAGCTTTTTTATTAATCTTGTTTAATTACTAGTTTATATTCGAGGTCGGGTCAATAAGTCCGTGACTTTTTAAATGAAACACAGGTTTTTTGACAAAAAAATCATTTTATTTCTCAACATAGTCTCATTTGAGCTCTATACACTTCATCCAACGTTTATCCAATTTTTTTTATCCCTTCCAAAAAATAAGATTTGTCGAGGTCCTCAAAATAGGTATTTTTTTATAAGATAATTTCATCATTGGAGTCATCTCTTTCCGCCGAGCCATTTCTTTAAGTTTGGAAACAAGAAATAGTCACTCGAGGCTAAATCCGGAGAATAGGGCGAATAAGGAAGCAATTCGCAGCCCAATTTATGCAATTTCGCCATGGACACTACCCATGTGTGCACCCTTGCATTGTCTTGGTGGAAAACAACTTTTTTCTTGTGCCTAGTACGGTCGTTTTTTCTTCAAATTATCGTGTAATCAGTCCACTAAGTTGGTATAATATTCACCATTGATTGTTCTTAGGTAATCGATGTGGATTATACTATGTGCATCCCAAAAAACTGTCACGACGAATTTATTGGCTGACAAATCCACCTTGGCTTCTTTGGCACCGATTCACACAGAGAAACTCACTGTTTTGACTGCTGCTTGGTCTCTGGTGTGTTATGGTGAATCCTTGTGAAATGGCGCAAAAACTCGTCCCTCCCTATTGCTGTTAACAACGCCAAGCACTCCTTCGAAGTTGTCACACGAATGCGTTTATGGTCGATTGTGAGCAAACGCGGGACCCATCTTGTGGATAGCTTTCTCATACCAAAATGATCATGCAAATTCGAAACCACTGAGCCATGTGATATGTCTATGGCTTCCACAATCTCCTGCACTTTCCACCTCCGACCAACACCATATCGTGAATTTTTTCAATTGTTTCGGGTGTAGTGACCTGAACTGGGCGTCCAGAACATTCGGCGTCATTTGTGCTTGTACGGCCGCAACGAAATTCAGTAAAACAATTTTTTATGATGGAAATTGATGGTGCAGAGTGCCCATAGTATTTATCAAGCTTAGCCTTGGTTTAAGTGATGGTTTTTTCGCAAAAAATAATGGTTGATGAGCACACCAAATTCATTTTTTTTTTATTTTCGATATAACTCAAGAGGTCTGCTTTTAATGGCTATCTAACACAAACTAAATGACGCAGCTTGTTCAAAATTTGACAGGAGTCAACTGACCAGTGCTTGTTGACAGGAGCAGTGTTGCCCTTTCTGTGAAGAGGCGGGAAATTCAAAATGTCACGGACTTATTGACATGCCTTTATATATATATATATATTAAACTTGTTACATATTTCACGGTTATTTTATATGGAATGCGGATGAACTGTTAATACCATTACGTGGAATAACCATATGTTCAATTGGCTGCTTGCGAAATGGTAAGATATTGCTTAGAGGTGTGCGAAGCTTCGAAATTCCGAACCGAACCCGAACTCGAACCGAACCTTCGGTTCGAAAATATGTTCGCACAAGCGATGTTGAAGTAGTTCGAAGTTCGAAATATGTAATTCTTCAACATAGTTCGAAGTTCGTTGCTCAAAAATACTTCGAAATTTCACTTTACAGGCATTGAATGTTGCCAAAGGTAGCGAAATTGCGGCCTCTTTAACTCGGTAGCGGCGCTTTAAACTCGTTATCGGTCTCATTGAGTCGATAGCGTAATTTCAGGAGATTTCACTCATGCATATTTTTGACAGTAGATGGGATACATTGAGACACGACGGAGCCATTTAGCAATCACATAATTATTTTACTTGTATATTCTAGCCTCCCAACACCTATTTCAGTAACATTATAATGGCGGTGTTCGAAGGCGATCGGTAACGTAAATTTTCAGAATTTGAGGATAATTGTAGATTGTCTTTGGAAAACACTGGTTTCAACATTCTTTATTACACAGTGAGTCAAAACAGTTAAATATTCACAATCAGGAGACAGTTCAAACTTGTAAGTGGTTATTTTATACCTATCATCCTCACTTTGAACTCTCTCAATCTGTTTACTAAAACTGAAAAATATTTTTTGTTTTTGTGTTTTTGATTTAACGTGGACCCATCTTCACAATGATCAGCACCGGAAGACATTTTCACCCAATCAACATGCAAATTTATCAAACCCTTCTTTTTTGAAAATGTTACAATATTCCTAAATTTTGTATTTAAGGAAATGATATATGAACACTGAAAAATTTTGGGTAGTTCGATGTTCGATTTTGAATTTCTAAGAAGTTCGAAGTTCGACTGTGAACCTTAGACATACTATTTCAGAGGTTCGAAGTTCGAGGCAACATATTTGCTTAGGTTCGTTCATAGTTCGGTTCGAACAAAACATGGGTTCGCACACCTCTAATATTGCTCCATGTTTTTGTGAGTATGGTAGGCTTAATAAATAATCTGGTGTTTACTTTTTTCGTGTGTTCTATAAGCATGTTTGGTATTTATTCTTGCTCTTTCTTTATTTTTGTAATTACAACCATAGTTGCTGGCTTCTTAGCAGCTATGGTTGACAAAAACCTGGCAACAATCCACTAATTGTGTGTTCCCAGCAACAGCGGCCATGAAAGCCTAAAATCATCATGTAATATTTGATGGCAATAAATATTATAGAGGTTGTAAATAGATAAATAAATATTTTATTAACCACTTTGGGCACAGTACAGCCTAACTAGCATTAAAGTGATGTTAACTAAGACCGGAACTTGAAATGAGTGATTCTACAACTCTGTGGTGTAAACTTTATTATACACATTAGCAGTGACAATTACGCAATATTCATCACTTTTTTTTCCCCCTCAGGGCTCATCCGCGGCCTTGCCACCCCGATAGCACTGCAATCTTTGGTTGATTGTGCATACCCTTAGTCTTACTCCACCCATTCCAAAATCACTGTGCCTTGAACTAGTCTGCACAGCAATTGGTAGGGTGAAGTTTTATATTGCCCTGTCTCCGGTCTAGACTGACTGTAGATCAGTTGTCTTTTGCGGTCCAGAGCTTTACATTCGCACAAGATGTGCTGGGCTGATTCCTCCCCCTCACCGCAAAGTCTGCATGCGTGATCCCCTTCGAACTGCCCCATTTTATGCAGGTGTTTCTTGACGGCCATGTGTCCCGTCAAGAGACCTGTTGTGTTTCTGAGCTGTCCAGTGCTAAGATTTAGCAGCTCCACAGCTCTCTTTGAACTGGGTCCGTCAATTATTGACTTCCCATGTCTAAGCCCTGGACAGTCTGCCCAGTACACCTTGTGTTGGTTTCTGACCCAGGACTTAATGGCTCCCCTGGCAGTGCTCTTTGTCACGCCCAGAGCCAGTTCTGGTCCCATAAATGGGTCTGCTGACCCTCTCTACGCGAGACTGTCAGCTTCTTCATTGCCTTTGACCCCCGAGTGCCAGGTCGCTCGTCTCGTCTCTGCACTCAGTCACCAGCCAGGAATTTACCCGTGGGCTACTTAGTGCCTGGCTGTCTGTGGCTATGAGGATCCGCTTGTTGGTGTAGCCCCTCCTCTTGTTCTCCTGCACACAGTGCAGGATGGCGTACATTTCGGCCTGAAACACCATTGCATGGGCTCTGAGGGAAATACTATGACTTACCCTCGGTCCTTCAGAGTAAACACCTGCTCCCGTCCCACGCTCCCCGCCGCATCCGTCCGTGAACCAGTCGAGCGCGTCCCGTGGTATGCCCAGCGTCTCCTCCCACCATACCTCGCGGTTGGGGATTTCCACTGTAAAGTTGTTTTTCCTGCACATTCGCGGGCTCGCGAAGTCTGACCTCATTTCAAGCATGGGCTCCTTCACGATCTCCTGAATTTTGCAGTGGCCCCTGAAGCCTGGGTTGATCTTCAGTCTACCATTGCAGGCTAGTCTGTATAGTCCTAGCCTGGCCTCCCCCATAATAACTAAGTGTAGGCGGGGCAGATCCAGCAACACCTCCATGGCGGCTATTGGGGTTGAAGACATGGCCCCTGTGATGCCTAGGCAAGCCATCCTTTGGATCTTGCCTAGTTTTTGTTTGGCACTGGATTGTATCTTAGGCCACCAGACCAGTGCCGCGTATGTTAATGATGGTCTGACCACCCTTGTGTACAGCCAGTGGGCCATACTAGGTCTTAGTTCCCACGTTTTTCCATATAGCCGCCTAGTGACGGCTAAGGTCATGACTGCCTTACGCAGTATTTTTCCAATAAATTCACCACTTACAATTACTTCTAAGGTAACTTCTTAGTTGCTTTCAAAGTATTAGAAACATCATCGTTACTCATAGAACGACTCAAAAGTTCCGGTAACTTGAAGGTAGCAAACGACAGTAACCAAAACTATCTTCTGTTACTGAAGGCTATATGAAACCTACAGCCACTTTTAAGTAGCAATAATGGTTTCCGGTCTCTTTATATTACACCTAATAGTTGTGGAACTTTTTGGTGATGTGTTCTGATGGCAGTCACGTTTCCGCTACCCGAATAAGTAAATTTTACTATTTGTAGCTACAGTAACATAGTAGTAACCCTTCAAATTCACTATAAACAATTTTTGCATCACAGCAGCATTGTTGATGTTATGCAAGTCTAGTAGAGTGCTCAATTCCAACAATAATGCCATACATCAATAAATCAAATCACTTGACCATCAAACAAAAGTTTACAGGCATTCTCTATCATTTTACAGGAATTTGAGAAGTGAGACAGGCAAAAACAGCAGTCTAAAATAATATAATACTGTTATGAACGAAGGTGGTGCCACTACTGTCAGCAAACGTCAGTGATACATTAACTACAAATGGGGAGAGTTGTTCCCAAACGGAATATCAAACAATTTACAAAAAAAAAAAAAGATTATTCGTGTTTGTTTAATTAAAACAACAATATACAATGAAATATTAACTTATCTTGTTTTTCATAAAGCACTTTCCTTTTCTCTAAAAAAAAAAAATAATAAAAGTTATCACAAACAAAACACAACACAAGACTCATGTAAACCACAAATTCAAACTTAATGAGTACTCGTGTTTTCTCTAATAAAAAAATTCGGGGTGCAGCAAGTGCGTTATGATAGTGAATTTTTATTAAATGCTTCAAATTTGAATAGCTCAATTTTCTATAAACTTAGAAAGTTTAATTTTGGTATGTAGTAAGGTCTTTCCTGAGGCAAGATATCCACCAAATTTCATTAAAATAGCTTTGCAATTCAAAATTTGAATAACTCAATTTTCTATAAACTTAGAAACTTGAATTTTGGTAAGTAGTAAGGTCTCTCCTAAGACAATATATCCGTAAAATTTCATTAAAACAGCTTTGTAATATTCGGAGCAAAAAAATTTTTTTTAAAAGGAAACTCAAAATTTTCCCGGAAAACCCCGTCCACTTTTCCTGGACAACGAACTCATCCAAGCGATTAATAAAAGAAAGGCACTTGCCGAGTTTCATCGAAATCGGTTAATTATTTTTTGAGTTATCAGATGGATATATTGTAACCGGGGACTTTTCGTCAGACCTTATAGAGTCAAAAGCTCGTTACTCTTTATTTAACAAAATAGCTAGTATCTCTACTTTCAAAAGGTTAGAGTAAGAATATAATTAAGAAAACCCTTTAATAAATAATTAATGTATGCCTTACAAAAAAAAAAACAAAAAAAAAAGAACTACCAGGATAAATCTTTTACAAACAATCTCTATAGTGAGCACAATTCCTCCTCTACCCTATTTTTTTTTATTTTATTTTTTTTTTTTTTTTTTTTTTTTAAGTAAACATAAATAATTTACATTACCGTTTTCTCCAAGTATCAGAAAAATACAATTATTGTTATTTTCTTTTGATTGGTTAGGGTGGCGTGTGCCTATTTGAATTTTCATTTTTAAAAGTTGTTCTTATCGACCACTTAAAACCTTGGGCCCTTTATTACATCCAGAGAATCGAATAAATGTTAATAAAAAGGTTAAATCTCACCCAGTCTCCTTATACTTTTTTTATCGTTCAGCAGCCTCTCTTTTTCTACATTTGACACTTATTCCAACACAAAACACATAATTTTACCCGAAAGAGGACCCTTGCTACTCTGGTAACTGTTCCGAACTTAATGCCTATTTTCATTTTCATTTTTACTCGTCGCCAATCCAAGTTTTTTTGTGTCTATCTCTCATTTTCCATCGTAATCATCACATACGTAAACACTTACCGAACCCCTGGCCCAGTTTCTTTCAACTTACTATGCTGCGTTGTCGTTTTTAATTTCCAGCTGCACATTGAAACTATTGTATATATTGGCAAACTAATTTTTAATATAAAACATTTATTAGCGAATTTTCAGAAGGAAAAATTTCTCTTTCTCTAAACTGATTACCTTCATTAAAGTTAAATACTGTAAATGATGCTCATTTGCAATATATATATATATATATATATATATATATATATATATATATATATATATATATATATATATATATATATATATATATATATATATATATATATATATATATATATATATATATATATATATATATATATATATATATATATATATATATATATATATATTGAAACTGACCCCGGATATGGGTTCTAGGGGACCTAGTTCGCGCTCATTTGAAAATTTTTTTTTACAAAGTCCCACCATCGATACCTCTATTAGTGAATTTTTTAAAATAAAAATTCACTAATAAGGATATATAATGTATTATTGACAAATCTTGTTTTCCATAAAGCACTTTCTTTTCTCTTCAATCACAAACAAAGCATAAGATAAGACACATGTAAACAACAACCTAAAACTCTGTTAGGTTAATGACAGATGACAGGCAAAGTACAGAATTTCGAAGCCATAGAGTGGTGAGGAGAACTCTAAACACCCATTTAATAGATTACGACGTAGCCCTTACTTCAAAGTAACTATACAATGTTAAGTCATAGTCACTTGGTTGCTTTTAATAAAAGTAACTTTAAAGTTCCGGATTTTCAGTGTTCACCACCAAGACTAGCGGTAACTACTTTCAAGTTCCATATTTTAGTGAATGCAACTTCAAAGTGTTTGTTTTGAAATGTGCCATTTTGTAGGTGGAGATTTACAACTTTATTACCTCCACTGTTAGGATGGATATCTAAAAATTAATTTATTGCTATTTTTGCAGTTATCACAGCAATTTTTATAACATTATTAGTTTCATGTATAGAAAAGTACACACATTATTAGTTTTATGTATAGAAAAGTAAACTATAATCCAAATTTCAGCACTGTGAGTGTAATGATGTGAAATGTCACTATTACGTGATATATAATTTTTATTAAAAACTGCAAATTTCGAAGGAGCGTAATTTCTAGGTGCACAAATCATTATATTTTGTCAGTAAGCTTGCATTCATTTAGATTTAAACACTCAGCATGTCCAAATATAAAGCATCAGGAATCTTAAACTTTTTTCTTTTAACTTCTTTTATATTCTTTTATCTCCCTATACACTTGCTGTTTACTAAAAATATATCTTAAAATTAAAACTTACATACTCCACTCACACACACACACATACGCGAGTGCATATACACTCATGTATACGCATTGATGTCAATAGGCTTTATACGTCCAGTACCTAACACTATGTGCAGGACAGAAAATGCACATTATCTCTCATGTGCACATACACACATATACATATGCATGCACACATCTACGCTACAAGTTGTTGCAGGAGAAACACTGGGACACTTTTCACACCAATGGAGCCTGTCATGGTGACTTTTTAACATACTGGGGAGGCTGCAGTCAAAAGAGGTTAACACAACGAAAGACACAAAGGAACTTACTTTTATCTCTCTAACTATACAGACTCTGCAGACCAAATCAAAGAAGTTAAACCTTCCTGAGGAAAACCAATAAAAGGATATCGACCATCCTCACGAAAGCTAAGAAAGTTTAGAAATTTCCTTCGCACTGATTCTAGGCTTGCGACATGTATCTCATAAGTAGGAGCCCACACAACTGAGCCACATTAAAGTCGGGACCTAACCAAACAACGAAAGAGCAAGGGGAGGGTGTAAATCTGTGAGAAAATTTTGCTGTTTCTTATCAGAAACCCAAGAGTTTTGTAAGCAGAACTGACAGTCTGCTCATAGTGTGGTTTAAAAGATAGAGTACCATCAAAAACAATTCCAAGGTCCCTAACTGTCCCCGGGTGATCAAGTGGAAGCCCTCTTATATTGTACCCGAAAGTAATTGCGTGCTTATTTCGAGTAAAGGACATCACACAACACTTGGAAACGTTCATAGAAAGACCACTCCAACAACACCATTCATCAAGGATCTGAAGACTGTTTTGGAGCTGCAAACAGTCACTAACACTTGAAATATTTGCATAAATCTTAATATCATCTGCATACATTAAAAAAGCAACATGCAAAACATGTTTAACTGGGTCAATAAATATATTAAACAGTAATAGACCGAGTATGGAACCCTGCGGCACTCCCGAAGCTATGTGATAAGTGTCAGACTTGAAGCCCCCAACCTCAACAAATTGCCTCCTTCCATCCAGGTAAGATCTGAACAAGTCAAGCAAGCCCTCGGAGAATCCGATAGCCCTCATCCTGTCAAGTAGAACAGAATGATTTAGACAATCGAAGGCCTTAGATAGATCAGTATACACAACATCAACCTGTGAAGAGCGGTCGAGAGCGGACGCAATGAACTGTGTAACATCAACTAAATTCGTTACAGTCGATCTCCCTGGAATGAAACCATGCTGAGAAATAGAGAGTCTGTTTTTAATGTGAAACAGTATTCGCCAAAAAAGGCAGGCCTCGCAAATCTTACAGAAGACACATAGTATGGCTATTGGTCGATAGTTTGATGGATTACCACTATCCCCCGCCTTGAAGACAGGGAGAACTCGTGACAGCTTCCAAATCGCGGGGAATGAAAAAGCGTATAAGCAGGTGCGCACCAAGAAGCCAGGAACTAGATCAGGTCCAGAGGACATGTTAGCCTTCATTCTCTTAGCAGCTGTAATAATTTCATCATCTGTAAAGTCATCAACAAAAAACACTGTGATGTCACCCGAAGCCAGGCTGGCGGCTGTAGGTGATGAGGTGGATGTGGAACCAGAACATCCTGTAAAATAAGAAGCAAAACTGTCAACTGCCTGTTGCTGGTTAGATGAATTCCCAATAGAAAAGTTTTGACGGCGCCGAGAAGAGCAGTTCCAGAATTTTTTAGGATTAGACCTAATCTCTCTTTCAACTCTCTGAAAGTAGTTTACTCGAGAAAGATAAATGTATCTCTTAAGTTTTTGTCTCAGCTCCCTAAATCTATCCAGTTACTCCACATTTCCAAACTTCTTTTACATGAGAGCTGTACTTCCATATCAGTGGTAGCAGTCACACATGCATCATCTGCAAATATTGTTAGCAGACCTTCACTTACAACCCATGGCATATCATTCACGAATAACAACAGAAGAGGTGCAAGTACAGAACCTTGTGGGACACCCAGATTTTCACTGTAACGGTCAGAATAGTAATCAGCAAACCTTACCCTTAAAGACCTCCCACTCATAAAGGATTTTATCCACTCCAAAAACAAGCCTCGAACTCCAAGTGAATATAATTTCTGGCTAAGTATCATAATGTCCACAGTGTCAAATGCCCTTGAAAGGTATAAAAATATACCAACATATGTAGTTACCTCGATTGAGGTTTCCATACACATAATTCATCAGCTCCAAACAAGCGCTTGTACTTTAATACTAACTTGTTTTGTCTTTTATTGTATTTGATTACTTTTTTCTTTTTAGGGGGAGAGATTGCTTACAATGTCATGTTCTGATAAAATTTGTAGATGGAATGTGCTAGGGCTACAAGGAGCACTGTTGTCACATTTCATGGAACCTATTTATTTGAAATCCATAGTTTTGGGAAGCTTGCTTAGAAGATCGCATCTGTACAGGTATGCTAACTTTAAAATATGCCTTTATATGTCATTTACTTACTCAATAACTTTACATATTTCAGAGCTGTATGTGGAAGAATAGAAAACACTGTTCAGGGTTTGCCTCCACCATATTTATTAAATCGTCCAAGCATGTATTTGGTAACGTCGTCAGAAACAAGACTTCCATCAAAAGCACCAAACTTTTCAGTAAACTGGATTCAGGGTTATAATGTTGAAATTATAAATACATCAAGCGGAAAACCAGAACTCGGCGTTTCTAATACTAACATTTCTCAAGTGTGCAAAAAGATTCTTACACAGAGGTTTACAGATGTTTGTAGTAAGTTGCCTACGATGACTGGAATTGAAAAAAATATGCCACCATCATATGGTGAGCTCAAAGAGGCTGTACCCAATTATCAGGTATGTTTTTTTTAATGTATTCAACCAATTGAGGTGTTAATAATTTTACAGTGTACAGCAGAAATATTGACCCAAATGAATTTGTTTCTATTTAATTTCTTAAAACTTTTATTCTTTGTGGGAGTTCTTGCATATTTTTGAACCCAAAATGCCTTCGAGACAGTTTTGTGGACAATGGGATTTTTGTATAAATGAACATTGAAATGTAAATAATGGAAAGGTAAAACTTTGCAGGTAAATTGCCCATTAAAAAAATAGAAGTAGATACATGCAGAGTTAATAATAATAATATTTATTAACACACTTGGCATTTTACATAATATACAAAGAAAAAATGTAGAAATTTAGACAAACAACAGATTTAAAACTCTATATGTGCATTTGCTCTAAACTGGCCATATGACATGCCAAACATAACTGAACAAAAGTTATTGCTACTATTAACTATAGTTACTCGATAGAAATAGATGGACATATGCGTAAACGCTTTCCGAGACTGTTGCCATATTTAGGCTGTTTTCGCATTGAAGTTGAATTCGTTTCCATGCGCTAGTATGCAACTTATTGAATTTCTTGTATTTACAGTGTCAATTGTTAGTTAAAAGGTGAGTAATGGTATCCCGCTAAGTAGTATATTGCATTTATGTTGAGTATTAGTCGGTTTTCTTTATTTTTATGCAATAAATACGCGAACCGCTTCTACCAGAATTATCCGTGCATCACTAGAACCAATGTGCGTCGGTAGAATCAAGGTGCGTCGTACATGATTTATCCATTGTATATTTTGAAACTTTCTAATTCCATTAATTACCGATGATCATTTCGAAAGTAATGAAACCGAAATATTAATTTTATATATATATATATATATATATATATATATATATATATATATATATATATATATATATATATATATATATATATATATATACATATACACACCACGCCTCTCAGAGATAATTAATAACAGGTCTAAATGTTGAAAATGTTCCTTGGTTGGATTCCATTTGAAATTTCAAGCAGCTCCACAAATAACAATACGATTGCATCTGCTATTTTTTTTACTACTATTGCTATTTTTTTTTAATATCAAAATTGTTCGTTATGTCAGTATATTTGTAGAGTTTTTTTTTTGCGAACCGTGTCTTCCATGAATGATAACTTAATATTAGGATGATGATATAATCTAGTTAAAATAGGAAATACAGGCCAGATGATAATCCGTTTGAATGTTTATTAATTATGGATGTCTGGTTGTACAGCTGTTGGCTGCAGTAATTCTGTGAGGAAAAGTTTTTTATAAAAGTCTTTCCAGGAGACCCTGCACGTAGAAGTATTTGGGCTGATAAAATTAAACGGGTTGGATGGAAACCTACAAATTATTTAGCCCATTGTGAAGTTCATTTTGATGCTGACTCCTGGGAGGTTACTAGAATAGACGGAAAACGTGAATTAAAATTTAACACAGTACCTACAGTATTCACTTATGCTAAATTAAAGCCAAAAAGGGGTGACAACTCACTCACGTAGCCAGCCACTGGTGCATCTGCTGGACGAGGGCGGAAGAGCAAGTGATTTCGGCCCCTCCTTCCGTCTGCGCCATGTGTCAATTAAAACAAACAATCACAGTCAGTAGAGATGGAAAATTCGGATCTTTTCGAAAAGTCGGATCACCGGCTCCGGATCTTTTTGAAGATCCGGATCCTTGAGCCTGTTCTTGAATGTCAATAAGTCTCTGTCTCATGTGACTGTGACTTATACATACTGCTTCAGTAAGATCGACCAAAACAAAAGAGGTGATCAAGAGCTAGAACGTATTATACAGATTAAAATATATATCCAAGATTATATGAATGTGTTAAAAAAAGATTGTCTTAACGGGTTTAATTCATGGTGGAAACTAAATCCTACAGTGTCTGAACACGAGAATTCTGAGAACCATCTCTCCTGTTTTTATAAATGGAAAATCTTGGAAAATGGATTGAGGCTGCAAAAAACTATCGACCATGAACTTGATCTTATTCTTTTCCTGGCACGTCAAAATCTTCCTCTTAGAGACCATAGAGAGGGGGTTTCATCAGACAGCTGAGGGAATTTTTTAGAATTAGTTAATCTATTGTTGAAATATGACCCAGTGCTAAAAGAACGTATGTTAAGAATTGAACATGCTGTCGCCTGTACAAAAAGGAAACAGGTAGATTCCTATTTATCCAAAGACATTCAAAATGAGTTCATCAGCAGTTCGGGAAAAGTCGTGAAAAATAACATTTTGGACGACATAAGAAAAGCGAAATATTTCGCAATTCTTTTCGATAGCACTCCAGACATATCACATGTTGATCAGATGAGTTATGTGATCAGATATGTTCATATTGAATGCGATCAAGTTGAAGTAAAGGAATCATTTCTAGGTTTCTTCCCAACAACTGGAAAGACTGCGATCGACTTCTGAAAATATCCTTACGCAGCTGAAGAGTGATAACTTGGACATACATCTATGTCAGGCTCAAAGATATGATAACGCTGCAACCATGGCAGGAGCTCATGGTGGTGTACAAGCAAAAATCAAAGAACACAATCATAAAGCGTTGTTTATGCCTTGTGCTAATCATTCGCTAAATCTGTGTGGAGTGCACTCTTTCGGGAGTGTTAGTTTAAGTGTAATTTTTTTTGGAACAGTAGAAAGAGTTTACACCTTCTTTTCGTCATCCACACATCAATGGAAATTTCTAATGAAAAGTGTAGGCATATCGATCAAAAGACTAGTAGAGACAAGATGGAGTGCACATCACGGCACTGCTAAACCATTGAAGAATAATTTTGAGAAACTTGTATCAACACTCACGAAGACATGTGTGATCCCAGCAGCAGCAGAGAAAACGCCGACACACGAGAAGGAACATCCACACTCTTACCAGCTTTGTGTGACTTCAGTTTTTTATGTTACCTTTCTTTTTGGTGTGAAGTCGTAAAAGAAGTTAACCAGACACAAAAGTATATACAAACATCTGGGCTATCACTGGAAAAGTGTGTCCTAAAAATCAAAGCCCTAAAGATGTTTCTTCGGAACCAACGTATCCAAATAGTGGAAAGAGCTATTTCCTATGCAATTGAACAATGTGAGGACTTGGATATTTTGATTGAAAGAAGAGGAAGGAGGAGATTTCGAAAACTTATGCCATGAGAAATGACCCAAGACGCTGGACTAACAGTGCCAGAAGAGCTGCAGAGAGCTATGTTAGAATGTCTTGATAGATTTTATGGAGAACTAGACTATCGTTACAAGGCAATGGATGACATTCTCATAACATGTTGTTCAGCCTAAAACTGTGCTTACGTCAACAGAAGAACAACTTCGCGGTATAGTTCCAAATCTGACAAAAATCTCTGATGAATTTTCTGCAGGGGGCATTATTTTGAAGATTTTACGACTGAGGCACCATTTGGAAGCCGCCAGCATTTCTTTCCAAGAAGCGGTCCAATGGACCTTGGAGCTTCTGAAATTCATTGGGACTATTCAGAGTCTGTCCCGAGTCTAGCACTGTGTCTAAGATTTTTTTAACCAATTGTGTTTTGATGGCTTCTTGTGAAAGATGTTTCTCAAAATTAAAATTGATAAATCTTACTTAAGATCTACAATGAGCCAAGCGCGACTTACCAAGCTTTCCATATTGTCCATTGAAAAGGACAGGAAAGTAAGTTTTGATAATGTGATCGAATATTTTAGAAAAATAAAGTCACGTAAGCATGTTTGGTATTTGATTTGTGGTTTTATTTTGGGGGTGCTCAATAAAAAACCACCGCGGGTGCCAACCTATGCTATGCCGCCACTGAAACCACCAACAGGCGAGTAGTACATAAGAGTAATGAGACCTTGTCATAGCTGAATACTACTAATGTTGAAGGTTCTTCAAACATAAATTAGTCACTATCGAGTGAGTGGTCATATCTATCTTCGAGTAGTACAAATGAGAAAGTATGGAAACACAATAAGTTGGCAATAACAACCAAACTAATAAAGCAAAACATGAGAAAGACGCAAATCATTAACAAAATGTAGGTGAAATTGGGGCAATTCAAAAAGTCTTCAGAAATATAAACAATTCGCAGGACTGCTGAAAAAATATATTTCACGAATATCGGATTTCTTCTATGCAAAGAAAAAATTCCAAATGGATGAAATGGTGCAATGATACAGTAAAAGAAGCTATTCCATCGAATTTTGCATGTGGATTCTCCGGCTACGATTTATTAAGGAAGCAAAAGTTTCCACTATGTTCTTTAAGAATACTTAGCAGAAGGCTAGAAGGTTTTAAATTTGGTCCTGGATTTTTACACGAAGTTATAGTGTTCTTGAAGCTCAAAATTATGCATTTCAAAACGGACCAGGAGAAAGATTGTGTTTTAATCATTGATGAGATGGCGATAACTTCTGCTAAAGTGTCTGACGCTTCAACAGGCAAGTTTAATGTTACACAATGAATGTTACACTTCTTGAGCACACAGGACTCTCCACACATGCTTTCATCTTTATGATAGGTTAACATATAATACTCTAAATGGTTATTCGGGTCCTTAATTATGTCGTATTTTAGGTGGCATATCCTCAAAAGAGGTTAAAACGAAACCACATAGTTTATGGACCCTCCCTAAGTTGTTTGCACACGTCTCAGATACGATTATGCTCAATACGACATTTCAACAAGAGTGTTTTACGTTTGCTTAATTAAACTTGTTCTAAAATCGAAATGAATGCACCATTTTAGATATTTCTTTTTTCACAATATTATTTGATGTTGTCTTTATTTTATGTCCCATATGTTACCACATATTTTGATTTTAATTCTCGTTGCTCGAAAAAAGTAATTCAGCAGAAGACTTAGTTTTTGTTATTTATGTTTCACACATTATCCTAGACGACCAAAAATTTGTTAGTAGAACAATATTTAAAACGATGAATTCATTTAGAAAAAAATAATTTTTGATATCCATCAATTAATAACGATGATATCACGAGTTCAATTTATCTATTTTGTCGCTGAGTTTGACCGAGAACTTCATTTTAGCCTAAACATTGAGGCTCTCACTATATGTCTTAACTATCTATATCTAGTAACTATACTATTAAATAGTCTACTCAGAGGGCTGTATTTTCCATAGTTAGTTCATTGGAATTCACTACCCACCATGCCAGGATTACGAACAGTACATGGACAATATCTTATTCTGAATTGAGATAGGATATCGCAGCTATCAAGTCCATTGGTAACTTTGTAAACAAAACATAGGTCGAAGAGAATACTCCTAGTATGAAGGGAATGTAGACCAAAGTAAGAAAGCAATAAACTGTAACTATAATCATAAAAGCACGCTGAATTTTTATAACACAAAGTTTTGACAAATTTTTGCTAAACATTTTCAATTATATCAACATGCACAGTGTAGTGAGGTGACCAAATCACCTGACAATCAAATAAAGATCGTATAATCGATGAGTAGGGGATGGTCATTGTACGGACACTGCTAAAATATTAGTGATTCTAGTTATCAAACCCAATGCACTGCATCAATGTGAAGTGACATCTTAAGCTGTGAATCCAATGTGACTCAGATCACCAAAAGTATCAATCCACCTCAAGGAGATCCCATCTATGAGATAATAAGAATCTGCAGTGGTAAACTGAGAGGTAGCTCTATGGAAAAACGCCATGATAAAACACTTATTTATATTCAATTCATTTGTATGGCACCAAGAAGACAAGGGCAATATCATTGATGAATATGTTGAATAGAAGTGGCCCAAGGTGTGAACCTTGTGGAACCACAGAAATAACATGTATAAGATCAGAGTAACTCCCACTAACTTCAATCCGGATGGTTCTGCCTTCAAGATACGAATGGAGCCATGCCAGCAGCAGATGTCTAATGCCATACGCATATAATTTCTGAATTAACCAAAAATGATTTACAGAATCAAAAGCTTTGCTGAAATCAGTATCTGCATATACTCTCACCACCACTTTCTAATGATGAAATTATATTATTAGGAAAATAAAACAAGTTTGTTGCAGTTGAGCTACCCCTACAGTACCCATGCTGTTCTTCAACAACATGTTTGAAGGAAAATTTGAGAATCGGCATCACAGTCATCTCAGCTACTTTTGATAAGACGGACCTGATATTTTTGAATTTAAGATTTAAATCTTTATGTATTTTTTGTTTGTTTGAATAATTCGACATTGACTTACATAATAAATAATTTACATCTGCAGATACGGGCACACCACACTTAGCATTTTTTTGATATCTAATGTGTAATTGTATAAACATATTTATTTCATGTCTAATGATACGGACATGACACATATAGCAATAGCCACAGCCTATGTGTATAAATATTGAAACTGACCCTGTGTATGGACTCTAGGGGTCCTAGTTTGTGCTCATTTGAGAAAATATTTCCAAAATTTAACAGTCTCTATTTTATTAGTGAAATTAAGGAAAGGACAAAAATTTGTTAATAAAACGAGATGACAGTCTCAAGTAGTGATCAGTATTTATGAGCAACCTTCAAGCGTACGACTGGAGTGCCATAAGGATTTTGTATTCAGAAGAAGAATATAAGTATTTATATGTGATATTGTTTGACTGCAGATACTCCGAGATTTTAATTAAAATCTAGTGAAAACAACAATATTCCATGGTTGAGAAACATACTGGATGCGTTGTATACTGTTTCTTTTTAAAACTGAGGAATCACAATCAGCTTACCAGGCATACTAGATAATGTACGGCAACATACAAATTAACAAACACAGCTGTAATTAAGATAAAATTCAAAATTCAAGCAATCCTCGAAAAGCTGCATGAGATATTCAAGCAAAGAAATTACAGCACCTCATAAGACAAATGGGAATATTTCCAGGCAACTTCAATGCATTTTTTAAATAAATGTGGGAAATGTAAACGATTCTCAAAAAAACTTTTTTTATATGGAAGGAAACTAAGTGCACAGCAGGTTTTAAACATCACAAATGTATTGAAAAACAAAGGAAAACCGAAGACATCAATGATGAGTGTATGTCAAGATGGTGAAAAAAAATCTTAATTTTGGTCTCTTAGGGTAATTTTAGTTGAGTAGCCGCAGGAACTTTTTTATGACAAAAGACTCCGAGAAATAAATAACAATAATATTTCATTTGGGGCCATATTTCTAACAGATGTATGTTTGTGGATGTGTTTTTGGTTGTTTTTTTTTTGCCTCGTATGTTTTGAGAATATAAAATTATCATAGATTTAGATGTAGATTATTATTGGCAACAAAAAGTATTGTTAGATATACAGCTGTGTGAACCCAAGGTTCATAGATTAGATAGGTTGTCTGGTAACTCTGAGAGGGGTGAGGAAGGCACTACTTCATATGTATGACATATGTGGATAACTCCTATAGTTTCAGATTACGTTTTGGTGTTTTAAATAACATTTATTAGAAATGTATGTAACTTTTAATGTGTTTGCTAAAAAAATTCCAAAAGGATTAGTAACAGATTTATTTTAATGTTTGTTTCATACGAAATGGCAGTTAAATCAAAACTATTGTCAATATTTAATTTTTTTGAGGTGTTTGTAAACATAACTGCACAGTGAATCAGCAGTATTACGAATTGAGCGTTATTTATTCAGGATTATTTTTATACTTAGCAATTAAATCGGTAAATTGTCATAGAGCTAGATATGTGTTTAATTTAAAAAAAAAGGTTATATATACTTAAAACAAGAACTCAATGAATAACTTAACCGAAATATCTGTTAGATGCCTAGTAGAGTTGTTTGTAGTGCATTAATGTGCAAAAATAATTCTAAAAAGGCAATGGAAACTGGAGAAAAACTTTCCTTTTTTCCTTTTCCAAAAGGGGTAAAAATAAATGTATTAGGTAAATTTGCAAATGAGCTCACGGAGGGTTATTATTACAAAAATATATATTCTTAGAACCCTCCTTGGATGCATAGATCACAAAAAAAATTCATGCAAACCCACCGAGTACCAGGAGTAAATACGGGTGCTTGGCAGGGAAAAACAAAAAATGCAAAAAAAACAGCTTAGCCAGACCTTTATGAGCTGCCTTTATCCCATTTTGCAGCTTCACCTCAAAATCTCGTTCACCCCACACAGAACCTGTATTCACCCCAGGTCCCGTAACTTTCTTGGGGCGTTGTTCGCAAGAAATTTTCCTTGTGGTTGGAGGCATGCAGAAGGGCAACGGCAAGCATGGACGGGGGTGGATGCTTCGTCCTGGGGGTATTCTTTTCCCTTCTGTATGCATACAACCACTCTCAATGCATAAACTACAAGAAAAATGTCTTGGGAACAACCCCCAAGAAAGTTTTGGGTCCTGACGCGAATAGGGGTTCTGTGTGCGGTAAGGAGGATTTTAACGAGGTAGCTGCAAAATGGAATAAAGGCAGCTTAGATAGGTCCGGCTAAGCTGTTTTTTCACTTTCTTGTCTCTTCTTCCCTGTCACCCCTATTTACTCCTGGTCTTTTGGGGGCTGTTTGCAAGACATTTTTCTTGTGGTTTATGCCTCGGGGGGGGGGAAGGGGGGTTTCTAAGCATCTTTCTGAAAAAAAATTGAGGTAGGGGGGATTTTAAGGAGGTAGCTGCAAAATGGAATAAAGGCAGCTTATATAGGTGTTGCTAAGCGTTTTTGTCACATTTTTTGTCTCTTCTTCCCTGTCACCCCTATTTACTCCTGGTCTTTTGGGGGCTGTTTGCAAGACATATTTCTTGTAGTTTATGCCTCCAAGGGGGGGTTCTAAGCATGTTTCTGAAAAAAAAATTGAGGTATGAAGGATTTTAAGGAGGTAGCTGCAAAATGGAATAAAGGCAGCTTATATAGGTGTGGCTAAGCGGTTTTGTCACATTTTTTGTCTCTTCTTCCCTGTCAGCCCTATTTACTCCTGGTCTTTTGGGGGTGTTTGCAAAACATATTTCTTGTAGTTTATGCCTGGGGGGGGGGGGGTCTTCTAATCATTATTCTAAAAAAATTAAAGCCCTCTGTGAGCTCACCTGAAAATTTACCTAGTATATTATTAATTTACTTATTGGGTTAGCACAATTTACTACTATTTTAAAATTAAATATAAGATGCCTGAGTTTTTGACCGATTTTTTTTTATGTACGCCAATGTTTTTTGAAAGGGTTTACCCCTGAGATGGTCCCATTTTCACCAAATCAAGATCTGATGATGGCATCTCAAAGAAATCAAGGGAAACCCTTAAAAAAAAGTGTTTTTCATGTATGTTCACAGATATTTTTGCGAATTGTGGATCAGTTTAAAGAAATCTTTTTTTGTTTGAAAGAGGATACCTCTGTGATGATCCCATTTTCACAGTCAGGATCTGATGATGGGATCTCAGGGAAATCCTCAAAAAAAAAGTTTTGTATCCCGATATTTTTTGTTAAAATTTAAAAATTTTTTTTGTTTTTTGTTTTTTTGTAAATTCGAAAGGGTATATTCCTGATCTGCTCCTATTTTCACCAAGCCAGGATCTGATATTGGCATCTCAGGGAAATCCTCAAAAAATATTTTATTATGTACACTGATATTTTCGTCAATTGTGGACCAATTTTGAAAAATCTTTTTGTTTGAAGGGTTATACTCCCGAGGTGCTCCTATTTTCACGAAGTCAGAACCTGATGATGGCATCTCGGGGAAATCAAGGGAAATCCTCTTATAATCTACGTAACTTAAAATTCTACTGTAATACGCCACTTTGATTATATTATAGCAGTTTTTTCTAATACTGTACTCACTACCTACATATATTTACAGTAAAAAAAAATAGATACTAGAAAGTGAAAAATAACTGGAATACAGGTTTAATTCAAAAGACAAAAACTTATTTATATGAAATATTATTATATGCCTTACCTACTTATCTGTTTGATGCTGATGCCAAGCCGGAAACACAATAATACTTAATATAAAGGGCTTAGTTAGTAACGGATTATAATTCTAACGAAATACCTAAATATGTTGTTAATGATCAAAGACCAAGCCACGCTCATGCATTCCGTCCCATGCGCAGAGAAACTTGCTATGTGCGTTAGTGGACCTAGCCTATCTGCCTACTACGTAATTGACTTGGCACGGACTTCAAACAGTTAAGTAGGTAGCGCATATAATAATATTTCATATAAATTAATTTTTATCTTTTAAATAAAACCTTTAATCCAGTTATTTTTTGCTGTTTAGTGCCTATTTTGAAGTCCATTTAGTTAGTTTTTTAAGGTTGTTTATTTGCTTAGAAATTGATCGTATGATTAATTTGTTTGTGTAAAAATACAAACCGACGTAAATATTATAAACTTATAGTTTACTTGTTGTGATTAATTGCATGTTATTAAATGAGCAATATCCAGTAAAATAAGTAAACTATTAAAAAAACTAAAAACCTAGGTTGTGGTTTAGAAGGAAATATTCTGTCCAATTTGAGGCAATATGAACGGCTTATTTTAATATTCATTGCACTATTATTCCACTAGATTTAAATTGGGAACACATATGTCATATTCCTGCTCCACTTGGTTGAGAAAAATCAGACAACCTATCTAATCTATATACCTTTGAGCGCACCCATTACAAACTGAACTATTAACTTATCCGAGCAAATATATTTTGGATTGAACTTCGAACCTGAGGAATGGTATGTTTAAAATATATACTCGAACTTCAAATTCTTAAAGAATTTTTAATCTAACTTCGAACACGCAAAAATTCATCAATCTTCGTGTATCCATCAGGTTTTTAAATAAAAAAAGTTTGGTATAAACTTGAAGGAGACTTGGGTAGAGATTTGGCTTAGCTGAATTATTAGTAAATCCTTCAAAAATGACAGCACAGCTAATTTGGGATTAGGTGCCTCTAGAAACAGATTTCACCATTTTACTTGCTACATTCCAAGAGAATAGCAACCTAGATCTGACTGCAGTGGCCGTATAAAGACAGTGTGGCCATACGTTCGTCAGAGTGTTGATTGGTCACCGATCACATGGGAGAAACAGGGATCTCGAAGCATTTCTGTGTTAATCAATACATCAGTGAGAAAAAAATAGACAGGGGTCACAAGTAATAATAATGAAGAAAAGACTCATGTGATATATCATTCTCAGAATGTCTTTTCCTAATTAGAAAATGTAAATTAAAATCTCGTTCTCGATTCTCGCAAAATTTAAAATCGACTAATGTCAATTTTCAGGAGATTTTACATCACCTGAATAGTAGTAAGTAAAAGAAATCTTGGCAGAATTCTTGCCAATTTCTCATTTCTCCGCACAATTGGGTCAAGAAATGTATGCAATTGTGAATATTTGTGGTCGTTTTTGAGCCTAGAATCGTTTTATCAGTGCTCCATACTTAGATCGGTTCATTTGGTTGATTACCTGCTCAAAATTGAAAACCTATTCAATTATATGAAGTATAAAGAAGCCAAGTTCATTTGCTTGGACAAGTCAAGTCAGATAACATTATTATTAAATATTGGGGACTGAATGATTATCAATACTTATTACAAGTGTGAGACATACATGGGTTTTCTGAGCTATGAATTCTTAACTATTCACTACCGGATGCGGCTTTCATCCATCACACGGCGAGAAGAACAATTTTCCTTCTATTTTAAAATACAGTTGGAATAAGCATACTTGAAGAACCCAAATCACCACAACACATTTAAAAAACCTGACCTGACACTAACCAAGTTAGCGTCATCAGAGGTGGAATAATTCTGATGACGCTAACTTGGTTAGTGAAAGAATTATGCATCCTCTGCTTGCGCTAACTTGGTTAGTGAAATGAGAAATCTTCATCCTCTGATGACGCTAACTTGGTTAGTGAAGCGATCGTCGGGTTTTAAAAATTTGTTGTGGTGATTTGGGTTCTTAAAGTGTGTTTATCAGTGCTCATCACAGGTTCCAATCTTCACTTAGTACAGCTAGAATGTACTATTTGCCTCTTAGGCTATTTTCCAAGGTTTCTAAGAATATAACAACCTAACCTTCAGTTGCCTTGTCCGCTCTCCAACTCCATACTAGCATGTCTTCATCAAATATATAATAGTCAGTTATTTTCGGGGGTCATCTGTTAAATAATAATAAAAGAAGCCTACAATAATACTTCTTGTCAAGAATTGGGGTAGGTTACTAATTATTTAAATGTGTATTCACTCTGCATGTACAGTTACATGCACAGTTTTAGAAAAAGTAACTTTTGACTAAGGGAAGGTACAGTAGGCTACCAGTTTTGTTTTATTGTAATAGATCTGTGTAAATTTGTAGATAAGCTCACGGTTAGAAAACAAAAATATGAAACATGCCTAGAACCCCACTTGAATGCATAAACCACAAGAAAAATTTCTTTAAAACAACTCCCAAGAAAGTTACGGGGCCAGGAATGCATAGAGGTGCTGGGTGGGGAAGATGATAAAAAGGAGGTATAAAGGAAAAATGTATATAAAAAACGACTTAGCTGGACCTATATAAGCGGCCTTTATCCCATTTTGCAGTCATACCTCCTGTAAACCCTGTCTGCCCCGTACAGCAGCACCCATGTTCGCCCCAGGTCCTGTAACTTTCTTGAGCGTTATTCGGAAGAAATTTTCCTTGTGTGTTATGAATTGAGGGTGGTGGTATACATGCAGAAGGGGAAGGAAAAACCGCAGGACGAAGCATCCTTGGAAAATAGCTGAAGAGATGATCTTAAACACAAGAAAAATTGCTCTTCTCCTCACTGTGTGATGGATGAAAGTAGCATTAGGTAGTGAATAGTTGAAAATTCATAGCTCAGAAAACCTATGTATATCTCACATTTGTAATGAGTATTGATAATAATCCGATCACGAATGTTTAATCCTATATAGAGGATATAATACAGGAGATTCGTGAGCGAGACAAGAGGAAGTCAAATATTATTATTTTTGGACTCCCCGAATCTGAGTCTGGGTCTACTGCTAGCCGTGGTGAGAGTGATGTTGACAGACTGGAAGTGAAGAATATCCTCCACAAGTTGTGTCCTGAGGGTGATTACTCCCAGATTAGGCTATTTCGCCTGGGTAGGCATTCCAGCAGTGCATCCGTTCCTAGACCTCTAAAGGTTACTCTCTCTGATGAACATCAGGTACTTGGTATTCTGCGCAGGACTGGAAGACTCAAGGGTGATCATTTGTATCGTAATGTCAGAGTTAGGCAGGACAGAACCCCTAGGCAAAGTGCATACTCCAAGTCTGTGATCAGTGAATTGAGGCGGAGGGTGGATGATGGTGAAGTAAACCTCAAGATTAAGTATGTTAACGGTGTTCCGACTATTGTTCCCCCCAAAAAAAACTAGGGGTGTCGGATGACCATTTATTGTTAAGCACTTCTGGTGATGAGAATTCCTTGTTTGTTCATTATCATAATGTTAGTGGACTGCGAACAAAATTACCCAGGCTTCGACAGGGTCTGTCTTCTTGCTGTTTTCATGTTGTTATGTTGACGGAGACGTGGCTTACTGCTTCCCACTCTGACGCTGAACTCTCTTTTATGAATTATAATATTTACCGTAGTGATCGTGACAGTATTCCGGGCAATATCAGGGATCGGGGGGGTGGTGTGCTGATAGCTGTGCATAAAGACCTTGATTCTACTAGGATTGCTGGTGATATTTCACTTAATGAAGTTTATGTGAAGGTGAGGATAGGAAGGCGGAGCCTCATTTTTGGTGTTTGTTACATTCCACCCAATTCAGAAGTTGCTATATATGAACACCATTGTGATTCGGTCGACAGAGTGTTGTCTGATCATCCCAATTCTGAGGTCGTTGTCTGTGGGGACTACAACCTCCCAAACGTTACCTGGACAAGCAGTGCTGAGAGTGCTCCAGTTATTAGTGGTAACAGTCCATCAGCCTCACTTGTTTCTAACAGTTTTGGCTTTTGGGGCTTGTTCCAAAAAAATTTTGTACTTAATAGATTGAATAGAACTTTAGATTTAGTTTTTAGTAATATAGATAACATATGTGTTGATGCATCTTTGGATCCGGTTTTTCCTGCTACTGCACATCATGTGCCCCTAGACATTTCTTTTTCACTTGAGACTCCCCCAACTGAACCCTATGAAGAGTATTTTTATGACTTTCGTAATGCTGATTATTGTGCCATGAATTATTTTCTTTCCGAATTTGACTGGGAATATCTTGAGTCATTGGAGATAAATGATGCTGTGAAGTGCTTTTATGACATTCTGTTTAATGCTGTGAATCGGTTTGTTCCAGTTAAGAGATGTAAAAGATCATGTTTCCCTCCTTGGTTTAGTGTCGAGCTTAGAGGCATGATAACTGAGAAGAAGAGGGTACACAGTCAGTATAAAAAATATGGTAGATTAGATGATTATATTAGGTTTTCTGGTCTCCGAGAGGAATGTAGGAATCTTCGTGATACTTGTTACAGAAATTTTATTGCTTATACTGAGAATAATTTTGAAAACAATCCGGGTTCTTTCTGGTCTTATATTAACAAGTTGAGGAGGATTTATGATCTTCCTGAGGCTATGTATTATGATGGTGTTAGGAGTGATTCTTTGCATGATTCGGTCGATCTTTTTGCTAGTTTTTTCTCTTCTGTGTATGAGGTACAGGCTGGCGGTGTCGGTCCCGATCCTTTTTTGCGTGAGTCGGTAAATATGACTGTGCCTAGTGTTACTTCTGCTGATATTATTGATCGTATCTGTAGTTTGAAAGATAAACTTAGTTACGGCCCAGATGGAATCCCCTCCCATCTGTTAAAATCTTGTGCCTTCACCTTGGCAATTCCACTGAGGATTCTCTTTAACATGTCCTTATTGTCTGGTGAGTTTCCACATGTTTGGAAACATTCTTATTTGATGCCCGTTCATAAGCAGGGACCAAAGCACTTGGTTACTAATTACAGAGCTGTTTGTATTCAGTCAGAGATACCCAAACTTCTGGACTTTTTTGTCTCTAGACATATAACTTGGGAATGCAGACATGTTTTCGCCGAACAGCAGCATGGTTTTCTTAAGGGAAGATCTACAACGACCAACCTTCTTCTTTACCAGAATGTATTGGTCTCAGCTTTGGAGGATAGGTTACAGATTGATTCGGTGTATACAGATTTCTCCAAAGCGTTTGATAAGGTAAATCACGCCTTATTATTGTCAAAACTTGCATTGTTGGGTTTTAATGCCAATTTGTTGTCTTGGGTGCGCAGCTTCCTTATGGGTAGGTCCCAGAGTGTAAAGATCAGGAACTTCATTTCTGGTAGTATTACTGTTTCTTCAGGAGTTCCTCAGGGTTCACATTGTGGACCAGTCCTCTTTAATCTTTTTATCAATGATGTCATACATTCACTTAAGCATAGTCAGATTTTGATGTTTGCTGATGATATCAAAATTTTCAAGATTGTTCGTTCCAGACAGGACGCTTTACTTTTACAGGAAGACTTGAATCGTTTTGCTCGGTGGTGTGGTGACAATCTTCTGACTCTAAATGTTGATAAGTGTTTCTGCATTACATTCACTAGAGCTCAGTTTCCCATTGACTTTGTGTACTCCATGGGCTCTGGTGCTTTACAGAGGAAGGAAATGATTAAAGACTTGGGCATTGTATTGGATAGGGAATTATCTTTTAGGGATCACATGGAGTACATAGTATCTAAGGCATATAAAATGTTAGGATTTATTCATAGATCAACTCTGGATTTTTCATGCAATAGCTTTAGAAGGCTGTATTGTGCTCTGGTTCGCTCTTTGTTGGAATGCTCTTCTGTAGTCTGGAGCCCGAATTACAATATTTATATCAATCAGATTGAGGCCGTACAAAATAGATTCTTAAGAACTTGTGCTTACAGAATGGGCTTGCAGAGAAATGATCTTAACCTTTCTTATTTGCGGAATCGGCTGCATTTGCAGTCACTGAGAGGTAGAAGGATTGTCAGTGATGTTTGTTTTTTGCACAAATTATTAGTGAATAAAATTGATAGTCCTTCTTTGCTTGAGTTAGTCTCTCTAAGGATTCCGAACTGCACGAGAGCGAGGGAGGTTTTTGTGGTTCCCTTCCATCGAACCAATTATGGCTTTTTCAGTCCGATGTCGAGAGTGGCGAGAACTGCAAATGAGTATTCGGAGCTCTTGGACATGTTTAATGATTCTGACCGTGTAATTAGAGGAATTTTGAGAGGTGTTATTGATTGAATTGTCATACATATGGTATACAGGTTATGTTTTGCTTT
Organism: Tillus elongatus; assembly: GCA_964006375.1. Lineage (NCBI taxonomy): Eukaryota > Metazoa > Arthropoda > Insecta > Coleoptera > Cleridae > Tillus > Tillus elongatus. The sequence continues at coordinate 208,618,171 of OZ023262.1, read as the reverse complement.
TTTTTTTATGTTCTCATATTGTGATTATTTAAGACTAATGTAGTTTTAGATGTTCTTATTATTATTGTAAATGGTTAATCCGTTGAATAAATAAAATAAAAAAAAAAATAAATAAAAATAATGTTATCTGACTTAACTCGTCCAAGCAAACGTACTTGACTTCTTTATACTTCATATAATTAAATGGGTTTTCAATTTTGAGCATGTAATCAATCCAATAAACTGATCTAAATACAGAGCATTGCTAAACAATTCTGAGGTTTAAAACTACCACAACAAAACTTCAAGCAAAGTTCTCGTCAACATTCTGTGAAATATTCACAGATATTAAACGATTCTAAACTCAAAAACTACAATAAGACTTCTAGCGACGTTCTTGTCAACAGTCTATCAGCTGTTCACAATTGCATACATTTCTATCAACTGTTCACAATTGCATTCATTTCTCCACACAATTTGCAAGAATCCTGCGAGGATTCCTTTTGCTTATTACTTTTCAGCTGATGTAAACTCTCAAATTAATATGACAATTGACATTAGAGTCGATTTGAAATTTTCTGGGCGATCGAGAATGATATTCTAATTTATATTATCTAATTAAAAAGGACACTCAACACATGAGTCATTTCTTCATAATTATTACTTGCAACCTTTGTCCATTTTTTCTCACTGATGGATCGATTAACACAGAAATGCTTCGATTTCCCTGTTTCTTTCATAAGGCACTGTACAAAAAATTATGGCACATGGCGGCCACGAATGTATGGCCACACTGTTTATATATAGCCACTGTAGATGTTGACATATTCTTACCAAAATGTTACATGTCTCAACATAAATTAACATTTTTGCTTTCTCTTGGTCAATTATGACAGTATAGTTTATAAGAGACATGGCTTAGCTATACTGTCTTTGTAAATTATTTACTAATGAGTATTCTCTTTTTAGATTTGATAGCTTACCTGGTGTGGCATTTCGTGGGGGGTGGTTCTTTACTTGCTGCGAATAATCACTTGAATATGGTGACTTATGCGTCTATAATCTATTTAAAATATTTTACTCATGTTTGGTGTCTGCTGTTGTTAAATTATGGCCCATAGTTTCTCACTGTCAATAAATTTTTTTACCATACCTCATCCTCTTTGGTCCCTTTTACTGCAAGAGATTATTTCACATTATTTTATTGCCTAGAATCATTTGGTTTTCTATATAATAACCATTTTCTAATACTTTGAGACTTAATATTTGAGAATTTATAACTTATTCTAAGTGTTCACTGTAGGTACGGTAGCTTGGCAGGTACTCTTTCTTATAATACTCGGCCATTTAACTCTTCTTGTAAACCATCGGGGTAAACTACTGGATCTTGTCCTGTCTAATGTATCTTGTACTCTAACTAGGGACCCTCCCATCCTTAGAAAGGGTCCTTTCCATTCTGATTTATATGTGGATATTATAACACCAGCCAGGTGCAGCAGACAGTTCAGCTTTACCAATGGTGCACTAGCATATAACTTCAGGCCTGCTAATTTCCATGATCTTTACCAAACACTTCCAGAAACTGGCTGATCCTTGCTGTATGACACCACTAATCTAGATGTGGTCTATTATCTGTTTTGTGAGAAATTATACTAGATGTTTTGGTACCAAAGGAAAAGTATAGTACAACGTAGAATATTCTGTGTGGTTTGATAGTAATATAATCTGCCACCTGAAAATTAAGCAGAAACTGTATGCTAGGTATAGATCTTCATTACTGGCAACAGACTATGAGGCATTTATATGGCTGGGACACAACTTGACATACAATCTGATCCCAAGTCTTTTTGGTCATTTATAAATTGCAAAAAACTTGATAACCACACTCGTGACATATAATCATCAGACAGTGACAACCCGTAGTTTGTCAGCTCTTAATTCTTGTACAAGTCATCTCAATGTGCCAAACTCTTCCTTTGTAAACACTTTCAGAAACTGACTGATCCTTCTGTATGACACCACTAATCTTGATGTTGCCTATTATCTGTTTTGTGAGAAATACTAGATGTTTTCGTACCAAAGAAAAAGTACAGTACAATGTAGAATATTCTGTGTGGTTTGATAGTAATATAATCTGCCACCTGAAAATCAAGCAGAAACTGTATGCTAGGTATAGATCTTCATTACTGGCAACAGACCATGAGGCATTTATATAGCTGGGACACAACTTGACATACAATCTGATCCCAAGTCTTTTTGGTCATTTATAAATTGCAAAAAACTTGAATAACCACACTCGTGACATATAATCATCAGACAGTGACAACCCGTAGTTTTTCAGCTCTTAATTCTTGTACAAGTCATCTCAATGTGCCAAACATGTGTCTTCCTTTGTACCTTGATAAATTACATACATCCGGTATCTTCTCTGCGATTAAAAAACTTAAATCTAAGTTAGGTTGAGGACCTCATGGATGCATCATGTGTTTAGGTTTTCATAGTGTCGCAAATGTTTTAAGATTATGTTCGGGTTCAGTTTGAAATTTAGAAGCTTTGCACAATCCTAGTTCACATTCTTTTTAAAAATTATACTGTGCATTTTATATCTAAGACTTACTGTTACTTTATGTGCTTAGGTTTAGGTTAAATTGAGAGTGGGCCGTAACAGTCTCTCCACTGCGACCTTAAGGTCTATTGTGGCTCACTCATATTTGTCTTATATTTTGCCCAACAAATCCAGCCTCCTACATAGGTCGACAATCTTTGTGGGCGAAAGTTGATCCATATTTTCTGCTGCAAGCTTTGTCTTGCCAAACAGCATGTGTCTTGTCCTGTCTGCAGCCGGACAAGAGCATAGCATGTGCTCTGCTGTTTTGTCACTCTCCATACACCAGTTCGGTGCATGTGGTGACGCAAGGGGCAGTGTCCTGTATACAGGCCGACTAGAGTTCTCAGTTGTCTGTTTAGCTCTAGAAGTTTTTTAGCACTTGACTTTGAAAGGCTGTTTATGAAGGCCTTAGAGTGTGCTAATCCTGGTAGATTTTACCATTGTTGGATTGTCAGTATATCTGTCCAGGTCTTTAAGGTGCGTTTTGCTGTACATGATTATATCCCCAGCACAGCTTCTGGCCCGATAAAGTCGTCCCGGGCACCACCCCTGGCAAGCATGTCATCCGCTACATTGCCATCAAGGTCCGAGTGACCCGGTATCCAGACCAGCGACACCTACTTGCAGCTGCCTAGTTCGTTGAGGGCAGAATTACAGGTCCATACCGTTTTTGAATTGCAACAGTAGGAACCAAGTGCCTTTATTGCAGCACAGCTATCTGAATATATTTTTATGATTTGTGTGCGCACTGGTTTTGTATAATTTCCCTTGCACGCATCTCGATGGCAGACACTTCTGCCTGGTGTATGGTTGCATACTTTCTGAAGCTAGTTGATAATCTTGCATCGGTGTTGCTCCCTTATGTGCTGGCTCCTGCCCCCTATCGGTTTTGGAGCCGTCAGTGTACCAGCAGAGATTGGCCCTCAATAGGGTCTTTGGTTTCGTTCCCAGTCATGTGCTTAGTTTTTCATAGTGTCGCAAAAGTCTTAAGACTAGGTTCGGGTTCAGTTTGAGTTTTAGAACCTTTGCACGGTCCTAGGTCTCATTCTTTTTAGAAATTATATTGTACATTTTACATCTATATTGTACATTTAGCATCTTAGTTAGAAAGACCTGCTGTTGTTCCAAATGTTCAGTTTTTCATTGTCGCAAAAGTTTTAGGAATAGGTTCAGGTTAAGTTTTAATTTTAGAAGCTTTGCACAATCCTAGTTCACCTTCTTTTTTGAAATTATATTGTATATTTAACATCATAGTAAGAAAGACTTGCTGTGGTTCTATGTGCTTAGTTTTTCATTGTCACAAAAGCTTTAAGGTTAGGTTTAGGTTCCGTTTGAATTTGGAACCTATGCACAGTCCCCGTTCTCAGTCTTTATAGAAATTATGTTGTACATTTTACATCTTAGTAAGTGACTTATTGTTATTCCATGAAATTATAATGTAGATTTTTCATCTTAGACTTTTTTCCCTTGAGGGCTCGCCTGCGGCCTTGTCGCCCCGATAGCATCGCAACCTTTGGTTTATTGTGCATGCCCTTAGTCTTTTTACTCCACCCATTCCAAAATCAGTGTACCTTGAACTAGTCTACTGTTGCTCCATGTGTTTAGTTTTTCACTGTGTTGCAAAATTTTCAAGATAAGGTTCGGGTTTAGTTTGAAATTTAGAACTTTTGCAGAGATCGAGTTCTCATTCTTTTAAGTTGTAGTAATTTATATTTTCTAATATTTAGAGTTTACTAATGTGGTTTATTAATAATATGTATTTGTGTTGTTTCACACTTGAATGTAAAACTAAATATTTTTTTAATTTTTAGCTTGCAAAACAAAACTTCTATAAGTCCTTTGTAAAAGCTGGACTGGGATGTTGGGTACAAAAACCGATTGAGGAAGAAATGTTTCCAGTATAATCATATTACATCATTTATTTTTATTTTTAGCTTGCAAAACAAATGTTGAATGAGTCTTACATAAATGCGGGACTAGGACCCTGGGCATCTAAACCGATTGAAGGAAACATGTTTCTAGTAGACTCCAGTTTAGATGATTGATTTTTTTATTTGTAGAATAAGTATTGTAAAAATGTTCTGTAAAAATAGTTATCTGCATTTGAAGTATTAAAAGCCATCTGATATATTTATATTGAGTTGGATTTCTTTTTTGGATTAACACACGTTGCAAAAAAGAAGTGACAAGAAATATAACCCATTCAGGAGATATTTGCTATTTTACACTATAAATGTAATTTTTTCAGTACTGTATGTTAATTATTTTTGTATGTATCAAATAGTTCCTTTTAAATCTCAATGTCATAAATTCAATTAAAATATAAGTTTTTAGATTACCTCAACTGACTTATTTTATTGCAGCAATGCTTTGTACAAATTCAGCTTAGGAGGGGGGTTGGAATATAGTTGTCGTATAAATCTTCATGTGAGGGACTAGTGTACCCATCACTTTTTACGTTCGTAGCATTGCTCAAATCCCAAAAAAACAACGTCCTCATTCTGCACTAACTATTCATAGCAACACAGGCTTAACTACCCAACTAGCACCAAAGTGATTGCAACAGAGATCTGAACTTGAAATGAGTAGTTATTATGTAATCGCCACTAATTCTACGACTCTGTGGTGAAAATAACTTTATATTACACATTAGCAGTGACAATTACTTAATATTCACCATTTATAACTACTTTAGAGTTACGCAACTTCTTACTTGCTTTCAAGGTATTAGAAACATCGTCGTAACTCACAGAACGACTCAAAAGTTCCAGGAACTTGAAGGTAGCAAATGACAGTAGCCGACACTATCTTATGTTACTGAAATGCTACATCAAATTTGCAGCCACTTTCAAGTAGCATTAATAGTCGCCGCGACGTTGCCGGCCCTTTCATATTACACCTTATAGTTGGTGGAACTTCTTGGTGATATATACTGGTGGCAGTCACGTTTCTGCTATCTGAAGAAGTAAATTTTACTATTCATGGCGACTATAAAGTAGTAGTAACCTTTCAACTCTACTATAAAGTATTTTTCAGCCTACAGTCCCACTGATTTATAAAGGATGATCGTTCCATAACATGCTGTTGTGTAAGTCTAGTAGAGTGTTAATGTGTGTGATCCAATAATAATGTCATACATCAATAAAAGAAAGTCACTTGAGAAACAAACAAAACTTTACAGACATTCTACAACATTTTACAGGAAAGTGAAAAGTAAAACATGTGAAAACAGCAGTTTAACACAGTATAATACTGTTATGAACACGCCATTATTGTCAACAAACATCAGTGAAACATTTAGTACAAGTGAGGAGAGTTGTTTTAAAACAGTATACCAACCATGTTTCAATTACTGTGATGAGGGTGACTGCATCATCCCTCCTGAAGATGACAATGAATTTTATAGTGAAGATCAAGAACAAGATTCTATCGTTTCACAGATTTCGCTGTTGGAACAACTTAGAAAATGGTATCATTGTCATAAAATAAGCCACAGTGCGTTTACAAATCTATTACAGATATTAAAATCAAATGGTTTGAATTTACTTTATTTAATTTTTCATAAAGCACTTTCCTTTTCAAAATGATAATGCCGTACAAAACACAAAAACGAATGTATGCCATCAAGTAAAAAATGACAGATGACAAAGCACAGAATGTCAAAAGTATCTTTCTGTATTCGAAACCATAGAGGGCAAAGAGAACTATAAACACCCAATTAATAAATTAAGACGTAGCTGTTACTACAAAGTACCTGCAATGTTGAGTGATAATCCCATTTGGTAGTTTTGAGTGAAAGTAACTTCAAAGTTCCAGATTTTCGGTATTCTTCACCACAGACAAGTTGTAACTACTTTCAAGTTCCATATTTTAGTGAATACTGCTTCAAAGTGTTTGTTTTGAACTGTGCCATCTTTGTAGATGGAGATCTATGATGTCATTATTACCTCCACTGTTAGGATAAATATCTAAAAGAATACTTATTGCTGTTTTTGCAGTTAAAGTCGCTGATCTTTACACAATCAAGTTTCATGACCAGGAAATTAAATTAGAATACATTTTGCAGCACTTTGAGGGTAATGATGTGGAATGTTTTATATTACGTGATATATTCTTTTTATTAAAAACTGCAAATTTCGAAGGAGCGTAATTTTTGGATGCACAAATCACTATATTTTGACAGTAAACTTTCATCCGTTGAGATTTAAACACTCAAGACATCCAAATATAAAGCACCAGAAAGCTTAATTATTCATGTTGACTCGTTGTGTTGCTAATAGCTATAGAATTGAAATAAAAGAAAGATGGTTTTAGAATATAGAGTGTGAGAGAGATATTATTCTTGAAATAATTTTCAAGACAAAGAAAGCAAGCACAAAAACAGAGGTAGGTAATAATTAGTCCCATGATAGTGGCTGTTACCGTTTCGCAACGTCATCGCTACGCGAAGGCTACGGCGTTGGAACGTAGCCGGATAAGTTCCCGATACCACGCCGTAACGTAGCAACCATTCCCCAGTTTGGTGGTTGCTCAGTGATAGGAACGTTTCTATAACGGATCTCTGAGTAGCCGCAAAACACATAGAAGTTATCGCGATATTCGCTGCCACATTCCAGCGACCAATTGTGCTAGTTGGGTAATAAGAGCAAGAATTGAAACAACACAGACTTGTGTTATTCAGCCAATAGAAACTCAGTAGGATATAGGTTCAGACACGCAAAATTTGAATGCAGATTCTACAAGGCTTCTTTTCTTTTTTGAAGAGAGAAAATAAATCCAATGAATGTATGAGCACGTTTAACACTGCTGCAATGTTAGTAATGTTGGTCTTTCCTGGGGCCACATTGTTTTTGGTTTTGTTTTTCATGGAATGCAGTTATAACTAATTTAATTTACTTATTGATTTTAATCCAATGAAAACAAAATTTATATAAAAGATTATAAAATGGCTGCTCAGTCGAAGGCATGAGCTTTAATGTAAATTAAATACAGGGCATGGGCTTTTGCACTTACAATGTGTAAGGTGTAAGATGTACAAATAAAAATCAGAAATACGGTTAAAATTGGTTTATTGAAAATTTACTGAAATTATATAATGCTAACAGTGGTGAATTTATTCAGATGAATGAAGTTATATAAAGCAATTGACTGTGTTTCTTGATAAATTGTGGTTAAATGAAGTTATGTATGCTCAAAAATTGACGCAGGCAAATGAAGTACTTAGCTTTTGACATTAGCGGTGGGACTTTATCGGTTGCTCGACGCCATCGAGAAGGCGACTCAAGGTTGCGTAAACCATTGTTCAAATGCTGCGGGGACCCCTGGTTGCCTGGTGCGGAGCTCCTCTGCCGAAACGGCGTCCCAGATGGCGTCAAAAACAAACAGGGTCAGAAACAAACGACGTCGGAAACAAACGGGGTGACTGTAACAGTTGAGTTGTATAAGTGTCTGTCGAGTTCGTTATCATTCACATGAGGCAGTATGTTCAGGTCAAGTACAAAATTTATCTGCATATTAATAAAAAATAAGAAAAACTAATTGACTGTTAATATTGAATCTTTCAAGAACACTACCATAAGCCACCATGATAACAATATAGGAATCATATATTAGACAAAGCAATTGTTAAAAGTAAATTCACTACTGTAAAACAAGCAAGCAATCATATATAAATCATAAATAAAGCAATTATAAAATAAGCGAGCATTATATCTTCCCACTTACCTCATCAGCCGTGTTGCCTTCTTTCACTACTTATCTAGTTAATGACATGTTTCGATATTGAATTTTTAGTAAGAAGAGAACATGTCTCGTGATTGCAGGAGCTTTTAAATGCTTCTTATCTTGAAAATACATCTCACCAACTGTCACGTCTGAATAATAGTTCTCACTGACTAACAATGCAGTGGGATTATTGACTACGAGCCTGGTGGACTGTGTCAATGGCTATGACGTCATTATGTTGGCAACTGTTCCTTACTGAATAAAAAATGTGAGATATATTTATGAACCGTATAGTTTGGGAAAGGTTGCAAAACGTGTAACATGTTGACCAGGGTTATAATTTTGTAATTTTTGATTCTAATACTGGAGTTTGGGGTGTGAATCACGTGTGCACCGTGCTACCCTTGTACTTCCCAGGTACCAATAATATCATCTTCAACCAGAAGAAAATCAAATAGCAAACATTCAATCGTGTCCTGGTACCTCTCCCATTGAGGATAAATATAAGACGTAATAAGAAATTTGCATTGGAGTAGTGACTTCTTCAGGCGAGCTACTTTGCACTACATCTACAAAGGATCTGCAGTGGGGTGAAATTACAGAAACGAATCTAAAGAAGTTCTCTCTTTGCATACTGGAGTTTGGGGTGAATCACGTGTGCACGATGCAACCCTTGTACTTCCCAGGTGCCAATAATATCATATCTTCAACCAGAAGAAAATCAATTAGCAAATATTCAATCGTGTCCTGTTACCTCTCCCATTGAAGATACAATAGAAGATGTAATAAGAAATTTGCATTGAAGTAGTGACTTCTTCAGACGAGCTGCTTTGCACTAGTGATGTATGTAAGGCTAGTTGTATTCTCGCCACAATTAGAACCGTAGACCAGTTTTGCTGCGTGTCTCACTACTTAGTGTTGGAAGGCTGGCTACCATAGCCGTTTTATTTTATATGTGTATTTTCGCTGCAATTAGTATGCCGTATTGAAGAGCTCTAATGAGAGTGAACCCGGTCTACGGTTCTAATTGTGGCGAGAATACATCTAGCCTTACATACTTTGACCCTATCTTAGGGTAGAAATGGGCCAGGGCGGATATTTTTTTTTTAAATAAAAATTCACCAATAATCATCGGAGATTGAATATGTGGTCATGCTTTAAAAATTATTTGTGTAAAAAAATTGTTGAGTTAGATATAAATAAATATAGTTATGGATAAATTGTTGTTTTTGAAGAAGATATAAATAGTCTGAATTACAATGTCCACACTCAAAGAAAGTATGGAGAATGACAGGCAGTTCTGTTATTTTAAAAAAATCTAATGATATGTTCTATTCAATTTTTTCATTAAAACAATTTGATTTAAATAAAAACCAGATTTGCATAAACTTTCTATTTCCTTCTTTAATTGCCAAATATTTTCAAAAAAGCTCGTCTTACATTATTTTTTAATGCCTTTATTGGCGGCAAATTTATTTTTGAAAATGTATTATCGAGGGCGAAAGGGTTTAAAAATATTTCAGTGCCATAAAATCCTGCCATTAGGTCCTGGGTCAAATACCAACACAAGATGTACTGGGCGGACTGTCCAGGGCTCAGACATGGGAAGTCAATAATTGACGGACCCAGTTCCAAGAGAGCTGTGGAGCTGCTAAATCTTAGCAGGGGGACCGCTTAGAAACACAACAGGTCTCTTGACGAGACATATGGCCGCCAAGAAACACCTGCATAAAATGGGGCGGTTCGAAGGGGACCTTGCATGCAGACTCTGCGCGAGGGGGAGGAATCAGCCCAGCACATCTTGTGCGAGTGTAAAGCTCTGAACCGCAAAAGACAACTGATCTACGGTCAGTCTAGACCGGAGACAGAGCAATATAAAACTTCACCCTACCAATCGCTGTGCAGACTAGTTCAAGGCACAGTGATTTTGGAATGGGTGGAGTAAGACTAAGGGTATCCACAATCAACCAAAGGTTGCAGTGCTATCGGGACGGCAAGGCCGCGGACGAGCCCTGAGGGGAAAAAAACGCTATAGTAGAAACCATGTACCACATTTCATTAAAATAAGTTTATTGTTTGAAGTACGAAAATTTTCCCAAAATAAACTTTAAAATATTCTTAAAAACCGGTCCTGTCCAGTGAACCCAAGGCACCACGACGGGCGTAGAATTGTAGTTTAATCAATGTAATACAGGTGCAATCTCATACACTTTTTTTTAAATGTTAAAAATTCGGTATTCCATAGAGAAATAAACTCGAAATGTGGGACGTGCTGTAGTTTCTATATAGGCTACCAAATCTCTTACTTTATTATTTTTGATCATAATTTAATTGAAAATTAGCTATTAAAGTTTTTAAACCTCTTACTACTGGATATATCGTTTGCCGTTTATCGATTTATTGCCTGGAGAGATGGATTTTTCCAAATGGATTTTGTTAATAAAAAATATCAGAGTATTAATTCACAAACTCTATAACTCAAGTACTGCCTGACAATCAGAGAGATGATCTATTTATTGCACATAACCCGCATTCGTTTTAGAAATTTTTTTTAAAGATCACCTATTTTGACATTTCAACTTTGACATCTTGTATTAGATTATTTCCGAAAATATACATTTTTGAGTACTGAAAATTTGTATACGGGGGTTTCCGAAGATAATCTATTTAATGGAAATAATTTCCAAAATGGCGGACTTCCGGTTACACCGTAAATAGATATAAACATCGTTATTTCAAATAGAACACCCTGTATATTATTTCATTTTTAGAATACTCATCTAATTTTAGGTTAAAAGTTATTAGGGTATGCTCTCCCTAACTTAACTGTTTTCGAGTTATGTCAATTTATTTGAGAATTCTGTTCAAGGGTAGGCTGACTTAATGAAGGTGATTTCGTGTCGTGTTAGGATGCTGAAAATTCCTTAATTTGTCAGATACGTTCTAAGGCCATTAAGATTCGACATGATTGTTAGGAAAAATTGTTTCATATACAGGGTGTTTTGTAGGATGTATTAGAATTTGGTGTGCTTTAAACTAGAATAACTCATTTATTTCAAATGGAACAGCCTGTATATTTTCTTCTCATTGAATAGATCAGATAATTCTCTTTCAAACTGTATTAGCATTCCCTATACTTAAAGTTGATAGTTGTCGAGATATTTGCACCAAAAAAAAAAGACATTTAGGAGTATGTCTAAAATCTGTATGAATTCTAAGAGTGCTATGTGACATTTTCATGTTCATTGTCAGTTTTATATTTCTGACATTCACAAGGTGAGTTATTCTGTCTTTGTTGTCTGAATTAATAGGAATTCTACGTTATAATGGATAATGCCAGCTATTCAAACGAACAATTGCTGAATTTATTTTATTTTCATGGAGAGTGCAACAGAGTGGTCAGCAGAACATGTCGACTGTTGAATGATAGGTATCCCGAGTCCTCGCCAATGACTGCGTTGAAATTCAGACATTATGAAACCAATTTCTTGAGAACGGAAAGTTGCACGATTAAACCAACATCAAGCTGATCTTGATGTTGATCTGACAATACAGAAATTTGTGTGTATTCGTCTTCTGTAACTGGAACTGATTCCAGTTACAGAAGAAGAAGACAAATTTCTGTGTTGTCTTATTTCGAAGCTCGTCCAAAGGCGTCAATACGTTCAGCTGAACATGACATGAACATATCACGTTCCTCCATACAGAGAATATTGTCCAAGCATAAGATGCATAATTATATATTTATACGTGTACAAGCTCTGGAACCGAACGACCCGGCCCACCGAATTGAATTTTGTCACACTCTCCTTGAAAGACACCGCAACAATCCTTTATTTCTGGAAAGCATAATTTGGACCTCAAAAAGTTTTTAAAATTTTAATTACAATTTGGACATATATTTACTATTTCAGTTTAAGTATGTTTTATGAAAATTCGCTGCCATAACGCACTTGCTGCGGCCACATTTGTTGTTGTTATAGACAAACCTTATTAAGGTGACTTATTAATTTTTTCAAATATGTCAGAATAAATGTGTGCTTTTGTAAAGGTGTGACTATATATGCATCAAGATTATTCAAGATTCTCTTTTATTAACATTTGAAATATTTTTATAACTCTGTAACAAAGCAGTTGCTGTATGTAGATTTTTCGATACTTTTATTTACTATTTTTTTAAAATAAAACTCGTTACCACAAGTAACTTGCTGCATACAAGTTTTTTTACAAATATTTACTGTTTAACAACGGGAATTTTATGCAAATTTGTTACCATTACGCATTTGCTGCGCCCACACTTTTTTTCTTATTGCGAATCAACAAACCTTATCAAGTGCCTTTTATTAATTTTTCTCAAGTATCGGAATAAATTAGTGCTTTTCTGAGGGCTTCACTTTATATGTATCAAGATTTTTGAAGATTCTAGCTGAATGGGAAAGATTTAAGATTCGAAATGAATGAAAAACTTTTTTTAATACTTTTATTACTACCTATTTGATTACCATTTTTAAAAATTAAAACTCAATACCACAACAAATTCTCTACCAAAAGGCACTTGCTGCGTCAACACTATTTTTATTAGGTGCCTTTAATTATATATTTTTTCAAATATAAAAGTTCTGTTAGTTTGGGTATTTAGTTTTGCTTAAAATGGTCTTATAAATTTAAAACAAGGGTTCTTTTAACTTAATCATAGGTATACTATATCAACACGCAAAGATGTTAAGCAAATTGCCTATTGCATAAACTTTCAGCACTCGAGAATGAATTGCAGTCGACCAACAAATTAGTGTACGTCCGCCTAAATAGATTGGTGTATGCAGGGGTTGCATACATGTAGGCGCTGTCGGTCGAACGATACGCACTCGTGGTGACTTTCGGACCAATTGAAAGCAGGAACATGACAAATCAGCAGTTTGTATAAATAATCCCGAATACTAATGAATAAAATACTGAGTATTCATATTATTTTTTGTGCAATGTCACTATTGGATATTTTGTTAGTTATTTATAATTTATTAATATATATTGTACAAAGTATAACAATAAGTTATCGTGTTTATCTTGCCAAATTTGGAAATGGTTGTATTATTACATGAGAGAAGTAAATTTTGTTTGAAAAACAATGTTGTTATTATTTATTTGGACAAATGGTATTGAAGGAAACATAGAAAGTTAGTGTATTTAAAATATTTTTCTAAGTGAACACAGTCTGTATTGAAGATATGAGAAGGAATTTATATTGTGTCAACGCAAATGTTAATATTTTTATGAAGTGCCACTGATGTCAAATGGAAATGTAAGCCTTATAATCTATTTGTTTGCCTATGCCTTGCAGTTCTCATGAATATCAGCTCATCAGCCTGTAGTGAAATAATTAAAATCCTTCATGTATTTACAATGTAGGAATCGCAGAAAACTTTCCAAAACAATTTCAACTGAACTACAGTGGAAGCCCTCTCAACTGTTGAACTGATCAGCGTGATCACATCATAGTATGACCATAATAATCTAGTATCTCAGAAGGGAAGATGATAAACTTCTCAAAAGGTCTAATTGTTGTATGTATTGTGACGGAAAGTTTTCCGCTTGTCTTGTATGGTAATGTGTTCGGCGCGAAACTATAATTATGTACATAATTGAGAAGTGAAATAAGAAGTGGCTTCAACCCACCAATCCTTATGACGTTGCCACTAAAATAATAACAAATAAATTCAACGGTGAAATGAATAATTCATCTGAAATATGAGAAAACATAATTATTACTTAATAATACCGACTGCGCTTATATGTAGATTATTATCGAGTCACGAGTCAGTTAAAATTGTTATCACCTGAAAGGTTGATAAATTTGTATTATGTATTATATACTAATAATTCGTCCAATAAATTATTTTGTTGTAACTCCATTAACTTAACAAGATAAAGATAGTTCACAAGTCCGTTTAAAGAAATGTCATCCTGTGTAACCTCACGACTGTCAAAAGTCAAAGCCATCTAGATATGCATATGACCTTGGCAGCCATGTGCGGATCTCTCGAGAGACTCGTAATTTCAGAGCGTTCGCTGTTACCAACACACTACAACCGGCCTCCGATCATAGAAGTAACAAAGTTCATAAACATAAATCTCATAGACGAGTGTGACACTATTGTTACGTTCTACGGGGTTCTGGATTTGGTGACTAACAAAACAGCTTTTCAAACTACTATATTATTATAACCAACTATTTTCCAACACCAGTAACAACTAAAATATTTCTCTCTTACTAAATGTCCATAGAACTATATTCCACTACTCGCCTTCGATGATCGCTTCTTATACACCAACACTTACTGCTGACTCGCTGAATACTCTATGATTACTTATTCTACACCGCACTAATTCAATACTGAACTGACACTCTATATACCGTTCGTCTATTTATACTCTCCATAGAGATTCTAGATCTTCTACATTTTTCTACACCTGTCACTTCTGGTCCCTTGTAGAAATATAATTCCAGAGTGTTCGCTCTTGCCAACACACTTTATAACCGATATCTGAGCATAGAAGTAACAAAGTCCATAAACTTAATTCTCATAAAGAAATGTGACACTTATGCCCAGTTTCACAAAGCCCGATTAAATATTTAACGGACGGTTAGTTAATCAAGGATTAAGACGACCAATCACAGGTTGTGATTCTGGTTTTTGCCATGACAACTAAATATTTTGAAGCTGTGATTGGTTGTATTAAGCCTTGATTAACTAACCGGCCGTTAAATGTTTAATCAAGCTTTGTGAAACTGGGCATATGTTATCTATACACGTAGAACTCCGTTCTGTTATTCTTGAAGGTTTTTCCATAATTTCAACCAGACTGCATGTTGCACATATATGTTTCAGTTGTCTGTATATTTTCTCCCCATTTAGAAGATTTACAGTAAATCTCCAGATATTATAATTCGTTTATGTTTGTATCACCTAGTTAGCACTTTGTAATGCCTCCTCCAGCTTTTCTAAAAACATTTCAAAACTTTCTGTAGGTGATCTATAAACTAACAAGACCACCAGTCTCTGCTTAAATTTCAGTATCAACCATTTACACATCTTTTTCTTGCTTAATGGTTTTTATATCTGTTTTATAATTATATGTTCCAGTCCATTTCTTACTAATATTAGTACACCCCCATGTATGCCATCTTTATGACAGAAACTATCCGCGACATCATAATTTTGAATTACATTATTATTAATAATGTTTTCTTTTTGTGTTACACAGTGTTCAGTAATGCAAGCAATGTCAGTATACAGCCGATTAAGGTCGACTTCTAATTTAGCAATTTTATTTTCGACACACCGTATGTTTAAGTTTACTAATGATAATAAACGTTCTCTTGTTTTATGTTTATTCGAACTGACCAAATTTTGGCCCTCAAAATAACCGATAACGAGTTACAGATACTCCCCCTGGTCAGAGTTAGCTCCATCATAGAGCACCTTTAGTAACTAGTGGTATGCTTCAATTTTGAAAGATTGACTTTTTGAGTTTTCGCGCACCGGACAAAGTTCGACTACGAAATCTCGACGGTTAAAAGTATCCTAAAAATGCAATAGCTTCTTTTTTGGTGTTTCCGAGGTGGATCAACACTTCTGGGAGCTGAATGAAATGCATTTGTTTTATCACTACCACTTCCCCTTCTGCTCACCTATAATCATAAATATAGATGTGTTTAATGAAAGATGTTTTTTTTCATTAAACACATACGTTTATTATGTCTTTTGTTTCATTAAACACATCTACATTTACGATCGTAGGCAAGCAGAAAGGAAAGACCCGCCTGCGTTGAAGGGCTTAGCACGGGACTTAGCTTAAATGGTCCGTTAATTCTCTATACATAATGCATGAGACATTGCGTTCTGTATTCTTTATAGTCTACGAGATAACCTTACAAACAGCCGTCACAAACAAAGAAGAAGAACGAAGGAGATAACCTTACATTTCTACAGCTGATTTAAGAAGGTTATAAAATTTAATACAAATCAAAATTCACATGAAAGTTTCAAAATGTTACAAGAATAAGAATATTAGTTGTTTGGTACCAAATGTGTTAATTAGAAGTACCAAGGAACAAGACGATTCCAATTAAATATTTTCTTGGTCCCTAAAGTTCTGTTAATATGTGGTTGAAATATTTCTTGCCTAGGAAACATTTTTTACAAGTCTGTCCTATAATTTTGACTAACAAATTAATGGTTCATACATTTAGTAAAGTGTGCAAAAGTGATTTACGTTTACCATTTGAAACTGTTAACACCACTTCCAGAGACTTAAAGCAAGCAAATTATTTTTCTGTTAAACTGTTTTCAGTATCAGCAGAAACAGAAACTGTAGTCGATTATAATACTTTTGATAAAGTATGCGAAGAAACCCTGCAATCTCTTACAGATTATTTTGAGGAACTTTGTGAAAACACAGATGAACTATTATCAGCTGATATATCATATAGTGTAAGTATAACTCATGTATTTTACGAGCGTGGTTGATGTTAATTTTACAGTATGTACTAGCTTTCATGATTTTGCGGTGGAACATCACAAAGGAGTTTTTCTAGTCTAGTTTGGCAAATGAAAATTCGCTTAAAATAGAAACAAACATTTTACTTACTAGGTTATGGATAAATGCATTGAAAACCAGATAATTAAAATAAAAATGTATACTGGAATGTTTCTTTATATTACATATAAAATTAAAGTCTGCCAGCACTGCACGGCTTCGTTTGTTGTCAGCACATAAACCGAGTTTACGTGCAATCTTCGTTGTATCAGTCTTTAAGATTACCAAGTGTTTATCTGTTATATACATATATACAGGGTTAGTAAAAAGTATGAAAATGCACTTGTATCTCCTGAGATATTCATTGTTCAGAAAAAAATGCTTTTACAACAGTTTTCGTTGGTATCGCAACTAGGTTATTTTTTAAAATCGTAAGATATGATTTCTTTTGTATTTTTGAAAAGAACATATCTTTCTTGATACAGCATTATACAATTTTGAGCAGGTTCCCTAAGAATGAAAAAAAAATTTAATTCTAAAAGAAACTGACAAAACAAAAATAAAATGAAACAGCAATAATAATTATTAACTCATTAAATGTTCAAAATGCTGTCCATTATTATCAATACACAATTGAACTAGTGTTTCAAAGGAATTTGTTACATTAATTAAGCTGGCATGCAGAAGCTGTCTTGTTTTGCCAACAATTCTAGCTTTTAGGTCTTTCAGATTTAATGGCCTGTCTTTGTAGACAGCATTCTTCAAGCGACCACAAAGAAAAAAATCACAGTGTTAAATCAGGAGAGCGAACAGGCCACTTAAGCTACCACCACTTTTCTGCAAAAACTTCACGCAAATATTGCCTAACTGTTCTACTAAACTGGCTGGGAGCTCCATCTTGTTGGAACCAAACTTAATTAACTGGGCCCACTGCAACCACAGTGGATATAATTTCTTCTATTAATAAATTTAAATATTTTTTAGATGTTAGATTTCCTCCAATGAAGAATAGAATAATAATACTGCAGTCTAGTATACCGGTCTATACATACATTTTTTGTGATCACTGGCTTTGAGCATCCAATGTGGATTTTGCTGAGACCAATAACGATAATTTTGTATACCAACAAATCCATGGGGTGTAAAAGTAGCCTCATCTGAGAGAACAATGTTTCTACCAAAGTCCAGATTTTCATTAAATTTGCCTATCATAATATTACGAAATTCAACACGCCTCAAAATCGTCATCTACAAGTTCATGTACCAGCTGTACTTTGCATGGGCGATATTTTTCTTTTTTTTTTTTTTTAGGAAAATTACTACTACAGATTTTTGTGAAACATTGTGTAATGTAGCAACTTCATTTGCAGACAAATGTAGGGTTTTGCCATAGCAATGAAGTTGTTCACTCCAGGAAAAATTCAGTATCGTCAGTTTGTAGCAAAAAATATGTCAAAAAGCTTTCGTTAAAACATTTTTCTTGAATAATGAATATCTCAGGAAATACAAGTAAGTGCCTTCTCATACATTACCAACCCTGTGTATATACTTAGTTACTTTAGTTAGTGTTTACTTGCACTCTAATGAATGTTTGTTTCATATTCTTTGTAGAGTGGAGTGCTCACAGTAAATTTAGGTCAAAAATATGGAACTTATGTGATAAATAGACAAACACCCAATAGGCAAATTTGGTTAAGCTCACCGTCTTCTGGGCCTAAAAGGTATGATTTAGTTGCAAAAGGTCACTGTTGGGTCTACAAACATGATGGACGTACACTTCATCAACTTTTACAAGAAGAAATAAGCAAGATAGCCGGTGATAAAGTAGACTTCTCCAAGTGCTTATTTCCCAAGTAATAGGTTATTTTCTTGCTCAGTGTAGTGTCAAATAAATTAAAAATATCTTTCAACTTTGTGTGCAAAATTTCAGTTGATTTATTTTAAGCTTACTCTAAAAACAACATTTCTTTACACACAGCTGAAAAGAGAAATCATATGTAATGCAAGAGGAGTAAAGGATCTTTGGTTGTATTTTTTTTTCAGGTAAAATTAGCTTTAGTACCATGATTTTTCTTGTTATGTAAATATTGTTCTGCTGGCTTTGTACTAAATACAGATGTGGAGACTTTTCCTGTGGCTTGATAGTTACTTGTTTACTTTTCTGCAACTGGTTTTGCCTTTTATGCCCCCCTAGGTGGAAGAAAGTGGAAAATATTTATATGCACCCATGACAACTATAAAAAAAAATTCGTTGATACATTATAATATTATATAAATACAATAAAATTAAATCTTTAACATGTAAATAAAATCAACTGATTATAACAGTGATGAACATAAGAACAATTATAATAATAAAAACAACAATTAACAGAATTGACGCAGAATGAAAGATCATAATGTATTAGATGAGCGTCTAGAGGCCTGTCAGGACGGCTTTGAACAAACTATAGGTAGGTACTGAGCTTTGGTTTTGTGACATTAGGTAAATTGTCTCAACAAAGGAGTGGGTTACAAAGGAACCATACTCGTTCTAATAAACACTAGTTATTATTTGCACTTTTACATTATTATAAGGGCAGTAGCGGCTCGTGCCTTAATGCAGTGGGGGAAAAAAAGTTCGGGACGCAGCAAGTGCGTTATGGTAGTAAATTTTTATTAAATGCTTCAAATTTGAATAACTCAAGTTTCTACCAACTTAGAAAGTTGAATTTTGGTGTATAGTAGGGTCTTATCCAGGGCAACATATCCACCCAATTTCATCAAAATAACTTTGTAATTTCCGGAGAAAATTTTTTTTCAAAAGAAAACTCAAAGTTTGTATAACTCAATTTTCTAAAAATGTAGAAGGTTGAATTTTAGTGTGTAGTAAGGTCTTTTACAAGGCAACATATCCGCCAAATTTCATTAAAATACCTTTGTAATTTTCGGAGAAAAAGATTTTTTTTGAAACAAAACTCAAAATTTTCCCGGAAAACATCCGATTTTCCTAAAGAACTTATCCAAGCCATTAATAAAAGAAAGACACTTGCCAAGTTTCATCGAAATCAGTTGGTTATTTTTTGAGTTATCGGTTGGATACATATATATATATATATATATATATATATATATATATATATATATATATATATATATATATATATATATATATATATATATATATAATGAAACTGACCCCGGATACGGGTTCTAGGGGTACTAGTTCGCGCTCATTTGAAAACAATTTTGCAAAGTCTCTCCATCGATACCTCTTTATTAGTGAATTTTTTTAAATAAAAATTCACTAAAAATGAAGGGCTCGCCTATTTTTTCCCCGAAAATGTATTTTAAAGAAACCTACTTACTAAACTTAATATTTATTAACTACTTATCAAGTTTTCCTTTAGTTAGTTATACGTTATAGTAGTTAAAATGTCCCTTAAAAAGTTAACTTTTAAATTTAAAATATACACAGTATCACAATTATTTTGTCCACTTATTAAGCAACCCGAAGTAGTAACCATCATAATGATAATAATTGTCTTGTTAGAACATGTAAACAACAACGAAATGAACTAATTAAAAATCAATCCGACGCGAAGACGAAAATTACTAGGTAGTAGTAGTAGGTACACACGCTCTGCCAGAAGTCCACTACAAACTGTTAGTGTGTAATTTTATAGCGCACAACAGATTGCTTATTCGGCCGTTTTCGACGAAGATCTTCAAGATTCGGCGATCATTTCGCACTGAAGTATCGCATTTTATGAGAGCGCCGAAAAATACACACCGCTGCCCGAGTGCTTTATATGGATATGGATGTATATAACGTCTGCAACGATTAACACTACTTATTCTGATTCTGTATTCTGTATTAATGGCTGCCGACTCTCTGCGATCCTCGATATACAAATTTTGTTTGTTGAATGCAGGAGGTAAAAAAGTAGATAAAAATTTATTAAAATATAGCAGAGCAAAAATATTATTTTTTCCACGGCAGGCGGCAGTGCGCGCGCACGGGCGCATTTATTGAGGAGCCGCCCCTGTATTAAGGTGAGCCAAAATGACCAGACACATTGGAGGCCGAATAACTTTTTTGTGAAAAGTTCTAAAAAAAATCTTTTGGTACGTATTAATGAAGCAACTCAAAAAGTTTTGTTCTGCATACAAAAAGTAAATAAAATATACAGTGTGTTCCAAAAATAACAGTTATAATCGAAACTAGAGATCAAAATGTGTTTTATCAGAAATAAAGGTGTTTAATTAAGTTAGATGCACCAGAAATTAAATATTCATTTTAAAAATACCTTGACAGCCATGGAAACCAATAACAAAAATCCTTCAGTCATTAATAATTTGATACTGTCATGAATAATCTTGCAGAACATCGTGCTTTTGTTGTTGAACTTAAAAAAATAAAACGCTTCTGTTGTCCTTACAAAAATATAGTTTCGTAGTCGTTTTCATTTGAATCATACCATTTTAAGATGGATAGCGCAATTCAGAACAAGTTCGTCAGCTCTAAAAAAAGAAATCAACTGGTAGGCCTGTATCAGCTGAAACTGCTGAAAATGTGGAAAGAGTAAGGGCGGCTTTTCTCAGAAGTCTACAACGATTGACAAGAAGGCATTTTCTAGTTTTGCAAATGTCACAAACTAGCATAGGAAGAATTTTATATAAAGAGTTGGGCTTGACAGCATACAATATTCAAATGGCTCAAGAATTAAAGGATAGAGATTTTTTGGCAAGGCAAGCGTTCTGTGAACTTTTTTTTTAGAACTTTGACGATTAACCCAAACTTAGTCGCCTATCTGTGTCTGATGAAGCACACTTTCATCTCTGTTGTTATGTCACAAAAATGTCTCGCTTTTGGACTGACGAAAGTCCAAGGGAAGTACACCAGGTACCACCCCATAGCCTTAAAGTGACAGTATGATATGTGGTGTCAGCCCAGGATATTGTAGGGCCCTTTCTTCTTTTCGAACATGACAATGGCAATGTCGTAATGGTAAATTCGCAAAGATATGTGCATATGTTGCAAACATTTTTACAAGACCTGCGATGTTTTCCTGAAGACATGCGGTTCCAACAGGATGGAGCCACATGCCATACTGCACGAAACTCAATGCAGTTGTTAAGACACATCATCCCGGGTTGGCTGATATCAAAATTTCGAGATATTCAGTGGCCCCCAAAGTCATGTGATTTCTAGCTTTGGGCATCTTTAAAGTCTATAGTCTTTGCAAATAATCCTCAAAAGATTGAGGAATTGAAGTGAAACATACACACTGAAATAGAGAATATTCCGCTACAAATGTTGGAAAATGTTATGAACGGTATGATACCAATGATACATAAATTGTTTCTCTACAACCCACTGACAAAAATCGTAAAGCAAGTGTAGAGGAACTAAACTCCTTCACTCTGCGCGTGCCTTGGAGTAACTATTAAAGCAGTTACATCCAGATCTCTTCACTCATTTCAATTATGTCCTTCACGTTTAAGGATGTCTTGAAGATACACATAAAAAATTTAAAGAAACTAAAAAGTCAAATAGAGTCCTACTGTGTGATGAGTAAGATTGTTAAGAACTTTTCTAAACTTAAATTGTAAAAATGATATTAATTTTTGATGTGCGAGGTTTCAAATTAGAAAGTAATATATTTCTTCCTAAAGAATTAGCAGCGTTTGATGGAGTAAGAATTTGTCACTACATATTCAAACCACCTTTTGGTATAGATTCCCTTCCACCGGACTTATCAATTATCATCACTGCATCGATTGGAAAACAGGTTTGACTCCAGTTCACAATTTTGGTGAAATTCACAAGAAACGTTATTTACATATATGTAAAAGGAAAAGAAAAGGCTTCCTACATTAGAAAATATTCTGCCACACCAGTCCTGGAACTCGATGAACAACCAACTATACAGCCATCGAAACCTTCTTGTTTCAATCACTTAAATAATATCTGCGTTTGCTCATTTACAAATGTTTTACCTATATGAAAATTTTGTAATGAATTAAATGTGTCCAATAAAATAATAAGTGAAAATGTATTTTACTTTTATTTATTCATATTCAAAAATAAAACAAATGAATTAGTTTAACACTTTATTAAAATCAAACTATCTTCCTAAAAAGTATAATAAAGTAAATTTAAAGCAATAGTTCATTAACAAAATAAATGAATAATAAGGGGGTAGTGCAAAGCTATCTCGAAATAATAAATCATCAATTATTGTGCAGAAACGTTTATAGAAAATCTTTTTTCTGTGTTCTGCATCTAAAATTCTGTCGACAACGCTTTTGACTTGTTCTATTTTTCTTGCAAAACGACATCTGTCCGCATACTCTTTCATCCAAGTTCCCTTTCTTGCATTACTGTGTGCATATTTCCAACACGCCATGTAATGGATTTTGTTTCCAGCTTCATTAAGTTTAACTTTCTTCATGATTAACTCTATCAACTTATATTTAAATTACGCTTATAATTCAATAGTTAGGTGTTTATACAGATTTACAACATTTCGTTCTCCCTTTCTTTGATGCTCCCACTGTGCGTGTGATGACCTGAGATATGCTCTCAATGGATCCGGAAAGTATTTCATAAACGGATAGAATTTGAAATCCAGTCTTGTCAATCAAATCTGATATTAACTCACAATCCCAATACATCTCGTTTATGTAATCAATGGTTGGCGATAACACTCTTTTATATTGGGATATCAGCGTTAACTCGTCGCTATTTAAGTTTTATTTTTTCTGCAAGCGTTCTTGCTCACGATTCAGTTCGTGATAAAGATAGCTTAGAGCTAATTTTAAATTAATTTTCGTTATTACTCACTTTACTACACTTCTCAGAGAGATGTGCATCTGAAACAAACTTTGCAGATTAAATAATACAACTCAAGGTTAGACGGGCGGATACAAGTTTAAGCTGTTGACCATGAAAGAGGGCATGGGTTCGAATCCAACACACTTTGCGACCTTGAGATGAGGCAATCTTGAGACGAGTGTCGACCTTGAGAGGAGGCAACCTCGAGAGGAGTGTCGACCTTGGGAGGAGGCAACCTTGCGAGGAGTGTTCACTTCAAGAGGAGGCAACCTTGGAGGACTGTCGACCTTGAGAGGAGTGTCTACCTTGAGAGGAGTGTCGACCTTGGGAGGGGGCAACCTTGAGAGGAGTGTTGACCTTGGGAGGAGGAGGGTGCTGTAGAACACACTATTATTACCTACTCTCAACCTACAATCTTATAGATGAATGTGAAAACAATAAATGTGCTTGGTTCTTAAAACTAATGATATATTAATTAGATATACATTTGTGTCACAAAAAAATATTAACCTATTACACATTCAAATAAAACATATGTGCCTGATATTAAAGAAGCTGATTCATAAACGACATGTACGTCATACTGAATGTAAACATGTGATATATATATATATATATATATATATATATATATATATATATATATATATATATATATATATATATATATATATATAATATAATATAATATAATATAATATAATATAATACCGGTTAAAACACTTTTGTTATCAGTTACTCGGTGGAGTATTGGGTTACGGCCCGACAATATTTCACGATAGGGCGGCAGAGGTTCGAGTCCGGTGCTATATCTCTGTCTCTCGCTATCTCAAATATGTGCGTGTGATATAATAATAATTTCACTCTACATGATATAAAAAAATAATGACTCATTCAATCGGTAAACAACCATAACAAACAATTCACAATCTGAAATTATCGAGTTGGGGGTGGCAGAGGTTCGATCCCGGTGCTATATCTCTATCTCTCTAGCTCCCATAACTATCTGCGTGTGATATAATCTAAGAAATAATGCAATCTATAAACAAACACCATATCTTAACAACCATATAAAGGACCATAGGATCTAAGGACCTAACGACTTAAGGACCTAAAGACGTAAGGTCCTAAATATCTAAAGACATAAGGGCCTAATGACGTCAGGACGAAAGGACCGCAGGACCTAATTGCGTAAGGACCTATAAGAAAACCGTAAGGACGAAAGGACCAAAGGGCGAAAGGACGAGAGGGCCAACGGACCAAAGGACGAAAGGACGAAATGGACCAAGGACGAAAAGGACCAAGGACGAAAAGGACCAAGGACGAAAAGAACCAAGGACGAAAGGGACCAATGACCAAAGACTAAGGACTAAGGAGACCAAAAAACCCTCGGGTCAACGACCTTGGGGTGGCCGCCGCCAGGACCAAAGGACCCTCAGTTCAACGACCTAAGGGGTGGCGCGGTTGCATTCGCACGGGGCCTTACCCCCACTCCTATGACGTCACAGTGTTTCTACTATATAGGTTATACCGGTAACCAGATTGATGCCTGCTTGCATTAGAGAGACTTATTTGCTGTTAAAAACAATTTTTCATCTTCGGTTACATAATAGCTATTTATGTACCAAGGATATAAATAGATGTTTATGCCCCGAGAGTGACGATTTTACAAATCCGAGGGCCTCCGGCCCGAGGGTTTGTAAGTCGCTCGAGGGCATACACCTTTATTTATACCAGCGGTGCATACAAACTTTTATGTCATACTAGTTCGTTATTGCATGCATAATGTAAATTAGTATTTTAGTAACATTATTTTAATTTTATTGTAGTAGATTCTATCGTTGCTAGGTACATACTGTCAACCGTAAATGTTAGTTTACTTGTGTCAAATTTAACTAATGCAATTTTTGATATTCCGGATTAATTATAAAAACTCTGGACGCAGCAAGTGCGTTATGGTAGTGAATTTTCATTAAAATGTTTTATTGCAAATATGTGTGTTTTCTTTTTAAGAAATCAGGCATCAATTTTGTACCACCAACGACTTATGGGCCAGCCTGTGATTGTAGAAATATTTTTTTAAGATGTACCTCAAGACACCCTATAATTAATGTATAAAGATTTTTTTCATATCTTGTGTAATAACGGATATATTGAGCTTTATTGATTTTTTACGAAAATTCGACAAAAATTATATACCATTAAAACGATAAACTCTATAGCTAAGACTACTGCCAAGCATCAGAGAAAGGGTCTATTTGAAATGAATTTTCTGGAAACATTTTAGTAAAATGAAGGACAATGACGGTTGAAACTAAGACTTCAGGGTTTGTAAAAGATCTTTCTTGAGACATTTGATTTACATAGCCCGTATTAGATTCAAGTTATTTGCCTAAATGCCGATTTTGACGTTTTAAATCACAACTTTGACGTTTTGAGGAAAACACCAATTTATTTTTCTATAAATGCCTATAACTTTTTTGTCTTTTAATCTAAATAGCTAAATAATACCTATAAGGATGTAAACCCGCGTACCAAATTTGGTTGCCCTTACTTTGTTAATTTCGGAGATATAAATTTTTTTCGAAAGAAAACACAAAATTTTCCGGGAAAACCTGGGCATATTTTCCTGGCTAACGAACTTATCAAAGCCATTTGCAAAAGGAATTTATTCACCAAATTTAATCAAAATCGGCCCATTATTTTTTGATTTATCGGTGTGACACATATATACATATATACAGGGTTTCTCACCGCAGCCGTTCGTTAGAAGTTTTCGTGGTTAGAAATAACTTAGAATTCTGAATTTTTGGACTCCTGGGTTATTAGAAATTCTCTTTCATTTTAAAATATTTTCAAGGTCATACCACTTCAGGTTATTCCGGAAGTCGCCATTAACTTTCTTATTTTAAATAGAACACCCGGTATATTATTCCATTTTCGGATTGCTGAGAAAATTTCATGATGGGTTCCATCAGGTTTCCCTATACTTATTTTCAACTGTTTCTTAGATATCTTGATTCTTTTGATAATTTTGAAAGATGTAGCCTTATTTTCAACACTGTGCCTTTCACCCATTTTCGACTATTTGTAAACGCTTCTGGGGTAGACGGAAGAATTATACTTTCGAAATCCACGCTCACAATTGATGTATCGCATACAGGTGTCCCGAATTCTATGACCAATTACATCATTTTCAAGGTTGAAAAAGTTTGTTATTCCAAATGTAACACCCTATATATTACTAGATGGTCGGATGCAGCATTTGATTCTGAATCGATTCGCTATAAGGTTCCCTATACCTATTTCCAGCGGTTATCTCGTGAATCCATATTTTTTATTTTAATGTGACTTTTGGCAGGAACCGAAACATCGCTGGCTTTTCTAATAAGCCTTGATTTTGACAGGAGTTGACCCAATGTTGATTTTATGTCAAAGCAGTATTATCTCACAAAGTACAGTTTATAATGGAGAATATTGAAGAATATTCCAATAATGATATGTTAAATTTGTTTTATACGCATGGTCAATGTGGACGAATTGTCAGAAGAACATGCAGATTATTTAACGAACGATATCAGGACCTACCAACAATTACTCCCGGGAAATTCGCAAGAATCGAAACTCGATTTATGGAAACTGGCAGTGTAGGGGCAACTCGACATCACGTAAAGCCCGTAATAGATACTGAAGATAGCGAGGTGAATGTATTGGCTTATTTTCAAGCTTATCCACGCAGTTCAACTTCAGGAGCAGCGCTGGAGTTGGGTATTTTAAGAGCATCAATCCACAGAATATTAAAAACCTAAAATGCATCCTTTTTCTGAAATAACTGTGCACGGATTATGTCCTGGTGATGAGGCAAGACGAGTCGACTTTTGCGAGTTTATGTGGACAAAAATGACCGAAGATCCGAGATTTCTTTATAAGATTATGTGGACTGATGAATCCAAATTCAGCAGGCAAGGAAATATAAATCGCCGGAATAATCACTACTGGGCCCAAAAAATCCACATGTCATAAGGGAACAAAATCACCAGAACCACTTTAGTTTTAATGTTTTTTGTTTACTTATGGACAATAGAGTGACATATCAAGTGTATGATGAAAATTTGAATGGGGCTAGATATTTGGAGATACTCAGAGGGTTTGTTAGTGATTTCTTGAATGCTCTTACCTCCACGTGATAGAGCAAACAGTTGGTATCAGCTGGATGGTGCTCCAGCACATTCTACTCCAGATGTACACCATCAGTTGACCTTGATGTTCGAGGATCGGTGGATTGGACCACAGGGACCCTGGAACTGATCACCCGATTTAACGCCCTTGGACTTTTACCTGTGGGGCCGTATAAAAGAACTAGTGTACTCTAGTCCTGTACAAACTAGAGATGAATTATTGAATCGTGTTCACGATGCATTTACTAATCTAAGTCCACACGTACTTCGGAGGTCTGTTTCACGAGGAGTATATGACAGAGTTATGCAGCGTATGAACCAAAATGGCGGTCATATATCACAATTATTGAAATTTTACATTCATTTACAATTTCTTGTCATTATGTTCCAATTGTTTCATGTTTTTCATTTGTCATAACGTTTAAAATTTTGTTAAGTTTCTGTTTTTGTTTTCAAGTTCCAATTAAAGTTAATTTCTGCCGTTTGCGTCATGTTCATTTAGTTTTGAAAAGCTAACGATGTACTGTCGTCTAAATTTCCTTCAGCAACCGACGTACTCTTCCATCCATCATGGCACTTCAACTGGCTCCAGTCTCTGCAAGAAGAGTTGCCGACGTTCGACGCATACAGTGAGCTGTATACTTTTTAGAATCACTCAAACCCAAATATTTCGCAATAATGAACAGGATTTTTCCAAATGTGTTTTTTCCTACTAGCTGTACAGTACTTTGACCTTGTCTATAGTTCAGAAAAAGCCTTTTCATGAACAACCACATGGCCGTAATGACATGTAATCTATTTCATCCTCACCGATAATGGTAAAAATGCGCTTTTTATCGGTTTTTGTCCCTGGTACGTTTACCACGAAAACTTATTTTCTATCTTCTTCATGAGTAACTAGCATATTGACAAGTTCTTGCCGTCGACATCCACCAAATATTCCAAATATTAATGCAACTTTGTTTATTAAAAACGTCTCATTGGGTGTCTCATGAATACATTTTAAAACATCTTCTCTAGGCAGAATTTTTGACTTTTTTGGCTGGTACTCTTTTGAACTCTGCTTCAAATATTCCGTTTACTTATGGTAATAAGCAATGTTAATATTTTTATTTACCATTAAAGTCTTCTTTACCACTAAATATTTGGACCATAAGGAACTCGGAGAAAATGTTTCGGCGAGATTGCCGAAGTATCCAAGCAACAGAGTTTCATTAATATGTTCTACGTAGTTTTCTTTCAATTTCAAACTTTTTCGTATTCATTGTCGTAGGCGTCTTTACACTTCTTGGGTAATAAATTTTGAGTTACCTTTTCGGCTTTTTACTGAATTTTCTTTAAAAAAATTCACTAATGAGAAGATCCCGACTTAGGAATTTTGAAAAAATTTCTTCAAATGAGCGCTAATTAGCACCACTATGACAAATGAAAAACATGAAACAATTGGAACATAATGACAAGAAATTGTAAATGAATGTAAAATTTCAATAATTGTGATATATGACCGCCATTTTGGTTCATACGCTGCATAACTCTGTCATATACTCCTCGTGAAACAGACCTCCGAAGTACGTGTGGACTTAGATTAGTAAATGCATCGTGAACACGATTCAATAATTCATCTCTAGTTTGTACAGGACTAGAGTACACTAGTTCTTTTATACGGCCCCACAGGTAAAAGTCCAAGGGCGTTAAATCGGGTGATCAGTTCCAGGGTCCCTGTGGTCCAATCCACCGATCCTCGAACATCAAGGTCAACTGATGGTGTACATCTGGAGTAGAATGTGCTGGAGCACCATCCAGCTGATACCAACTGTTTGCTCTATCACGTGGAGGTAAGAGCATTCAAGAAATCACTAACAAACCCTCTGAGTATCTCCAAATATCTAGCCCCATTCAAATTTTCATCATACACTTGATATGTCACTCTATTGTCCATAAGTAAACAAAAAACATTAAAACTAAAGTGGTTCTGGTGATTTTGTTCCCTTATGACATGTGGATTTTTTGGGCCCAGTAGTGATTATTCCGGCGATTTATAATTCCTTGCGTGCTGAATTTGGATTCATCAGTCCACATAATCTTATAAAGAAATGGTGGTGCTAATTAGCGCTCATTTGAAGAAATTTTTTCAAAATTCAAAAGTCGGGATCTTCTCATTAGTGAATTTTTTTAAAGAAAATTCACTAAAAAGCCGAAAAGGTAACTCAAAATTTATTACCCAAGAAGTCTAAAGACGCCTACGACAATGAATACGAAAAAGTTTGAAATTGAAAGAAAACTACGTAGAACATATTAATGAAACTCTGTTGCTTGGATACTTCGGCAATCTCGCCGAAACATTTTCTCCGAGTTCCTTATGGTCCAAATATTTAGTGGCAAAGAAGACTTTAATGGTAAATAAAAATATTAACATTGCTTATTACCATAAGTAAACGGAATATTTGAAGCAGAGTTCAAAAGAGTACCAGCCAAAAAAGTCAAAAATTCTGCCTAGAGAAGATGTTTTAAAATGTATTCATGAGACACCCAATGAGACGTTTTTAATAAACAAAGTTGCATTAATATTTGGAATATTTGGTGGATGTCGACGGCAAGAACTTGTCAATATGCTAGTTACTCATGAAGAAGATAGAAAATAAGTTTTCGTGGTAAACGTACCAGGGACAAAAACCGATAAAAAGCGCATTTTTACCATTATCGGTGAGAATGAAATAGATTACATGTCATTACGGCCATGTGGTTGTTCATGAAAAGGCTTTTTCTGAACTATAGACAAGGTCAAAGTACTGTACAGCTAGTAGGAAAAAACATATTTGGAAAAATCCTGTTCATTATTGCGAAATATTTGGGTTTGAGTGATTCTAAAAAGTATACAGCTCACTGTATGCGTCGAACGTCGGCAACTCTTCTTGCAGAGACTGGAGCCAGTTGAAGTGCCATGATGGATGGAAGAGTACGTCGGTTGCTGAAGGAAATTTAGACGACAGTATATCTTCAAAAAATGTTCGGGACGCAGCAAGTGCATTATAGTAGTAAATTTTCATGAGAATTGTACACTATTAGTAAGGTATATTATTAAAACTAATTCTTTAAATTTAAATGGACCTGGGAGACCGGTTTTAGAGGTCCCAGTTAGCGATTATTTGAATAAGTTTATATTTTCTATGGAGCTAGAAATTTATAGTTTGGTAGAGATATATGTAAGTACTTGTAGAAAATTACAACGATCTGGCAACGCCGACCTCGACTGAAGCCTCAGCGACACATGTCAGAGTAACATAAAGAGTCTACCTGCAGTCCTTAACGATGAAGGATATATTAATTGTTATTCGCATTAACGCAACGAACGAACATTAATTTAATGATTATTAACGTAGAATTGACATTTGATTTATCGCTTAATTTAACTGTATTATTTATGACAATATATTTTTATATTAAAGCAACGTAACGGAAATTATTACATTTTGGTACCGAAAGACGGGAGTAAAGTGCGACCTTTAAATAACGAGATAACGAAGTCGTGTACACAACCGTTAAAAATTAAGTGAAAATGGAAAAAGCTCAGAGATCTGCTTTACGGGCACAATTAACGAGACAAGTTAATATCGCAAACGAAAAATTGGAAAACGCACAAGCTGATGTAAAAGACTTAGTGGTTTGTTTATCTAAAGTAAAGACAATTAAATCGGAATTACGCGAAGTAAGTGAAAACGTGATACGGGCTCTCGTTGAAGTAACTGAAAACGAGTTAGAACTAGAGTATGAACGCTTGTATGAATATGAAAATAACGCAATTACGGTGATAACGTTAATAGAGTGCCGTATAAATGAAGAAGGAAACCAAAAGCATGTGGTGGTGAATAGTGACAAAAATATCGAAAGAGCAGAATCACCAGCTACCCATGACGATGAGGAACTTCAAGCTATCGAAGAGGAAGCTGAACAAGAACGAGGACAAGGAAGTAGTTTTTTAAACACAAAAATGTCGGTAAGATTACCTTATTTGCAATTGGAAAAATTTAACAGTGATGTAATCAATTGGCCGCAATTTTGGGAACAATATAAAACGGTAGTTCATGAAAATAACAGTTTAGACGACCATGCTAAATTTTTGTATCTTAAGTCATTAGTAATCGGGAAAGCTAAATCGACAATAGATGGACTAGTACCTAATAAAGCTTGTTATCGCGATGCTATAGACTTACTTAAAAGCGAGTACGGGAGAAGTGAACAAATCGTGGATAATTACGTTAAACAATTAATGAACCTTAAACCCGTAAAAAATCGTAACGATGTCACAGCCTTAAGACTTTTGTATACAACGGCAACAACTATAACGCGATCTTTAATTAGTTTAAATATACCGGCAAACGAATACGGAATTATGGTTAAATCTATCTTGTTAAAATTAATACCGTACAATATGCGAATTGAATTTAATAAACTAACTAATTCTAATAACGTATCAGATTTAGATAGTGTTGTTTCAAGTGATACACAATTAGTGAACGACATAGTAAATAAACTCCTAAATTTCATTAAAGTTGAAGTAGAATCAGTAGAGATAGCTCAAAGTATGGATGAAAAAGTTAATGTTAACGTTTCCAAAAGCAATCAAAGCAAAAAATATTGGTTTTCGAAAAAAGACAATAATATCTCGACAGCAGCAGGATTATTAACTAGCGTAAAAGAAGTTTGTTTATTCTGCAATTCCAAAACGCATGAAACAACGGAATGTAACGGCCAGCAAAATATCGAACAACGTAAAAAAGTCCTAAAGGATTCTAACAGATGTTTTCGGTGTACAAAGAAATTTCATAACTCAAAAAACTGTCGTACCGCAGGCGTGACATGTAGGAAATGTCAGGGAAGGCATTCAACAGCCTTGTGCAACCCTAATTATAATAAAAGTAATAACACACAAGTAAAGCACACTGTGAAAGATAACTTAATAGAATCGCAGGCTATAAGCCAGCTTTTTGCAGAAAATCGAGTCGATAATATTTTGCTGCAAACCGCATGTGCTTTTGTAATGTCTGAAAGTAAGCAATTATTTGTGCGAATGATAGTAGATGGAGGTTCACAAATTACGTTTATCAAAGAATCTATTTCAAGACAGCTAAATTTGCCTGTAACAGGAACGCATCAATTATCTATAATTCCATTTGGAACTAGTAAACGAACACCTGTTAAAGTATATAACAAGGTCAAATTACTTTTGAAGGGGCAGTATTCGCAAGAAGTTATAGATATAACGGCAGTAGAAATACCTGAAATTTGTTTCGACATGCTGAAATCGCCCAACGTTAACGATCCTAAAATAAAAGGACTATATTTAGCAGATACACAACTGCCAGGATATCAGACTGAAAAGGGTATTAGTATTTTATTAGGCTCCGATCAGTATTGGAAAGGTATAACAGGCGAAACATACCGAATAACAGAAAACATGGTGGCAGTAAACAGTAAACTAGGATGGATAATTCACGGCCAAGCGGAAAATATAAGCTATGATGCTCAAATCAATCTGGCAACAGTGCTTCACGTGGAAGTCGAACAACAAGAAAATGAAGAGGTAAATAGCATAAAGAAATTCTGGGAACTACAAACGATAGGCATAAACTCCATAGAGAAGGAAAGTGACGACGTCACCGATGTATTTATAAAAAATAATATAGTTTTTAATGGGAATAACTACCAAGTTAGTTTACCTTGGAGAAAAGAACAAAAAATAAAAGACTCAAATTATATAGGGGCTATGATACGTGTAAACAACTTAACAAAGGATTTATTGACGAAGCCTGAGAATTTACTGGAATATGATAAAGCTATTAGAGAATATATTATAAACGGGTACGCAGAAAAAGCCCACCCAACTAACGTAGAGGGAAACAACTTGTTTTTTCTACCACACCGACCTATAATACGTTTAGATAAAAATACAATCCGCTTACGTGTAATTTTCAATGGTAGCGCTAAAGGTAAACAAAGAGACGCAGAATCTTTAAACGATTTATTATATTCAGGTGAAAATATGATACCGTTATTATTGAGAATACTATTGAACTTTCGCTTAGGTCAAATTGGCTTAATAGCAGATATAGAAAAGGCATTTTTGCAGATATCGTTAAACGAGAAAGACAGAGACAGCCATAGTTTTTTATGGTATGAAAATATAATTGATATAAATGCACCTTTACCGAAATTAGCGAGATATAGAATGACTTGCGTAACGTTTGGAATAACGTGCAGTCCGTTCTTATTGGCAGTAACTTTATGTAAACATTTTACGACAATGAAAGAACGATACCCTGAAACATGTAATATTCTCGAAAGAAGTTTTTATGTTTATGATTTGGTAGTAGGTTTGAACGATATAGAAGCAGCTAAAAAATTATACGCCGAGTCAAAAGAAGTATTGTTCAAGGCAAATATGAACTTAAGAAAATGGAATACCAATAGTAATGAAGTAAAAAATGTATTTTCTGAAAATTGTAAGGAAAGCAAAGTAACGAAAGTCTTAGGTATAATTTGGTACACTGAAACTGACGAGTTATACTTTGACATAAAAAACTGTAAACCAGAAGGTAGCGTAGTTACAAAAAAAATAATGTTGAGAACTGTAGCAAAAATTTATGATCCATTTTACGTATTAGGACCATTTGTATTGAAAGGAAAACTTTTAATACAAGACATTTGGAAAATGAAGTTATCGTGGGACGACATACCGCCAAATATAATAGTGAAGGATTGGTTAAAGTGGTGTAATGAATTTGATATATTAAAAGACTTTTCGAAACCGCGTTGCTGCATAAAAGATACAACAAATGAAAACGTTCAATTACATGTATTTGCAGATGCTTCAACACGCAGTTTTGGATGCGTATGTTATTTGAGATATCGAAATATTGACGAACAACTTGAATGCTCATTTTTAATGGCAAAACATCGTTTAGCGCCTATCAGCGAAGAAGGTGATCCAACATTAACTTTACCAAAGCTTGAATTAACTGCAGCTTTAACTGCCGCAAGACTTCAAAGTTATGTAATCAATAATTTAAATTTAAAAATTAGTGACGTGTTTTTATGGTCAGACTCTAAAATCGCTATATCATGGATTCTAGGTAGTGATTATAAATTAAAACCGTATGTTAAAAATCGGGTAAAAGAAATACGTGAATTAACGCGAAAAGAGCAATGGAGACATTGTCCTGGTGTTTTAAATCCCGCAGATATGTTAACGCGACCGGTACGCGCAAATGCTTTATTAGAATCAAAAGTTTGGGTACAAGGACCTCAGTTTTTAAAACTTGACGAGCAACAGTGGCCAAAAGATAATGACAACAGTGACAATAAATTAGTTTTAACCACTTATACCGAGAATGACATTACTGAAAATATCGCATTTTGTGAAGTAAAGCCAATACTATCGCTTAATGATTATAGTGACTATGAAAGAGTATTAAGAGTGACCGTTTACGTAAAAAGATTTGTAGACAATTTAAAAACTAAAACACGTAAAAATAATAAAATTATGGTGGAAGAACTATTAAACGCAGAACGGTACTGGATACGTGTAACCCAGCAAAGTGAATATTTTAACGAAATAAAGTGTTTAACAAACTGTAAACCGCTAGATACTAAATCTAATATAATGTGTTTAAATCCTTTTATGGACGAATGTGGTATTCTACGTGTCAAGGGAAGATTGCAGGAATCAACGTTGGCGTACGATGCCAAACATCCCATTATTCTTCCAAAGAATTCACCCTTAGCAGCCAAAGTGGTGTGGAAAGCTCATAATGAAATTGCACATGCAGGTGTCAGCTCTACTTTAGCCAGAGTAAGAAGTAGGTACTGGATAATCAAAGGTAGGCAATTAATTAAGTCATTGATTAAAAAATGTGTTTTGTGCAAAAAACTCAAAGGACCTAATGCTAACGAACAATTTGCTCCATTACCGTCATACAGACTATTAAATAATGTAAAACCATTTACAGTGACCGGTGTAGACTTTTTCGGACCGCTGTATATTATTAAAGATGGACTTAGGCAAAAGGTCTATGTAATGTTGTTAACGTGTGCGGTGATACGTGCGGTTCATCTAGAACTCGTTAAAGACTTAACAACTGAAAGTTGTCTTTTAGGTTTGAGAAGATTTTTTGCAAGAAGAGGTATCCCTAAAATGATTTATTCCGACAACGCAAAGACTTTCAAACGCGCGTCCTTAGAAATATCGAGGTTATGTAACTTTATGAGCAGTGATACAATCCGAACGTCCAATGGAACTATCCTGAAACGTCCTATGTAGTTACTCTATCCGCTGGAAATCCAGTCTTCGCCCGCGGAGGATGTAGAAAATTACAACGATCTGGCAACGCCGACCTCGACTGAAGCCTCAGCGACACACGTCAGAGGAACATAAAGAGTCTACCCGCAGTCCTTAACGATGAAGGATATATTAATTGTTATTCGCATTAACGCAACGAACGAACATTAATTTAACGATTATTAACGTAGAATTGACATTTGATTTATCGCTTAATTTAACTGTATTATTTATGACAATATATTTTTATATTAAAGCAACGTAACGGAAATTATTACAGTACTGTAAGTGTCTTTCAATTAAAAAAATGTGTTACAAATTTCATTAGTCACAAAAGTTTTCTAGAAACTGCAGAAAAGTAACAATAACAACTATAGATACTAAATAGATAATAATAATAATACCACTTTATCTTCTCATACTTCCCTCCCCTTCCCAAGTATATGCGGCATAATATACCCAATACATAAATATACACAATTGAAAGCGACTATTTCACCATTCAGCATACTCAGATTTAAGCCACCGACTCAAAAAACATACTAAACAAATGTATCCTGAATTTTCGTCTGTTGTACGCTCTAATTTCATAACCAAATTCATTGAATACTTTGTACACCATATAAAAGATATCTCAAAAATAGATAGTTTCGGCCTAGGTGCTGTAACCATGTCCTTTCTGCGAATGTTTAGGTTATGTATTTCTGTCCTGAAAGAAATTTTATTGTAGATATAAGATGGAGTCCTATTTATAATAACCAAGTGATATAAGATAGCCTCCCTCATCAAAAACCTCTGTCTCATGTTCAACCATCTAGCGTCCCCAGCTTATGAGATATATGTAGAATTTTTCTTATACCATAAACAAAGCGTAAACATGAATTCTGCAATACTTGCACACAGTATGACCCATATGAATCCAAACACGCTGAGAACACCTCGGAACAGTGAGTAAGTTGAGAAAGTATCAGAGTGGAACACAACTGTAACTTAATTTCCTGCGGAATAAACGATCTATGGGGATAAAGTTTTCTGAGACAATTATATGCTTTCTGTAAACATTTCTAAAGATGTTGTCTTTATCTAAAAGTATTTTCAATAGTTAGTCCCAAGTAATTTACCTCCTCCACAAGAGGTATACTTTCCCCATTAACTTCGATCCTCACAATACTTCTGACCCTGTCACAGCCAGGCTACCAAATAAAAGAGCACAAGATTTGGTAGGATTCAGATTAAGCGCATGCTGCTTAGCCATAACAAATGTGGTATTAAAATCCTCGTTAAGTTTTTCCAATGCAGAATTGACGTCTTGCGGACCACATGAGATATAAATCTGCATGTCATCCGCATACATGTGCATTTTACAATGCTTTACATAAGTTGGAAGATGGTGTGTATAAATAGAAAACAACACAAGCCCAAAAATGAAGCCTTGAGGAACTCCAGATGATAGATTAGCCAAACATGAAATATTTCCACCTAACTTCACTCTCTGACACCTATCGCAAAGATAACTCGAAAAAAAACTCCCGTGATTCCGTGAAAAACCCAATAAAATTCAAGATACTTAGCAAAACCACATGATCAACGGTATCGAATGCCCTTGAGAAGTCCAACAGAACCAGCACAGTGAGTTTACCAGTTTAACTTCAACTGCTGTGCGAAGGATATCATCCGTAACTGCGGCGCAGCTACACTTACGGAAATACACACACACACACACACACACACACACACACACACACACACATATATATATATATATATATATATATATATATATATATATATATATATATATATATATATATATATATATATATATATATATATAATTATACAACATCATGTCTCACAAAGAAGCTATGCTTGTACTTGTAATATGACATAATGTTACTAATATCCTCTTCTAAACATTTAACTGCCAAACTGTCTTTCTCAATGTCACTTCTAATGGTATTTAAATTTTTCACTTTCACTGCCGTTGCAGCTCATATATATATATATATATATATATATATATATATATATATATATATATATATATATATATATATATATATCCATACATACATACACAGGCTAGTTTTCGGGTAATGGGCCAAAATTCATGAGCAGGTAAAAGGTAAAAATATTTCGATTACGCCGAACTTAGTTTAGTCCAAAAGTTGATAGAGATATACAGGGTGTGAAATGCAAAATATTATTTCTTTTTTTTTTTCATTTATTTCCTAAAAAATGATAATATTCATAAAATATTTTTTTATATTTTTAGTTTTATACTTTTTCCTCTTAAAACGTTAGTCGCGATTTGAAACGTCAAAATTGATAACTTTTAGGCAAAGACGTGCAATGAATATGGGTTATGTGAGAAAATTTCGCAAGAAGTATGTTTTACAAACTCTTAAGTTTCAGCTTCATTGTCCTTTATTTTACTAAAATATTTATAGAAAATTCATTTTAAATAGAACCTTTCTCTGATGCTTTGGCGGTGGTTTTAGTTATAGCGCTTATGGTTTAATGGTTTATAATTTTAAGCGAATTTTCGTAGAAAAATTTCGCTATTGAGGAGGCCGCTAGTTTTAAAAGATTTCTTCAAATGAGCGCGAACTAAGACCTCTAAAACCCATGCGGTATTAGTTTCAGTTTAATTTGTTTACATATATACAGGGTGACGCATTTCTATGGTAAAGCTCAATATTGCCGTTATTATAAAAAATTCTAGAAAAAATTGTATACGTTAATTATAGGATGTCTTGAGCTGCATCTTATAAAAATATTTCGACAATCACAGGCTGGACCATAAGCTAGTGGTGATACAAATTTTCTTTTTTAAAATCGAACCTCTTATTATTGCATTTTGCATTTTCCATCGAATGCATGTTTGTAAAAAATTGATAGTGTACATCGTTTTCGAGTTATTTCATTTGTTTCACATTTTTGCACATATACAAAATGATGATAACGGCGTTTTGACCAATATATTGCAGAGTCTCGTGAAAATGACGCATTCAGAGAGGATCTCGTTCATATTATCCATGGAAAAATTCGAGGTGCCGTATACAATTTTTTTTGTGTTTCCGTAAAAATAGAAATCACTGTTTGCAACTTTTTTCGTGCAAGTTTTGAAATTAATAATAGACGTTTTATAAGGTTTTTTTTTCGAATTTTGGTGAAAAAATTGTTGAGATTTTTTTTGTAACTTTTGTCTATAATTAAAATTATTATAATAATCTTGGTAGGTGGGTAAATAGCTTGAAGAAGTTCGTTGGCCAGGAAAATCGGAATAGTTTTCGCGAACATTAAAATTTATTTTCGGAAAATGTTTTGACTTTTTTAACAATAAGGTTATTTTGACGAAATATGGTCCATTGTTTCCACCATATAGGTGACACTGGTAACCAAACTGGATGAATGCTTTCATTAAAAAAAGACATTTGCTATTAAATATATTTTTATGAAAATTCACTACCATAACGCACTTGCTGCGTCCTGACTTTTATTTGGTTTTGTTCCTTACGATGCTCTGCCGAGAACCAGTCGATATGTGGACGAAAACTATTTAAAAAGAACTCGAAACCCAGAAATGTAATTAATTTATTTGTTTTACAATTTTTATAATACACATAATATTTCTTATAGTTACTTAGGACTACCTAATATCTATATTATAATTTCTGTGATTAAAATATACACTGAGCTAATTTTTATACATTTAAATATATCTTTAACAGTTATATATTAATGATCTATATTTACAATAAATATATACCATATGTAGCTAAATTTAAGTACAACTAGGATTTAGGTTTGTTAAAATATTTAAAGCTTTTCACAATATTTACAATTTGCCAAAAGAAAGGTGTGACAATTAATGTTTAGAATGTGCCTTTTAAATCATAATATACATTTTCATTTCAGTGAGCGCAATAAAAAATAGTGCCACAAATTGAATCGTAACTAAGCTATGTGAAGCTGTCATAATTTATTCTCTCCAGAAAGACATTCTCATGGAATAAATTTAGGGTCCATGACTTGACCACAAAGAAAATACTTGTATTCCTGTACCCATAGACTTTTAAAACGTTATATTACTCGAGTTTTATTGAAAAAATGTCGATTTTCACCAAATCACCCCTTATTTATCCGCTACACCCTGAAGCGATCTTACCTAAAAACAACTCGAAGCGTTCTTTTGTCGGGTGCTCACTGGGTACCAAATTTGAAAATGATATCTTAATTCGTTCAAAAGTTATTGCGCCTATTAACAGACGTACCGGGTGTTTTTTTTAAGTGTCTCACCCCTGTAATTGCTTTATCAGATATATCAAAAAAATTCGAACGCCAGCTGACAAACTACCATGCAATGAGTTCAAATATTGCGACAGAAAAACAAATGCACATCGCCTTCATAGAAATCGATGGACAACGTTGATTTTCTTAAATGGAACGATAGGCTTCAGGCACATACAGTCGTACAACGATGCCACGCTCGCATTTCTGAGTCGAGCCGTTTCGGAGACATGACGTTACAAAATTTCAAAATGTTTGTGATTTTTTTAAGTGTCTTACTCCTGTAATTTCTTTTATTCACTGCGAACTGCTTTATAACGTAAAAACATTTTTTTGTCAGATGGCGATCAAATTTTTTGGTTATCTCTCATAATAAAGAAATTCTTATATAACTGTAATATTGAAGAAATATTGTTTTTCGTTCAAGGAGGTGGCGGAAAGTTATTGCACAGCAACAATATTGTCTAATCTTGAAGAAATATTAGTTTTCTTTCAAGGCGGTAAAATGCCATGACACAGCAACAATATAAAGCCAATATCGCATTAATATTTTTTTTCAATATATATATATATATATATATATATATATATATATATATATATATATATATATATATATATATATAGTGTGTCCCAAACTGGATGGGAATGTATTGCTATCTCCGTTATTATTAGAGATAGGGAGACTGTTAAATTATCAATGTTTTGTAGAATTTCATGCTCGTTCCAAATATGACTTGTATTTTTCCCTGACTCTTTTAGTTTTCGAGTTATTTTGAAAAAACCAAAATTTGTCGATTTCTTTTTCTTCAATATCTAAGTAGGCGTTGATCTGACATGTCTAAGACCTGCATATTATCAGGACACTTTTTCATTTGTCATTTGTTTTTGAGCTACAGGTATCAACGTTTGTTTTTATTATGGCAGCCATACTGGATTTTTTGCTCATGTGATAGCCTGTGAAAAGAGCTTTCCAATGATGTACAACATGCTTGAGAAATCTGCAGGCATGTTTCAAAAAGGTGTATAATGTGCATTGAACAAAACGGTGGCAATATTGAACAATTTTCTATTTAGTGTATTTTTAAGTTTCTATTTCATTA
This sequence comes from Tillus elongatus, assembly GCA_964006375.1. Classification (NCBI taxonomy): domain Eukaryota; kingdom Metazoa; phylum Arthropoda; class Insecta; order Coleoptera; family Cleridae; genus Tillus; species Tillus elongatus. The sequence continues at coordinate 208,576,593 of OZ023262.1, read as the reverse complement.
TTTGTTGAGTTCCGTTTCTAATTGTGTTGTTTTGTGGAGTTTAAGTTTCTATTTGTTATTGCCGGGTTTCGTTATTAAACTGTTTCACAAAATATTACCTAACATTATTACCTAATTGAGTATTGTAAATTAAACCACAATATTTTTTTATCGTGAATCATTACGGAAAATTATGGTAAAAGTAGAAGTATATTGTTAGACTCTTTGGCCTACTGCTTTTTGAACACTTTTGTTTGTCATTTGTTTTCCGGTATTGGATTTCATAGCCTACTATCCTCAAAACGGTTTTTCTTGTCAGTGCAATTATAAGATTTCTCAAGCATGTTGTACATCATTAGAAAGCTCTTTTCACAGGCTATCGCATGAGCAAAAAATACATAGGACTGCCATAATAAAAACAAACGTTGATACCTGTAGCTCAAAAACAAATGACAATCCAAAGTTGAGAATATCACAAAAAGATTACTCTGTAAAAGTGTCCCGGTAATGTGCAGGTCTTACACATGTCAGATCAACGCCTACTTAGATATTGAATATAAAAGAAATCTACAAATTTTGTTTCTTCAAAATAACTCGAAAACGAAAAACGACAGGGCAAAATACAAGCCATATTTGAAACGAGCATGAAATTCTTCAAAGCATTGCTAATTTGACCGTCTCCCTATCTCTAATAATAACGGAGATAGCAATACATTCCCATCCAGTTTGAGACACACTGTATAAATATATATATATATATATATATATATATATATATATATATATATATATATATATATATATATATATATATATGTATAACATGATATTACTTTTTTTTTCAAGTACCTACATAATATGTAATAGGTAGCTAGAAGTTTTATGACAGACCAACCATGTCATAGATTACTAAAACATGGAGTCAATTAGAGGAAATGCTTGAATGATTACTAATACTTCTTAAATATTACATAATTTTTTAGACTTCTATACCAAATACCGCAATTGTGTATTAACGTGTCCATACTACGTATTTATAAAGCACGCGTCTCCGCGTGACCAGGATGTCCTGCGCAGTGCTGATATAGTGTAATGAAAAAGTTAGGTTATGTGAATGTGCATGTGACTGATACCGCCAAGCAAGACATAATTTTGTGTGTGTAATATACCTATAGATACTAGTGGAAAATGTAAGTACATAATGATACTAACTATTATAGTTAACATGTTTTTCTTTTCTTTTTTGTTTGCTTCGACTTCCTGTGCTAATGTGGTTTTCAAATTACAATTCCCATTTGTGGTCGTAGCATTTGATTCGATATACCTATTACCTGCTGAATACTAAATAATGTGTGGATGCAATGACATATTCCATGTATAAAGTTGAATACTCCGCAATTCCTATTGAGACAAAACTACAGAACCCAATTGCAAAGAAACGAATAACCGAGTAGGCGCCAATATTTATCCTGTATTACACCAATATAATACCTATGATTTGAATTCAACTGCGATTATTCAACATAAATTGCACCAATATTATTGTAACGTATCTAAAATTAGAGACCATCTCATGTTATCTACATCTGTTTCAAATTAATACACTTTTATCGATTCACATTCTTCGTTTCTCTGTATAATGAACTATCAGGATTATGGATATTATGTATTTTTTTTTTTTGATTTCAACAACACACCACGAGGGCTCACAGCCTAAATACTATCGTACCGTGGGTGTCGACAAGGAGGAAAGAGGCAACTTGTTAATTCTGGACTTCAAGGTTTGGAGGTTCGGAGGAGAAGGAAAAACATGTGCCGGCAAGGAATTCCACAACTTGGAAGTCCTCGGGACAAAAGAGCGGGCATAACAAGATGTTCTATGTATGGTGACTTGGACAGTAAAAAAGTGCATTCGCTCTGTTGCCCTGGTAGATCTGTTGGGGACAGCAGGTGGAGGAACTATGGAAGAAAGCTCCTCTGAGCAGTGCCCGTGCAGACATCTATAAAAGAGAGAGCGAGAGAGAGAGAGAGAGAGAGAGAGAGGTCACTAGCGGCACATCGGTGGGCAAGAGATGGCAGTCTTTGGGTTGGGTGAGACGTATAGCTCTCTTCTGAATGGAGCCCAGGATAGCGAATTTAGAAGCGGCAGCGGCAGCGGCACCCCAGATGTGGAAGCAGTATTCGAGGTTTGGCCTTATTTGTGAACTCTATAAGGTATAGAGATTAGCTGGTGAAAAGTATTTGCGAGCCAGGAAGAGGAAACCTAATTTCTTAGCAGTCGCTTCTGCAATTGATGTGACATGTTGGTGCCAATTGAGGTTTAGATCCACAGAAATGCCAACAAGTGAATAACTTGGTTGTTCATTGTGATGGGTCTAGGGCTGGTGTATCTCTTATGAGATAGAAAGCAAGACTGAGATTTGGTAGAGCTGAATTTACAGGATTTCTACTTCTCCAGCCACATATTTTTTGGAGATCCACAGAGACAGAATCCTCCATGAGTCTGCGATCCTCATCTAATTGGGCTAAAGAGAAAGGCTACAAATATTATATATTTGAGTGGAGGGTGCTGCCATCCGCGTTACTGTGAACTGGGTTGGATGTGCTAGAGAGGTCATTGATGTGGAGAAGAAACAAAGTAGGGGTCATATGTGAACCTTGAGGGACTCCTGCATTAATTGGATACAGTTTAGAGGAATGGCCATCCCCGACAGCAGAAATGCTCCGGTTGGACAGGAAATTTGTTGTCTAGGTACAGAGTTTTGGTGGTAGGCCATAGGCCGGAAGTTTATTAAGCAGCACTGCATGCCAGACCTGGTCGAATGCTTTGGATATGTCTAGAGCGACAATCTGGGATTCACCGTGTATTTCCATAAACTTTCTCCAAGAATGGGTGACGAAGGAAAGGACGTCGGCAGTTGATCTGCGCTGACAGAATCCATACTGCCTGTCGTGGATTAGACTGTGTTTTTCAAGAAATTTGAGTAATTCGGTGTTTATATACTTTTACATCACTTTAGAGATGACTGAAAGGAGAGAAATAGGCCTGTAGTTGCTAGGAAGCGCTTTGGATCCTTTCTTGGGGCCGGGTTGTGCTCGGGCAGTTTTCCAGTTACTAGGGAATATGCCTCTATTGTAGGATGTGTGAAACAGACGAGTCAGGACAGGAGCAAGTTCTGGTGCGCATTTTTTGAGAACAATTGCTGGAATCTCGTCAAGGCCAGAGGCTTTCCTGGTATTAAGGGAAGAGAGCATCTTTCGTACCTTTTTAGTTTTGAAAATGATATCCGTCATTTTATGCGCGCAATTGGGGACTGTTGGTGGTTGAACATTTGGAGGTGTGTTGAGAGTAGAATTGCCGGCGAACAACGAGGAAAAAAGTTCAGCCTTGCCCAGGGCGGTAGAAACAATTTCATCCCCTGAAACAAGAGGTGGGAACGTGCTCTTGCAGAAATTATTCCCAATAGATTTACCAAGGGTCCACAAGGGTTTGTTGCCGTTGGAGCTTGAGAGGACTTTGTTTTTGATATACCTATTGATCAATTTCAGTTAGTTAACCTAAGCAAATTAAAAATAATTTTTCTCTAAAGTCTTTAGTCATTTTGCTTCGTATCACCATATTATTGAATATCATTGTCATTGGGTTTATATATGTGTGTACCACGCTTCAGCCTATTAGAATATCGAAAACTGGTTCAAATTTCATTTTCAAGATTTGTGGGAGACCGACAACAAGCCAGTTAAATAAAAGCTTGTTATTATTATGACCTGTTTGATTGTTTGCAGATGCAGTACGATTTACGCACTAAGGTTCAAGCGACCAAGAAATATGAAAATAGATGGGATATGCACTGGCCAATGTAGGCGACAGTGATCATTGAAAGCGAGCTAGAATCCCGAAATAACTCTTACGCCCCAGGCTTTTTTTAATGTTTTATACCTAATGAAAATTTTAAGTCTTAAATGTGAAGTTTATATTTTATTATGAATAAATTTTATTTTGCCAGTATCTTATCTATAATAAATTTTTCTGTGTATCCTATATTGATTCCTAATATTGACCAATCAGGAAAAAATACATTGCTCTAATTTGAATATTTCAATATTTAGTTATAAATAATTGGGGGCGAATATTGAAACATTATTGTAGGACTGTATCAATTCAATATTTATTATAATATTTTACCAATATGAAAAAATGTTCATATCTCAATATTGGGTAAATATAGCTGTTCAATATGTAGCCCCTATATAATGAAAAAATGTTCACATCTCAATATTGGGTAAATATAGCTGTTCAATATGTAGCCGCTATATAATGAAAAAATGTTCACATCTCAATATTGGGTAAATATAGCTGTTCAATATGTAGCCGCTATATAATGAAAAAATGTTCACATCTCAATATTGGGTAAATATAGCTGTTCAATATGCAGCCTCTATATAATGAAAAAATGTTCACATCTAAATATTGGGTAAATATAGCTGTTCAATATGTAGCCCCTATATAATATATGCATACCCAATATAGTACGAACATGAGGCGCTCTGTGTACACAAATTTTTAGTCGGTAGAACTAGCACATTTTAAACATCTCTTGTCATACATTATAAACAGTAATTAACTATAAAATAACGGTTTAAGTTTATATTAGCTTAGTAGTAATATATCACATGATTGGTCACATAGTGTTTATCATATCTGTAGTTTGCATTGAATATGAATGAGGATATAAAACATCGAAACTGACAGTAATAAATATGTTTGTCATAATCAGCGAGGTAGTTCATTTTCGCAGTCTGGAAAATGAAAATACGTTTTTAAGAGTTTTGAGATAAAAAAGTGAAAAAACGATCTCAGTCATTATCAGCTGGATATTAATCTATCATGGGTTACTGTAGCAAATTTTCAGCATATGGAATAACTGACCTTGGAAGTATTTAAATATCATACGATCCCTTTTTGACCATTCAGCATCGAAGTAACATTCCGTTTCCAAATAATTTGTAAATATAATATCATTGCTATTCGGCATTTCTTTCAATTATTCCCGAAAATCCACCCAAACAAATTTCAATAATCAAACGTTGAATGTATGTGACGTTCAGAAATGATTTCAATAATCAATCTATAATAAAGGCAGCAACTAGAAGTCCCGTAGGACTTCGCCTTACCTTAGGAGAACTCTGTCTACCTCGGGTTTGAGTAGCTGTTGACATCGACTTAGAAGGGGGGGGGGGGTATAGTCCCGAGGGAGCTCATCGACTCCCCGAAGGAATACTCAATCGATGCTGGCGCCTGAGTATGATCCCGTATAAAAGCCGTATTGGTAAAATTATCCCAAAAATTCTCTACACTAGGAAAGAGTAACATTACCCCGAAATACCCGTTTTAATATACATAAATATAATATACATATATAGGAGGTAGTAACGGTCGTCACTTGTTAATTCCAAAAACTCAGAATTTCATTTCAGGGCATTTGACCTTGCATTTGGTGATATACATGATAGGATAGCTACGCTGAAAATTAATATTACATTCACCTTTAGTGAATTTTCTTAAAAACATTACTATGACAACTCTCTTCGGAGAGTCATTACTTCTGTTAAACGTAGATGCGAAAAATGTGTTCAAGAAAATTGAGGTCATATTGAAGAGTTTTGTTAGCTAGATATCCAACTTCATGCTTGAATTTTCACGCCTGTATACAATTTATTATTAACCTACACATTTATTGCATTGAGTCCATTTGTTCAAAGGATTAACTTCCATGGCTTACTTAACTTTTATGTACTTAACTAAACTAGTTGTCGTTCCCGCGGTCGAAATTCGACCGTAATCCATTACTTTTTAGGCTTGAACGTTATGGATGTTTTTTTGCCATAGAGTAGGTATACCTCTATAATCTCATATAAATTTTATATTTCTGCACTCCTTCTCCATATGAATTCTAACTATGCCAAACCTCCCACTCCTCGGTGCGCGCAATGTGCTTAAAATGGGAACACAGTTCTTTCTTCACGTATTAATATACGGATAAACTGTTACTTGGCACACATCAAAATGGATATTTCACCGACATGTGATACATCAATGTAAAAGCTCCTTACAACAATTAATTAGTAAGCTGAAAATTCAATATGGTGGCCATAAGAAAAACAAAAGTTGAAAAAGGTAAGTAAAAGGCGAAAAGGAAACGGTTGTCACTGTTCATGTCACAATATGCGTCTCCAAAAAGTGTCTTAAAGAAGCGAAGGTCTCAATAGTCTCAGATCACAGGTAACTCGGCTAGAACGCAGAAACAAATTCGCAAAAGTTTTATTTTTCTCAAATATTTTGAAAATGGTCACCGTTATCCTTGATTTCTCAACAGATCTGTGATGGGCACAAAACTTGATACAACTTTCCCTATTTAACCCACGTTGTAGCTGTTATATTTTATGAGATGCCAATGGTGAGCATCGAATTTGGGACACACTGTATATTAAATTCTTCGGAAAGAGTGCAAGAATATACATTATTTTTTGAATATTGTTTCTTTAATGGTTTCGGATATTGTAATAAAAAGGAGCCTTTTTTATTCACTTAACCCCATTTAACGGTACCTATGTTTATTTGAACCCTTTCTTTGAATTATGCACAGATTGACCCTCATCCTTATTGACATTCAGTTATGTAACAGTTTGTATGTGCTTGTATGGTTCCTAATAAAAAATGTTAAAAATTAAAATAGATGCTCTTGACGTCCACTTAATTTATTTCAAAACAAGGCAAATGAGCATCAGAAACCACTGCAAATGACACTCATTACCTCCTTTTTCAATATTTTAAAACTGCTAGGTAATACAGATAGTCCAGTCAAAACAATGTTTAACCTCTTGAAAAATCCGAAAGTTCTGAAACTTTGCATACTTATTTAAAGGTACGTAAGAATTAACATACCGAAAGTCCTCATGAATATGAGGCGAGCTCTAGTGGCAATTAGCGAAAACAGGGCACTTTCTTTGGTTTTTCCTTAATATCTCGAGAACCGTTAGTCGGCGGCAATAGTTAATTATATACATAATTAAGGACTATCAATTTTTCTACAAAAATGGTTATATACATTTTTCTCGTATTCCTAATGGTTCCCGAGTTATAGGCGCTAAAAGACAGCGTTGATGAAAAGGCTGAACAAGTTAGGCTGCGTCTGTCTGGCACTAGCGATCTTGTCGCGGCTGATTGAGTGTACCACCTCGATTGCTACCAACAATTGTGTCCCACAAGCCTCCAGAAGAGGGTAGACAACGTGGACGTCCCGAGGCAGATTACATTATAAAGGCTATGCAAGAGATTTACTCCCTCATTGAGAATAGTGAGGAATGCCAACTTTCCTTTGAACAATTACGTTCTGCAGTATCTGGGGATGTTCCTTCAAATGACACAATTAGAAGCAAACTCAAAGACAAATATGGAGAGAGAACTATAATTGCTGTGGGAGTTGGATGGAGGGATGCAATCATCTGTTTCAATGATGTTGGATTCAAAATTTTGAACTCATGGTATGATGACAGAAAATCTGATAAAAGTAATGAGCGACTAAGAATCGTACAAGCAGCAGCAAAAATAAAAAGACAGGATGTTCAGAAAAATGTGTATGATACAAGCGCCTAACCTCGGGGCAACAACTTTTAAAAAGAAGCAGCTTCTTGTGTACCCCCAACTCTACAAGTTTTTCTGGAGACATTGATAATGAAAAAAGCAGATAATGCAAATAAAAAAAGAAAATGCATTTCTGTTGCTTACAGTATATCTCTGCGATACGTCCAACCTCTTTTATATCAGCAATAATGAACAGTGTTGCTTTGTTTGTGTCCAGAAGGTTTGCAAGGAAGAAGTTGGTAAACCTTTTATAAAGTTTAGGGTTCAGTTCTTCATATCACAGCGCACAGCAGCTTAAAATGTCAGTAATTCATCACATTCAACCTGATAATGATACACTTTTTCAACAATTTGTATTTGACAACGTGGACTTTAATGTTAGAACACTGGACGGTCTCACAACATTCCATTCTATGGGTGTCATCAAATGTGTGCCTTCTGGAAGCGAACATGAAAAACTAATACCGAGGATCACCAAGGTAGCACCTGCTATGACAGTAGGGAAACTTGGAGTGATTCCTTTACAAACTTACCAAAAATCACAAGGTGGATTTAGTAATGTGATTGTGGAGGATCTGAAAGATATAGTCAAGAAAACTGATCAGCTAACTTCATACGATACTCTTTGGTTGGCAGCAAAATGGCTCAATATTAACCTTCATCTCATGCACACTTACCTATTGTTTCAGGCAGCAAGGGTAGAAGCTGGCAAAGATAATCAAATTGCAGGGCATTCTACCAAGAAGCGATTCAAAGCTGATTGATTTTTCTCTACAAAATTTTCCTTTGAATAACCTCAGCATTTTTTTGCTTGTTAATATATTTCATTGTTTAATATACCCACATCATGTGCCTCATTAATATACATCATAAGTAACATACATCATGTGCTTTTTATACAAAGTTGTGAAGCTTATCTCCTCAATTATCGTTAGTATACAAAAATGTAGGTAAACCATTGTCAAATATTATTAGAAATGCCATATTGTACCGCCCTAGCGTGGTTTTTCACAAAATGCTCTCTTTTAGCGTGTATAACTCGGGAGTCATTGAGAATACGAGACAAATGTATATAATCATTTTTGTAGAAAATTTGATAAGCCTTATTATGTATATAATCGACTTTTGCCTCCGTCCAACGATTCTCAAAATACTAACGAAAAACTAAAGAAAGTGCCCTATTTTCGCTAATTGCCGCTAGAGCTCGCCTCATATTCATGAGGACTTTCGGTATATTCATTCTTAGGTACCTCTAAATAAGTGTGCAAAGTTTCAAAACTTTCGGATTTTTCAGGAGGTTGGTTCATTTTTTGAAGTTTTTTGACTGGAGTAAGAGATAACTCTGCTGTTTTTAGTTTAATAGCTAACCATGACAAACAGGTATGGACATATAAAATAATGTTCAAGCATGGTGGAAATACATGACTTTAAACAATGGAATATTTTTGAAAGCGTTTGTGTTTTCCCAATGGATGATTAAGTTGACTACTAAGACAGTCGTAACATATCTATAGGTTACTATTAAAGCTACTTATATCTAGTGTAAAAACGCTACAAGAGTACTTTGATTATGCGTTCCTTACATTATAGGTAACATTTACATCTTTTATTCAAGATATGTTTTTGGATTAGTATAAATTAATTACCTACATAATTATAATTATGCAAAGTACATCACGATACCCTGTTTATTTTATGCGAAACTTACATTTATTAGTTTTTTTTAGCATAGCTTGTGTGGTTATTTTGTTACCAGAATTGTGTTTCAGTTTTGAAGACCGTTAGGCAACGACTCAATATACGGTATAGGCTGTACCTCTGAAGTTAGCCAAGTTGATAAAATCAAATACATAATACCAAATTGCACCACTCCAATTGTTATATTTTCTAGTGCTACTATGAAAGTGAAGCTGGGGGTTATACTGTTTTTTAAAACCCAATATAAAAATATTATAGTTAGCCTATGATCTATGATCTATATCTTTGTACAAATAGATTTAGTTATAAGTAGACTTAAAATTAGGAGAAATAACAATGAAATAGTGACTCTACTTAGACAACTTAAAACTTTTTTTATGTGCTATTTATTAAGTAAACGTTTTCATTCTAAATAATTAAAGTTCTTTGTTAAAACTGTTACTCTCGACTTTTTAGGTCGGCTTACATTTTTAGGACACCAGGCATATGCATTAACAACTGTTTGCATTTCCTTTTATACTCTACTGGTCGTTGTTGCTTTGGATTTAAATGTGTGCAAAATATTGTGGTTTAAATACGATGAGCGATATTTATGAAAATTCGCTGCAACGTAAACACCGTTCTGACTAATCGTTAAATTTAAAATTGCTTTAATAATATCTAGCAGCGTAAAATGTAAAATATTTTTGTTAGAACATAATATCAACTAAATAAGAAATTGTTCCGCAAAAAATACTCATAAATAAGGAGGACTGATGGTCAGAATGATATCACTGAAATTCCGACAAAGAAATCCGTTAGAAAAGGCTTCATAAACAAGTTTGATTAATAACGTCAAAGAAGCAGAATATTTTCGCCAGCAACTAAGATGCTACATTGAGCATATGTGTTCGTACTCCCTTCAATACAGAGAGCGTTATGACTTTTAGAGAAGGACAGAAAAAGGACTTGCAACGACACACGGGGCTGCGAGATGTAAACGGCAGAGCGGCTATATAAGACGGGTTCAGTGCATTACGCCGGCAGAGAGCCTGCGATGGCAAAATAAATATAGGATTGTTGCATGTTTTAAGTGACGAGTTGTATAATAAATTTGTGAAACACTTATTGTTTAGGTATCTGTCTGATAAGTGTCGGATCTTTCCCCGTGAAGGGTGAGTTATTTTAAAACCATTTACTAACATAAAGCAGGTGTACTATGGTCATTTTTTGTTCTTTTGTTGAAACAGGGCTTCGGTTCTGGTTTCCGGTTCCGGAATGCTGTCATTTCGTTTCCGGGCTGATAGCATTACGGCTGCAGGCTGTTGATTCTGCTTCCGAGCTGTTAACATTCCAGCCCCAGGTAAGGGATGTTCCAATTCCAGGCTAGGGCTTCTGTCATTCCAGGTTCTGACTGCGAGCTATTGTTCAACAGGAGTTATTATCCTGATACTTCCGTAAAAGTTTGATTTGAGGTGCCTTTCTCTGTCGGCACTTATTTACTGTGTTTTAACTTCAAACTGAAGTAATAAATTTGTTATAATTGCTTCTTTGTATCATTGTGTCTATTCTCTGTAACCCTCTCCTACAGCCGTTTCCTCCTTAAATTTCCTTTACAGGGGCACTAATAATAATTGGTTTTGAGAGGTATCATTAACACCTTGATAAGTCTTAAAACCTGTCTTCCATCTACGTAGATATCGAGAAACAATAACGTTTAAATAAACAAGTATTTGATGAGAGTTCAATAAATCTGAGGACTCTCTGACGATATATTTTTCCGACCCGCAGAAAATATGTATAGTAAAAGCGTGAATTTATATACTAAGAGAAAATTGGTACCAAGATCCTCATAAGTAGTTTTTGAAGAAATTTTCTTTCTCTGATGAGGCTAACTTTATTAGTGAAACGATCGTCAGGTCTTTAAACAGATGCGTCGTGGTGATTGGGGTTCTCCAAGTGTACTTATCAGTGCTCATCACAGGTTCCAATCTTCACTTAGTGACCAAGATTCTCGTGGATACTTGGTGGAAAACAAAACTACTGAGGAGCTACAATTTGGTTAACAATTCTTTGAGAGGCAGTATAAAGACGATTTTGCAGTTGGACGTTTGTGGAAGAAACATGATCAAAATTGTGTTGTAGTACTATCACCAGCATTCGTTTTTTGTATTGCACAATATAAAATTGAACAACAAAAAATAATTATAATAATAATAATTAAATTTAATACTAATCTCTGAATTTCATACGGTCACTGTGAATTATGTTCAGAAAGATATAAAAAAAACTTTTAACTTTAAAATGTTTGGATTTGGAGGTTCACATCGGCGCATATACACTGGCACGTGCTAATATGGAATTTCTGAGAAATACAGAATCCACACCGAACGTCTTTAGTTCAGGATTCACTTACCTACTCCCAAAAACTGAACAGGGGGGTACAGGTTCAACGAAATATCGTCGCATCAAATGTCTCTATGATTCTTACAAGCTTTTTACCTCGAGCCAGGCTAAGAAAATCTGTGAGCATGTGGGAACATCACAGGGAACATCACAGAAGAAGCCAGAAAATACACAAAACCTTTATGCGGCGTATATAGACTATCAAAAGGCCTTCGATAGTATACCACACTCATGGTTACTCAAAATCTTAAGAATATATAAAATCAGCCCCAGCTTCTGGCTTAATGGAAAGATGGGAGACACGGTTATGTGTGAAGAATGTTGACGGTGGTATTAGCCAAATACCGATGAGGATATGTAGAGGCATTCATCAGGGTGAATCTCTTTAAGCTTTCTGTGGTTCTGTTTGCCTCTGAATTCGCTATCCACCAACTATGGCTACAAATTACACAATGGCACAGAACGACTTTTTCATCTGATCTGTATGGATAACATCAAACTAATAACTGCCTAAGAAAGGGATCCCACAAACATGTTAGAGATTACCGAGCTTTATAGCGTGAAACAAAGTATAAATAAAGTATAAACAACACCTATGTTGCACCGGTAATAACCTACAGCTTCCAAATAATTAATTGGTCTCGCACTGACCTACAGACCTGAATAGGAGAATCAGAGTGGTCTTCACCGACTTCAGTAGAACGTCTTCATCTTCCCAGAAACTTAGCAGGGAGAAGCGTTCGACTGGCCAATGTGAACTATTCACAGATAGAGAAACTGCGGCAGTATTTCATTACCAGGTGTACTTCTAACAGAATAAACAGTGATAGCAAATTTTGGCGGATTCTTAACCCCGCTGAATTTGAGGGATACTATTTAGACTCTACTTCAACAACCGGCAATCAGCGAACAAAAGATCGAAAGATGGCAACAAAAACCCGGACACGAGAAATATATCAACATCACGAACAACTATGTTGATTTCGAAGCGACGTAAGGATGGCTCTTGAGGGGGAATACCTTCTTTGAGGCTGAAGGCTCGATGTTTGTGATACACGATCCTATGGTACCCACAAGAGGTAACATGAAGCAAGTGGTCAAGAAGAACAACATAGAGATCACATGCCGCATATGCAATCAGGCCGAGGAATTAATCGAACATGTCATAAGCGGGTGCTAAGCATTGGGCCCAAATATGTACACCGAGAGATATAGCAATGTACCAAAGAGCATCTATCAACATCTAAGACACTCTATAGAGCCTCAGAATACAGAAGTAGCATACTTACAATACAACCATCCTAATGTGGTGCAAACATAAACACACACTCTATACTGGAACAGAAGAGTATGAACGGATTACTATTACATACAGACTTGGAGACTACTTCTCTGGCTTTACTGTTGGTTTTCGTTTTTGTAGGTGAAGGACGTAGCCAGCGCCTGAGCTAACTGGAGCAAGTGGCCCTTCGAATTCTGGATGTTCTAGGATGTTCTTCAACGTTTCTGTGACTATAGTTTCGCTGCTTGACAGCATTCTCAGCGAAACTATAGTCACAGAAACGTTGAAGAACATCCTAGAACATCCAGAATTCGAAGGGCCACTTGCTCCAGTTAGCTCACGTGCTAGCTACGTCCTTCACCTACAAAAACGTAAACCAACAGTGAAGCCAGAGAAGTAGTCTCCAAATCTGTATGTAGTATGGACAAGTTTCACCAAGTAAGGGCAACAACAATCAATGAAGGGATTACTATTATATGTCACAATGGACCAGATATCTTATTGGGACAAAGTGAAGAAATATGTGACTATAATTGACATAGCTGTTGTACCACATGCAAAAAACATAAAGAGTGCAAGGAGGGAGAACATCGTCAAATACTTGGACATGGCGCGAGAGCTGAGAACTATATGAGACGTCAAGACGGTGAACATCGTAACGAGTATCATCGGTGCAGTGGAAGCAGTTCCTCTCTACATGCATGCTCCCTTTAAGGACCTGAAGATATTCTAGGACAAGATATATCTGCTGCAGAAAAGTCTAATTTTAGACAGCTGTAGGATAGTCAGGAAAAAAGTAACAGAAAGCTGCACACAGATAGAAAAAAATCTACATGTAAAACCAAACCACACTCCATACCGTGAGATATAAAACGATTATATTTATCTTCTTGCTGGGTGAGAGCTTCGGTGGTTCAGTGGTAAGAACGTGTGGCTCTGAACCGAAGGGTACTGGGTTCGATCCCAGGGTTCTCCTTTCACTTTTACAGTACATACTGTACAAATAACATCAACCAAGTTCGCGGCTCTATTTGCACAAGTTGAATGTCTGCACGTTCCGACCTTCGCAGGCGGTGTAAAGCCGTCGGTCCCATGTTAATCTGATATTGAGTACGTTAAAGGTCCCTACCCTTCTTACAGAAAGGCAGGGGTTCGGTCAATTTTCCAGGATAGTGAGGTGAAGCTGCTCCCTGGCGTTGGTGCCCATAGTCGCGGAAATAGACCGACGTTAAAGAAAAAAAAAACACACACACTTGCTGGGTGCTTTGTCACAAGCCGTCATATGACCTGTAAGCCTGAAAAAATGCACCAGTCGATGGTGATATAAATAAGCTGACTAAAGAAGCATATATAATAGACGTTGTTGTTCACAACAAGCACAACATCTCCAGTACTGTCTTTGAGAAAAAAACAATGAACTTAAAGAAAAAAAGAAAGAAATTTGGAAACTGAACAATGTAAGCATAATTCCAACTTGTGATATATTCAACAGAGCTAACAACGGGGCTGCACAACGACTTAACAACTTTTTCACTACACCCAAATGTAAACATTAAATTACAGAAAGGTGTTATACTAAACACATGTCGGATTTCTAGCAAATTTTGAAACAATAGTAATAATTGCGTGTTTTAAGACCAGCAAATACATACCAGTAATATACTGAGAGAATATAATGACAAAATAATAACAATAATAATGTAACCATCAAGCAGGCCGAAGGTATTTCTCAGTTTAATATAAAAGTAGGTAAAATTTGAATATAAGTTACAGAGATATTGACAGGTACGAAATTTAAATATAAACGTGGCATAGTTGCCACTTTTATTAACAAAATAATAAAATTCATGTGATAATAGCAATAATGATGTAATAATCAAGCAGGCAAAAGGCATTTCTCACGGTTTCATATAGAAGTAGGAAAAACTTGAATATAGGGTACAGATATATTGACAGGTACGAAATTCAAATACAAACCGTTTATATTCTTCGTCATATAACAGGATAACTAAGTAAAGGATAAATACGGATCACCAGCCAATAGTTTAAGATAATTAGGAAGCATATTACTGTAAAGTATTAGGTAATATTTACTCTATAATCTGCTTCTAAGTCCTATGTGTAAACCTATCTTTTTACCGTGGCCCAGTCAGTGTGTCTTAAGGAGTCCTGACGGGGCTCCTGGACACATAATGGATCCTTGTTTATCCCATGTAATATGATTAAAAAAGAGAGAAACTTAGACAAAAGAAGATAATAACCCATAAAACAAACCAAAAAAAAAAAGAAAAAAGAGGCATTACAAAAAGGAATAATAATATAAATGTGTGGAAAAAAACTGTATGTGAGGTCTATTATATGTTATATATAACTAATAAAAAAAAAGGGGGGGGGGGGCACGGTGTTACGTTAATAGCCTTTAAGCTTAAGTGGATGCTGAGGGTTTCATTTATGTTTTGAATTTCCGGGGGCATTTGCAGATGTGGCGTACCTGCAGTAGAATATTCAAAGTAATAAAAAAGCCTATGGAAAATAGAGTGTAAGTTTCGAAGCTATAGTTCCGGATACCACCACCACATGGTTGTTACTTTTATTAGTTTTTGATACATTTCTAAATTACTTACCGTCAATATTTTATGTGTGTTTGCTGTTCATTGCATTCGTTTCTCTCACTTATCAAAACGCTAATGTTATATAGTGCGGTTGTTTTAGTTTATTGGCTGTTTCTTTTCCATTAGTGTATGTTGTGTGTTGGTGTTTTAATATTTTGTAGTACAAGAAAGTTAAAATTACGCCTTCCTGAGTGTTAGGTTAGTATAGGTAGTTTATAATTTTGAATAGTGGATGTTTTCTCAGTTAGTGTAATTATTGCTATTACAATTTTGGCAATTCTGAAAATAATCGACAAACGTGATTGTTGAAAATTATTTCCAGAAAAACGCTCAAAACCACCCCTCTATGCATAAACAGCGAGAGAGATGTTGTTGGAATCAACCTCCCCGCATTACGCGTTGCCAGGATTAATGAACTAGAGCAGAACTAATTTGCAGGAAAATATTTATCAAAGAAGCCCTAATACTTTCAAAAGCGTAAAAAGACAGGGTACTTTATGTAATAAGAGTATATTTTTGTGTGCAGAGTTTTCCAAATTTAAAACTTTTTCAACTTAAATAACTTCAGAGGTATGCTCTTAATTTTTTTTTGAACACTGCTTCTATTAAGTACTTGAACGTAAAATATTTTCTAATTGTATGCAGTATTAGGTTACATACTGCAAAAGAAAATTAACATTTTGTTACTCAAAAAGTTAACATTTAATTTTTTACTTTATTAAGACAGTACCACATGGTTTTAGATGAAGCCGCCGTAATACAGAAAGCGTTATACATCCCTCCACTCTCTAGTCGATCTTGTCTGTTTGTCTGTTGTGGCAGAGGCAGCAAGCCATTACTTGTCGATCTTCCTGCCGAACTTACAGCATGCTTTCCTATACTGTGTCGGTATTGTAAAGCATTTTACAGAATCATTTTCGGAACTTGTTCGTTAATAGTTTACGTACTTAGAACTCTACAAGAAATCTAGAAAAGTGGCACTCGCATTTATTTTATCGTATACAATTCACGCGAAATATTTTAGAAAATGATAGACCTCAGAGTCAACCGGATGCTGATATTAACTTCTTTACTTTGAACAGAACGCCTGTGTCGTATTGCATTTTCAGAATGTCGAAGTGGCCTTTTATCTTTTATGTTCAGCATTCCATATATAACATTTTGGCTCCTTTACAAGATGTTAACATTAAAAAAAAATACTAACGAAAGTGGGGATTTAATTTTTACATCGTATTTTACTGGTTGGTCGCACTGGAAACATCATTTCATAGATGCTGGTTGTCAATAGAAACCTTAAGATTCTT
This sequence comes from Tillus elongatus, assembly GCA_964006375.1. Classification (NCBI taxonomy): domain Eukaryota; kingdom Metazoa; phylum Arthropoda; class Insecta; order Coleoptera; family Cleridae; genus Tillus; species Tillus elongatus. The sequence goes on along the minus strand of OZ023262.1, from coordinate 208,559,688 downwards.
TAACATAAAGAAGAGCAATATTTAATACGTGTTTGCTACTGAAGTGTCAACCTGTCTAAATTAAAATCCCACAAACCTATTTTCTCAATGGGAACACCCTGTAGTTGGAACGTGTTACACGTTTTACAACTTATATATTTCTTTTATAACTTTTATTGGTACATTTGTACATTATTTTCTAAGTAAAATACATTTATTATTTTCTTAGTCAATGAAATATCATACTTTCCTACTCAATGAACCTTGAACATGTTGAAAGCGACAGTTGGTAGTTGGTTTAGGTATCCAGTATATACTTCATTTTTGTTTGTCAGATGACAGAATTCTTTATAAGCAGGTATAGCCTTCAGCTTACTATATTTTCAACAAAACTTTACAAACAATAAATATGTTAAGAATAACTATAAATAGCTAAAAGAAGAAGGCAGCACCCTCATATGAGGTGAGTTAGATTAAATATTTTGCTGTATTAAACGCTGTTTTTGCTTTGTAACAATCCATGATAACTGCTTATTTTGCTTATTTCAAATGTGATTACTTTATTTGATGCTTCTTTTCTTGTTTTGTGATAGCTTGTGGCGGTGTTTTCGTACAATGTCATAACTAATAATTGAACGAACAAACGCAGATTAACTTTGTTTCTTAACGAAATACACCTGCAAGCTGATCGCGAATGCATAACCTCCAATACGACAGTTTACTTACATGAATCAACTATTTTTAGCTATCCCGTATTGTGTTGGACTCCATCAAAACCACCATGCTGAGAGCACCATTGGGTTGATAGCACTATTGCTTTAGGAGTACTATCCTTTTGTGTTGGACCTCATCATGTTGCGAGCACCATTGGTTTGACGGCACTATTGTTTTGGGAGTACTATCGTTTTGTGTTGAGCCCCGTCAAGACTATTATGTTAAGAGCACCATTGGTTTGACAGCACTGTTGTTTTTGGAGTACTATCGTTCTATGTTGGGCCTGATCAACATCATGCAAGGTCAATATCGATTCCTGAAAGTTACCTTTGGTCTTTGTATCAATCCATCCGTATTTATGAGATACATCGACGTAGTTTTCAGAGATCTAGCAAATAAAGGAATTGTATTGCCTTACATGGACCATTTAATTATTCCAGCCAAGGATGACGAAGACGCATTGGAAAGATTAAAAATCGTTTTCAAGACCGCTGAAGAATATGGATTGGAGATTAATATGAAAAAATGTCAGTTTATTAAAATAACTGTCGAATCCTTAGCTCACAGGATAGAGGAAGCAAAGCTCTATCCCTCAGAACTAAAGGCCAACACTGTAATCAAGTTTCCAGAACCAAGGACGACAAAGCAAGTACAAAGCTTTTTGGGACTTGCCAGCTATTTTAGAAAATTCATTCCAGGATTTTCAGTGATACCATCGCTGCTGACCGATCTTTTGAAAAAGGATCGTATCTTTAAATTTGGATTCAAAGAAAAAGATGCATTTATGAAGCTCAAGCAGATATTAGCCAAGAAGCCAGTGCTAAATATTTACTGCCAGGATGCCGAGATATAATTTCATACAGACGCATCAATGGAAGGATACGGAGCCGTACTTCTTCAACGTTCCTATGAAGATAACCGAATGCATCCAATTTACTACATGAGTAAGAAGACATCGGACGCAGAAAAAAAATACTGCAGCTATGCGTTAGAAGTTTTAGCAATAGTCTAAGCACTCAAAAAGTTTAGAGTATACTTACTTGGAACACGCTTCAACATTGTGATAGACGGCTCTGCCTTTGACAAGACTATGGGTAAGAAGCATTTATCAACGAGGATTGCAAGATGGGCCTTACTACTTCAAGATTTAGATTGTGCCGTAGTCCATCGATCAGGTACCAGAATGAGACACGTAGACGCTCTAAGTAGCAACCCTGTCATGTTGGTTTGTGCTGGCATTCCCCAAACTATACGAAATAGTCAAGAGGAAGACGGCGAAATCAAGGCAATCAAGGAAATTTTAACAGAAAAGCCGTATAAAGATTACATCCTGAAAAACGACTTACTTTACAAAATGGAAGATGGAAAGGAAGTAGTTGTAATTCCCAAGCAGATACAACAAGAGATAATTAAAGAAGCACACGAAGAAGGACACTTTGCAGTCAGAAAAACTGAAGACTTAATAAAGAGAGATTGCAACATACCGAATGTAAAGAAGAAAATCGAGAGGTGTATTAGAAATTGCATTCCTTGCATCTTGTCTAACAGGAAGCATGGAAAGCAGGAATGATTTTTACATCCGCTTAAGAAAGATGACATTCCTTTACAGACATATCATATTGATCACCTCGGTCCTCTTGAGTCTACGAACAAGAATTACAAATATATTCTTGCCATAATTGACTCATTTACGAAGTTTGTCTGGTTATATCGGACGAAGAGCAGTTCCTCGAAATAATTTATTGCCAAACTCGAGATCCAAAGAAAGACCTTCGGAAATCCTGTTAACATTATTTCCGACAGAGGCACAGCCTTTACCTCTGGAGAATTCGAATCTTGTTGTAATGCGAATGACATAAAGCATCATAGGATTACTACTGGTCTACCAAGAGCTAATGGTTAGATAAAACGAATCAACTCTATTATTATTTCTGTTCTAACCAAGATATCTTTAGAAGACCCAGCAAAATGGTACCTTTACGTAGATCGTGTCCAGAGAGTTATAAACTCCACCTACCAAAGAAGCATTGGAACCACGCCATTCGAATTGCTGATGGGCGTCAAGATGAAAGATAAAGTTCAAATCCAGATAGGAAAAATAATCGAAGAAGAAGAGACAAATCAATTTCAAGAAGATGGGAAAGAACTGAGAAGATTAGCGAAAGAGCAACTGCTCAAAGTCCAGGAAGAAAATAAGAGAACGTATAACCTGAGAAGAAGAAAACAAAACTCGTCTCTGACTCTATTTAAAACCTCCTGTGTGATGTTCTTAATTTTCCTGGTTATTCTTTCCTTTATATCGAACAAATCCAAAGGTTGTGTTTTCTACACACTGTTTTTTAGATGTCCCAGAAGAAAACTACAGAGGTGTAAGAGCTGGTGATCCTGCAGGCCATTCTATGAAACCTCTTCCTCCTATCCACTTTTGTGGAAAGATTTCATTTAAATACTCCCATGCAGGAAGAGCATAGTAGGGTGATGTACCATTGTTGCAACCATATCCTTTTCTTTTCACGACTGCGACTTGGTCCCTTAGTATTTCCCAATATTTTTCTCCGTTAAGGATTCATGATTCCGAAAATACAATAATACGCGTCATTTTCACAATAAAGATGTTGATATCAACTTCCGGTTGAACCGGAAGTCCATTCTGGAAAAGAATTCACTTAAATTATATACGAAAAAAATATATCCGAGTGTAGCTTTATAGTTTTCTAGTGCGATTAGAGATACACAAACTTTTGACCAACAAGTTTCGTGAATGACCCTGTATACTAATCCTCGTGGGATTGGATGCCGATTAACCTCATACGAGAGTCAGTAACGTAACGTCACACGACATAGGTTCAGATTTTCTGTAGGTTTTACGGCGGCTTCGTTTCAACACTGTCAGTGTATATAGAAATTGATTAATTAATATGAGTAGATAGTCCGGCACCTGGGCTCACCCCCTCCACTTTTTTCTGCGCATGCGCGATGACGTCATGCGCATGCGCTGACCTGTGACAGTTGACAGCTGACCTGTCAGTTTTGACCAGCTGTCAACGTCAGCTGTCAGCTGACCTGTCAGTTTTGACAGGTGTCAATGTCACCTGACCTGACAGCTGTCAACGTCAGCTGTCACCTGACCTGACAGTGTTGACAGATGTCAAATGTCACCTAACCTGTCATATGTCACATCTGTCAAACGCGTTCCAAGATGGCTGACCTGTAATAGACAGCTGCAATCCCTGGTTCTCTATGAAACTGACCTGAGATGACGTCACAAGCGTTCCAAGATGTCTGACCTGTGTGTCCATAGATATCTACAAGTCAGGTTAGGTATTAACTGTCTTATGTCTGACCTGTGATGACGTCACAAGCGTTCCAAGATGTCTGACCTGTGTGTCCATAGATATCTACAAGTCAGGTCTCCATGTGTGTTTGTCGAATACCAGCTGTCTGATTGTTTATTGAGGTTATGTTCACACACGTGTTGATTACCATTCATCTGTTTGTTTATTAAGGTTATGTTTGTATTTGTTATGTCGTCAACGTGCTATCTGTTTGTTTATTAAGGTTATGTATGTATTTGTTTATTAAGGTTATGTATGTATTTGTTTATTAAGGTTATGTTCGCACACGTGTTGATTACCAATCATCTGTTTGTTTATTAAGGTTATGTTTGTATTTGTTTATTAAGGACAGCTGTCTGTTGTTTATTGTGTGTGTGGTAAGGTGTATTGAAGTTTGTTAGGGTATTTCGTTTTTGGCGGGAAATTTGAATTTGTTTGAAAATTACTGTCTGTTGTGTCCAGAGATCTGACTCATCGAGCTAGAGAATATTCTATGTGTAAAGTTGTAGAGTGGGAGAATATTCCCTAGCTCGAGGGGAGACATCTGTTGGACACAGTCATTCGGTTTAGCACACACATACATATATTAGGAAGATATATTGAGCGGGTAATTTGAAATTTAATTTTAATTTGAAATATGATTTTTGAAAGAAAAGCATTCGCCTGAAATTAGATTTGAATTAGATTCGAACCCCAACCATACAGCTTACTAAGATTTGCAAACGTCCCTAAACCGATCATGCTATTCAGACATACGATGAAAGTTTGTTCGCAGTGGTATATATAAAACAAAAACCTGTTACATAAAACGAGTTTATCAGGCTGATGAGTGTGTGTGTGTGGGCAGGGGTGGTATCTCTATTACATTCCAATTTGAATATATAATAGGTACGGTAATTTTTTAAAAACAATTGTATATTTATATATTATAGTAAAAGATATTTTATAGTAAAAGATATTTAAAGACGTTCCAATTTACCTATCTAATATAAAATTCTAAAAACAAAAACGTTTGAAGCAAACTATCAAAACGTATTTACATCTAGATATGTTAATGAATTTGTTTAATGGGGTAATAAAACTGGAGACCTGGTTTTATGGAGGTTTGTTTATGTTAGTGTTTTCCTATTAGAATGAACTTATATAGGGAGTGATCAAAAAAAAACACAAGTAACAAAACTCGATTTAAAACAAGAAAACTAAACTTTGATATACGAGGATTGTTTGATAAGTATTGTTTGTATGCAAACATAAATAATATAATAGTATACTTACATACAGCAAGAGACGTCATACATGTTTCACGGCTTAACACACACTGACGTCTGTTGAGGTCTTGAATGGGGGCCCTTATAGAAATAACACAGTTGTTTAATGACATCCACTTGAACCAAACAAAACATATAGACGCTGTTGTTGATTGTTAACACACACACACACACGTCATGACAGCTCGAAGTCTTTGCTTAGACTGACAGAGCTGTGTAATAAAAGACAGACAGACAATTGATTGCCCAACAAGTATCATATAGAACCTTGTTTGAGCTTGTACAGCTGTTTAACAAACACGTCATGACAGCTCGAAGTCTTTGCTTAGACTGACAGACAGAAAGGGGTTAATAAAAATGCAACAAAATAAAAATAAAACAACTGATTTACATACAATAAAAATTTATTAGGATTAATTAAGTTGTACATATTGATACATAAAATGTCATACTATTATTACATAATGGCTCTAACGATGCCCGTTAGAGGTTTATATTCCATTACACTGTCATGAATAACCAAACAATAAACACGCGTATTTTTAGGGAAGTTGGCGTGACTCATAAACTCCACCTTAATGTCCACCGTTTAAGACTTGATTGACTCGTTCTGGTGCTGACAGTCAATCACAAATAGAGCTCTGTCTTTAAACTCGTCATAATTCAAGATAGGCTCCGACATGTTTTTATAACAGAAGCTTTTTTGAAAATCTGTATACATGTTATAGGCTTCTGCATATTTCGATTTCTCAAAATCCATATTCATAGATTCATAAGGGTAGCATTCTGAATTTAGAAACACTCTGAGGTCCAACATACCAATGTTATCGAAATAGTCTGACCTCTTCTTCACGTTGTCCTTACGATCTGTTTGAAATGCTATAATCACATATCGAGGTCTTTCCAAGTTGGTTGCAGTTTTAACAGCCCACACATCTCTGTTGATATCTCTGAGTGCTGGTAACTCATATATGTCCCATTTGCGGTATGCGAGAAATATAGAGGTGTCTTTGGCTATTTTATCCATCAGTTCCAATTTCATTTTATCATTGGGAAATACATGTTTTACCTTTAAAAACATATTGGTTACGGTAATTTTTGCTCGTGCCGTACCTGTGCTGTAATAGCCGTTGGAATCGTTTCGACTTCTTGTAAAGCGGAAAGTATGTTTGCCACAGAGAACTCCTTTGAAATGATGAAAGAAACTGAAGAGGAACCAGACAGGTATGAGCATGTGAAACTTGTTATCATTTAAGGTGATGTGCTCCGACGACACATTCAGACCGGCGTTGCTAAGAGATTGGGCTTCATTCTTACTGAACGATAGCAGACTTTTGATGATGGTTGTGGTGTATGGGTCTCGCACTCGTTCCACTTCCTTGTTATTTAACTCATAGGTCATTGATTCGAACAGAGCAGCTCCTCCATTATTTAACAGATAACAAGCACCAGTGGCATTTTGGATTGCTACAGGTTCCAGAGCACCTTCGATTATTAGAGCTGACTCGGCCAGACATACGAACGCATCTTGTTGGTTGATGGCTATTTCAATTTCATCGCTGTTACCAAACGATTTAGTTGGTGAATAGTAAGAGCGCAGCTCTTCTCGATCGATGCCATCATCAAACACGGGTTCTTTGAATATTTCTAGTTTTGACGACATGATAACCCAGGCTTTGCAGGAACTCAATATTATCGGGACGAAGCGTACCCTTTGACGTGTCTGACTCAACTGAATTTGTTGTGGTAGATGCACTTGCTTTTATATCCTTAAAGACCAACATACTAAGCAACTTTTATAAGTTTCAAGCGAACAGACACCTCTTCACCTTGAAAGTTGACAGGAACTGAATCTTGGTCGACGATGTCGATGCTTATATTGGAAATCTCTTGCTTGTTCACCGGCAAGTAAATTAAATTTTTAGGTTCTATGTCGATTGCGTAGCCAGGATCAACCATCGGAGCAAACTCATACAGCGTATGTGAGGGTTGTCCGTTATAATAGGAACCAGACACAATATTGGTTTCGATGCGAATCTGTCTAACATCCACTATATCAACAGGTAAATCAGATTCATAAAAGGTGTCCGGCTGGAGAACTTGTTTTGAAAAGCCCAACATTCGCCCAATCGAACCATCAAATTCAAAACTGACATTTGTATAACACTTTAGTCTACATTTGATGGTGTTCGGATTAGGTCTCAGAATCAGAGCCTGTTGCTTTTGTTCGTGTGTTGCTGTAGCACCAACAAGTTCATTTTGAAGTAACTCTTCCAAGTGTGTTATTTCATAAGCACCGGTGGGTATCGTGATGGCTCGCCAACCGGTTCCTTCTTTTACATGAAATTTGTTTTTACCTTCATAGATGTTGGGTATGTTGTTGTAGGTGTGAAAGCCTATCAAGGCAACAGCATAATTACCATCCAAAACAATTGGTGGATGGTAGTCTGACGACAGATGGGAGCTGCGGTCTTTCAACACAAAGGTGTGCGCCATGACTGATACACACAGGCTACTGTTTGAGTCTTTTATTGCAATGGTTTTTGCAGATACAACCCATAACCGGAGCGCTGTTTCTTGAGATACATACCTTTGTCTCACTTGCATTCATATATATACACACCCCAAAAAATATAGTTTAGTTTAAGTTAAGATGCGTACCAGCAAACACGCTTCTGCCTTACCCATTACAAATATAGACGATGTTGTTACGGACACAGCTCAACAACAACTGAGGCATGGTCCTCTCTTTCCAAACACCGTTCGCTGTATCATATGTGGTCCGAGTGGGTGTGGTAAAACTAATGTCATGCTGAGTTTGTTGTTTGAAGCAAACGGTTTAAAATTTGATAACGTGTATGTGTATTCAAAGTCTCTGTATCAACCGAAATACAAGATGTTAAAGGAGGTGATGAATGCCACAAAATGTGTTGGTTACTATCCTTATAGAGAAAACGATGAAATATTAGATCCGGCAGATGCCAAGGACAACTCTGTGTTTATATTTGATGATGTAGCTTGTGACAAACAAGATAAAATAAGAGCATACTTCAGTATGGGCAGACATAAGAATATTGATTCATTCTATCTCTGTCAAACATATACACGAATACCCAAACATCTGGTACGTGACAACACCAATGTTATTGTGTTATTCAAGCAAGATGAAACCAATTTAAAACACGTGTACGACGATCATGTGACCACCGATATGGACTTTAAACAATTTAAAACTATCTGCTACCAATGCTGGAAAGATAATAAGTATGGTGTGTTGGTGATTGTGAAGGAAAACGATGTACACAAAGGTCGCTATAGAAAAGGATTCGATAGATATATATTATTCTAACAAACGATGATAGACAGGACAGTCAGCTGTCTAACACAGGTGTCTAACACAGATGTCATACAGGTGTCTAACACAGCTGTCATACAGCTGTCATACAGCTGTCTAACACAGCTGTCTAACACAGCTGTCTAACACAGCTGTCTAACACAGCTGTCTAAGACAGCTGTCTAACACAGCTGTCTAACACAGCTGTCTAACACAGCTGTCTAAGACAGATGTCTAACACAGCTGTCTAACACAGCTGTCTAACACAGCTGTCTAACACAGCTGTCTAACACAGCTGTCTAAGACAGCTGTCTAACACAGCTGTCTAACACAGCTGTCTAACACAGCTGTCTAACACAGCTGTCTAACACAGCTGTCTAACACAGCTGTCTAACACAGCTGTCTAACACAGCTGTCTAAGACAGCTGTCTAACACAGCTGTCTAAGACAGCTGTCTAACACAGCTGTCTAACACAGCTGTCTAACACAGCTGTCTAACACAGCTGTCTAACACAGCTGTCTAACACAGCTGTCTAACACAGCTGTCTAACACAGCTGTCTAACACAGCTGTCTAACACAGCTGTCTAACACAGCTGTCTAACACAGCTGTCTAACACAGCTGTCTAACACAGCTGTCTAAGACAGCTGTCTAACACAGCTGTCTAACACAGCTGTCTAACACAGCTGTCTAACACAGCTGTCTAACACAGCTGTCTAACACAGCTGTCTAACACAGCTGTCTAACAAGACAGCCAGACATCGTGATAAATAAGAAGGCATGTACCATGAAGGAGTCAGTATATGTTAAACCACCACACAACCTGTATCGCTCAAACAAATTATTAGACCAGCTGGTAATACCGACCAGTTGTAGCACAATGGAAGTGTTGGGTAAGGAAGAGCAAAAAGTTAAGAAAAGGATTTTACAACTTGCTGACAATATTCGAAAAAAACATTTAATGCTTAAACTTAACAGAGCCGAGAATGATGATGCTCTGCAACGTTTATATAAACCACTTGTTGAGCCCCTAAGTGAAATATCTAAAAACACAGCAGCACAGCAGCAGCAGCAGCCCCAGCAACAACCAAAGGCTGAACAAATCAAAGACGAAGTCGATATACCAGAAACGAAACCCCAAGTACAGTTCCTTAAAGACCATGAAGTTTTTGAAGCTGAACCAAGGGAAGAGGCTGAGGCGACAAGTTCCGATGAGGATATCCCAACATTTGAAGAGCTTGAGGCAGACCTACAAACTGTCACAACCAACCCTGCATATCAAGAATTTTTGGAGCAATATCCTGACCGAGTTCGCTATTATGGAGACAAGTATTTTACTGAACCACCAAGGCTCGCTACCATTGATCAAACGTATGGTGCTCGCTACGCTAAAGATACCGGTAGCTGGAGTCTTGGCAATAAACACTTGGACTTTACTGATAATGACATTCGACTAGGTCAACGGAGATATCCGCAAACACAAGGTCTGCTAGAATTGATATTTATGAAAACACCTAGAGGGTATACCTATGACGATCTTCAACACTATAGAGATATTCTAGAAGCAACTAGTGTTCATAAAATGAACTATGATCCTAACGACCGAACCAAGGGTTGTTCCTCTGAAAAGTATCTGACTCTAATAAAACCAGTGATAAATCCACGAGGTCGTAGATCCTCAACACCTCGAGGTTTTGGTTACACCTACGAGGAAGACGATGACGACAGCAACGACAGACATCTTAACAAAAAACAAAAGACTGAACTTAAAACTCAGAGTGATAAGAGCAGCGATAGCAACGGCATGAGCCCTAACAACAACATCAGCACCAACAACTATATGATACAAAATAACAAACAAATAGCCTATGTGTATTGGAATGACATAAACGAGTTGGTTGACAGACTTAGACTTTTAGTGGTTTCCCAAGTTGCAGGTAATAATGCTCATAACAACGAAATTCAGTCAATCTTGGAAGAACTAAAAGAAGCTAGTGTTATCACCTAGTAAGCCCACAGCCATGAAGAGACACCAACGACAACAACAACAACAGCACCAACGCAACACTGAACCATCTTATGTTAATAATTCTATAAATGTATTCCAAGAGTTTACATACTTGTACTTAGAATCAAATAAAAGTCTTTGTTAAAATTACTGTGTTTTTATTTTGTAATACAATTAAAAAGTATGTCTTAAAGCAATAATATCCTGAACAAACTTATCTTGTGGTACATCGGCTATATGTAGGTTGTTTCTATGTGCTGTAAGGTATTTCACTTCAGTCTTTATTCTGTTAAAGAGATTTACTGAATTTGGATCGTACAGCTTGTTTAGGATCACTTGGGCGTTGGGGTGTTTATTTTTAAAGTTCCTCACAGCCCTGGGGAAACTTTTCTTTTGTGTTCTTACAGCATGATATGGATAGGGGGCGCCTGTCTCGTTTCTTGCAAGTAAACCAAACACACTTATTTTTCCCAGGTTACTTGGCTTTGGGGATATATCTTCAAGATATTCTGTGACTTTAGCATTTGTTTCTCGCATACGTTGCACCTCATCATTTATCTCCATTAATTTTACTTCAATCACATCTAGGTTGTCCTTGTATTTCTGATCAAATTCGTTTAGGAAAAAATCAAAAATAATTTGGTTGCATTTGTCATAGAACTGATTGGATATCCAGCAAGCCAAATTTACTATCAAATCTTTACACACATATGTACCAGATATCGTGTCGTTTTCAGCGAGCGCTCCACCAATGTTTAATACGTATGTAGCTGTTGCTGGTGTTACTTGAGATGCTGCGTCCGTTTTTAGGGTATTGGTATTTCGACCCTTTGGAAGCGACTCTAAGTGGGCTCCTTCGGTTGGAATATTTGGCTTTTCGGTATTCCGATAACACAATTGTTCCTTCAGCCGACTGTTGTAATAGGCAATCAACTCTTTAGTTTTCTTATTTTCCATCCAATGATATAATTTTTTATTACTAGTTTTACACAGTTTAGTTGCATTAAAATAGCCAGTGTTCTTATCGATAATAAGTTGAAAGTCTCCAAATAGACCATACCAGAAGTTGTCTTTAACTTGCTGGTAACACACATCACTTAATGTAGCCATTTTGAAACAGATTTGGGTAGAGTAAACTGAAGCACGTCTTTTCTCAACGACAACTGAATTATGAATAAGCTTAAGAGTGTGTGTAGCCACTTTATATATGCTGCCACAATAACCGTTTTTTAAAACTAAATTTGTTTTTACATAAACCTTACTAAATGTGTGTGTGTCTACAAATACGTTGTTTCTTATGGGTAAAAGTGTCAAAAGCTCTATATTAGGCAAAAATACATGTAATCTTATGGGAAATAGGAACGATTTAAGGTGTTAGCGGGGGTCTTTTCTGCAAACACAAATACTGTGATGATGTCATCCTTTTCATGTCTGTATTCTAGACAAGCTCAAACACGAATAATGGGGTGATTGAACAGATATAACACAAGATAACATTCGCCAAGGTCATCAACAGACACGTTGTTTACCTCTAAGAGGGCCTCTCTTGCGTATATTAAACAGATACACAGACAAGCTCAAACAGGATCAAGGTTAACAACTGTAAAACGTTGTTTATCCTTTTGTAAGGCCTCTCTCTCTCTCTTACATCAGTTTGTTTCCTCAATACAAGAGAGACACTTGTTCAGTAAGTGTTAAGTCGTGAAACAAGGATGACGTCTCTTGCTGTATGTAAGTACACTCTTCTTATTATGTCTGTTTGCATTCAAATAACAAATACAAACATAACCTTACTAAACTATCAGATGATTGGTAATCAACATGTATACGAACACCTAACCTCATATGTAAACAACAACTGGCTTTTGTTTTATATATACAATTGCGAACAAACTTTTAACGTGTGCGTCTGTGGAGCTATTGGTTTAGCAATAGTATATCTGAGAAAGCTGTCTATGGCCGATTCGAGGTTCGTGGGTTCAAATCTAAGTTCAGGCGAATGCTTTTCTTTCAAATACACATGCATCTGTCAGTCTAAGCAAAGACTTTGAACTGTCATGACGTGTGTTATATCCTTTCAAACAGCATGTATAAGCTTCAACAATGGCAAGCAGTTGTCTGTCTGTCTGTTTCCTCAACACAGGAGACATTTGTTCAGTAGTGTGTGTTAAGCTGTGAAACAAGGATGACGATGACGTCTCTTGTTGTATGTAAGTACACTCTTATTAACATGTCTGTTTGCATTCAAATAACAAATACAAACATAACCTCAACAAACAATCAGATGACTGGTAATCAACACGTGTGCGAACATAACCTTAATAAACAAATACATAACCTTAATAAACAAACAGATGACTGGTAATCAACACGTGTGTGAACATAACCTCAATCAACAAATACAAACATAACCTTAATAAACAATCAGACAGCTGGTATTCGACAAACACACATGGAGACCTGACTTGTAGATATCTATGGACACACAGGTCAGACATCTTGGAACGCTTGTGACGTCATCACAGGTCTGACATAAGACAGTTAATACCTAACCTGACTTGTAGATATCTATGGACACAGGTCAGACATCTTGGAACGCTTGTGACGTCATCTCAGGTCAGTTAATACCTAACCTGGGGCTGTAGCTATCTCTCTCTCTCTGGACAGGTCAGACGGAACATCTTACGTCAGCACAGGTCAGTTCCATAGAGAACCCGGGTTGCGGCTGTCTATGACAGGTCAGCCATCTTGGAATGCTTGTGACGTCATCTGACAGGTCAGGTGACAACTGACGTTGACACCTGTCAGGTCAGGTGACAGCTGACGTTGACAGCTGTCAGGTCAGGTGACATTGACACCTGTCAAAACTGACAGGTCAGCTGTCAACTGTCACAGGTCAGCCCATGCGCATGACGTCACGCGCATGCGCAGAAAAAAAGTGGAGGGGGTGAGCCCAGGTGCCGGACTATCTACTAATATGGAAATCAAGAATGTGATTTGGTAGCACTGTAACTAGTTTTCTTTTAATTGTTTACAAAAAGTACGAGCCTGGGTATTGATTAGGTACCTATATTATTCCATTATCGATAAAGGAATTTTGGCGTCTATGACTCTAGTGACATTAGCATTAGTTTCAAATACTAACGTTTATTTTATAACTGCAGAATAGAGGTAAACTGATGGAAAGGAATTTAACGGGCCTTTATAATAATATGTAGCGTTATATAAAGAAAATTTAGACCTTAAACTGTCACCGTTTTACGAAACAGCCTGTAGAATTGCCACTGATTTTTTAGCAGCATAATTTATTTTGTTGTTTGTTTAGGTTTTTAAAATGCGGATTCAACGAATGGGCTATTTCAATTTTGGGCTGTAATCAAGTTCATGTTGCAGATTGTTCTTTAGAAAATAACTGACGTGTAACTATTCTTGTTTAGAATCCCCTAAAACTAAGCCGTACCGATTTTCATTCTTCTAAACTGCAGAGTTAAAAAATTTAAATAAAAAATACAGAATAATTAATTTATACAAAAATTCATATTAGGAATTTTTCTTAGGCAAAATGAACAATGGGTTCTTATTTAGAATTCTTGAAAACCTGCCCGTACCGATTTTTAGGATTCGAAACTACAGGGTCTTCCGGAAAAAAATTGAAATTTTTTAAAAGTTACGAAAACCTGCCTGTACCGATTTTCATTGTTCTATATACAAGTCTTCCAAAAAATAATTTACCTTTTTCTTATGTAATATCTTTTAGCAAATTTTTCGTAGGACGAAAAATTCACTAATAGAGAGATCTGTGTTTATATATATATATATATATATATATATATATATATATATATATATATATATATATGTATATGTATATGTATATGTATATATATATATATATATATATATATATATATATATATATATATATATATATGTATATATATATATATATATATATATATATATATATATATATATATATATATATATATATAATAACGTTTATTCGAACAATAAGAAAATATTACAACTACATAATTTCCTAGCTTACAATCATAGAATAAACAGTAATTATTCACGAAATACTCCAACTTGGTATTTATTTGTGAGTTTACATACATCCTAGTTTTCAACTAACCCTACCACTAACCTACGCTATGACAATACGTAAGCACTACCTCTATATGAGCAAATATACTTCACCAGAGATCAGCAGAGCGCTCTCCTACCAAAGATCCTGACCAGAAAAACCACCGAGATCTCCTCATATCAGCATACTCGAAAAAATGCAAATAAGATATACTGTCAAATACACACAACCAAAAAATAAAACTTTATACACAGAGCACCGACAGACGCCAGCAGCATACACAAGGACAACACACACAACACAAACAATGCAAAAAATCCAAACAAGGACTCAAACATCTAAGCACAGCAGCATCACACAAAGAAACACCAGACACTCTGCGACAGGCACAGCTTAAACAGACACACAGCAGCCACCACAGCAAAAACTCAGCACAAAGTAAAGTTGGCAACTCGTTCCACCTCCCCTCTCGTCATTGCGGCCAGCCACAGCTTGAGACGTCTCTTAAAACTTTCTATTGAAACACGTTCTATCAGACTCTGCGGCAGTAAATTATACAGTTTCTGTCGCAAGTAAGTGTGGCTTCTCTGACCGACACCTCTCCTATATCTATCCTTCATGCAATCCCCTCTATTTCTGGTGTCATAGCGACGGTCTGAGAAGGTGAGGCCATCAGGATGTTTGTACCACTGAACCAAAACCGTATAAAAATAGAGTCTCCTGCAGTCCAGGAGCCCCGACTTACTAAACAGATCTTCGCTTGCATAAGTCAATGGTTTACGGTACATTACTCTGAGCACCCATTTCTGGACCACGTCCAGTCGATTAAATACATTATCTCTCGCGCCACCCCAACCAATAATTCCGTATGACAGCTGAGATTGCACCAATAAGTAATATACCACTTTCATTTCAGCTATGTTCATGTATTCCCACAGAAATTTATTATTATTATTATTACCTTTATTGCTTAAAATTTTACAACATGTTTATTCAATAAGCCTAAGACTTGTGGTGAATATTAACATAATTTTATACATAGTTGCATCCAAAACTGCTTGACAACACTCCAAATTCAACAACCTTAAAATTTTGACATTCCAAAAAATTTATTTTCTCTTCCATTTCGTTCTTCTAATGTTTCACCTGATACCTCCATTTACAATTAATACTAGTCACTCCATAATACTTTTCCAACTGCAAACCTTTCTCAACTACCCATATTTTTACCGAAATTGTAAATTTTGTACGAGACCAAAAAAAAAAAAGAAAATAAAAAAATAATTAAAACCTATACGGACCTGACCTGACCTGACCCGACTCTTCGAACAATTTGATACAGCTGTTTATCCCACCTAAGATGTTTATCCACTATGATGCCCAAATATTTTATACTGATTGTCTGCTCTATCTCAACAGTCTGATCCGCTTCAATCTTAATTAGCAATAAGTCCGTACTGGGTAACTCACCACCCCTATACGTTGAAAACGGCAAACATTTTGTTTTCTCCCGATTTAATGTCAGGATATTTGAGTGGAACCAGCTCACGACCCTTGCAAACCCTGCCTCTGTCCTGTACTTTAGCCTGCTCCACGTTTGATCGCTCCAGAATACCACAGTATCGTCATATGTATATATATATATATATATATATATATATATATATATATATATATATATATATATATATATATATATATATCGTACCGATAACTCAAAAAAGGGCCCATTTTGACAAAATTTTATAGGTGCCTTCCTTTTGTGAGTGGCTTGGATAAATTCGTTAGTCAGGAAAATCGGACTGGTTTTTCAGAAAATGTTTGGGCTTTCTTTCGGAAAATTGTTGTATCTGCGAAAATAATAAAGCTATGGCAAGCAAATTGGGTACTCAGCTTTACACTATAAATCTTACCCTACAATCCAAAATTCAGATCTCTAAGTTAAAAGATAAGAAGTTATAGGAATTTAAAGAAAAAAATGGGTGCCACTACCACCAGAGAAACGCTCAGAAGCAACATATTTTGCGTGAATAACAAAATCTATTGTGTACTACAGACCAAGATTAAGTTTTCTTGACAAAAAATGGTCAAGAAATAACAGAAAAATTAGCATTTTTTTTAGTTTTTCTTCATAAACCGTCAAAGTTGCGATTTGAAATTTTTAGACAAAGAACCTGAATCAAATACGGATTATGTAGAAGAAATGCCATAATGAATGTGTTTTACAAAGCCCCAAGTTACAGCTTCAACCATTGATGTCCTTCATTTTACTAACATATTTGCAGAAAATGTATTTCAAATAGACCCCTTCTCTCATGCTTTGGTAGTAGTTTATGTTATAGAGTTTGTGGTTTAATAGTCTATACCTTTTGCGAATTTTCATAGAAAAAGTTAATTATTGAGAAGACCGCGACTTTAGAATTATAAAAATATTTGATCAAAGGAGCGCGAACTAGGCCCCCGGGGTTAATTTCAGTTTATAGATGTTTACATATATACAGGGCGGCGCTTTTTTACTGTAAAGCTCAGTGTATCAGTTCTTATACAAGATACGGGAAATTATTATAAAAGTTATCTATAGGGTGTTTTGAGCTGCATCTCAAAAAATTATGTTGACAATAACAGGCTGGCGCATAACTCGTTGGTGATACAAGTTTTTTTTTTAATGGAACACCCCTTTTATTGTAGCATTATTGAATTTGCATCCAATTTGCATGCTTGTAAGCAGAAAAAATTGATATCGTCTATCGTTTTCGAATTATCTCAATTGTTTTGCAATTTTTTACATTTTGGCACAAATCAAAAATTGTGATACGGCGTTTTTACCACTGGAAATTAGAGTCCCATGGCAATGACGCGTGTAGGGAGGTTTTCAATTATATTATTCGTTAAAAAAATCGAGATACCATACATAGGTGCTCTCAAATTACTTAGACAGTCTTTGTAAGAATTTTTTTTTGAAATGACAGTTGTTTACAAATCTTCATGCAAACATTTTTTTAGTTTCTGTCAAAAAGTTTTCTGTGAATAATTGTATATTCGTTGGTGTAGTTTTTGTGTAAATTACGTGGATAGGTTAGTTAACCAGGAAAGCCAGACTAGTTTTTTAGTAACATTTTAAAATCATCTTCGGACAATTTTTGTACTTTTTCAAACAAAAAGTTAGTCTGATTCAATACGGTACATTGGTTCTACTATAAAGGTTACACTAAATTTAATGTTTTTCTGTAAAAGCAACGTATTTAATATTAAAAACAGTTCTATGAGAATTCGCTACCATAACGCACTTGCTGCGTCCAGACTTCTCATTTTAATTATAAAGAAACTTATGATTATTTTTTAACATTACTACAAATTATTTTTAATTAGTATTCATAATTTTATACCAAGTGATATAACTAGAACATAACAAAAGAGACAGAATTTGGTAAAACCTTAAATGTTACTTTAATTAATTCACCGAATTCCATTATACATTTTTCAATACATCAATGATTATTGCTTATTACACTTCTTAACTGCTGATGAGTTATACACTTATATGTTTTTATAATGCGACTACAGAGCTCTTCTCGGATCTGGGGCTTATAGCATAAATTTTATTCTTTATTATCCCCCAAGGAAATAAATCAAGTGGCTTAATGTCTGGAAATCCCGGCGGCTAACAAGTAGAAGGACTACTTCGATCAATAGAATTATTAAGAAAAGTCGTTCAACCACTTTCTCACAATGCCAGCATCACGGATAGGTGCTCCGTCAACTTGTGAATGTAAGTTATATCGATGATCTAGAGGAAGCTCATCAAGTGCATCTGTGAAGTTATTTTGAAAATATCTTAGAAAACTAGCAGCATTTACATTAAAAAAAAAACGCATGGCCTAATAATCTTTTCACTTAAAATACCACAGAAACCATTTTCATTTGAAGAGTATTGTTAACTTTGTTCCTCATTCCATATTTTGTGACAATACAATATCGTTCGTCGTAAATGTAGCTTCATCCGTGGATAAAATATTTCTTAAAAAAATCTGGATTCTGTAGGTACATACCTGTAGCCCTAAACATAGTTTCATTTATGCCTCAGAATCTTAAACTTGAAGTGTATGAAGAAATTTTGACTCATAAGGTATCTTACTGGTTTTCCTCAAACATATCCAAATATGACTTTCAGAAATATTTAAACTCCTACTAGCATTTCTAACTCTTGAATGTGGATTATCATTAAAATAATCAATAGGTAATCTTTTCCTTTGATTTAGACTTACGATGCTGGGTTTGAAGTCTTTCCACTTTCCAATCTTGGTTAACAAATCTACTGATATTTGCTGCTGTTACATACTGAATATTGCGTTCTGGATACCGTCGGTCAAAATCATTAGCTGCTTCACAAAAAGTACGTGTTCCGTCACCAACTAATGATACCCTTTCGATTTTTTCTTCTAAAAAGCAATACATTGTTTGTGCTTTTTAGCTTTTTAAAACAGTATAATATTATAAACAACTAAACAATTATTCATTGACAGCGGGCAACTAGGCTGAGATTTTTTTCAGACAGCATACGTGTTTCTACTAAACATTAATCAAATTAAATAGTGTCAAAAAAGTAAAGTCATTCTATTTATCGACGGACACCCTGTATTTTGTAACAATAATAATGCAGGTTTTAAGGAATTATAACGAGCATCTGTCGTCAGTTTTTTTTTCTAAAAAAAATCCCTAATGGCAATTTTTGTATAAATAATTTCGTAATTTTACAGATTTTTTTTGGAAACCCTGAATTTTATAAAAATGAAAATGGGTGCAAGCGTGTTTTAGGTATTCTAAATAAGAATCCCTTGTCCGTTTTCTTTCCAAGAATCCCTAATAGCAATTTTTGTATAAAGTATTTCGTAATTTTCCAACAAATGTAAATTTTTTCCTCAAATAGCTGGTATTTTATAACAATAAAAATGGGTACAGGCAGGTCTTACAGGATATTAAATAAGAATCCTTGGTCAGTTTTTTCTAATTTTTGTAAAAAATATTTCCGAATGTTTAAAGAATTTTTTTCTCGAAGGCCCTGCAGTTTATAATAATTAAAATCGGTACAGGTAGGTTTTAAGGGATTGTAAATAAGAATTCGTTGTGAGTTTTAGTGAATTTTCTTAAAAAAAATTCACTAATGAGGAGATCTCGACTTTTAAATTTTGAA
Source organism: Tillus elongatus (assembly GCA_964006375.1). Lineage (NCBI taxonomy): Eukaryota > Metazoa > Arthropoda > Insecta > Coleoptera > Cleridae > Tillus > Tillus elongatus. Next base: position 208,539,773 of record OZ023262.1, on the reverse strand, counting down.
AAATTTCTTCAAATGAGCGCGATCTAGGACCCCTATAACCCATATCCGGGGTCAGTTTCAATTTTTATATGTTTATATATATATATATATATATATATATATATATATATATATATATATATATATATATATATATATATATATATATATATATATATATATATATATATATATATATATGTATGTATCACACCGATAACTCAAAAAATCATGGACCGATTTTGATAAAATTTAGCATGTGCCTTCCTTTTGTAAGTGGCTTGGATAAGTTCGTTAGCCAGGAAAATCGGACGAGGTTTTCCAGGAAAATTTTGGGTTTTCTTTCGAAAAAAATTGTATCTCAAAAAATAGGAAAGCTATGGTAACCAAATTTGGTACGTAAGTTTACGACACTAAAAGAAAACTATATACCAATATCTATATTTCTATGTTAAAAGAAAAGAAAGTAATAAAAAAATATTTTGTGCCAGATCATTTCTATGAAAATTAACTACCATAACGCACTTGCTGCGTCCAGACTTTTTTTTCTAAAAAATCTCTAATATGCATTTTTTTATGAATTATCCAGTAATTTTCCAGAAGAAATTAATTGTTTTCTCGAAGATCCTGTAGCTTAGAACAATAAAAATCGGTAAAGGAAGATCTTAGGGGATTTTTAATGAGAAGCAGTCATTAGTTTTTGTCTAAACAAAACCGTAGTATGAATTTTATAAATTTGACCTACAAAAAAAGTAAATCAAAATCGGCCAAAAAATAAATATTTTAGTTGGATGGTTAATCCTTAAGTGGACATACTGTATATATATATATATATATATATATATATATATATATATATATATATATATATATATATATATATATATATGTTTTTTATAAGCAATAATTAAACCTTTAGCGATAAATCCGTTACAGTGTTGGCAACAAAAATGACACAGTGGTAAAATAATTACACTTTGCTTATATTTTCGTAACAAAAAATAGATAAGTCACTTCTTGTTCATTTTCGAGTACCAAAAAGCAAACAAAATTGTGGATATTAAACAGGCTAAGTATATGTGAGGGATTTTCAGTGTCGACATCACTGCGATCTTAAAAACTATACAACTACAAAACAAACAAATTTGCTTAAATAAGGCAAAAATTGTATAGTTACAAGGGCATCTAAGAACTTCTTTAAAGTTTTGTGACAAGATATATAAGGCCAGATGCATTCTCACTACAATTGGAACCAAGTACTATGTTGTCACGCCAGCCCAAATAACACAAAGTGTTAAGAATAGAGACTGGATACAACCAACTAACAATTTATTAAATTGTCAGCCCTGGCCCATTTCTACCATAGGGACAAAGTATTTAAGGCTAGATGCATTCTCACAACAATTATAACCATGGACTGGTTTCGCTCTAATTAGAGCTCGTCAGTACGGCATACTAATTGCAGCGAAAATACACCTATAAAGTAATACGGCTATATTAGCTGCCTTCCAACACTAAGTGAGATATAAGAAGACACGAAGCACGTGCCGCCACCTCGTTGCGTAACCAAGTAGTATGTTGTCACGGCAGCTCCAAATAACACAAAGTGTTAAAAATAAGAGACTAAATTGTTAGTTGGTTGTATACAGCCTCTATTTTTTAACACTGTGTTATTTGGAGCTGGCGTGACAACATACTACTTGGTTCCAGAACGAGGTCGCGGCACGTGCTTCGTGTCTTATATGTCACTTAGTATGACAAAATATAGAAAAAAAAGCACCTTTCTGTGCTTAATATCACTGCGGTCCATTTAAGTCGCCGATCTTTTTTATTGATTTTTGTTTGGGGACAAATTTCTGGCGAATTCAGATGTAGTGTTGCAAGGGCCTCTGGTACAATGGATAAAGTTTCTGCCTATTGAACCTTTTGTATAGTTTCAATGTCAATTTTCAAGAATTGATCACGTGAGTAGTGTCCATTTTGTTTTATTCACTTTAATCTCTCATAAGTTTCTTTACCTTAATGGTTCTCATTGGATTTCTACTTGATTGTGCCTGCCACTTGTGGTGTTTAACCTGTCAGTATTGCTCCTTGGCCTGTTTTGTTTTTGCAATAGACTTAATTACTTAATGTTTAAATAATAGACTTTTGCATTTTTGTAGCTTTCAACGCTTTTCATTTTGCTCTGATGTTTTGGTTTGATTCATTTTTCACTGCATGTTTTTTAGCTTTAACATAGTTTTTTAGCTTGTGCTAATGTATCTGCTTGTGTTACATTGTAACTCTCTTAGATTTATCTCGACTGTTAGTTAGCATTTTACTGTGTGAATTGTGATTTTTACCTTTGACGTTTTTCTGTAGAGAGTATCTTGTCACCATTGTGCTCTAACCTGCACAATTGACTACCAGAGAAACTAATGTTTTTCTGACAGACCTTTTTTGTTATGATTATAGATTTATCCCCTGAAGATGACCTCTTAGAGTGTCGAAACGCGTCGGGAAATATATTTTTTAATCAATTTGTTGTCTGGAGAGAAGCCTTTCATTCAATGTTTAGTTGTGAGAGATAAACATTGACTAGGTCTATGGTGAAAATTTCAGATCGAGCTTCCCGTTACAAGTTCGAAAGCTTCTAAACAGCAAGTTGCGTGAATCATCCTGTGTTTGTGTCTATCTTCTGATTGCTAATAATACATAATTAAGACAAATTATACATTACTGTCATTAAAAAAAAGGTTTTTGATAAACAAATAATAAAGGCATAAGCAGATAACTTTCGAGACCACCGTGACAATCAGAATGACAAATTATGACCGTATATAAAAATCTAAGGCTTCTAGATTACCTGCTTTTGAAGGTATTTAAGGGAAAAGTTTTTTGGCTATATTTTATTATTCATAATTGTGTTTCAAGTCATAAAGGGCTTCTATGATGCCTCGATAATGACTATGCAACTTTTGTCTAATTTAAGCAGATTTGTAGATATCTCTTGGAGTTTTTTAGATCGCGAGGCGGTCGGCACTCAAAATTCCCTACCTTGTACATCAAAAACTGACTTTCGATACGCTCAGTTAATTCATCTCTATCTATAGCAATAAAGCTTATATAACAAGATCAGAAAATTATCAGATAAGTACACATTCTGGTAAAAAACATTTCGAAGCACAATTTTTCGCTTTCCTAATTTTATCGAAAGCTCATCTCTATTTACAGGGGGAGCTCCAGCTAATAAAGTAGCACTACTTAGGATTGTGAACTTGATTAGGCCATAAAACAATTCGTAACTATTGTTTTCATGAAAAGTAACTAAAGGCGGACAGATAATAAATTAATGGAAGAATTTATGTCGATCCTTATCCTTTCATAAGAGTTATTTACATTTTACTTTCTAACACGGGCGCATCAGTTTCTAGTTTGATTTCATCTTCGTTTTCCTCGCGCGTCCATGGAAGTTGATTCCCGGAGCGCGAGGTTTGGCACTATATCCACGTGCGACGTTGTCGAACCGAATCCTTGCTGAAACTGTTGCGTTGTTTTTGTCAGTAAATCGACTTCATTTCTATGTCGGTGAAATTGGTATTGGTGGATGAAGTTGGACTCGGTCTGGGGAGGTTAATACGCACTGTACCTGAAAAGATGGCAAAATGTTAAACAATATAGTTATCAAGGTATCAAGAGTATTATAAGGTTGATAATGCGCGAGGTTGGCTGAGTACAACACGAGGGCCCTGTTTACGCCGACCGAGGGCCTATCATTATAATGCCTGTGGTGCCTTCAACATTTAATGACCAACTAGTATGCTGTTGGATATATTTATAATAATTTGATTCTATTTATACTATTAAAGCAAATGTCGTGTGTTGTGTGCAAATACATTAACCTGGCCGTAACCAAGGAGAAATGTTTGTTTGTCAATATATTTCTGGCATTGTGTGAAGTGCAAGTTTCAGTGAATTTTCATTAAGTAAATTCAGAAAATTCACTAATAGAGAGGTATCGATGGCACGACTTTCGGAAATTTGTTTAAAATGAGCGTGAATTAGGGCCCTTAGAACCCAAATCCAAGGTCCGCTTGAATTGATATATATATATATATATATATATATATATATATATATATATATATATATATATATATATATATATATATATATATATATATATATATATACAGGGTGTTCAAATAAGGACACGGACCGGCTGTATCTCGAAAACCATCACAGCTGCAGCTTTCGGAAAAAAATAGCATAAGTAAAGTGGCCATGAGAAAATGTTGGAAATTATTTTCAGCTTTCTAAATCTGCCGCTAGGTGGTGAAAATGCCATGGCTTACCTAAAATCTTTAATTTCTCGAGAATCTTGACGCATAGCATAAGCTGGTTTTAGGTAATTTGTAATCAACGTTCACTTATCTACAACTTCTGTTTAAAAAAAATTCCTTATGGACCAGTGGCGGAGGTAGGGGGCGAGAATTTTTTTTTACAAACAAATGCCTATAACTCGATAACCAGTAGACATAATTTTAAGAATTTTGGCCTGTTAGAAAGAGCTTTCATAAGAAATTTCAGGTATTAGTATTTTAAATCTACAGTCACACATGCACAAAATACAGAGGGCGCGAGAGTAGAGGAGTCTAGTTTTATTAAATTTTACGAAAATTTTCAAATAGCAGCATAGTATTATAATATAATTATCAAAAAGTGAATGAAGTTAGAAAGAACTCAGTGAAAACCCAAAACGAATATGTTTTTCCGTTTCAGAGAAAAGTCGAATTTTATGTATTTTGGTGCTTATTATGCCATTTCTCAAAATTGGATATGAATATAGCAAAATCTCTATAGAATATTTATTTTCAGGCATCGTTATACAAATTAACATAGTTACCAATAACAATTAATCACTTTAATATGAAATAAATTTATTACCTTATCATAAAACTAAGATACAAGAGCCAAGAATCGATTTTAAGGTTTTATTCGTAAATTAAGTGATTATATTATGAAACCGAAACTATATGAATGTAAAAACCTAAAATTTAATTAACATTTTATTATTTACAAATGTTCAAACGCCTGTCCTTTTTTATGTGTACATTTAACTAATCTCTGACGAGTAGAGGAAATTTGAAAATAAACTGTGTATGGTTAATGCGTGAACACAGAACACTCCCTTGCGTGAATAGGAAATATTGACACTGTGACACTAAAACAATACGATATATATTATTTGATTATATCCTAGAAGGTGTCTACTTTAAATTAGAATATCATGTTTGCCAATTGGACACGGACACGGAATGAACTTAAACTTTATTACAATCATTATACAAATTAACGTACTTACCAATAGCATTTATGTAATCACTTTAAAATGAAATAAATTTATTACTTTATTATAACATTACGATACAGAAGTAATGTAGAAGTCATGAAAAAATTAATTTATATTATGAAAATAAAACACTTTTCATTAGGCGTTTAGAGAAAATGCTCAGTATTTATTTTGAAAATTCATTCCATACATTATATCTTTATCATAATATAGTAATAAATACAACCAATGTCTAAAATCATTTAAACACCTGTTAATGCCCATGTGAAATTGCTATGCAGTTTTGTACTTCAATCAATGTAGTCCATGTGTTGTCAACGAATGTAAGGAAATTGAAACAATTTGTTTTATAAACGTCAAAATCGTATGTTCAATTTATTACTGATCTTATTAATTATTTGTAGTGCTTCTGTGTGTTTTTTTATCAATAGTTGGTGTTTTACGTTTTCAGGATGTCTTATTCTAACGAGGAAGCATTTGATATGCTTGAAATTTATTTTATATTTTTTTGGAATCCTGTTGTCGCATCACGAGAATATGCTTTAAGGTTCCCGCAAAGAAGACATTACTCAAGAGAGGTGTTTATTCGCATTGCAAGATATATGCAGGAAACTGGATCTGTAAGACGCACCAGAAGACAAGTCAGAGCTCGTAGGATTAAAAATGAAGAAAACATTACTAATGTGATTGCTCTTGTTACTGCTAATCTACATATTAGTGTACGACAAATTTCTAGAAATTAAGGTGTGACCGTAGGATCTGTATACAATGTTTAAAAGACCATAATATGCACCCATATCACATAGTATTGCATCAGGCGCTAAACGAAACTGATTGTGACCACAGACTGAATTACTGCCACTGTATGCTGGGTATGCTAGAAGAAACACCACGATTTCTATCACAAATGGTATGGACAGATGAAGCAACATTTTCAAATTGTGGGAAAGTAAATCTCCATAATATGCACTATTGGTCGGACAGTAATGCCCATTGAATGGGATAATTAGATCGGCAAAATCGATAGACTCTAAACGTATGGTATAGTATAGCTAAAGGAAAAATTGTTGGACATATTTCTTTGACGGACCACTTAACGGAGATCTGTATTTAATTTTTTTAACTCAAAGCATAAAAATGTTATTGGAAGACATTTCTCTAGAAACAAGATTAATAATGTTGATGCAACACGACGGGTGTCCAGCACACTTCGCGCAAAGTGTACGCGAATATCTTAATGTTCAATTTCCAAATCGGTGGATAGGAAGAGGAAGCTTATTTCCATGGCCACACAGATTACCTGATTTGACTTGCTTAGATTTTTATTTATGGGGGAGAGTGAAAGATTTGGTTTATCAAACTCGACCAACAACTAGAGAAAATATGATGGAAAGAATACAAGTTGCTGTTAATAGCATATCTACGGCTGAAGTTCAAACAGCGGTAGCCTCTACTCGTCAGAGATTAGTTAAATGTATACATAAAAACGGACAGCAGTTTGAAAATTTGTAAATAATAAAATGTTAGTTAAAAATCAGGTTTTTACATTCATATAGTTTCGGTTTCATAATATAATCACTTAATTTACGAATAAAACCTTAAAATCGATTCTTGGCTCTTGTATCTTAGTTTTATGATAAGGTAATAAATTTATTTCATATTAAAGTGGTTAATTGTTATTGGTAACTATGTTAATTTGTATAACGATGCCTGAAAACAAATATTCTATAGAGATTTTGCTATATTCATATCCAATTTTGAGAAATGGCATAATAAGCACCAAAATACATAAAATTCGACTTTTCTCTGAAACCGAAAAACATATTCGTTTTGGGTTTTCACTGAGTTCTTTCTTACTTCATTCACTTTTTGATAGTTATATTATAATACTATGCTGCCATTTGAAAATTTTCGTAAAATTTTATAAAACTAGACTCCTCTACTCTCGCGCCCTCTGTATTTTGGGCATGTTTGACTGTAGATTTAAAATACTAATACCTGGAATTTCTTATGAAAGCTGTTTCTAACAAGCCAAAATTCTTAAAATTATGTCTCCTGGTTATCAAGTTATGGGCATTTGTTTGTAAAAAAAAATTCTCGCCCCCTACCTCCGCCACTGGTCCGTAAGGAATTTTTTTTTAAACAGAAGTTGTAGATAGGTGAACGTTGATTACAAATTACCTAAAACCAGCTTATGCTATGCGTCAAGATTCTCGAGAAATTAAAGATTTTAGGTAAGCCATGGCATTTTCACCACCTAGCGGCAGATTTAGAAAGCTGAAAATAATTTCCAACATTTTCTCATGGCCACTTTACTTATGCTAATTTTTTTCCGAAAGCTGCAGCTGTGATGGTTTTCGAGATACAGCCGGTCCGTGTCCTTATTTGAACAATTTTTCAAAGCTGTTTTAATATTTTAACCTTGCTAACTCTTTTTTATGCTTTTTCATGACTGGCTTTGAATGTTTTTAACGTAGAAATGTTCGCGTAAAGTTACATATAGTTTTTAAAATCGTTGTTACATTCCTCTTTTTTGCATGCCCTTGTGGCAGAGTTTCTCTGTTTTGATGCTTTTGGCTTTGCTTTTCAATTAGTTACAGTGCTGTAAGTGTTCATTGTTGCATAGTCTAGATGTTATGTTAACTTTTATTCATTATTTTAGTACTCCTGAAGATGCTTGGGATCTCAAGCGAAATATATAGAGTATTTAGTACAAAGTGAGTTTCTTTAAATATAGCCCTCAATTTTTGGTCGTAAGTGCCCTTAAAAGTATACAAATATTAGCACGCTAACGTGTAACGACTGTTACTCCTCCCTTCAATATATATATATATATATATATATATATATATATATATATATATATATATATATATATATATATATATATATATATATATATATATATATATATATAGTTATCCGAGCAATAATTAGAAAAATACTCAACTGATTTGAACGAAACTTAGCACATATCTTCATCGTATGAAGACCGCGGACATGTTCGTAAGTCAGCTACAACGGACAAAAATATTTATGAGAACGCTATATTTTTGTAAGTATCAGAGTAACTGTAATGAGATTTTCATTTGGCTAGAAATGATGTAAGTAAACCTATGTTGTGAGTTTTACGTAATTTGGTTCATAATATTTATAGTTTTTTCCAAATTAAAAATAAAATCTGAAAGACATGAGTTAAAGCGACTTAGTGGTTAAAGTCCAATGTCTGGCAGAAAGAGTAGTTAACTGCCATGCGTAGTTTGATTTATATCACAGGAAGTATAAACCATAAATTTACGGCAACCAAACAAAATAAACAACAGGCACCAAAAATACTACCCGAATCAATAATCTTGGAATCTCGGCCACAAATATCGCAAATGACAGACGCTTCCACATAATCCCAGTCAAGAAAACCGTCAAGCATTTAACGACGCAAGAAACCGCTATGTCCGTATTCTTTCTGAGGCAAAACACTCGTTTAATAACTACATCAAAAACGAAGTCCACTTAAGATCCAGCGGCAGCAAACCCTTCTGGACTCTTGCAAAATCTATTGGGAATAATTTCTGCAAGAGCACGTTCCCACCTCTTGTCTCAGGAGATGAAATTGTTTCTACCGCCCTGTGCAAGGCTGAACTTTTTGTCTCGTTGTTCGCCGACAATTATACTCTTAACACACCTCCAAATGTTCAACCACCAACAGTCCCCAATGTCGCGCATAAAATGACGGATATCATTTTCAAAACTAAAAAGGTATAAAAGATGCTCTCTTCTCTTAATAGCAGGAAAGCCTCTGGCCTTGACGAGATCCCAGCAATTGTTCTCCAGAAATGCGTACCAGAGCTTGCTCCTGTCCTGACTGGTCTGTTTCAGACATCTTACAATAGAGGCATTTTCCCTAGTAACTGGAAAACTGCTCGAGTACAACCCGTTCCCAAGAAAGGACCCAATGCGATTCCTAGCAACTACAGGCCTATTTATCTTCTTTCAGTCGACTCTAAAGTGATTAAAAAGTATATCAAAACCGAATTACTAAAATTTCTTGAAAAACAGTCTAATCCACGACAGGCAGTATGGATTCCATCAGCGCAGATCAACTGCCGACCTCCTTTCCTTTGTCACCCATTCTTGAAACCAGTCTATGGAACTACACGGTGAATCCCAGATTGTCACTGTAGACATATCCAAAGCATTCGACCAGGTCTGGCAAGCAGCGCTGCTTAATAAACTTTCGGCCTATGGCCTACCACCAAAGCTCTGTACCTGGACAGCAAATTTCCTCTCCAACCGGAGCATTACTCTTGTCGTGGATGGCCTTTTCTCTAAACTGTATCCCATTAATGCAGGAGTTCCTCAAGGTTCAGCTTTAGCCCCTACTTTGTTTCTTCTCCACATCAATGACCTCCTCTCTAGCACATCCAACCCAGTTCAAGGTTACGCGGACGACAGCACCCTCCACTGAAATATACAATATTCTAAGCCTGTCTCTTCAGCCCAATTAGATGAGGATCGCAGACTCATGGAGGGTTCTGTCTCCGTGAATCTCCAAAAAATATTAGACTGGGGAAGTAGAAATCTTGTACAATTCAACCCCACCAAATCACAGTATTGCTTTCTTTCTCATAAGAGATACACCAGCCCTAGACCCATCACAACGAACAACCAAGTTATTCAAAGTAATGAGTCCTTTTCACTTGTTGGCATTCCTGTAGATCGAAATCTCAATTGGCACCAACATGTCACATCAATTGCAGAAGTGGCTGCTAAAAAATTAGGTTTCCTCTTCCGGGCTCGCAAATACTTTTCACCAGCTAATCTCTATACCTTATATACTCGAATACTGCTCCCATATATGGGGTGCTGCTGCCGCTTCTACACTCGCTATTCTGGACTTCAGTCATCCATGTTTTAATGAATTTTCGTGCAAAAAAAAACGTTTAAGGAAATTTTAAAACTTATTTTATCGAATTTTGTGCGTAAAATTTCTTAACCAATTTTTATACAAGCACTATTTTTAGCAAACTTTCATAGAATAACATGTTTTTATCGGAAGTTGGTAAATACTTTTGTTAGCACATTCTTCTGGTCTTTTCTTAAATGCAAACACGTTTTTATCAAATTTGCATAGAAAAATTCGCTTATGAAGAGATCTCGACTTTGAGATATTTGAAATTTTCTTCAAGTAATAACGATATAAAACACACACACACACACACACAAATATATATATATATATATATATATATATATATATATATATATATATATATATATATATATATATATATATATATATATATATATATATATATATATATATATATATATATATATATATGGATATAATATCTGGATTAAAAAACACGTGTTCCATGGATGGTTTCAATATAAATATGAAAATTTTAAAATGCATTAAATATGCTATAATAGTCCCACTCACAAAGTTGATTAACATTTGTTTATCTAGGAACATATTTCCGAATGCGTTAAAACTGTCTAAGGTCATCCCAGTTTCCAAAAAGAGAGATTGGGTGTCATTGGAAAATTACAGACCAATTTCTATAATTCCAATTTTTTCCAAAATATTTGAAGTTGTGTTGTACAACCAAATTAGTTCATATCTAGACGATAACAACTTACTGCCACACTTAGAATTTGGTTTTAGGAAAAATCAATCTATATCTCTAGGAGTAAGTAGCCTGATGGATGATGGTTGAATGGGATTCGAGAGGGGTGAGCATACCTATGGACAGTTTCTCGACCTGTCTAAGACATTTGACTGTGTCTCTCATGATATTTTAATAAACAAGCTTCAGTTCTACGGCTTCAATACCGACAGTATCACTTTTTTTAAATCATACCTAGAAGACCGATCTAAGTTTGTGTCAGCTAATGGTGAAAAATCACCTAGATTAGATATAAAATACGGTGTACCACAGGGTTCGGTCGTTGGGCCTATTTTATTTTTGATATACATCAACGACCTATAAAAATCAACTGACTTAGGTAATTTTGTTCTATTTGCTGATGATATGACTTTTGTTTTCTGAGATCCAAACATCAATACAGTACACTCTACCATTAACAGAATTAAAGATGTCTGTCAGGATTGGTTCTTAGCAAATCAGCTTAGCTTGAACAGCATAAAATCTGAGTCTTTATTGTTTTTGTTAAAGCAGAATCTCGTCAATGGCGCTAACACCGCGCCTGTGAAATTCCTTGGAGTTATGGTTGACAGCAAGCTAATTTGGGACTCACATTGCATCTATGCATGTCAGAGGGCACACCGTTGCATGTTTCTCCTGTGGAGTTTTTCGGCCCAAGTCTCTACTCCCAGCTTAAAAAGTGCATACTATGGACGTGTGCATAGTATCTTAACTTATGCCATTCTGGTATGGGGGCAGTCACCACACTCTGAATTTGTTTTCGCAACCCAACGTAAGGCAATTCGAATCCTGGGCGGTTTGGGGTATAGAGATGACTGTCGTGGCCACTCTAGAAGCTTTCAGATACTTACAATACCCTGTGTCTATATTTTGGAGTGTATTTTATATGTTAAGTGTCACGAATCAGACTTCACTAGGCACAGTACCATTCACAGTCATCTTACGCGCGGTAAAGATAACTTCGCAGTCGATTTCACGCGCTTAAAAAGAACAAGCAACGGAACCAATCACTATGGAATAAAATTTTATAACAAACTATCTCATAATGTAAGAAATTTACATTACAACAAATTCAAGTCTGCCATTAAGAACATTTTGAAAAGCAAAGGTTTTTATACATTTGATGTATATTCTGCTTATCATATAAATCAAACGCTCCCACGTCATGCTTCTTTTTTTACTTTTTACTTATGATGACTTGTTTTGTTTTGTGGTGTTTTTTCGTCTTTTCTTTTTTGTTTTTTTTTTGTTTGGATATTTATCCACATTGTGATGTTTCTGTACATTCAAGCAGGTTTTAATTGTATAATTTGACCTATACTGCTGATTTGTATGTATAATTGTGAATAATATGTATGTTATCACTTTTGTGATTTCGTTTGTACGCATAAGTACATGACCTGTGTAATGCACCACTGTGCAAAGACACCAATAAACAATTATTATTATTATTATTATTATTATTATTATTATTATTATTATTATTATTATTATTATTATTATTATTATTATTATTATTATTATTATTATTATTATTATTATTATTATTATTATTATTATTATTATTATTATTATTATTATTATATAATTAAAATTCACTCCCATAACGCACTAACTGCGTCCATACTTTGTAAAGTTCAAGTTATTCCTAGCAGGTAATACTACGAATTGTGAATTAGAGGAAATGTATTTAAATTTTGCTAATGAAATTTGATGATCAGATTAACACAACAAGGTTTAGAGAGGCCGCACATTCTCGCTTCATCCGAGAAGCTGTTGCTGTTAAAACGGACGAACAGGAAAAAGCAGCGGAATAATACATTTAACTTAATTTTAGAAATTTAGGGACGATGCATTTAACTGAAAAGTTGCATAATAAAATTCCCAATACTGTGAAGAAGACCCGGTATTATAATGGATACTATCACAGTTAGAAGCTCTGAAAACGAGTATGCTTTTAGCGTGATGAACAATATCCCTTAGTCAAAAAGAACACTCTGGTCGTAAAACATATTGTTAATTTTATGACAGGCGATTTAAATAGCGACCTACAGAAGTAATTGAATTGCGAAACATAATGACGCCATAACAGTGTATTACTTCAGTTTAACTAATTGCATTTTAGCAAATTTTTGTAGAATAAGTTTTCTTATGACGAGACCACGACTTTGAAACTTTTAAAACATTTCTTCAAAAGAGCGCAATGTAGGATTCCTAGAACTCACATCCAGGGCCAGTTTCAATTTATATACAGGCTGAATCAGAAGTAGGGGTAAAAAATTTAACTCAATATTCTTTTCACCAAAACAAAGTTTTTATCCAAATAATTTTTTCTTCTAAAATGAAGGATTCTCAAAAAAACTGAAAAACACAATAATGCAATAAAGTAAGGGGGTGTTCTATTAAAAAAAGAAAGTGTGCATCACCAACGACTTATGGGCCAGCCTGCGTTTGTCAAAATAGGTTTATATGATGCAGCTCGAGATACCCTTTAATTAACGTATATAAATTTTTGTCATATCTTGTATGATAACGGATATATTGAGTGTTGCCATAGAAAAGCGTCACCCTGTATATGTGTAAACACATAAAAACTGAAACTGACCCCGCATATGGGTTTTTGGGGTTCTAGTTCGTGCTCACTTGAAGAAATCTGTTTAAAATTCATAAGTCGCGGTCTTCTCAATAACGAATTTTTTCGACGTAAATTTGCTAAAATATAGACTATTAAACGTTAAACTCTATAGCTGAAACTACTGCCGAAGCATCAGAAAGAGTGTCTATTTGAAATGGATTTTCTGAAAATATTTTAGTAAAATGAACGACAATGATGGTTGTAGCTGAATGTTAAGGCTTTGTAAAACACACTTCTTACGACATATCGTCTACATAATCCGTATTTCTTCCAAATTCGTTGTCTGAGAATTTCAAATTTTGACGTTTCAAATCGGGACTTTGACGTTTGAAGAAGACAAATTATCAAATTTTCAAACTATTTTTTCTGCGACTTCTTGACGTTTTTGCGTCAAGAAAACTTAACTATTGGATGTAATATTCAATTGGTTTTGTTAATAACACAAAGTATTTTGTTCTTGTGCTTTTCTCTGATCACCAGTGGCACCCAAATTTTTTTAAAGCCTTTATCTTTTTTTGTTACAACTTAGGGATCTAAATGTTGACATGTAGGGTAAATTGGACAGTAGAAATGCATATGCCAAATTTGGTTGTCATAGCTCTGTTATTTTTGGAGATACAAAAATTTTCCGAAAGAAAACCCAAATTTTTTTCGGAAAAACTGGTCCGATTTTCCTGGCTAACGAACTTATCCAAGCCACTTACAAAAGGAAGGCACGTACCAAATTTCATTAAAATCGACCCCTTATTTTTTGAGCTATCGGTGTGATACATACATACATACACACACACACACACACACACACACAGATATATATATATATATATATATATATATATATATATATATATATATATATATATATATATATATATATATATATATATAAACACAGATCTCCCCATTAGTGAATTTTTCGTTTTACGAAAAATTCGCTAAAAAGGTCTTTTTAATAAACGTACTGTTTGCGAGGATATTTCCTGTGCTGTCTGATTTATTCTTTGCCATAAACTATTTTCACTATGAATTGGTTTTGAATACACTTTCTTTTTAAGACAGCCCCCAAAAAATCCAGAGGATTGAAATCTGGTGACTACGGTGGCCACAAAATTGGCGTAAGACGACCGATCCACCTTCTTCGGTATCTTTCATTTAAAATTGCCCATACTTGGGTGGCAAAATAAACAGGGCATTCATCATTTTGGCGCCACATGGTCGATCGCCAAGTAACTGACACCTCTTCTAGGAAATCCGGTAACTCGTTTTGAAATAGCCGCAAATACTCTTCGGCGTCTAGTGTACGTGGCAGCTCCACTGGCCCCAAAATTTGGACATTAAGGACACCACTCCACAAACTTACCTTGAACTGGTATTGGGACCGGCCTTATCTGATTTCGCTTATTAAAAAGATCATTTTTTATTCGATGTAGAGCATGTGTTAGACAGGGACTGCGTCAATTTGAGCATTTATTATAATAATTTTTTATGTGAATAACTGTTTTATTTATACTTTAGATTTATTATTCGCCGTAAATCTTTTTCACTATGAATTGGTTTTGAATACACTTTCTCTTTAAGACAGCCCCAATAAAAAATCCAGTGGATTGAAATATGGTGACGAAGGTGGCCACAGAATTGACCCAAGACGACCGATTCATCTTCCTCGGTATCTTTCATTTAGAAATGCGCATACTTGGGTGGCTAAATGAACAGGGCATCCATCATTTTGGTACCACATGGTCGATCTCAAAGCAAGAGGCACCTCTTCTAGATGTTTCAGTAACTCGTTTTCTAATAGCCGCAAATACTCATCGCCGTACAGTGTACGTGGCAGCTCCAGTGGCCCCAAATTTTGGGCATTAAAGACACCACTCCAGAAATGTACTTTGAACTGGTATTGGGACCGATATTATCTCATCTCGTTTATTAAAAAGATCATTTTTTTATTCGATGTAGAGCATGTGTTAGACAGGGAGGGCGTCAATTAGAGCATTTACTATAATAAAATTATGCTTTTATGTGAATGACTGTTTTATTTATAATTTGTCATCATAGAAACAAAATTCATTTTACTTCCAAAAAAATCGATTCACTCTTAAATGAAACATTACGAAGCGAAAGTACGTCTCGTTAATAATAACATCATGTTTCCATGTCTTATTCACAAAGTTGAAGAAGCCATAAAGCTGTCATTTTGTAATCCTAAAAAAATTCGCTTATTTTAAATACAAACTGCAACATTTTATGTTTGATTAGAAAAAAATCGGCAAAGTTCACCATTTCAAAATCCTAATAAAACAACCATCTTTTTCATGTGGTTAACCAAGTAAGAACAGCAAATTTTTTCTCCAACACTGAATTTCAAAATTTACTGATTAAATTTCAATTTGGTAAAAAAATTAAAAAATGCATTATTCCTGAGAGTTGTTTACTTATTTTGAAAATTGTGTTCAATGCAGCCGATGTGCCAACTAATGTAGAGTATTTTCAAAAAAAAACTCGGGACGCAGCAAGTGCGTTATGGTAGTGAATTTTTATTAAATGCTTCAAATTTAAATAACACAATTTTCTATAAACTTAGAGAGTTTAATTTTAATACGTAGTAAGGTCTTTCCTAAGGAAAGATATCTACAAAATTTCATTAAAATAACTTTGTAATTTTCGGAGAAAAAATTTTTTTCGTAAGAAAATTTAAAATTTGAATAACCCAATTTTCTCTTAACTTAGAAAGTTGAATTTTGGTACGTAGTAAGATATCTCCTGAGGCAACATATATACTAAATTTCATTAACACAGCTTTGTTACTTTCGGAAAAATTTTTTTTCGAAAGAAAACTCAAAATTTTGGAAAACTCAGTCCGATTTTTCTGACTAACGAACTCATCCAAGCCATTAATAAAAGAAAGGCACTTGCTAAGTTTCATCGAAATCGGTTAATTATTTTTTGAGTTAGCGGTTGGATACACACACAGACACACACACACACACACACATATATATATATATATATATATATATATATATATATATATATATATATATATATATATATATATATATATATATATATATATATATATATAAACATATAAAATTGAAACTGACCCCGGATATGGGCTCTAGGGGTCTTAGTTCGCACTCATTTGAAAGAATTTTTGCAAAGTCTCACCATGGATACCTCTCTATTAGTGAATTTTTTTAAATAAAAATTCACTAAAAGATATATCCCATATCTCTTTTAATGTCGACTTTTGGACTAAGGTAAATTTGGTTGAATTTCCACTGCTGCTCTGTGTACAATTACTTCTAGACCATACTGTATACAAACTAACAACATAATTTGTCTTGATATGTGCAGCAAAGAAGAAATATAAAAAAGTAAATGGACTGTACACAAACTAAAAGGTACTACACTATTTATACTTAAACTGGCAACACTGGCTGCATGAGTGGTTACAACTGGACCTCTAAAAAGACTGTAACAGCGGCAGGAGCAGAAGTCAATGGAATCCGTGTGTTTGGTAAGAGCATATTTGGGAAGAAACTATTGACTATTAATAACAACAATTGACTAAAAACGATGCGAGTTGTAAGGAAAAAAAAAATAAATATACTACAGAGGTGATAAATGATGATAAATTACAATAAGGTTATATATAATCGTAAATGCTGCCAATGATTAACAATCAGTGAATTCAGTATTATTGACATTTCTCTGAAACTTAAAAATGAATTTCATGAGTCAATGACAATAATAGCAGCTGTCATTGACTAACCAACAGCAACCACATACTTGATCTATGATTTAAACATAAATGTTTCAAATTTGAATAGCTCCATTTTCTGTAACCCTAGAAAGGTGAATTTTGGCACATTGTTAGGTCTTTCCCAAAGCAATACGTAAACCAAATTTTATCGAAATTTTCCAAAAAAAAATTTTTTTTTGAAAGAAAACTCAAAATTTTCCCGGAAAACCCCGTCCGATTTTCCTGGCCAACGAACTAATCCAAGCCATTAATAAAAGAAAGGCACTCGCCGAGTTTCATCGAAATCGGTTAATTATTTTTTGAGTTATCAGACGGATACATACGTACATACATATATATATATATATATATATATATATATATATATATATATATATATATATATATATATATATATATATATATATAAACTCAAACTGACCCTGGATATGGGTTCTAGGGGTCCTAATTCGCGCTCATTTGAAAAATTTTTTGCAAAGTCTCACCATCGATACCTCTCTATTAGTGAATTTTTAAAAATAAAAATTCACTAAAAAAAAAAGATTTTTTTTTACTAAATTTGTAAAATGACAGCAAAAACATTGGTGCAAGTTAGAGACTCTAGGCGATTTTACAAAAGTCCAGATTACTCGAAAACCGTAACACTTTTACTAAACATACTTTTCATTATTGTAATAGGTCATGAACCAAGCCATCAGTACCCAGGTGTTTGCGCGCTATTTACGGGACACGCTGTATATATAATATGGAAAAAGGGAATATCTGTGAACAGGTTAACTGTTTAAATAATTGCATAGACAATTCGATTTATATTTTTATTTTCATTGAAAATGTATAATAAAGATAGGTATAGGATATTATAATTAATTTTACAAGGAACACAAAAATTCAGTAATATACAGGGTATTCCATCTATAAAAGGCGACGATGTGATATCTCATTTATGCAACACCCTGTATATACTAGTATTAGCTAACAAATGCATAATTAATAGTAGATTATACCACGAGTCAATCATGATAGCTATTATTCCTGAGGAATATTTACGAACCGAGCCGCGAAAGCGGCGAGGGAGTAACATTCCGAGGTAATAATAGCCATTATTGCGAGTCGTATACTCTATTTTATCTACGACTAATTCATTAAATTGAAACTTTTAATGAACATCTTTATTTGTTAATAATATTAAAATTAGTAATAGTACAATTAATAAACTGAAATGGTCGTGAACTATCAATAACTTTGGAAGAGTTTTCAAAAGAAATATTTGGAATTTCGGCTGCTGTAAAGGAAGAAGATGCTTCATTACTATTTATCTGTTCAGCAATAGTATCTGCTGTTGCTGTCTTGTTTCTCATAGACCGATTAATGTAACCTTCAGCTACCTGTGTAAATTTCCAGCCCCCATGACGCTTTAATCCAGTTATATCGCCTCCTCCATCAATGTACAGGGTGGCAGGATGATCTGCGATAACAATGGCCGGTATAATTTTGAGGATTTGGCAAATTCAAATATTTGGCAATTTGTCTACCAATATCTGCAATGTTGTTTTTTCCTATACGTTGTATTTTACATTTGGATTTTTGATAATTTAGATAGAATGAATTGATTTTTACATGTGACGGACGGAGATTGATGTATTTCTTTACAATATTGTAAACAAGTACTGTTTATGATGAATGTTCGTACAATTTTGGTTTTAGTCTTGGGTATTGTTATTAATAAGTGTGTTTGGAGATCCTTCACATCTTCAATATTCATTTGATAAAGCTGGTTTGAGCGGCACGCGCCCATTCCAATAATTAATATAACCTGAAGCAAACAAGAATATGAGTCTTTGAATAGATAAGATCAATACGTATATACCTTATGTAAAAGAAACCTATCATCAGGAGCTTCATCAATAAATTTTCCAATTTGTTCCGGGGTTAGGATGGAAGATTTCTTTGCTTGAAATCCTTCATAATTTCTTTTTAAAAACGATCGTAGTTTGCCATAATTTTCCAGATGAACGTCATGGTTTATTCTTAACAAAGATTTAACTATTGAATAGGATGACCATAATGAGTATGGTTTGTGTTTTGCACTTAATTCAGCGAAATAGGCCAGCAGAACTTGTTAGGAAAATGAATTTGCGTTCTTTCGAAGACGCCATTCGTTGAAGGTTGCGTATGTTTTATTATAAATGGATGTTGATGTTTCCGGTATCAAGGTAGATGTTGTTGCTGCAGTTAATTCCACAATTTCTGGAGGTGTACAAGTAAAAGACTCTTCATTATCATCCATCTCAATACAAATACACAAATAATACCTCAGAATAGCAATCGGGGCAATGAAGTCAACACCCATAGATATTGTATTTGCACCCCGATGCATCTAAGAATAATATATTTGGCGGAAAAATTCCTGCTGAAAATGAGAAGTACAGATCAAGAGTTGGTAGATCCATTACATACTTTATTTATTGAAACTTTGACGAACAAACATTGGAAAAGTAAGAGCAAACCACCACTTACTAAGGCATATTATAACACATTAATGTACGAACATATAGCACCACCAGTGACACTTAACTTACCGTTTAAATCTATGGTACAGCCAATGCAGGTACACATTATCGAGTACACTGACAATCCATTATTAAGTCAAATTATATTTAAGAAGATAATACACGGTAAGTTTTTAGACTATTTGTGTATTTATACCGATGGATCCAAAAGTAAAAAGGGAGTGGTAGCAGCTTATTTAATAGAAAAACGAAAAACTCACGATATGTTTAAACTAGCGGATTTAACATCTATACATACAGCAGAACTACACGCGATAGAAAAAGCAGTTAACTGGGTGGTGGAAAACCAAGTAGAAAAGGCTTTAATTATCACTGACTCCCAATCAGCTGCTAAAACAATACAATACAGTCACGTGCATATTAATAACCATCCATCGTTGGGAAACATCAGGAAAAATATTTGTGAACAGCCCAATATCAAGGTGACTTTCTTATGGGTTAAAGCTCACAGTAATATACAGGGTAATGAAGATGTAGACCAACTATCGAAAACAGCATCAACTCACGGGCACTATCAGGTTATAAAACTACCATACACAGAATTTGTATTTGACATTAAAAGAAAAATCAAAATTATTTAGGAAAGAGTATGGTTCTCATACACACAGAAAACATCCAACATATATAAACTCCTTAATCCCAAATGACTAGAAGAAATTCAGCTAAAAACGATATTTAGTTTACATAGAAAAGTTTTAACCACCATAATAAGACTCAGGAATAATCACGGTAGATATAGATCCCACTTATATAGAATAGGTGTAGAATCCACACCGTACTGCAGCTGTGATGAACAAAAAGTCTGCGATATAGATCACATATTGTTTCCATGCAGGAACTATGAGAGACAAATATTGCAGTTGTTATCAGGAATAAAACAAGTAACAAAGATCCAGCTTTCTTTAAACACAAACTATATTCTTAGCTTAAATAACATAGATGTAGGTTTATAAGAATATGTGTATATGTGTATATATAAATAAAATAAAATAAAATTGTATCAATGTACTGAACATAAATCCTAATATCTGTCCTTTGTATACCCAGCCTTTCCGTGGCCCAATTCAGTATGTCTATGAGCCTTGGCGGGTCCCTAGGCGACAATGTGTCCCAGTCATTCCTTAAGTTTTGAGAATAAAAAATAAGGAAAAAATATATGTATAATAAAAAAAATAATGAAAAAAAAAAACAAGTAAAAAAAAAACCAAAAAAACCCCAACAAAAACAAAAAAAGAGGTGAATAATTAAAAAAAAACAGTTTATGTGCATATATAGAAATTCAAAATCAGTTAAAAAAAGTATAGTAATTAGAATTATATTGTAATATTTATATATGATATTGTAAAGAGGATAATTGATGTATAGATTAGGTAGGTATGTTTGGATTGTATGTGTGAAGCAGTGGGTGAAGCGGGTATGTATGTTTTTTTTTTTTTTTTTTTTTTTTTTTTTTTTTTTTTTTTTTTTTTTTTTTTTTTTTTTTTTTTTTCCTATGGTGGAGGTGAATGCATTTACGCAGACCAGTCCCTGGTTCTTCCACAATCAGTCGCCAGCTGGTACTGTGGGACTCCCCTTCCCTCCAGGTCAGGACTACCCACTAAACACCCCCATATTCATAGAGATGTGACGGAATCACCCTTAGGTATTGCTTCATCACACCCTACTCCATGTTGTTTTTTCCTTTTCTCTTCCCTTCTTTTTTTCTCTGATTTCCCTTATTCCCTTTGTTCGGCTTCCTTAAGTATTAAGATTTCCCTAATGAGTTTGGCGATAGCTTCCCACTTCGCTGGTGCTTCAAGCATGTGATCTATAATGTTTCTGGTTGTCAAACTACCTCCAATTTCTATTGCAGTCCTCTCTCTCACCTCGGTCCATCTGCTACACTCCAAAATTGTATGCCCGGCAGAGTCTTCTTCTCCACAGTAGTAGCATCTGTCGCTTTCTACGATCTTCATTTTATTCAGGTATTTTCCGAATCTACCGTGGCCAGTTAAAAATTGCGTTAAGTGATAGTTCACCTCGCCATGTTTCCGTGTTAACCAGGGTACTATTTCTGGAATGAGTTCCTTGGTCCACTGAGCGGTCCTGGTTTCCTCGCTCCATTCTGCCTGCCACTCTGCCAGTGTCGTCAGTCGTGCCCTTGTTCTCTGCCCTTGTCTATTTTCGTTCTTTTCATATGACCGTTCCCTGATCAGTAGGTGAATAGGTATCACCCCTGCCACCACTTGCACTGCTTTTGTAGATACTGTCCTATATGAGGAGGATATTCTAATTGCCGCTTTTCGCTGCACACTTTCCAAAATGCGTCTGTATCTTGCCATCTCCGCCCAGTCCTTCCAAACAGGTGCTCCATAGAGAATAATAGAATTCACCACACTGCAGAGGATTCTTCTACTACTCGCCTTTGGGCCGCCAATATTAGGCATTAGTCGACTCAGGGCTGCTGCAACTTTCTCAGCTTTCTGTGCTACTTCTCGAATGTGCTTGCTCATGCTCATATTATGCCCCAGCTGAATCCCAAGGTACCTCAGAGATCTACTGGAGTTGATGTTCTTTCCTCCTATGTCGACTTCAATCGTCTTCACGGTTCTCCTTCCATTTAGGATTATGATCTCTGTTTTCTGCGGGGCTAGCTCGAGGCCTTTTTTGTGCATCCAAATCTCTACCAGGCCAACAGTCCATGTTATCTTTTCCTCTATCTCTACCTTATCTTTCCCACAAACAGCCAGCGCCAAATCGTCGGCATACCTAACGATAGTTGTGCCGTCTGGCACCGGGAGCTTCAGGACGTCGTCATAATAGAGGTTCCACAGGGTAGGCCCCAGTACAGAACCTTGGGGTACACCACTTGTGATACTCATCGTGTGTGTTCCAATCAGTATTATCCTGTTTTCCAGGTAGCTGCACAGTAATTTTATCAGGTACAGTGGGATCTTCCGTCTTTCCAGTTCACCAACTACCCCTTCCCATGGGACGGTGTTGAAGGCATTCCTCACATCCAACGTAACAAGAGCCATATAGCTACTTGTATTCTTCGAGTCCTTTACGATCCCACTTACCTTCTGTATAGCATCTAGTGTAGAATGTCCCTTTCTGAAGCCATACTGTGTGGGTGCAAATCCCCCTCTCTGCTCTATTTCATTCAGCAATCTCCCGTTTAGGATTTGCTCAAAAAGTTTGGCATCCGAATCAATGAGACTGAGCGGGCGATATGACTTTCCTCCAGCCTTCTCTATCAGAATTAGCCTAGCTGTCTTCCATTCCTCGGGAAAAGTACCTTCCTTTAACAGCTTATTGTAGATCTGAGTGAGTAGTTCAGGTCTTTCTGTTGCCAACAACTTAATCACATCCGAGGGGACTCCATCTGGGCCTGCAGCTTTCCCTGCTTTCATCCTACGTCCAGCTTCTCTAACCTCTTCCTCACTACACATTTTAATATTTTCAGGTGTTAATTCGATACTAGGCCACCTCTTAATTATATGTTTTGGAAATAGCTTTCTTGCTATCTGCACCTGTTCGTCCTCTGTGCATGTATTTACTGGGTGCATCCGGAGTTTGCCTAGGACTATCTGATATCCTTTGCCCCATATATCCTCATCAATCTCTTTGCACAGGAGTTTCCAAGCCTGCAGTTTTGAATTTGCAATCGCCTTTTTCAGTTCATTGCGGCATTGGTTATGTTGGGCGCGCAGTTGGTGTTTTGAGGCCTCGTCAATATTACTTCTTCTATTGGCTCTCGTCACCTCTATGTATGTATGTATTTAAGATATTATGTAGGTGTATATTGGTAACACTAATGTAATGATTGTGTTTACGTGAGATTGTGGATATATGTATCCATTGGGTTTTCATTTATAATTCGAAGAATCGGCGTATATAGTTATTACCCGTTCACATGAGAAAATCTAGTTATAGGTTTGCCGCACTGGGTGTGGTTATGATTCGCAACGAAATTTTAGAATAAAAGTCTGTGGTTGATGGATGAAACATTCAAAACCATCCCATGATGCAACACACACACACACACACACACACACAAATAATACACGTTTCACACTGACAGTTTTGAGTTTGTCTACTTTGTTTCCATAGTATTATTTAATTTGAGTAATTTTGTAATTGGAGGGCAAGAGGGAACAATGACTACTAATCCCTCGACATTATTTCCCTGGGGGAATAATATATGATATTATACTGCAAACACAAGTATAATACTTATATTATATATTAGTCGTAGATAAAAATAAAAATTGACCTGCTCGAGGGTGTTTCTTTTCAGTTCACCTGTGTACAGATATTCCTATTATTCCACACTTTATCACCCCGTTGTATAGGTAATATTTATGGTTTGATAACAGGTATAAAACCTTATTTGCGAAACATGAAATCGACTAACAGTAATGCAAATTAGCTTCTCTTAATAATTAGTGCAAGTATTTTCCTGTGGAGTTTAGACTGTTTTATGAGACAGAAGCAATCAGATGTTGATAACCTTCCACCAGCCGCGGTGTAATTCATCGGTAAAATGGCTTTCATTCCATACTATGTAATTAATCAACAGTTACGAATGGAGTGTGTTCATACAATTTGAAAACGGCAAGTGTAATTAAAGCCTACGATTCCGCAAAGTAGATGATAAATCAGATAGCTGAAACTTCTAACTTCAGCGGATGGCTTCAAAGTTAGAAGTACAAGGTGTTATTAATTAATACCTGCCCGAGAAGATACATTTTCTTACATCCAGTAAACATGGAGATATAAGTTTAAATTTGTACAGTCATATTTATCGATCTTTTAAGGTTTGTAGGAAAATAGATAAGTTTTCTTTAGTGGCGTGCGGTCCATGGAAGCAAGGGAAGCATTGCTTCCCTTTAAAATCCCTTTTGTATTTTAAATATTAAATTTCAAATTCTGAAACTAATTTAATTATTAAAATTTTTATTTCGCAAGCTCACACACATAATTATTTATTATGCATCATACTGTATTTGTATATACACTCCTAGCAATGACGTCGTCCCAGTAAATGCGACCGCATGTGGACAGCATGAACCTGATCTGATACTAGGAGTGGATGCAATGACTTCAGTTAAATACACGTAGTCAGCAGACAACTTTTTAAAAGAAACCCCAGCTCGGCGCGATGTACGCGTGTTTTTAGAACGTGTTGTACTACGAAGACCCGACGCGAGTACAACGTGAATGTGCCTGATTATTTCGTAGATATAAGCAGTCGACTAATTTAAATACATTGGAATTTTATGATTATTAATATGGCTGCAAGTAGATAAGCTTTTAACAGCGGTGACGGTGGGGGTGGGGATTTACAAACTTTACAAACAAGTGGTAATAATAACTGTAATTGTATTGTGTGTTTTTTGATAACTAAAGGATTTTCAGCTTTACAGTTTGCTGAAAAACTTGCTATTATTAATAAAGGTAGGCCGAAACCTATTCTAAAAAACTTAAATACAAGAATTAAAACATGTACCTATTTGACATTTCAACGCGGAAAAAACTTATAAAAATATGAATGATTAACGGGTTGTGAAAACAGGAATAAACCGTTTTGTTGGTCTTGTAGTTTTAAATACGAAATTTGTTTAAAAAATCACTTGGAACAGCCTAACGTTTTTCGCGGGACATAAAATCGCATTCAGAATGACTTAATTTCGGCTGCTGCCACTATTATTTTGAACATAATTAAATCTGAAATTAAACAGATTCGTTTCATTGCTATTGTTCTAGATGAAACAATCGATGTAACTAATTTAAGCAAACTATCTGTAGTAATACGCTACGTAAAAATGGATGGGAGTGTACAAGAAATATTTTTAGGCTTTAAAAATGTGACAGAAGGTCGTACCGCAAACGCTCTATATAAAATTGTGCTTAATATTCTGAAAGATATTGAGGAGGCTGATAATAAATTAATTGCCCAAAGCTATGATGGGGCTGCTGTTATGGCCGGACATTTAGGAGGTCTTCAAGCTAAAGTGCGGGAAACGTTCTCCAGTGCTTTATTTGTACACTGTTTTGATCATAAATTAAATTTAATTTTATCCCAATCTATAAATCATATTAAAGAATGTAAAGTGTTAAATGACTGCTTTTTTTCCAAATCTACGAAGCGCACACAAGCCTTAGACTCGATTGTTAAAAAACGTTTACCCAAAGTAGCTGCAACCCGATGGAACTACAACGGCATACTTGTGTTAACTATATTTGAACACCGTTAATCGTTAATTTAACTTTTTGAAAACATAATGGAAAATAGCAAAAATTGGGACGAAAAAACAAAAAATAGTTCTAGAGGATTTTTAGATGGTTTGAAAGAAGACTTTAATTTTAATTTTTTACTTAATATATTTTCGGAAATATTTCCGTTTTCAGATAATGTATTTAACATATTGCAATGTAAAATAAATTATATTGGTTTTTGCCCGAAAAAAAAAAGTGAATTTAAATCCATTATAATTCAAAAAAGGAATGAATTTGATAAGTTCTGGGAGAAAACAATTGAATTAGGAGAAGTGGAGCCACGAAGAAAGCGTCTGCGCACTGATAATGTGGGAGACCTTCAAACTTCTTACCGCCGCCTTTTCTACGAAATTATAGATCAAATTCAGCAGCAAATTAATTGCAGATTTTATCATCTCAGTGACCTGACATTTCTTGAATTGTATAATTTTGGAGGATTTAAACGGATACATTTCCCAGAAGATTCATTCAAATCATTATTTCACCACTATGGATATTATTTTGACAAAGCCTTATTACACCTTTCGAACGAAATTTTTCTATATTGAAACGTATCAAGAGTTTTGTTAGAAATTCGACAGGAAAGACTTTCCCAAATTTCAATTTTGTCAGTTGAAAATAAACTCGTCCAGGAAATGTCCCAGAACCCACAGTTACATGACGACATTATTAACGAATTTTCCAAAAACGACAGAAGAATTGAGTTACACTACAAATAGGTAAGTTTCTAAGAATTGCTTCCCATATTTGAAATGTCACCGGACGCCCCTGGTTTTCTTTAACAGTGTCCATAAAAGTTTGCTGCATTGAGTTTTTAAAGAAATTTCGCAAAAAAAAGTCGGTGCGTCAAGTGCGTTAGAGTAGTCTATCTTCACAAAGAAGTTTTTTATCGCAAAAACTCTGGACGCAGCAAGTGCGCCTGGAAGTAAATTTTCATAAAAATGTTTTTAATAGCAAATACGCCTCTCTAATGCAAGCAGCCATCAATCTAGTTACCGGTATAACCTATATAGTAGAAATAATGTACCATATTTTATCAACATAATATATTGTTTAAAAATGTACAAACATTTTCCGAAAATAAACTTTAAATGTTTCTGAGAAAACTAGTTTCCTACCCAACAAACCGTAGGTTAATAGCAAATTGGGATATTAAAATTTGAAACCTTTAATGAAAAATCGCCACCAAAACGCACTTACTGCTTCCCGTTTTTTTTTGTTACAAAGATGCATCGTATTTCGAAAAAAAAATGCAAAATTGAAATAATATAAGGGCGTTCCAAAAAAAAATGTAGGTTTCACCAACGACTAATGGGCCAGCCGGTGATTGTCAAAATAATTTTATAAAATGCAGCTCAAGACATCCTATAATTAACGTATACAATTTTTTTTCGTATCTTGTATAATAACAATTATATTGAGCTTTACCTAGAAATGCGTCACCCTGTATATATGTAAACAGATAAAAATTGAATGTAAACCCGGATATGGATTCTAAGGGGCCTAGTTTGCGCTCATTTGAAGAAATCTTTTTAAAATTCAAACGTCGAGGTCAGCTCAATAACGAATTTTTTACACCAAAATTAGTTAAAAATTATAGACCGTTAAACCATAAACTTAATTAAAATTACCGCCAAAGCATCAGACAAAGGGTCTACAGCAAGTCTCTGCTTAACGTCGTAGTTAGGTAAGTAACAATCGTGACGTTGTGAAACGACGTATAACGAATCACTAGGAATGAATATAATGTACATACATATTATGTACATAATTGTGACTGCAAAATGATTAAAAAAAAAACAGTATTCATTTACACATGTATTATGTACATGCCTACATATTATATTATGTACTCATTTTTACCTACTATTTTAGACTTTTTAGAATAACAACGTTATAGCGAATCAGCTTCAACGTTAAACGATACATTTGCCTACAACAAACTGCGACGCTATCATGAAACAACGTTAAATGAGACGACGCTATGCGAGGACTGTATTTGAAATGAATTTTCTGTAATTATTTTGGTAAAATGAAGTAGACTGACGGTTGAGGCTGAAACTTAAGGGTTTGCAGAACACTTCTTGCAACATTTTCTTTTCATAATCTGCATTTCTTTCAAGTTCTTTCTCTAAATATTGCCAATTTTGACGTTTTAAATCGCGACTTTGACGTTTTGAGGAAAACTCCGAATTTGTATTCTTCAACTGCCCATAACTATTTTGTCTTTAAACTACAGACCTAAATGATTTACAATACAAACACGCGTACCAAATTTGGTTGCCCTTTTTTTTCTCCCTCAGGGCTCGTCGGCGGCTTTGCCGCCCCGATAGCACTGCAGCCATTGACCTATTGTGCATGCCCTTAGTCTCTTCTTTCCAGCCATTCCACAATCACTGTGCCTTAAACCAGTCTGCACAGCGATTGGTAGGGTGAGGTTTTATAATGCGCTGCCTCCGGTCTAGACTGACGGTAGATCAGTTGTCTTTTGCGGTCCAGGGCTTTACACTCGAACAAGATGTGCTGGGCTGATTCCTCCCCCTTGCCGCAGAGTCTGAATGCGAGGTCCCCCTCGAATCGCCCCATTTTATGCAGGTGTTTCTTGACGGCCATGTGTCCTGTCAAGAGACCTGTTATATTTCTGAGCTGTCCTCTGAAGATTTAGTAGCTCAACAGCTCTCTTTAAACTGGGTTCGCTAATTATTGGCTTTCCATGTCTGAGCCCTGTACAGTCTGCCCAGTACACCTTGTGTTGCCTTCTGACCCAGGGCTCAATGGCTCCCCTGGCAGTGCTCTTTGTCACGCCCAGAGCCGGTTTTGGTCCCATACCTGACCTGACCCTCTCTTCGCGAGACTGTTAGCTTCCTCATTGCTTTTGACCCCCCGAGTGACCCGGTACCCAGATGAGGGTGACCTCATTCTGCCCAGCCAGGCCTCTCTTCTCGTCTCGGTACTCACTCACCAGCCAGGAATTTACCAGTGAGCTACTTAGGGACTTAAGGGCTGCCTGGCTGTCTGTGGCTATGAGAATCCGCTTGTTGGTGTAGCCCCTCCTTTTGTTCTGCCGCACACAGTGCAGGATGGCGTACATTTCGACCTGAAAGACCGTTGCATGGGCTCCGAGGGAAATAATATAACTTACCCTCGGTCCTTCCGAATAAACACCTGCCCCCGTCCCACGCTCCCCGCCGGATCCGTCCGTGAACCAGACGAGCGCGTCCTGTGGTATGTCCGGCGTCTCCTCTCGCCATGCCTCGCGGGCGGGGATTTCCACTGTAAAGTTGTTTTGCCTGCAGATTTGCGTGCTCACGAAGTCGAACTTCATTTCAAGCATGGGCTTCTCCACGATTTCCTGAATTTTGCAGTGGCCCCTGAAGCCTGGGTTGATCTTCGGTCTACCATTGCAGGCTAGTCTGTATAGTCCTGGTCTGACCTCCCCCATAATAATTAAGTGTAGGGGGGCGGATCCAGCAACACCTCCATGGCGGCTGTTGGGTTGAAGACATGGCCCCTGTGATGCCTAGGCAAGCCATCCTTTGGATCTTGACTAGTTTTTGTTTGGCACTGGATTGTGTCACCTTATGCCACCAAACCAGTGCCGCGTAAGTTAACGATGGTCTGACCACCCGTGTGTACAGCCAGTGGACCATATTAGGTCTTAGTCCCCACGTTTTTCCATACAGCCGCCTAGTGACGGCTAAGGTCATGACTGCCTTACCCAAATTTTTTCAACGTGACCATTCCAGGTTAGCTTAGAGTCCAATACGACCCCCAGATATTTTACCTCCCTGGCCATTGGAATGTTCCTACCGTATGGAGTGAGAGTTCTGTGGCTATCCCACTTTCTCCTCCTCGTAAACGGTATAACGGTTGCTTTCTCGGGGCTTATCCCGAGCCCTTGACCAACCGTCCACCTTTCCACCACTTTCAGTGCTGTCTGCATGCGCTCCCACACTGACTGTGTAACCTTTTCTCGGAATATGATGGCAGTGTCGTCCGCATAGCCCTCGGGTTCTCGCTGGATCTGCTGGAGATGAGCTTTCCAGCAGCTCCGCCGAGTCCCTTGATCTCTCCTTTATAGGAGTACGGTTACTGGATGAGGGCCACATCCGTGTTCCTCAGAGTCGTCATTAGTCCGGCCGGGGCTGTCCTACTGTGTTGGAGGTTGATTTGAAGGAACCTAAGTCCCATCAACCCCTGGTTGTTTCCCTAGTGGGCGGAACGAGTCTGTAGCCGGAGCCACTCCCCGAGCCTCATTGGTTTTCGTTTTATTTATATTTACGTTCTTCATGTTGTTCTCACGAGAATGGAGGAAATACTGTCCACACCATCAGAACCCTCTGCGTGGTGCAAGGCGGGTTACTCTTGGGGGTTGCCCGGTACTCCAGAGGTTCCGTTCACGACACTACCACCCTGGTGCCATCTATCCCTAGGCACGGGTCAAGTGACACCGTAGATTGGGGGAGTTTGTTTCGACCTCCACGTCTAGATTCGTCATGTTTAGTTATCAGCAGGGTCACCTCGTGCAGGATGCGGCTCTTCATCACGCATGACGGTCTTAGGAAAAGCTTCATCGAAAGCTTATCTTGTTGTTTCCACTTCCTCAGCTTGCCCACTGAAGTCCTTTGGCCCACGACTCCTCGACCCATTGGTTGTGTTTACTTTGTTATTTCCGGAGATATAATTTTTTTCGAAAGAAAACACAAAGTTTCAAATGTGATTCAAGTGTCAATTATATTAATTCTGCAACTAGTTGTTACGTTTCCTTTTAATGTAATATAAAATATCCCAGGGCATGAATCCGGCGTTAAGTATCATGTAAACAAAACGTTAGTTAACGTATCCTTAGCTCAGTGGTAGCGTGCTTGTATTCTACGCAGAAGGTTCCGCGATCGATTTCCGCTCGATGAATGTTTTTTTGTACTTTGACATTTAGAGAAACAATAGTGTACAGATTTCATACGTTTTCAACAATATCAATTTTTTTTAAAACGCCTGAATAACCTTGTCACCTTTGAGTCTGAAATTATAATTTTTAGCACACATTTTGTTATTGCTGATATTGAAAAAACCGTTTTGATTTGGTCGACTAAAACAAAATCATTCAAGCGACTAATAAGGAAAAATAACCGCTACGTTTATAATTTGGCAGATACTTTGCTTTTCTAAATATGAATTAAGTTTCCTTCTGGAAAGCTTTTGTAACTTTAATGAAATTTCTAATACAAGTTTTTTTTTAAGAAATACACAATATATAGATATAGCAAAATTTAATTTTCTAGCTTCGTAGAAAATTGTGTTTTGGGCATTTTTTTCAAAAGAAGTTAGGACACAAGATTATTTGATAATAGATAGATATCGATGGTGATCGAAAGAATTCTTTAAATGTGCGCGTTCTAGGACCTCTAAAATTAATCTTCAAGGTCTGTCTACGTTTAAAGTATTAACCTTAGTAATATGTCATATAATAATAGTGTACAATTTTAATGAAAATTCACTACTATAACCGACTTACTGAGTCCCGAAATTTTCTATGCATATCTTCAGTTTATCGCTAATTTCTCTGTCTATTTTTTAACTGACTAGCCTTTATGGTTACAATATGTATATATGTTTTTTAAATGATGACGACATTAAAGAATATGCCACTGCTGTTTTATCTAAGATTGTCTTGGGATGTAGGGAGCTTATAAGCATGCAGGTTCTATATTGCTTTTTTTGTTACATTTGTGATTCTTTTTGATAGCCCGTCTCAAAGAAGTAGATTCCTCATTCATTGTTCGGGGAAATCTGGGTAATGTCCTACATCTGCGACGTCTGCACAATGATATCTCCCTCTGTGAACTAAATTAAATTATGCAGCTTTCTTTTTATTCGTCGTTTGAGCCACAATATTCGAAATATATGACTACATTTGTAGCTACTTCTTACAAATTATATATGCTATAATACAAAATGGACGTATTTTTCTTATAAAAGCGTCTACAAGGTCTGACAGAAAATAGAAAACTAACTGATAACGTCTCTTATGTTGTTACTAAATGTCATTAATATTTAAACATACAGTAAGTGACTTTCTACACAGGGTGGAGAACTTTGAGTATCAACACCAAATCTTAAAACGTGAGGACGCAGCAAGTACGTTATAGTAACGAATTTTCATAAGTTTTGCAATATATAACGTAACGTACCGTATGCTAAGCATAACATTGGGCCTGTTTCAACTCATTTATGTTAAACTTAGTCCATGGATGATGGATAACCTCTTAATGTCAACCTTTTCTCTGCGCACACGCACATGTTAAATTCAAATAGCTGATTGTTATAAACAATCCACTTAAAAGCATCTGATTTTTTTCTTACTATCAATTTCATATATCAATCAAATTATGTGACATTGTGTTGATAAAAACTGATAAGTACACTTGGAGAGCCCAAATTACCACAACACGTCTTTTTAAAGACGATCGTTGCCCACTAAGCATGATAACTTACAAATGCTTACCGCAACGTTAGATAATTTACCATTAAGCAAGTTAAGTTTGCAACATTTCTAAATGTTTGCAGCCACAAAACCAATGCAAACTTACAAATGAAACTCTAACATAACTTTCAAATGTAATATCTCCTATGCCGGCTTGTTGTTTTTCTCCATTTGTAAGCTCACGTAAAGTGACAATTGTAATGTTTCTGAAAGTTTGTTTTAATTTGTAAACATTTATTTGAATTTCCTCCGTTTTTGTGTTCGTGTATGTTCGATCGTATGTCAGCGTCGTCCAATAGCAACACCAACGCCAACAGCGAACTGACTCTGACAATGCGACCGGAATTAATTATAAATAGCGGATTGTTGTTTATATTTATATCATCATAAGCTGTTATTTGATCTGTCTATTTATTTTTGTGGAAGTTTTAAAGATTGAACAATCTTATTGTAGCCTGAATTGTTTGAATTTTGGGTAATTAAGTAATTCATTATCTGAAGTGTAGATAATGAAACATGGAGTATATCGACAAACATGTCAGGTAAGAATCCCTAAAAGAGCTATATACTAAATACATGTGTGAATTCAATAAAATTAGTCACTTTTCTGCAGCATAATTAAATTTTGGTATGTCACTATTGGTAAATAATTCTAAAATGGCTGCATTTATATATTTTTTTCTTTTCATGAAATATACTCAACGAAAAAAAACCTAATTGCTAACTACGAATTTTGTTATGTTCTTAGAAGCAGCGTGAAGATGTCTTACCTGGTCAGACCAATTCATTTTAAAACGTTAAATATGATTGACCTACGGAATAATGAGGCTTATCCAGAGCAATCGACATCATAAGGAACAGTACAGTATCCATCAAGTTGCCAGGATTGCTTATTTTGCACGTTGTCGCAGAGTCCTATCGTATGGAACATTCATATGGGTTAACTCGTCAGCAGCGGAACATGTGTTTATCATGCAAAAAGAGCAATAAGGACATTGTGTGCGTAAGTCCAAGAAAAAGCTGCTCTGATCTGTTCGAGGCCAATGGGATACTTAGGTACCCTTTCAGCCATATTCTTCTTCAGCATATGTATTCAAAATATCCAGTGAATGATGAAGCTCGCAACATCAATACCAGGTGCAGGCATGAATTAAAAATACAGTTGCACAAAAATGAGAAAACAAAGCAGATGTTTGATTACTTGGGAATCAAATTTCTCAGTTTTCTACCTAATGTTATTAAGATGCTCCCACTAACAATATTACAGTAGTCACTAGTGGATGTTATAAAACAAAAATCAAGGTAAAGGAATTTATTGGTGCTCTAAACTAATGTGTATAGTGTTACATACTACTTGTATTCATTCTTTGTAGTGTGTGTGTCTGTGTGTGTGAGTGCGTTAGGCAAAAGCTTTGGAAGGCAAGTTCCACTAGCCACAGACTTTTTTTATATATACATAATTCAGTGTAGTCATAGTTTTGCTTTACTCTAACTCAATGTTTCTGAATGTACACAGACATTGAGGGTACTATACTTACTCGATAGGGATAGTTAAGACATATGCGTAAACACTTTCAGAGACTGTCGCCATATTTAAGCTATTTTCGCATTGAAGTTGTATTCATTTCACTGCGCTTGATTTATCCATTACAAATTCTTACGTTTGCTTAATTAAACTTTCTCTAAAATCGAAATGAACGCACCATTTTAGATATTTCTTTTTTACAATAGTATTTGATATGTTGACTTCACTTTATGTCACATATGTTACCACATACTTTAGAAGCTAAAAAAAATTCTCGCCTCAAAATAAGTAATGCTACACGTTTTCCTAGACGACTAAGAGTTATTTAGTAAAACAATATCAAAAACAATTGGTATTCATTTAGAAAAAAGAATTTTCGGATTGGTCAATAAATAACGATATCACGAGTTCAAGTTATCTATTTTGTTGCTGAGTTTTGACTAGAACTGCATTTTAGGCTAAACATGGACACTTGCTATATGTCTTAACTATTTCTATCTAGTAACTATACTCGGTACTTCTAAAGACTGTGACTTACCAAGTATATCTGATGGTCAATAAAGTGTATATATCTATCTATCAGCAGAAATGAAATGTGTTGTAAGTCTAATTTTTTTTATGTAATAAAGATTTTATTCTAATTAAGATTGTCTTAAGTTGTTTTTTACAGTTATACAAGAAATATATATTATGTATAAATACACCTATACCTATATTCAGTATTAGTTTGTAACTTGAAATAAATTCAGTTAATCAAATACACTTTCTTTTTTTCAAAAATCCTTGGACACATTGGTTAGTATTTCAAGTTGCAGTCTTTTTAAAAATATATACAGTATCTACCATATTTGAAAAATGGCTTCATCGATAATTTCTTTAAATCAACCCTACGTTTTTGTTGACTATTTTTTAAGTTCTTACATGTGAAGTTGTAGAAAACCAGCAGATTTAAAATTTTTATTCATTGATAACTACACTTTTTTTTCTTGCTTTCAATCAAGACTTATAATAAAAATTTGAAATTGGATGGTTTTGTATCGTTTGGTGTGTACTTTTAAAATAGTCAACAAAAAACTAAGGTTGTCATTTACAAAAATTATCAATGACATTTGACACAAATTGTATAACATATTTTTGAAAAGATTGTAACAGAATGTTATCAGCATTTTTGAAAAAAAGCTGAAGTAGATTAATTGGAATTATCCCAAGTTACAAACTTGCACTGTATATATAATATATACAATTGCAGATAAGTTGCAAATGTAAGTTTAAATTTTACAACTTTGCTAGGTCCTTTTAAAAATGAAGCTTGCTGTAAGGTAACATGTGTAAGTATAAAGAAAGTTTGCAACAGCCCACTACAGTAAAGTTGCAGTAAAGTTACAAAAGAAATACTTACATATGTCAAGTCACTGGGGGAAGATTTGCCATTTGCAACAAACTTGCAGGAGGCTTTCTGCAAGTATTCTATCAAACTTACACTTGTTTTGGAAAAGATTCTGCAATGCTAATGCAATATTACCTTGCTCAGTGGCTCACCAACAGGGTTAGCGTCATCAGAGGATGAAACCTTCCTCACTGCTTACTACTACACATCATCTTATACAATGAGTTTTAGGTAGAGCCCGATACCGAGGGGGAGACTAAATCGCAGGCAAATTTTCTGTGTATTGTATTTTTATTGCCGGACGAGTTTTTTTAATTTCTTTTATAACTTTACATGACAAGTGTCGAAATATTTTATCTTTATTAGAGACAGAGGCCAAACACAGGACTATAGATCAGTGGCGGCGCTCGGTTTAATAAACTTTTGTTTTTTATAGCCTTAGAAATTTAATTACTTTCGTACGCATCTAGCCTAGCTGGCTGTCTAACACTTTTGATAATTATTAAAGGGAATAAATGAGAGGTTTTACTACCACACAATCTTTTTCATTCTCAATCCTACGCGTTTAGGCTCCTTTTATTGAGCCATCTTCAGGTTTTTTTTGGACCTAAAATGTAAAAAGTTAGTTGTCAGAAACTACATATCTGGTAGGTCTAACATACGAGTAACTACACTGCACCTACAAAAAGTACAAGGTCTAAAAAACGCTAGTGTCAAGACATTAAAACAAGTCATAACGGCCATGCAAAAATTACACTGACAGTGTGCTAGGAGTTATAAAATAGTTCTCCGAAATATACATCTAAACACAGGACCACAGTCCGACAAAAGAACACTACTCTGATGGAGCTAAATTAACATGTTAAAAAGTCAAATTAAAGTAAAAGTAAATGGACATGCACATCATAAAAAGCAAAGAAGAGCAGGCTGTACTGCTGAGCAGAACACCCCGAGAGCATCTGGACAAGTGAAAAAAGAAAGAAAATGAAAAAGAAGTGGATGCCACTAGGGATTAATACTTACTAAATTTTTGTCTTCTTTGCAGAAACGAGCTATATGAAATGTGTCAAGGATTTGGTTTTTCATCTATCGTCTTCAGATTTTCAGACGAAAATAGCATAGAACAAGGAAAAAAAAAGAACATCACCAGACCAGAAATCTAGTAAGGACTAATCCCTAGTGGCAGCCATTTTATTTTTCACTTTCTTTCGTGCCCAATGCCTTAGTTAAGGTTTGTCTATCGCAAATTTTTTCTCTTTCAATTATATGATTTATATCCAAAAAGACGGTCTTCCAATGTACAACCCACTGCCTCCCTTGTGTGCGGAGGTATTTATGACCCTTTTTGAGAAGGAATTAGTGTT
Source organism: Tillus elongatus (assembly GCA_964006375.1). NCBI lineage: Eukaryota > Metazoa > Arthropoda > Insecta > Coleoptera > Cleridae > Tillus > Tillus elongatus. The sequence goes on along the minus strand of OZ023262.1, from coordinate 208,502,801 downwards.
TAGTGACTTTAATCCATTTAAAGACTTCACTCGTCCTGGACGCGGTATGTGGTTGATGTGTTGCTTATATGGTCGGGTACCCTCGAGCAGCTTCACCCGTTCCTAGGTTGGTTGAACGATCTATATGCTAATATTAACTTCACCATGGAACTAGAAGAGAACCGATCCATCAGTTTTCTGGATCGGAAGTTAACAAGGAAATGCAACTCGATTGAATTTGACATCTACAGAAAACCAATACCAACAGACCACCTAATTCCATATAGATCTTGTCACCACATGTCCCACAAGTTGGCATCCATTAGATATCTGATAGATAGGCTGTGTAGAGCCCCACTGTCGGGGACAAACTTTAATAACGAGCTTAATGTTATTAAATAGTTAGCTGTAAATAACGAATATCCTGTCAGCTTAGCAGACAGACTGATAAGAAAAAACAGCCGTCAGCTCTTGAGGGAAACAAGCTCCAATCTCTCGTCCGCTCAGCCTGAGAGCCCTTCATACTTACCTCTCACATAATGTGGCTCCATCACTGCTGCAGTCTCTCGTGTCCTTAAGAGAGATAACATCAAGTTCGCATACAAGTCAAGATATATCATTAAGCAAATATTGGTTCACAACAAGGATTATATTCCTCACCTCAAAAAGTCAGGTCAGGTCTCACCTGCGGTGCCTTCCAATGTAACACCGTTTATATAGGAAGAACAGGAAGAGCATTGGGTACCAGAGTCTCTGAACATCTGAGAAGCAGAAGCAATGCTGACAACACCACTTCAGTCTTCGGTTGCCACCTTAGAGAGAGAGAGAGAGAGAGAGAGAGAGAGAGAGAGAGAGAGAGAGAGAGAGAGAGAGAGAGCGGCCATACCTTTGACAAGGAAAGCGACGCCAGAATACTTCACCCGTCAAGTTTTGGTACCGAACAATTCGTCTTGGAGGAAATTGAGATTTACAAGTCCATAAATGGCTCCAATAGCAACGTTCTCAATGTTTTCAGCCCAGTGCCATGAACTTTCCCTTTCTCCACTGGCCGTAGTTCATCTGTCACTTTTAGCTCTTATGTCACCTGTCACTTGTCCTTTTCAGTGTCAGTCTTTATTCAGATTATAACAGGTCCAGACTCCATTTTGCTGCCTGATAAAATAAAAAATTAAGCGTCCTTTATATCAATCCACTGGCTAATTCAAGTCTGGTGATGTTCTTATTTTCTTGTTCTATGCTATTTTCGTCTGGAAATTTAAGGACAATAGATGAAAAACCAAACCTTAGCAACATTTCATATAGCTCGTTTCTGCAAAGAAGACCGAAATCTAGGAAGTATTAATCCCTAGTGGCATCCACTTTCTTTTTTACTTTCTTTCTTTTTTTCATTTGCTCAGATGTTCTCGGGGTGTTCTGCTCTGTAGTACAGCCTGCTTTGGTTTGTTTTTTATGTTGTGCTTGTCCGTTTGCTTTTATATGGTTGATTAGTTTGACTTTTTAACATGTTAATTTAGCTCCATCAGAGTAGTGTTATTTTGTGGCACTCTGGTCTTGTTTTTAGATGTATATTTCGTAAAAATGTTTTATAACTCCTGACACACCTGTTAGTACAATTTTTGCCTGGCCGTTACGGCTTGTTTTGAGGTCTTCACACCAGCTGTTGTTAGACCTTGCACTTTCTATAGTTGCAGCGTAGTCACTCGCATGTTAGACCTACCAGAAACGTAGTTTCTAACAACCAACTTTTTACATTTTAGGTCTAAAAACCCCTGAAGTTGGCTCAATAAAGGGAGCCGAAAAGCGTATGGTTGAGAATTAAAAAGATTGTCAGGTAGGAAAGCCTTTTATTTATTCCCTTTAATAATATTAAACCCAGACGTATTGACCTTCAGAAATAATATACTTTTGATAAGTTCAGATTTTCTTTTTCAATGTGTTGATTATTATCCCATATATGTTGTGTCACGCATGACTTGTCTACGCTACCGTATCTCAACTGTGACAGATGTTCAAGAAATCTAGTCTCAATAGTTCTCTTAGTCTGCCCAACGTATTTAAGATTAGAATCTTTACAACCTATATCATATCTCATAGGGACGTCATGTTAACGCAGATAAAGGCAATAGGGTTGTGATCTTGGGCAACAAGGATAATAAGGAGAGAGTAAGTAATGCAGTAAAGACAGGACCGTATAGAAAACTAAATAAAAACCCGTTACCAAAAATTATTAACGAGGTGAAAAATACTTTAAGGAGTTGTCAGAACCTTATCACAAAAGACTTAGGAAGACGGTTATAGGTTGCAAGTCCCAAAGTTCCCAACAAATATTTTCTCCCAAAAATTCATAAACCGGGACAATTAATGAGACCTATTATTTCGGCTATAGATTCTCCGACATATAATCTAGTTAAGTGGCTGCCAAATGAGTTAAAAAGCCTGCCTGTTAAACAGAAAAGTTATTCAGTATCAAATTCACTTGAATTCATTAATAAAGTTAAATATGTTAAATTGGCTGAAGGCGAGGTTTTGATATCATTTGATGTAGCGTCTTTATTTCTTAGCGTGCCGACGAAGCAAACGCTAACGTATTTAGAACAGTTGTTGAAATTGAACAACATAAGTGAAGAGGTTTGCAAAGAATATTTTAATTTAACAAACCGTTGTATAAAAGAAAATATTTTTTGAACAAACTGAAGGAAGGCCAATGGGCAACCCACTCTCTCCATTCATAGTTGACTTTTTCATGAGTAGATTTGAGACGGATTTAGAAAATGAAAGTGATTATTTTTCTAGAGCATGTTTTTGTTATGTGGACGATATTTTGACAGTGTTTAACACAAATATATGCAAGGTAGACGATTTTATTAAAAGACTAAACTGTCAATTTGGTTCAATGAAATTCACCCACGAATTATAAGGTAACAGAGAACCTCTTTTTCTAGATATATAAGTTATTAAAAATAATGACTATCTTGAATTCGATGTCCACATGAATCCTAGATTGTCGCTCTAGACATACCCAAAGCATTCGACCAGGTCTGGCACGCAGCGCTGCTTAATAATCTCCCGGCCTATGGCCTACCACAAAAACTCTGTACCTGGACAGCAAATTTCCTCTCCAACCGGAGCATTACCGTCGATGGCCATTCCTCTCAACCGTATCCAATTAATGCAGGAGTTCCTCAAGGTTCAGCTTTAGCCCCTACTTTGTTTCTTCTCCACATCAATGACCTCCTCTCTAGCACATCCAACCCAGTTCACAGTTACGCGGACGGCAGCACCCTCCACTCAAATATACAATATTATAAGCCTGTCTCTTTAGCCCAATTAGATGAGGATCGCAGACTCATGGAGGGTTCTGTCTCCGTGGATCTCCAAAAAATATTAGACTGGGGAAGTAGAAATCTTCTACAATTCAACCCCACCAAATCACAGTCTTGCTTTCTTTCTCATAAGAGATACACCAGCCCTAGACCCATCACAATGAACAACCAAGTTATTCAAAGTGATGAGTCCTTTTCACTTGTTGGCATTTCTGTGGATCGAAATCTCAATTGGCACCAACATGTCACATCAATTGCAGAAGCAGCTGCTAAGAAACTAGGTTTCCTCTTCCGGGCTCGCAAATACTTTTCACCAGCTAATCTCTATACCTTATATACTTCACAAATAAGACCAAACCTCGAATACTGCTCCCACATCTGGGGTGCTGCTGCCGCTTCTACACTCGCTATCCCGGACTCCATTCAAAAGAGAGCTATACGTCTCATTGGTGACCCTACCCTCACCCAAAGGCTGCCATCCGTTGCCCACCGACGTGCCGTTGGTGATCTATCTCTCTCTTTTATAGATATCTGCACGGGCACTGCTCAGAGGAGCTTTCTTCCATAGTTCCTCCACCTGCTGCCCCCAACAGATCTACCAGGGGAACAGAGCGAATGTACCATTTTACTGTGCAGGTCACCAGACATAGAACATCTTGTTAGGCCCGCTCTTTTGTCCCGAGGACTTTCAAGTTGTGGAATTCCTTGCCAGCACATGTTTTTCCTTCTTCCCCGAACCTTCAAGTCCAGAATTAACAAGTTGCCTCTTTCCTCCTTGTCGACACCCCACGGTACGATAGTACTTAGGCTGTGAGCTCTCGTGCTGTGTTGTTGAAATAAAAAAAATGAAGAAAACTACCACTCTAAGTTACATTACCAATGACTCATATCATACGTTTGCACAAAAAACGGTCGGTTCAAATTTCTTAGTAAACAGATTAATACAATTTTCTTTAAGTAAAAGTAGATAAAATATAGAACTAGAGTACATTAAAAACGTGGCTTAATATAACGGATATTCGAATTGATTAGTGGAAAAATTAATTAATACACACAGAATAATGAAAATGTTAGTGGAATGCACGATTCAGGAGAGAAAAATGTGTTTGCCTACCGTTTGAACGGCGTATCACAAGGGGCCTCGAGAGCATTTTTAAGAAAGACGAGTTGCAGCTAACGACAAAAAATAGTGCTGCAAATTGAATCATTACTTCCACATATCTGTGATAATCCGAAAGACATTGAAATGAATTTAGGGTCCCTGACTTGATCACAAAGAAAATCTTCCCATTCCTGTACCCATAAACTTCTGAAACGTTATATTATTTGAGTTTTAATGAAAAAATGTCAATTTTTACCAAATCACCCCACATTTATCCCCTACCCCTCAAAGCGATCTTACCTCAAAATAATTCTAAGCATCCCTTTGTCGGGTGCTAACAGTATACCAAATTTGAAGATGATATCCCAATTTGTTCGCAAGTTATTGCGCCTACTAACAGATAGACCTATAGGACGGCGGTCCTACCGATAGACCGACAGATTAAATATTTTTGTTCCAGAATTAAGTTTTCTATATGTTTTGAAACTTTTTACGTCATTTTAACAACAAAAAAAAAACGAATTTTTTGTCACCGATATTCCACCCCCACACATTCAACCCCTAGTTTAATTTCGGTACAGAATACCAGATGTTTGATGAACTTGAAAGTTTTCTAATAAACAAACCCTAAAACGTTATAATACTCGAGTTTTAACGGAAAACTGTCATTTTTCACCAAATCATCCCCTACTCCCCGAAGCGATTTTACCCTAAAACAATCCAAACCGTTCGTTCGTCGGTGCTAACTGTATATTAAATATCTCAATTCGTTCTAAAGTTATCGTGGCTACAAACAGACAGACATACAGACCGACAGACAAAATAAATTTTCGTTAACAAATCATGTTTTCTATATATTTTGACACTTTTTAAGACGAAAAAAAAATTGAAATTTTTGTCGCCGACGCGGTACTTCTACACGTTGTAACGTTGTGGAAGTAATAATTTAAGAAATTTGTTAGGTAATACGAAAGATAAAGCCATTGAAATGTCGGGTATCTATGCGATAGGTTGTAAAGATTGTAATCTTAATACGTTGGGCACACTGAGAGAACCATTGAGATTTCATGACAGCCAGCGGAGCTAGATGAGTACGGAAGTATTTATATTTCTAAGGCAATAAAAAACAAAAGTTCTTTAAACCGAGCGCCGCGTCTGATTTATAGTTCTTTGTTTGCCCACTGTCTCCGATACAGATAACATATTCTGAAATTTGCCTGGTAAAGTTATAAAGGAAGTTCAAAAACCTCGTCCGGCAATAAAAATACAATACACAGAAAATTTTCCTGCGATCTTGTTTGGCTATCGGTCTCTACCTAAAGCTCATTGTACAAGGTGATGTTTAGCAGTAAGCAGTTTAGAATTTTTCATCTTCTGATGACGCTAACCGTGTTAGTGAAACGATCGTCAGGTCTTTAAAAGATGTGTTGTGTTGATTTGGGTTCTCCAAGTGTATTCATCAGTGCGCATCACAGGCTCTAATCTTCACTTAGTGATAAGAAACTACTGAATGTAATGTAATGTCTTTGCTTATTTTATTTGACCTTATAACACATAGTAATTTCCTTTTCTAACAACGGGAAATATATTTAGCGGCCTTTTCCAAATTACAAAATAGTCGTATTGTATTAGTGAATTTTTATTAAAAAAAATTCACTAATAGACAGACATCGATGGTGAGACTTTGCAAAAAGTTTTTCAAATGAGCGCGAACTAGGACCAGTAGAACTCATATCCGGGGTCAGTTTTAATTTATATATATATATATATATATATATATATATATATATATATATATATATATATATATATATATATATATATATATATATATATATATATATATATATATATATATATATATATGTATGTATCCATCGGATAACTCAAAAAATAATTAACCGATTTCGATGAAACTCGGCAAGTGCCTTTCTTTTATTAATGAATTGGATGAGTTCGTGAGACAGAAAAATCGGACAGCGTTTTCCAGGAAAATTTTGAGTTTCCTTTCTAAAAAAATTTTTCACTCCGAAAATTACACAGATGTTTTAATGAAATTTACTGAATATTTTTCCTTCTAAAAGACCTTACTACATACTAAAATTCAACTTTCTAAGTTGATAGAAAATTAAGTTATTTAAGTTTTGAATTTTCTTTCAAAAATTTTTTTTTTCTCCGAATATTACAAAGTTATTTTAATTAAATTTGGCAGTTATCTTCACTTAAGGAAGACCTTACCATGCACCAAAATTAAACTTTCTAAGTATATAGAAAATTGGGTTATTCAAGTTTGAAGCATTTAATACAAATTCACTACCATAACGCACTTTCTGCGTCCCGAACTTCTTTTTCAGGTTAATAGTACATTGATTTATTGAAAATTAAAGCATTTAATGAAAATTCACTGCCAAAACACACTAACCCGTCCAGAAGTTCGATTCTTACAAACATGCAATTTCGATGCATTTCGATGAAAAATGCAAGAATATGTTCGATTTAAAAAAAAAAAAGAAAATTTGTATCACCAACGACTTATGGGCCACGTTGTGATTCTAAAAAGAATTGTATAAGATGCAGCTCAAGACACCCTATAATTAACATATATAGATTTTTCTCGTATCTTGTATAATAACTGATAATTGAGCTTTACTGTAGAAATGTGTCACCCTGTATATATGTAAACAGATAAAAACTGAAACTAACCTTGGATATGGGTTCTGGGGGTTATATATATATATATATATATATATATATATATATATATATATATATATATATATATATATATATATATATATATATATATAGGTATCCATCCGATAACTCAAAAAATAATTAACCGATTTCGGTGAAACTCGGCAAGTGCCTTTCTTTTATTAATGGATTGGATGATTGGTTAGCCAGGAAAATCGGAAAGGGTTTTCCAGAAAAATTTTGAGTTTCTTTTCTAAAAAAATTTTTTTCTCCGAAAACTACACAGATGTTTTAATGAAATTTACTGGATATATTACCTTGGGAGAGACCTTACTACGTGCTAATATTTAACTTTCTAACTTGATAGAAAATTGAGTTATTCAAGTTTTTAATTTTGTTTCAAAATAATTTTTTTTCTAAGAATATTACAAAGTTATTTTAATGAATTTTGGCGGTTGTCTTGACTTAGATTTAGACTTAGACTTAGACCTTACCACATACCAAAATTAAACTTTCTAACTATATAGAAAATTGAGTTATTAAAGTTTGAAACATTTAATACAAATTCACTACCATAACGCATTTGCTGCGCCCCGAACTTTTTTTTACGTTAATAGTAAATTGAGTTATTGAAAATTGAAGCATTAATAAAAATTCACTACCAAAAACGCACATACTGCGTCTAGAACGTCGATTCTTACAAACATGCAATTTTGATGCATTTAGATGAAAAATGCAAGAATATGTTCGATTAAAAAAAAAGAAAATTTGTATCACCAACGACTTATGGGCAACGTTGTAATTCTAAAAATAATTGTATAAGATGCATCTCAAGGCACCCTATAATTAACATATATAGATTTTTCTCGTATCTTGTATAATAACTGATATATTGAGCTTTACTGTAGAAATGCGTCACCCTTTATATATGTAAACAGATAAAAACTGAAACTACCATATGTGATATGGGTTCTGGGGGGCCTACTTCGCGCTCATTTGAAAAAATCTTTTCAAAATTCAAAAGTCGCGGTCTCCTAAATAGCGATTTTTTATACGAAAATTCGCTACAAAATATAGTGTCAAACCATAAACTCTAACTAAAACTACTGCCAAAGCATCAAAGGGTTTATTTGAAATGAATTTTCTGCAAATATTTTAGTAAGATGCAGGACAATGACGGCTGGCCTGACAGTGGTAGATGAACCAATTCCAGTAGATACGACATCTTCCGTTCTCCCCCATAGACTCAATATCCCCTGGTTGGTAAGGTAGCATTGGTGTTTGGTCTACACCATAAGAGTGTGCAGGATGATAATACAACACAATCTCGATACACGTACCTAATTGGTAGAAGCCATCACCGGACATTCACTCAAGAGATGCGATTGGTGACACATTCTACAGCTGCCATCTGCTACGTCCACCTGTATCACGCGCTTATGATAGACCAAGGTGTTTATAACACCATCTTGGCAGGCTACGATGAATCCTTTAGTCTCCGACCTGAGCCCTGCTGATTTTTAAAAAAGATTCGTGACGCAGCAATTGCGTTATAGTAGTGAATTTTTATAAGAATTGTACACTATTAGTAAGATATATTATTAAAGATAATTCTTTAAATTTAAATGGACCTTGGAGATCGATTTTAGAGTCGCAGTTAGCGATTATTTGAAAAAATAATAATTTCATATGGAGCTAAAAAATTAAAACTTGGTCTTAGATAAAATATGTATGTACTGCAAGTGCCTTTAAAAAAACTGTGTTACAAATTTCATCAAAGTTATAAACGTTTTTCAGAAAAAAACTAATTGTTTACAAAAGGAATGTACCTGTCAAATTATAAATATGGCAGGTATTTTTCCTTATTAATTGCTTGGATGGTTTTGTTTTAGTCAACCCATCCAGTTTTTGCAAACAAAAAACAACAAAAAAGGTGTTTTATGTTATGGTAGAAAATTTCCGTAAAAATATTTCAAATCCGATAGCTCAATAAATTTCCCATTAAGCCAGCATCTTCAATCTTGAACCATAGTAACACCTATGTAAACGCACGTGGGTAATAAATTAAAAAAAATAACATAATGAGCTTCGCGGATAACTACAAATTTTTTCTTACTAATAGTGTACAATTCTTATGAAAATTCACTACTATAGTGCACTTGCTACGTCCCGAAATTTGTTATTTATAGTATACATTCGCATGCTAAATTTATCGCTTTTAGATGCAAACTTTGTCCCGCTATTACGAAAGAAATGGTCCAAGGCTGACAGTTTACACAATTATTGTTAGTTGATTGCACTTTATTGTACACAGCTCTATCTATGAAATTTTCTGTAAACTAGAGCTATCGTACTACCTGGCCCTGCACTGAGGTGGCGTCCCTGTCGTATCTCTCACAACGTTCCGGGCTGACATCTTTCGACAACTTCCACTGTTTAGATATTTATCTACGATTTATTCAAATAGTATAGCAGTACATATAATGTCATCTGTCTTTGTCAAACATTGTAGATATTGCATTACAGAATCTGAAGTGATGTCGAGGATTATTTTATAATTAATTTCGAATAACTTTATTTTTCTTTGATCAAACGACTTGAAAATTGGTACACAACCACGTCTGTCTATGTTATTTTAAGTTGCAAATATTCGTTTCAATCACTTGGACAATTTTAGAGCTATTGTGTTTGAAAAAATATTTTACGTAATTTTTTATCAAGAAAAATTGGCCCTTAAGATTTGATGAACGAACTCATCCAAGCCATTAGCAAAATAAGGGTAATTCCCAAATTTGGACCAAATCAGTGAAGTCTTTTTTGAGTTATCGGTTGGATATATGTATATATATATATATATATATATATATATATATATATATATATATATATATATATATATATAAATTTTAGCTGACCATGGGAATGGGTTCCAGATGCCCTAATTCGCGCTCATTTTAAGAAATTTTCCGAAGGTCTTACCATCTATACTTCTCTATTAGTGAATTTTCTTAATGAAAATTCACTAAAAGAAAATGTCAGCCTTGTTGACAAGCCGTCTTCTTCTATATGCCGAAGGGACATTCCGTGCAAAGGCTTGTCAACATGCAGTCCAATTTTAGCTCTTAAGGTGGGAATGCAAATTTTTATCACTAAAGGGCGATTACCTTGCCTTCTTTCCCACTTGTGGTCTAAGCATAGTCCGAGCTCACCTGCTGATCTGCCTGCTGCCTTGAACAGGAATACTCATGTTCCTGCGACTTCGTGCGTCTTGACAATTTGCAGAAGGGGATCTAAGCTTCTAATCATCTTGCAGCGTATCTCAAGGATATATTTTCCGTGTAACCATTCCAAGTCCAGTAGTCTTCTACCTCTGAAATGTCTTGGGAGGGATAATCGGGGAACGGGCGATCTCCAGTGCAAGCTTCGATGTTTATGGAGAAGCTTGCGGGCATCTCTATCGAATTGGCGCAACTCTTGTGCTGTCCACTTTATGACTCCAAAGGAGTAACGAATCACTGGCACGGCAGGTATGTAGGTGGCCACCACCTTGTTTGGGCCACACAGCTCTGAGTTTCAGATTCGCCGGAGCCGTTATTAATACCTACCGCAGATATATATATATATATATATATATATATATATATATATATATATATATATATATATATATATATATAATAAATGACTAATCCTGTGTCTTCTGTTTGAGGGTGGCCCACAGAGATAACCTCGGGTCTTGCGGAGAGCTGCACTTAGCGGCAGCAGCGAGATGCAAAATAGGAGAGGGCTAAGTGAATCTCACTGAAAGACTTTCCCCCTATATGAAATCGGTTATGTAACGGTTGTGCAGCTGCCAGATGTTATAATAAAACGCGTCCTTCACAACGATATCAGATCTTCTATACATTTCGGTAGCGGTTTTGGTACCGCAAGTTTGCCGAACAAACAATGCAACATATCATGCGACATCGCGTCGTGTCGAATGCCCTGCGGTAGTCTATCCAGGCCATGGGTATATTTCGAAAATACTGCCGTGCATCTTGTGTAACGCAACTGTCAATCAACCAATTCTTCTTATTTCTATAATCTTTTTTTCTGGAACCGTCAGGTTTGTGAATTGCCTAAATATTTATTTCGCTGCCCGTAAAGATATAACATACAAAATCGTAGTAATGATCTTGTAGCAGATGTTCTGGCAAGTTATGGGACGGTAATTCTTCGGCTGCGACAGATAACCTTTCTTTGGAACCAGTGAGGTCCTCTCTTCGAAAAACCACTCAGGAATTCGCTCCCCGTGATACAACCATCGGTTAAATATTCAAGCTAGACGGCGGTTAAATATTTGTTAAGAAGAAGCAATTATAAATATATTTATTTTTCTACATGCAAAATTAGAAACGCTGTGTTAATTGACATATGTCTGTATTGTTTGAAATGCTATGTGTAATACGTCAGTATAAACAACCAATCGCACGAATTTCTACATAACGAATTCATGCTACTAATAAAGTATTACATGTTAATCCTTTTTTTTTAAATATTTCAACAACACACCACGAGGGCTTACAGCCTAAATACTATTGTACCATCGGTATCGACAAGGAGAAAAGAGGAAACTTGTTAATTCTAGACCTGAAGGTTTGGAGGTTAGGAGGAGAAGGAAAACATGTTCCGACAAGGAATTCCACAACCTGGCAGTCCCTGGGACAAAAGAGCGGGCATAACAAGATGTTCTGTCTGGTGACGTGGACAGTGAAAAGATGCATTCGCTCTGTTCCCCTGGTAGATCTGTTGGGGGCAGCAGGTGGAGGAACTATGGAAGAAGGTTCTTCTGAGCACTGCGCGTGCAGCTATCTATAAAAGAGAGAGAGGTCACCAACGCAATGTCGGTGGGAAAGGGGTGACAGCCTTTGGGTTAGGGTAGGGTCATCGATGAGACACATAGCTCTCTTCTGAATGAAGTCCAGGATAGCGAGTGTAGAAACAGCAGCGACACCCCCGATGTGGGAGCACTATTCGAGGTTTGGCCTTATTTGTGAAGTATATAAGGTATAGAGATAAACTGGTGTAGAGTATTTGCGAGCCCGGAAGAGGAAGCCTAATTTCTTAGTAGCCGCTTCTGCATTTGTGTGATATGTTAGTGCCAATTGAGATTTCGATCCACAGAAATGCCAATAAGTGAAAAGTTGAATTGTACAACATTTCTACTTTCCCAGTCTAATATTTTTTGGAGATTTACAGAGACAGAACCCTCCATGAGTGTGCGATCCTCATCTAATTGGGCTAAAGAGACAGGTTTAGAATATGGTATATTTGAGTGGAGAGTGCTTTCGTCCGCGTAACTGTGAACTGGGCTGGATGTGCTAGAGAGGAGGTCATTGATGTGGAGACGAAACAAAGTAGGGGCTAAAGCTGAACCTTGAGGGACTCCTGCATTAATTGGATACAGTTTACAGGAATAGCCATCCACGACAACAGAAATGCTCCAGTTGGAGAGGAAATTTGCTGCCCAGCTACAGAGTTTTGCTGGTAGGCCAAAGGCCGGAAGTTTATTAAGCAGCGCTGCGTGCCAGACCTGGTCGAATGTTTTGGATATGTCTAGAGCGACAATCTGGGATTCACCGTGTAGTTCCATAGGCTTGTTCCAAGAATGAGAGACAAAGAAAAGGAGGTCGGCAGTTGATCTGCCCTGACGAAATCCATACTGCCTCTCGTGGATTAGACTGTGTTTTTCAAGAAATTTTAGTAATTCGTTGTTTATATACTTTTCCATCACTTTAGAGACGACTGAAAGGAGAGAAATAGGCATGTGGTTGTTAGGAAGCGTTTTGGATCCTTTATTGGGGACGGGTTGTACTCGAGCAGTTTTCCAGTTACTAGAGAATATGACTCTATTGTAAGATGTCTGAAACAGACGAGTCAGGGCAGAAGCAAGTTCTATTTGTTCAGAACAATTGCTGGGATCTCGTCAAGGCCAAAGGCTTTCCTGGTATTAAGAGAAGAGAACATCTTTCGTACCTTTTTAGTTTTGAAAATGATATCCGTCATTTTATGCGCGACATTGGGGACTGTTGATGGTTGAACATTTGGAGGTGGGTTGAGAGTAGAATTGCCGGCGAACAACGAGGCAAAAAGTTTCGCCTTGTCCAGGGCGGTAGAAACAATCTCATCCACTGAAACAAGAGGTGGGAACGTGCTCTTGCAGAAATTATTCCCAACATATTAAGCAAGAGTTAAGAAGAGTTTGCTGCCGTTGGAGTTTAAGTGGACTTTGTTTTTAATGTGGTTATTAAACGAGTTTTTTGCCTCAGAAAGAATGTGGGCATAGCGGTTTCATGCGTGGTTAAATGCTTGACGGTTTTCTTGACTGGGATTGTGTAGAAGCGTTTTGTGAGCTTTGACCTTTTCAAGTCTGGCCTTGTCACATGACTTAGAGAACCAGGGCTTTTGAGTGGCTGAAGAGGTTTTCTGTGTACGTGGAATAAATAATTCCATGACAGCCTGGATAATTTCGGTGACGTTTTGTGAGATATCAGATGGGTCAGGATGAGAGAAGCAGACAGACGCCCATGCAAATGAGGAAAAGGAGCCCCGCATTTCGTCCCAGTTCGCGGAGTTGTAGTGCCAAACGATACGTGGGTGTGATGACTGTGTGACCACGGGTAGCATTGCGCAGGAAGCAGTGACCATGCCGTGGTCTGAGCGACCAAGGGGGGCGGGGGCGGTGACTGATGTCTTATAAGTTTTGTAGTAAGAAGGAGATCCAAGGGATTTGAGCCTTGTGTTGGGATGCGAGGAAAGTAAGTAGTTTGCTGAACCATATTGGCTAAATCATTGCTGACTGCAAAGGCCTCCGCTGCTCCCCCTTGTGGATCGGTTTTTTAAGATCCTAGCAATTACTTATTATGGACATTGAAGTCACCAAGATAGTGACTTCGGAGGAAGGATATTCAGAAATGAGATGGTCGGTTTTTTCAGGAAGATAGTCGAAGAGCTGGACAAAGTTGTTGTCAGAAAGTGACGGGTAAATGCAACAGATGCATTTAGTTGCAGCCCTGAGAGGGAGAGAGAGAGACTTTCATCCAAAGTATGTCTTTTCTTCCAGCTTCTAAATTGGAGAATCTGGTGCAGGGTAGATTGCTACGGATGTATGCGCACACGCCACTATGCAATCTAAAGGAAGTAAGGAGCTCATACCCCGGGAAATTAAGGTGATTAGTGGCTGTTTTGGCACTGATTTGGGTTTCGGTGAGGCAGAGGAGTTGCGGCCTATTAGCCTGGAGCAAATGGTGGACGAAGTCCAGGTTAGAATTTAGGTCACATATATTATCATACATACATTATTATTTGAATAAGAAACATAAATCAACATTTGAAACAACAAGCTCTAACATATATCATGTAAAAATGTACATACTTTAAAATGTATGTAACGATTCTCATGCTTATACAATTTTAAATGGAATACCAAAAAACTAAAGCCAAATCTACTAAACAAATAACTTATGGTTTGATGATATGCAATACATAAATTTTACATCAATTTACCTAAATTTATTATGATGGATTCAACCTCCTACTAATCTCTTTCTTCAGTCCATTTACTCCAAACCTTTTTTCGTACAATTCCACCTAAAAATTGGAAAACGTCTGATAGTGGTTTTTGTTTAAAAATATTCAAAACACATTATAACATGTTCATAATTAGAATATCACCTTCCTTTAAAAAAATAGAGTTAATGATGACAAAGATTCAAAATCATAAAGTACTTAAAGCGGGAACTGTCTTTGACTTAAGAAAGAGGACTCAATTTATTTCATATAAAAATTTTTTCGATTGTGCCGAAAATATATTAGAGCTTGTTTTTCAACAATAAATAAACACATAAACAGTGAGTCATGTCTTCTAAAATAGATTAGCTTGTATTATTTCTATTCTGTTAAGCAAGTTAAAGAAAGACTGAGCAAAAAGCAAACTAGCAACAGGCGTCAAATAAAAGCAAATTTTACTTCCACTTTGTCAATACGTGTGGAAATATGGCATCGGCGACAAAATTTTCAATTTTGTTTTTCGCTTAAACCTCGTAAAACATATAGAAAACATGATTTGGGAATGAAGGTTTGTTTTTTGTCCGTCAGTCTATCGGTCTGTCGGTTTGTATGCCTGTCTGTTTGTAGCCATGATAACTTCAGAACGATTTGAGAGATATCGTCTTCAAATTTGGTATAAAGTTAGCACCCGACAAACGAACGGTTCGGATTGCTTTTGGGTAAAATCACTCCAGGGGTGGGGGATGAATGTGGAGTGATTTGGTGAAAATGGAGTTATTAGGGTTTGTTTATTAGAATACTTTCAATGTTATCATATTCTGTGCTGAAATTAAATTAGGAGTTGAATGTGTGGGGTTGGAATATCGGTGACGGAAATTTCGAAATATTGTTTGCTAAAACGGCCCAAAAAGTCTCAAAACATATAGAAAACTTGATTCTGAAACGCATATTTTTTTGTCTTTCGGCCGGTCTGTCGGCTTGTACGTCTGTCTATTAGTAGGCGCAATAACTTTCGAACGAATTGAGATATCATCTTCAAATTTGGTATCCCGTTAGCACCTGACAAAATAACGCTGCCAGTTGTTTTTTTGGTACGATCGCTTGAGGTGGTAGGGGAGAAATAAGGGGTGATTTGGTGAAACTTGATATTTTTTCGTTAAAACTCAAGTAATATAACGTTTCAGAAGTTTCTGGGTACAGGAATACGAATAATATCTTTGTGGTTAAGTCATAAACCCCAAATTCATTTCATTAGAATGTTTTTCAGCGAGGAGAGTAGATTATCACGGCAGCTCAGAAGTTATAATTCAATATGCAGCACTATTTTTCTATGAAATAGTGCACAAAAGGCAAAGTTTATGTGACACGATACCAAAACTTTGCTTGTTGTGCAACAAAATGGGTTTCTTGAATAGTTGGAGGTTATAAAATATCTTCGCAAACATCTCTACCATGAGATCGTTCCAAAGCTTAAAAGTTCTAGGCAAGACCAAGGATTCGTAACGAACTGTTCAACAAGTGGGTGGATTATTGTATATTGTTTAATGCGTCGTATAGGACTTTGACATATCAGCGCTGCGACCCCCATGGGTCTGTTATGCGTGACTGTTTTTTTATAATAGTTACACAAAAAGTTCAGACTTTGTATGTAGTGTACTATCTTTTTAGAAGATATTTTACCTATTTCCTGAGGTGCTAAGGTCACCCCCTTTGAGGCTCTTGCAAAACTTCACCATGCAGTCGCATCGCAAATGTTCTGTTATTTCTGCTGCTTGAATGTAGTATCTGCACTGTTCGCCCTAAAGTGATACCTTACTGGGGAGTGTGCTGCGAAAGTCCTGTGATTATTCTTAGGTCGTTCCTGTTTAATTCAAGAAGCAGTTTAAGCTTCTTTGTTGATTAGGTGATGGAGCGTTTTGTCTGCCTTAAGCCTGACATTTCCTTGTAGTATGATGGTATTTGGTTCCCCTCCCAAGTATCAAGTTCATTTCTTACATGGCTTTTTGTTAATCTACAGTAGGGCTCTTAGCTATATAATGATGTTGTTGCTGTCGTTTTTGAAAAGCTATGTGCTTTCTTATTTCCTTCAATGCCATGATGCCCTGGTACCCACATCAAAGTAACTTTTTTGTTCGTAGCCAGTTGCTTCAATGATTTTTAGTCACAGGTTAGTTTAGACTCGGGTTTGAAAGATTTAAGAGTCTTTAGTACTGCCCGACTGTCCGGGGGGTGGATCTCTCTACTTCTGAGTCATCTTTTTTTACTCCTGTACATAGAGATATATAGCAAACATTTCTGCTTGGAAGATAGTGTAAGTTTTTCCTAGGGACTTAGCGAGTCTCAAGTTAGGTACTCTTATTCCCAGTCCTGCTTTCTCCATTTATTTAGACTCTTTGTATACCATACAGATGAGTTGTTTGTCAGCCTTTCACTGTCTCTGTACCATGCCTGGCGGTCACTTTTGACAACCTAGAATGGGATTATGAAGTCCAGTTTAGGTGGCATTTGATCTGTTGGTTTGACGAGCGACTCCAAAGGAATAATTTTCAGGATCTTCAAGGGGCCAACCACGCTGCTGCCCTCTTCACGCATATCTACAGTGGAGTAGAATTCAGCATTGCATCTATTGCAGGTATAGGGCAAGACTGATCAACCTCTGCAATTTTTGCAATATACTTTGTTGTTTAGGCTTGTTCCGTGTTTGGCCACCATACTATAAATGCATATGTGACCATGGGTTTATCACTGCGGCAGTGGGACCATTGGCACATTTTGTCCTGCTTGATTTTAATCACAGTTTGGTGTATCCAATATACCATCCTGGTGTTTAGCCTTCATGTCTTTCTTACGAGTAAACGGCAAGTCGAGAATGCCATTGTGGCTATCGAATGAGTTTTTTCTAAGTGTGTCTTCCAGTTTATGGTCTACGAAGACCCCTCAACATTTAACTTCATTGGAGAATTGTATCTGTGCTCTATTCAGAATGGAAACTTTTAAATTTGGTTTTTTTCTGTTCGTAAATGGGACAAGAACTCTCTTAACAGGGCTAATATTAAGTCCTTCTATCTCACACCAGTTCCTTACTATATTTAGGGCTTTTTGCATTGCGCTAGCTATTTCAGTATCACGTTTGCTCTTTACTGTTATGTCAATATATTCTGCGTATCTTTGGACTCTAAATTCTGCTCTGCTCAATGTAGTATTAAGTGGGTAATTCCATATTAAAAACGTACAGTGTTTGACTAAAATGAGTTTAACGACTAAAGGTCGCAAGCAGAGCTACTAAAGGGGTAATTTAGAAGGAGAAATGTCCATGGCAGGTCGCTAAACAAAGCAAAGACCTTCAGTATTTCTCTTGTGGTCTAGACAAGTAGGATCGCCTGTGATATATGAATATTCTATATTACAGCATCATGTTTGCTCTTTAGTGTTATGACAATATATTCTGCGTATCCTTGGACGATAAATCCTGGGCAAGTCCATACTAAAAACATGCGGTTTTCGACTAAAATGAGTTTAGCGATTTAAGGTCGCAAGGAGAGGCACTAAAGGGGTAATTTCTAAGGAGCAATGTCCATGGCATATCGATAAATAAAGCAAATATCTTCAACATTTATCTTGTGGTCTAGATAAGTAGAATTATCTGTGACAAATGAATATTCTATTTTACAGCATCATGCTTGCCCCTTAGCGTGATGATAATATATGTTGCATATCCTTGGACTATAAATCATGCTCCGCTCAATGTAGTCTTAAGTGGGTAATTCCAAATTACAAACGTGCGGTGTTTGACTGAAATTAGTTTAACTACAACAGAACCCAAGCAGAGGTACTAAAGCGGTAATTTCGAAGGAGCAATGTCCATGGCAGATCGATAAATAAAGCAAATATATTCAACATGTCTGTTTTGGTCTAGATAAGTAGGATCATCTGTGATATATGAATCTTCTATATTACAGCATCATGCTTGCGCTTTAGTGTCATGACAATATATTCTGCCTATTCTTGGACGATAAATCCTGGGTAAGTCCATACTAAAAACATGCGGTTTTCGACTAAAATGAGTTTAATGATGAAAGGTCTCAAGCAGATGCACTAAAGGGGTAAGTTCTAAGGAGCGAATTCCATGGCAGATCGATAAATAAAGCAAATATCTTCAACATTTCTCTTGTGGTCTAGATAAGTAGAATTGTCTGTGACAAATGAATCTTCTATATTACAGCATCGTGCTTGCCCTTTAGTGTTATTACAATATATGCTGCATATCCTTAGACTACAAATCCTGTTCCGTTCAATGCAGTTATAAGTGGGCAATTCTACACTAAAAACTTGCGGTTTTTTGACTAAAATGGGTTTAACGAATAAAGGTCGCAAGCGGAAGTACTTAAGGGGTAATTTATAAGGAGGAATGTTCATGGTGAATCTATAAAAAAAGCAAAGGTCTCCAACATTTCTTATCTCATCTAGAGAAGTAGGATTGCCTTTGATAGATAAGTCTCCTATACATAGAACAGCTAGTTTCTGAACACGATCTAGGAGGGACAAGGTTGTTTTTGGACCAACACCTCGAACATGAGAACAACATTCCAACTGCGCACGTATATATGAGGTATATAGTGCTGGAATGTACTGTGAAGGAAATAAACTTTTGGTCCCAAACAGAAAACGAAGTTCCTTCGTTGCTGCTTTTGCAACATTGGAAACATGCAGATGCCAGCAAAGATCCTCTAGGATGTTGATTTTTTGGATAGTATTTTTCCAGCCATCTGAACGTCTGTGCCCTGTAGATCACTCATACAAGAGAATGTGATAATGTTTGCAGAGCCCAAGCTAAGAATTTTAGACATGCCATCAATTATGGTGTCTGTTTCCTTGACTCTAATTGATAAAGAGTTAGAAGCAGATTTTAGGCGAGTTGATAAGAACGTGCTATGAGAAAAACTATCATCGATGAAGCTGTGGATCGAATTATTGGCAGTTAACAGAAGGTCATTTGTACGCAAAAGTGTGGAAGCCAAGACGAAACCCTGGGGAGCACTGGCATTCATTTCCAGTTTATCTGATGCAACATCATCGACAACAATGAGCAAGAGTGCTAAAACTAGACATCCATAGGCATATTTTCCAAGTGAATCCGTGTGATTAAAGCTTATTGAGAAGTGCAGCATGCTATAACTAATGAAATCGTATGACCCTTTTAAAGTCTTTAGAGAGCAGGACTTCGAAGATAAACAACGTATGTCAGAATATCAGCTGTAGATCGGTTTAGATGAAAGGCGTATTTGCGGTCATAGAGGCTGTTTGATTTTTCGAGATACTGTATAATCTCTATAGTATTGTAAGTAATTATTTGCGTCATGAGGCGCAACTATGGATCACAAGTTCATCTGAGCAAGTCGGCTCCATAACCACAAGCTAAATTGCATCCATACTTTACTTTGAAGTAACCTTTTCCGTCCAGTATCAGGGAAATGATACTCGAAAAGAACCGCGTGCGTAGACTGGCTCAACGCACCGGAAACCCCACCGACAAACGAGACGCTAACAGACTCATCAAACAAGTACGATCCGCCCTACAAGAACTCCGCAACAATCGTTGGGAGGAGCGCCTGCAAACCCTGTCTACCCAAGACAATTTCGTCTGGCAAATGGCGAAAGCCCTTCGCTCCCAAAAACTTCCGATATCCCCGCTTCACGGCCGTAATGGTGTCGTATACACGGATGCGGAGAAAGCTACTGCATTCGCAGATCATCTGGAGTTGCAATTCAGCCCGAATTATAACAACGTTGATCTGACGCACGTAGCAAGAACGCACCGCTATGTCAGGAGTGCGCTTCGCGCCACCCCAGACACAACAATCGAGCCCACAACTTTCGAAGAAGTTTCCCAAATAATCAAAGCATTAAAAAATAGGAAAGCTCCGGGATACGATGGAATCACCAACGTAGCCCTGAAAAACCTCCCACGCAAAGCCGTGGTATTCATAGTTACGATTATGAATGCCATGCTGCGATTTCAACATTTTCCTTCCATGTGGAAACTTGCCGACATTATCAACATCCCGAAACCCAGCAAAGATCCGCTGTTCCCTTAGAACTACAGACCTATTAGCCTGCTACCAGTCATCGGCAAAATCGCCGAAAAACTAATTCAGAAAAGGCTAGCTTCTTTCCCCTCAGAAAATCATTTCCTCCCTGATGAGCAATTCGGCTTCAGACACCAGCACTCCACCACTGACCAAGTCCTTCGTGTGGTGGAAAACATCACCAAAGGATGTAACATCAACAAGTCAACTGGTGCAATACTTCTTGACATTTCTCAAGCTTTCGATAGGGTTTGGCATGCGGGCCTCCTAAACAAACTTCTATCATTTAATTATTCTCTCCCTCTGATTCTGCTAATCAGGTCATACCTGCAACAGAGGAAGTACCAGGTCAAACACCTTGGAGCCAAATCTAGAACGTACCCAGCCACGGCTGGTCTCCCGCAGGGTTCTGCTATCTCCCCTTTGCTGTACAATATATTTGTCGCAGACATTCCGACAGCCCCCCTAAACGTGACATACGCACTGTACGCAGACGACACTACCATCCTCAGCAGCTCCACTCAGCCGAGGATAATAAACGAACGACTTCAGACCGCCGTAGTCGAGCTGCAATCATGGTATAGGAAATCTCTTCTAGCCATAAACCCCGATAAATGTTCAGCTGTCCTATTCTCCAAGAGGAGACACACACCTCACGAACACGTTTCATTAGACAACCGTCTAATTCCCTGGCAAGATTCCGCCAAATACCTCGGGGTTTTCCTCGACAAACACTTAACATGGCGCCCCCATGTCGATCACGCTCGAAAGAAAGCCCCGATGTTCATCTCGAAGCTGTTCCCACTTCTAAATAGAAATTCCAAATTGTCCATGAACAATAAGTTGCTCATGTACAAAGTCATTATCCGGCCAGCCTTGACCTATGCATCACCCGCATGGGCCACCGCGGCCGCAACACACATCAAGACCCTTCAAATCATCCAGAACAAAATTCTGAGAATGGTAACCGGAGCGCCATGGTTTGTCCGAAACAGTCAGATTCACTCTGATCTGGAAATGCCTTCAATACTTGAGTTTATAACTCAACTATCCACAACCCAGTTCGCAAAAGCCGCTTCTCACCCAAATGCTCTTCTCCGTAGTGCCACCGACTACGACGAGCAACTTCCACACAAGCATAAGCGTCCAAAGCTTATACTTACCCGCTAAACGCCCCCGCGGCAAAAACATAATGGAAACATTCATACCCTAAAATGTCATTGTGTGTAATTCTTTCCGACGGAGGTATGGACTAAGGTCCGGTACTCACAGGGAGGGGGTTTTAGTGAGTACAGTCTCACAGTACCTCGATAACACACGGAACCTACGAGGCCGTGAAAGGGGTCTGCATGAGCATTTTCCCCTCCTGCATTCAAAAAAAAAAAACAAAAAAAAAACAAAAAAAATCTTTGAAGTAAAAGCGAAACGAAAACAGACTTTTTAGTTTTATAAGAAAAAGTGCGACGAGTTAATTATATTATGCCAGAGGGAGCCATAATCTTAGGCTAGGAACACATTCTTTTCTTTCCTAAACGGTGATATCATGGACCTTAGCTAATTGCAAGAATAAAAGAGCCCAGACTTGTGTTATGGAAGGCGATTCAGCCAACAGATAACTCAAGTAGCATAGGCTCAATGACGCGCGAAATTTGAACTCAGACTATTATAGGGACAAACTTATTTTTGTTTTGAAAAGCACGTGCTTGTCCAAAATCAAAACCAGAAGGTGCCTAGAGCCAAATTTTTTTCTTATATTCAATGAATCATTTACTATTTGCTGTTAGATTTCGCTCATATTAAAAGGTTTTAAAGTATTGATGAACATTCTCAATCTTAGTTACGACCAGTGTTTACAAATATGTAGTTAGCCACGTAAACAGGCAAAACATTTGAGATCTTTTTATAGGCCTACTGTAACGATTTGACACCTATTTTTATCATTACAGATGCCTTAAATTTGAAATAATTTACCTACACTTTTACAATAAAATAACTTTGTCATGAAAATAAATGTTTTCACGATTAAGTGCGAATAAATATCAAAATGTCATCCACCCGTAACCTTTTACGAAACATTCCTGCTTAGGCGCGATAATTGGCAGAACAACTTCTGATAAATTTCTCCTGATAAGCCTCTTGTCGCCACAATTACTTCGCAAAGTGTAATCATATAGTTCTATGTTTACTCAGGTAAATGGACATAATTGGAAAGTATGGTATAAGTAATAACACACTACATTTATATTACACCAACAATTAACAGACTAACGAATTAAAAAGAATCTGCAAAGCAGACACATAGAAAGAAGGAAAAGAACTGACTGAAGAATTTTTTTGTCGATTACAAATTGTTTGAGGCGGGACTCAAAACTTCATTTTCAAATTGCCGAGATTTCTAAGATTCTATTGGCTGATATATTCCCTACAACAGAAATCTGGACTGTTTAAACTCTCGCGAGCTGATTTGGAGTGCGCTACAAGGGCCGACAAGAAACTGTATCTCTCTGATCTCTAATTGTTTTGAAAAATGTCAGTTGAACTTCGAATTGACAGACTTGATACCTAAGTATTTCTGAGAAACGATAGAACATATTTTCTTTCATAACGATAACCGCCATAACCAAAAATTCTGATATATAGCGCCATCTAGCGTTGGCAGAGAAGACCATGGTGGTGGTAAGAGACCCCTAGCACCCCTAGAGGTGAGGTGGAAAGGATGGCAATATGTAAAAAAGCCTGGACGCAGCAAGTGCGTTATGGTAGTGAATTTTCATAGAAATGATCTGGCACAAAATATTTTATTAATTTTTTTTCTTGTAACATAGAAATCTAAATTTTGATGTATAGTTAACCTTTTATATTGTAAACCTACCTACCAAATTTGGTTATCATACCTTTTTATTTTGTGAGATAAAACCTTTTTTCGAATGGAAACTCAAAATTTGCTAGGATAACCTCATCAGATTTTCCTGACCAACGAACTTATCGAAGCCATTTACAAAAGGAAGGTACATGCCAAATTTTATCAAAATCGTTCCATTATTTTTGAGTTATCGGTGTGATAAATATATATATATATATATATATATATATATATATATATATATATATATATATATATATATATATATATATATATATATATATATATATATATATATATATATATATATATATATATATATATAAACATATAAAAATTGAAACTGACCCCGGATATGGGTTCTAGGGGTCCTAGTTCGCGCTCATTTGCAAAAATTTTTTCAAAATTCAAAAGTCGGGATTTCCCCATTAGTGATTTTTTTTACGAAAATTCACTATTAGTAATCTTACGGTCGATTCCATGTTTTTCGGGTTCGCTAAAATTAATAGGGATAAACCTGATACCGTTTGAGGGTAAGATACGTCGAGTGGAAAACGGTCAGCTCCTTTTTATCGATTTTTCCAGAACAGTCTTTGGAGATTTTCATTAAATTTTTTTGGCAATCGAGTTATAAAAATTGTTTTTATCATATAAGAAGTTTTAGGCTCTTTCTCTCTCCTGAAGAAAAACCAATGCTTACAAAATTTTTTTCTATAAAGCTGGACAATTGGAATTTATGTACTAGCCTTTATAAAGGCAATTGTGTTTATAATTCTACTGAAATAAAAATTTCGGGACGCAGCAAGTGCGTTATAGTAGCGAATTTTCATAAGAATTGTACACTATTATTGTACGGCATATTAGTAAAGTTAATACTTTAAACTTATACAGCCCTTGAAGATCGATTTTAGAGGTCTTAGTACGCGCACCTTGGAAAAATTCTTTCAATTCTTTACCATCGATCATGCTATTATCAAAAAAATCTTGTGGTTTAACTCCGTTTGAGAAAAACTCCCAAAACTAAATTTTCTATGAAGCTAAACAATTAAGTTTTGCTATATCTGTAGACAGTATAAGTCTCTTTAAAAGAAATTTGTATTACAAATTTCATTAAAGTTATACAAAAGATTTCCAGAAGAAAAGATATTTAGAAAAGTAAAATATCTGTCAAATTATAAACGTAGCAGTTAGTTTCCTTATTAATCACCAGTATGATTTCGTTTTAGTCAACCTAAGCAAACTGGTTCTTTCAATATCAATAATAACAAAATATCTGCTGAAAATTATAATTTCAGACTCAAAGGTGACAAAGTTATTCAGGCGTTTTAAACAAAAATGAAATCTTGTTCGAAACGTATGAAATCTGTGCATTATTGTTTCTCCAAATGTCAAAATAAAACAAAAATAAGGAATCTGAAGAATCAAGAGCAAATCCTTGACGGCTTGTCACCAGATGAAATTTCGGTATGCAGCAATTGCGTTATGGTAGCGAATTTTTATTAAATGCTTCAAATTTGTATAACTCAATTTTCTATAAACCAAGAAAGTTGAGTTTTCGTGGAGTAAGGTATTTACGAGGGCAACATACTAACCAAATTTGATCAAAATAACTTGGTTATTTTTTGAGATACAATTTTTTTTTTCGAAAAAATTATTTTTTTTAGGAAAACTGGCCCGATAGTGCTGGCCTACCCTGCATGCTTCTATGGGGATGAAATATAACAATCAGGCCATGGTATCCATAAGGCAGGGTCGTGCTACACATTACTGTTCAAAAAATATAAACATTTTCCAAAAATAAATATAATTGTCCCGAAACAACTGATCCTATTTTCTAGACAACTAACCATATCAAGCGATTTAAACAAAAACTACACTAGCCAAGATATAATTATTTACAATAAGCTTCTTGGCAAAAATTAAAAAAAAAATACAAAAAAATTGCAAACAACCCCATTTACGAAAATTAACCATTTTCTTACGAAAATCGGCCTAAATGTTTACAAAATTTATATAAAATTCTTTTTACGAAAATTAGCTAAGTAAAATATTTTACACAATTTTCTAAACAAATTACTTTAAAAAAAAATTATAACACTGATTTTCAATGTGAATTTGCAAACACCTTTTTTTACAATATACAATAATCTATTAAACAGTACTTGATAATCACTAACATTTCACCATAATTCGAGGAAAAATGATTTCTGCGAAAACTGACATATATTTTACACAAAAATTTGATGATAAAATACATAAAACTTAAATTATTTAATCTGTAATTAAAATCGAAATAACATACGGGCTGCCCGATTTGAAAAACAAACTCATCCACGCTATTAATGCAATAAAGATTCCTGCCGAGTTTCATAAAAATCGGTTAATAACTTTTTGAGTTATCGTGTGGATACATACATACATACATACATATATATATATATATATATATATATATATATATATATATATATATATATATATGTATATATATATATATATATATATATATATATATATATATATATATATATATATATATATATATATATATATATATTTATTTATTTATTTATTTCTGACATACATTTTACAAGGTACAATACAAATAAGCTTAGGCTTGTAGCTGTATTAAATGTACAATTTTAAAGCATGGTATCTAAAATTTTTGCAAAGTCTCACCATCGATACCTCTCTATTAGCGATTAAAAAAATAAAATACGCTTAATTAAAAAAAAAAGTTGCTAATAAGAATAAAACAGAAATGTCACTACCTAAAAAAAACGAGGTAACAGTACACGATGCTCTCAGGTGGTCAACCATCCAAGAAAAGACCGTGACAGAGGCTGCTTAACTTCGGAGATCGAACGACAATCGGTTTTTCAACGTGCTATCGGCTTTAGCTTGACATGTTGATGTATGAAAGGTTTATTATTAATTTTTAGGTTTCGATTTTAAATAAAGAATTAAGTTGTTTTCAAATGTTGCTATATTTACACAATTTTTAACAGTCCTGGTTGCATACGTACTTTTCCTGTGTCAAAGAATTAATTTAATAACATATAACACAATAATTTCTTTTATTGGTTAGGGTCTTGCACAACTAATATGATCAAACCACTTTGTTGTTTTCGGCAGTCCTTTTCACAAGCTTTTCATATAAAATAAAATTATTAATCGATAAACAACCTATTTTCTCATTAACCTAAAATAAAAACAATCAAATGGCAAATTTTTAATTTCATGTCGTCTGTCATTTTCCCTAATTGAGGCCGAGATTTCACGATTCTTGGTTCGGGTAGTATGTTTATGCCTGGTATATATTTAGTTTGGTTACCGTTGATGTATGGTTAAAGCGTGTTGTATAAATCAATCTACGCGTGGCAGTTAACTACTCTGTCTGTCAGGCATTCGACTTTAACCCCTAAGTCGTCTCAACGCATGCTTTTGACATTTTATTTTTAATTTGGAAAAAACTAGATAAAATATCGTGTATCAATTACTTAAAATTCACAACATAGGTTTATTTGCACCATTTCTAGCCACATGTAAAATCTCATTCCAGTTACTCTGACACTTACAAAAATATAGCGTTTTCTAAAAGTTTTTCCCAATTTTCCACCGGAAAAAATTGGGCGTAAAGGCTGATTAACAAACTCGACCTAGGTTTTTGCCCAAACAAGTTTGTTTGAAATCAGTTTAGTATTTTTTGAGTTATCGCTCGGAAACCTATATATATATATATATATATATATATATATATATATATATATATATATATATATATATATATATATATACTTATATATATATATATATATATATATATATATATATATATATATATATATATATATATATATATATATATATATATATATATAAATAAACATATAACAAATTTAACGGACCTTAGTTTTTGGTTCTAAGGACCCAAATTCGCCTGAGGAAATTTTTTTAAAAGCTTTTCATCATGACCTCTCCATTAGCTTAGACATATGGATGTGAATCGTGGACAATGAACAAAAGACTGGAAAAAAGATGATTGATATGGCAGAGAATGATACTGCGCAGAATTTTTCGAGTCAAGAAAATAGATGGCATTTAGAAAGGCTTGCAAATGCGGAAGTGTATCACATGTATGGATAATCAAAGCTTGCAGACTACAGTGGCTGGGCCATATAGAACCAATGGGTGAGGAGAGAATGGTAAATGAGTGTGTTTTGTCAACTTTGAAAGGTTGATTCCTCACACACGAATTTTTGGGTTCGAGTTTACTCAGTGTTCACTAAGTGAAGGTTGGAACCCGTGATGAGCACTGGTAAGTACACTTGAGAACCCAGAATTATTTATACTCTGATGACGCTAACTTGGATAGTGAAACGATCCGCAGGTTTTTTAAATGTGTTGTGGTGATTTGAGTTCTCCAAGTGTACTTAAGTAGTGTTTTTACTTTATTTCTCTTTAACGACTTAATAAATTATTATAATTAATTTTATGGTTACCTCATTGCCCTCCTTTATTAAAAAACATTGACACAGTAAGTGCGTTATGTTAGCAAATAAGGTATACAGGATAAGATTTCACTTAAAATACATTAAGTTTTTGTGTCAATGTTATGGTAAAATGTATAAACGTTTGGTGCCTCACGTTTCCCTTTTTTGAGAAAATAACAACATTGTCTAGGAATTATGGTAAAAACTGTATCCGTGATTCGCAGGAACTAAATAAAATGAATATTATATATATATATATATATATATATATATATATATATATATATATATATATATATATATATATATATATATATATATATATATATATATATATATATATATATATATATATATATATATATATATACAGGTGTCCGGAAACTGTGAGCAAAGAATTCAGGGGGTTATTCTACTCAAAGAATTAATGCCCCTAGTTCCTATAATAGTTTTTCGAAAGATCGAAAATATAGGGAGTCCAAAAAATATTTTTTTTCAAATTTTTGTCGATAACTTTTTTTGTCGTGAATCGGTTCCTTTCAAATTTCTTGCGCACATATATAATACCACTCTGATAAAACGATCACAGGATAAAACTAACCGTTTTCGAGAAAAACGTTCTTTAAAAATTACTGGTATGATTGAATACGAAATCACCTAATATAATTTTCATTATCAACGGAGCGTGCTTTGAAAATATTCTCTGTCAACAAGATCATGTGGCGTTAGTTTTGACAGATAATAGTTTGTTGTGATTTTGCTTGCGGAATAGTTGAGACTAATTATAAAATACGATGCATAATAATAATTTTTCTTACGCTGAACTACGTAACATACATTATTATTATGGCATAGCTGGCAACAATGCCCTTGCTGCAAGACGTTTGTATGCTGAAGCATTTCCAACTAGAAGAATACCACAATCCCGAATGTGCAGTAATATCCATCGAAGACTGGGAGAATTCGGATCATTTAGAAATACATTTCAAGATGTTGGCCGTCAGCGAAGTACTCGAACTCCTGGAGCAGAATTCCGTGTATTAAATGCAATCGAGAATAATCCCAACTGAAGTGTACGGTTAGTCTCTACTCAGGAGAGTATCCTGAAAAGTACTGTGCCTGAAATTCTCAAGGAGCAGCTTTTTCATCTTTACCATTACCAGAAAGTTCAAGCTTTATCTGTTGAAGATCCGCAAGCTCGAGTGAATTTGTGCAATATAATTCGAAATCTACATAACAACGATCACAATTTTATAACATCGCTTCTCTTTGCAGATGAAGCTGGATTTGGACATGACGGTTTGATCAACCTTCATAATGAGCATTATTGGTCTAATGAGAATTCTCACTTGGCGATAGAACGCGGTTTCCAGAATAAGTTTTCTGTTAATGTGTGGGCGGGAATTTTAGGAGACCGTTTAATTGGGCCACATTTCTTCCCTCAAAGACTCAACGGTGAGATATACTTAATTTTTTTAAGAAACCAGTTATCCACTCTATTGGATGATGTACCCCTCCAATCAAGAAATGCAATGTGGCTGCTGCAGGACGGCGCACCATAACATTTTAGTATAGCGGTGAGGGAATTTCTTAATGAAACATTTTCTTAGAGAAGGATAGGACGCGGTGGGTTCGTGTAGTGGGATCCTAGATCGGCTGATTTGAACCCAATGGATTTTTTCTTTTGGGGTTACCTAAAATCTCTTGTATACAGGAGTCCAATTCAACACGTTGAAGATCTCAGGCAAAGAATTATTGATAACTGTGAGGTAATCAGGCAAAAAGACGGAATATTCGCTAGAGTTCGTCGGAATTCCCTGAGAATAATTTATTTATGTGTTGAGATGGAAGGACATGACTTTAAAACTTTGTTATAATATTTAATTGTTATGATTTTTAATAAATTATTGTTATAATGTTTAAATGTTGCAAGTTCTAGTACGTAATAAAAAAAATGAGGCCCTGTAAAATCGTTATTGCTGATAATTTTATAGTAGTAATTATAATAAAAATATAAGACTTTATTTGTCAAAACATGTGACATAATTTTTTTTTCGAGGCAATTACCGCGACTGTTTTCAAAGCACACGCTATTAACATTGACATTTGGATGCAGTGATTTCGTATTCAATCAATACCAGTAAAAATTTTGAAGAACATTTTTCTCGAAAATGGTTAATTTTATCGTGATGCACCAAGATGACCTTTTTTTTAATATTTTATCATTCCCTTCAATTGTGTATTGTTAGATTTGAGATAAAGATTCACGAAAAAAAGTTATGAGTCTTTATCTGTTGGTCAAGGGCAGCTTCGGCCTTTAAATTTAGGTAGATCCATGTCAAATTTGCAACAGAAATACAAAGTAATATTATATACGTGTGCACCAAATTTGAAAAGAATCGATTCACGACAAAAAAAGTTATCGACAAAAATTAGAAAAAAAATTTTTGGCACCCTATAACTCCGTTATTTTCGAGTTTTCGAAAAACTATTATAGGAACTAGGGGCAATAATCATTTGAGTAGAATAACCCCCTGAATTTTTTGCTCATAATTTCCGGACACGCTATATATATATATATATATATATATATATATATATATATATATATATATATATATATATATATATATATAGTAAACATAAGGCTGAGTTTTTACCCGGACCTGACCGCATCGCGCCTAAAATTCTGAAAACTTTCCTATCCAATTTCAATTGTATTTAGAACATCACTTCGACTGAATGCTGTGGCTGATGAATGGCTATGTGCCTCCGTTACTTCTGTGCATAAGGATTGGGACAAGCTGAATACTGACGATTACAGACCTATCAGTTTCGCCTGTGTGATATGCAGAGTTATGGAACGCACTGTGGCGAAATACTTGCTTAGTTTCTTCATCCAGCACAGAATCATACCTGCAACACAGCATGGCTTTACCCCGGGTAGATCTGTCATCACGAATCTGCCGCCATTAACGAGTGCACTAGACTACTTGATTCTAAGCTTCCTGCTGGTATTCTCTACCTGAACTTCAGTAAAGGTTTCGACAGAGTACTGCACCACTTACTACTACACAAACTTGAACACAGTGTGATTCGTAGCCGACTGATTGGGTGGGCGCGGGAACTTCTGACTGGTCGAAGATTCTCTGTTAGGGTGTGGGCAAGTCATTCTGGATGGACTTCTGTTGCCAGTGGGGTGCCTCAGGGTCTTAGTGTTCGGTCGTAGGGCCGACTCTGTTTTTTATTTACACTTGAAATCTACCTCGTTCACTCTGCAGTACCCGTGCCTATGCTGATGACTGTAAGCTATTTGCGTGTCCGGCTACATCGGCAGAAGTGCTCCAACGGGATCTGGATGCAATCATGGCCTGGACACAAGTTTCGTAAATCCCTGCGAATGTTACTAAGTGTAAGGTGTTGCATCTTGGTCGCAACAACCCTCGGCGTATTTACCGTCTGGGACCAGATATCATCGTCCCAGTTAAGTCGCATACTGAGCTGGGTGTTGCCATGACGTCGAAGCTCGCATGGATTTCCCAGGCGACCGCAGCGGCAAAGAAGGCTAACAGTATCCTGTACATGTTCAGGAAGTCACTTCATTGTCCATTACCTGAGTTCACTAGGCAGCTTTACGTTACGTATATCCGCCCGCATTTGGAGTGTGGGATACATGCTTGGTCTCCAGGTCAGGTTAGGGACAGGAATATCTTAGATCGAGCTCAACGCGCTGGAACACGATGACCGCAGCAGATTAGGCATCTCACCTACCGGCAAAGGTGTGGCATTGGTTTGTTATTAAAAGATAAAACAGCAAACAATGGATCTTCAACTATTGAAAATACTACTCTTCTACTACTACTACTGCTACGTTTTCACTTAGGTGTTGTTGTTTATGTGTCCAGTGCTTCAGATGGAGTTTGATAAAGTTATAATCGATATCCTTTTTATGCTTAGTTTTAATATTTATATACACTGTGATCAGACCGTAACGACCTGTCCACTTTCACTTTGTTGATCGTTTGCATGAGTACGCTAGCCAATCCAACCAAAGAGACTCTTCCAAATAAACTTATATTTCTGAAACACATTACTTTGTTCTTTTCCGTAACTTCAAATATTTTGTGCAAAGTCGCTAACATAACGCACTTGCTGCGTCCATACTTTTTATTCAGGTAGTATTGTTAGTAACTGAGAAGCAGTAAGTTGCCAAGTAACGCAATTTTGCAGTTTTGACACAACGTATCGTCAGTTATATCAATCGAGTTGCAATAATCACACCAAGATGTCATCCAAGAAGTTAAAAAACCAGTTAAATGAAGCTGATCGTTTTCTCAACTGGTATAATAAGCAAGAAATTGTATCACCCTTTTTCCTCATAGCAATTGCAGTGACTTTTTTGGTAATGCCATTATGGTTATCTTTCAAGATACAAATGTGTGATTTCGATTGCCAGCACCTCGATTATATCATAACAACTTGTACGTGTGCCTACTTTATTTGGTCAGCTTATTGTAGCTTAGTAAAACAGTTTTACTACAGAATGGTCGAGAAGTTTGCTAATTTGACACAGACTGCAAGAGGAAGAGGTAAAGTGAGTAAAAACAGGGCCAATGGATTGATTAGTGACTTTCAAATCAACATTCTCAAGTATGAAGCGACTGCACTTGCTATACTGTTAACCAACGTTACTTTTTTATCTGTAACTCTTTTAGCAAGTTGTTATCTTTTCGAAAGTTACTCCTGCAGCCAGAAGTTCCACCAATCCATGTGGATATCTGCTTGGTCTGTATATATGTTAGCATCTTATAATAAATAAATTGGGTTTGTTAAGATGGGTACCATTTTTATATATAACTAATTATAAAAATTCGCATATACAGGGTGTTTCGTTCTGAGATGCTGACCCGAAAAACGTCTGGACGCAGCAAGTGCGTTATGGTAGTGAATTTTCATAAAAATATTTTTAATAGCAAATATGTGTGTTTTTTAAAGAAAGCAGGCATCAAATTTGGTTACCAGTATAACCCACTTGCTGCGTCCAGAATTTCTTTTCTTACATTATATTTCGATGGAAAATGCAAAAATGCAATAACATAAGACGTGTTTGATTAAAAAAAAAGAGAATTTGTATCACCAACGATTTATGGGCCACCCTGTGATTGTAGAAATATTTTTTTAAGATGTAGCTCCCTATAATTAGTGTACAATTTTTTTCATATCTTGTATAATAACGGATATATTGAGCTTTATTCATTTTTTACCAAAATTCGACAAAAATTATATACCATTAAACGATAAACTCTATAGCTAAGGCTACTGCCAAGCATCAGAGAAAGGGTCTATTTTAAATGAATTTTCTGGAAATATTTTAGTAAAATGAAAGACAATGACGGTTGAAACTAAGACTACAGGGTTTGTAAAACATTCTTCTTGAGACATTTTCTTGGCCTAAATGTTGCCAATTTTGACGTTTTAAATCGCAACTTTGACGTTTTGAGGAAAACCCCAATTAATTTTTATTTAAATGCCTATATTTTGTTTTTTGACCTGCAAAGCTAGATTTTGGTAGGTAACTTACATATAATTATATAAATCCGTCTACTACATTTGGTTGCCCTTACTTTGTTAATTCGGGAGATATATTTTTTTTTTAAAAGAAAACACAAAATTTTCCGGGAAAACCTGAAATATATATATATATATATATATATATATATATATATATATATATATATATATATATATATATATATATGTATATATATATATATATATATATATATATATATATATATATATATATATATATATATATATAAACATATAAAAATTGAAACTGACCCCGGATATGTGTTCTGGGGGCCTAATTAGCGCTCATTTGAAGAAATTTTTTCGAAATTCAAAAGTCTGGATCTCCTCACTAGTGAATTTTTATAAAGAAAATTCACTAAAAAGGCGATGGTAGTGTCTATTTGGAATTCAAAAAACCATGTGAGGGGTGTGGCGCAAATACCCTCTATTAGTCGTATAGACAGAACTAAAAGTACTTTATTTCAAAAAATTGTGTACCGTGGATGCTTCCAAAGTTCTATCGATTCATAACATTTGCGGCAACGATAGAGTATCGGAGCGCCCTGCCATCAGCGTGTGCTGTCTTGCCAGCAGGACTTAATTCCGACACCGCTGTTTCGAAAGAGATGCTGCCCTCCGTGGAAGGAGAAATATTTACCATTCATTCCATCACAAAATTTTCCCTCTAGTGTGCAAGTCTCAACTTGTTGGGACTATTAGTAACAAAGATACGAGGTAAATTGTGTTTTCATCATCAGTCTATGCAGTGTCAGTGGCCTGTAAAGGTCTTTGTATAATTATCATTGTGTTAACGATAATCAGCACAAAGGCGACAAATTTTGGCACAAAACTTTTTTTGCTTCATTTGATTGGCCTCGGGAGTTTACTCATTTGGCCAGGGACATAATACAACATAGTAGCTTTGTATATATGGTGCAACTAGTATAGATACGACAGTTCACCTCTACATCATTATTACCACTATTATTATTGCCTCAAATTAAGGATAAAACAAGGCACATATTTTCACGTCTGGGGGTCCTGCAAGACGACTTTGTGACACTACAACTAGACCAAGAAAGTGTTTTCAACACCAGGACAAACAGACGAGTTCATGTGACATTCAAATGACATATATGTTACTTAGTAACAGTCGTAAATACAAGAATATAATTAAAACTTAAAATTAAATAACTAAACTAATTGGGTATTACCTTATATAATTTCTAATAGTTTGGCATCATTAATAAATGCGTATATGACGTACAGAATTCCTAAGCAAATGTCATATGTAGCGTATAGTAAAGTTAAAATGTTTGTAGATGGTTCTATACCTTCTTTTAATAGATTTATGAACCACACAGTTCGTTGCTGATTATATTTTGGGCAAATGAAAAAAATATGGTCAAGATTACAGATACTTGTCATATCACAATCACAGAACGCGCTGTCCGTTATCTTATGACGGTGTGCTTTGATGCAGCCATGGCCAATGAACGTTCTCACAAGTGAGATGTAGATGTATCTGGGGATGTCTAGTTTTCGGTATATCTGCCGTATAATAGTTAAACCTAGTAACTCTTAATTTGTAACTTTTCAGTAGGGAAGTCCAAAGTTTTTATATTTCGACTGAAGATAGTTTTTTCATTAACCACAATTAATTTTTCAGATCCCGCAGATCAGATAAAGTTTTCACTGCTCTTTATGAATATTGGGTACTTACTTATAAAAGTTTTCAATTAAAATGTTTATTAACAAATTTAAAGTTACTTAGTAATTCAAACTTCACCATATTACAATAGTAAAAACCAGTAAGTCCACTTGCCGATTTTTTTCTTCCGCTAGCCATCTATCTTACAAGTGAAAAAGCAAGCAAGGCGACTTTCACTTTTTTTAAATCTATATAATCAATTCTTTATTTAAGTATGTAGGGATTGTGGTGATTAAAAACATATTTATCCATAGGCAAAATCACGTAACTTGAGTTGCTTTATATAACCTCATAATATTTTCTTCAATGGTGCAATGTTTATTTTCTATCAGTAACATATATGCTTATATTATATTATCCA
Source organism: Tillus elongatus (assembly GCA_964006375.1). Lineage (NCBI taxonomy): Eukaryota > Metazoa > Arthropoda > Insecta > Coleoptera > Cleridae > Tillus > Tillus elongatus. The sequence continues at coordinate 208,467,064 of OZ023262.1, read as the reverse complement.
ATTAGCTTACCTATTAAAACACGGGTCTTAAACATCGCCAACTTTACACTAATGGGTACCACTAACCTTTCAATATTAACACTTATAAAATATAAATGATTATAAAAGATAAACCTGGATAAGTTCAATGTTAATCATTGTCTGTAAGAATCTGTTATAATAGTGCAATGACAATGGCTCAAGATATGAGAAGGTCTATTTTTAAAACGCATAGCTTGTCGGTTTAATATTTAGAGAAGCCCCATGCAATTCATAAAAAAATATAATAATACATTAATTGAAAATGTTTAAAAGCAAGTGGTTGTGAATGGTTCTAGTAAGAAATGGCAACTATTCAATTGTTTGTCATTTTATTATAATTTTTAAGCGAAATATGAGACAGATAGTTGCAAAAGTATACTTACCACAAATACATATATGTTAAATTAAAAAAAAATGCATACGATGGAAGAATTTTTATATATTTTGTCATTATTCGGTAGTAGCTGACACTTTTCCGAAATCTTATATGTCTTCTGCAGAAGGCAGTTTTTTCCGATAAAGGTGCATTCTCGGTGACATATAGGGAAGTTTTATTATGGTACTTTTTTTTAGCGTTTATCCCTATATTGCACTGTATATTTTCACGATGTGGCCAATCAAATTTCACAACATTCATTTTCAAAATCACATTTATAATGTATCTTTTTCGACCTCTTTCTAAATTGGACGCATTTCATCTGCTTGAGTTTATTTATTTATTTATTAGAACTGCTCCATAGAACTTTAAAAGATAATGGAAATAGTCAAAACACAAAAAACAGCTTATCAACGCTAAAATTTAAAATTAAAATATTCGTCCACAGAATAAAAACAATGCCCTCTAAAAAACGATTTTAAAGCAAGCTTAAATTGCCAGAGGCTGCTCAAACTTTTGATGCTGTTAGGTAAATGAATATATAAGCGTATTGCAGTGTTGCGAGGTGCCCGATTAATCTGTTCGATCCTATAAGGGAGAACATACAAATCTTTAGCCTGTCTTGTTTCATACGCTGTAATATTACCGCAGGTACTAAAAATTGCAATATTTTTTCTGACATAGCAAAGCGCCTCAAGCATATATAGGCACGTCACTGTTAAAATGCCATACCGTATAAACAATGGTCTACATGATGCGGAAGACGGCAGGCCAAACATGGTGCGGACAATTCTCTTCTGCATCAACAGAACCCTCCCCAGATGCACACAGCCGCCCCAACACAGCAAACCGTATGCCAGGAGACAGTTGACACTACCATAGTAGCATATTAACAACGCCTGAGTACTCAAGGAATCCGTCAGCTGCAGCAACGCGTAATTCCTAGATGCAAGAGAGGCCACCACAATGGTCAACATGGACATCCTATGATAAGTTAGAATCCAGATGGATCCCCAAAAACTTTACAGACGTGCCCTGTCTTATTGAACCGTTATCAGATCTCATATATAGGCTCAGATTCGGATGCACATCCACCGGAGAAAAAAGGAGCATTTCAGCCTTCCGCGTGTTAAGAACCAGACCATTTCGCGTTCTATTTTTTTCTTTGAACACATCCATTTTCAAATTCATGGCAATCTTCAGCTTTTAAAATTATAATAGGGTATTCTTGTTTGACGTCTTAATCAAAGTCTCCAAATCTTCATAATCTTAAACTTCCTTAGTTTTTCTCTTAATTTTTTATCTATTTAACCATGCATGGACTCTGCTTTCATGAAACTATGACCGGGTTCAAAGTATTTAAAAGTAATGCTGTGAAGACCCCCGAGCCGCAGGCAGGCGTGTAAACAGACTTGCTATAGTTTAACCCCACTAAAACGCAACTGCGAAATCTACTTACTTTATATTAATAGTTCATTTCTCTCCTTATATTATACGGAAACACGAGTTACTTGGTTTTACGTTGGTAATTTAATTTCTTTTTTTTTAGTTTACACTAGTTGCGCATTTCACCTAAGGAAATGATTGAACTAACTATTGTACACTAGACTTACTTGTTTATACTGTGGTAATTTTAATTGCGATCCAAAAAAGAAACAAAAATTGCCAAGCAGGTCACCTTAGTGCAGAAGAGATTGAAATATAAGTCGGGTCATCATAAAGCAACACTAAATATCTTAGTAAAGAAAAGGCCTATTTACAAACGTAAAATAGCTACAGATAGAGGTCGTTACAGGCAATCGGAATATTGAAACAGAAGTAAAACCAAGTAACTCGAGTTACTAGGTTTTAGTTTTGCACGGCTGATATGGCCCTTGTAATTATCTTAGGTAAAATCAAATTAAGCTGGCTAGATGGGGGGAATGTGTATTATTAAGCCAATAGTTACTCCATTTCTCTGCTACTATCTTGTTGTAAATTGTGTAGTAGTCTGCAATTGAATTCACTTTGTGAATGTTTATTCATTCTAAGGCTGCAAGTTTGGCAATTTATTTCTGCAGTATCATTGGACTGATTGTTTGAATATTCTTTAATCTAAGAGAATATGACACTTTTCCCTTTCTCTTTTATATCTGTTTGTAAGCTGGTTATCATACAGATCAATGGGTTTTTGTAGATATTACTTGTTAAGTTTTTTATAGCTTTGAGTAACGCCATTGAATCTGTAACAATGATATAATTATCGTTCCTGCTTTGATGAGAGCTATGGGTACTGCTTTAAAAATGGAAGATGTTCCTCCTCATTTATACAAATGGGCCACACTATTTTTAGGGAAGCAAACTGCACATCCTACCTTCTCCCATTTTCTGATCCATCTGTATGTAGTTCTATTTGTTCATTTATGTTATCAGTTGTGTGTTTAACTACTTTAACATCAGGTTTATAAAAAGTTGCTTCATATTTGCTTTCGAAAACCAACTCTCGAGTAACGACAGTGTGGTGTAAAATATTGTGGGTTTCCAAGTATGCTTTGGTTAGCGGAGGAGAATTTTTCTTTTACCAGTATTTATAAGACAGATCTTCGGTATTTAAGGCACTAATTTTTCCTATAAAATTGAGATTTTCTGAGCCCATGTGATAAGAATTTGCTTGCTAAAAATAGTCTTCTTATGTTTCGCGTTGGTGCGTAGCTTACTCTCAATATGGATTCTAATTTTTGTCACCGTGGTCTTTACCTGGTTTCTTAATTAAAATTAAAATTGTATCTTTCACTATATATAATAGAGTTTTCCCCTTTTTAAAGGATATCACCAAAAAGTTCACATAAATAGAGTTTTGCGACAAAAGGCAGGTCTTTTATCATTGGATAACTGATGCCATTTCTACCAGGGGCGGAGCTACCCTTGTCTTTAATGTTGGTCTCTAATTTCTCAAGATATATATTTTTTTAAATAATAAAATGTGTGCTACCCACAAAACTGGCGTTTATCTCGATTTTCAAGCTTGGTGGAGCAATACAACCAATAACAGCATCTCCACCTATTTTAAAGTTAGTGTTTCCATATTTTTTCCGTATACAATTTGCCCTTTTCCACATTTATGAGTAATGAGAGTGGGAATTTAAACTATTAAAAAATTTAATCTAGGACAATTTGGCTTAATTTTGATAAGTTATTTTACATATGGCGTTTATGCGGCTTATAAGCTATAAAGTCTTTTATATTGGAAATTTGTAACTAAGAAATAATTTTTTGCTATCTTTATTTAACTGGTCCAGTGCCACCGATCAGGAGATTTGTGCTTAAAGGTATTACAAGTTTTGATTATAGGAATGCTCAGATTAGCCGCATCTCCTCATAATATTTTTGTAAAGATCCCAATTTGCTTTGTTTGTACGTCAAATGCGGTTTGGTATTGTTATGTTACCTTGCTCAGTCGTTAAGGAATTAAACGTAAGAAGGACTGGTAAGTGGTCTGAACCATTAAAATCAGACAGAATGGTCAAATCTATAGCTGATGGCACTTCATTGAGCCTCATCACTGAACCATCTAATATTTAGATAAGGCATCACTTCAGATGCATCCAATAAAATCTCTCCAGCTCTACTATTTATTCCGCATCCCGGAAAAAACCTAATCATAATAATTGGTGCAAGTCCGTATTCGCAAAAAGAATATTTGACTGCGGAGTGTTATTGAACTGTAAACGATATAAGTGGGTCTGTTGCAACTGTTCTGTGGAATCTCGATAAAAACAAGGCGAGAATTCCTACAAAAAGTATGGTAAGTATATAATAATGATGATTTTTTGAAGAAAAAGGTCTTACAATATAGATAATACAATGTGGTGTTTAATTTAAACGTTTAGACGCAGCAAAAGCGTTATGGTAGTGAATTTTCATAGAAATGATCTGGCACCAAATATTTTATTATAACCTTTTTTCCTTAGAACATAGAAACCTAAGTTTTGGTGTATAATTTAATTTTTATATCGTAAACTTACCTACCAAATTTGGTTATCATAGCTCTATTAGCTTTTGAAATAAAACATTTTTTCGAAAGAAAACTCAAAATTCTTCCAGAAAACCTTGTACGATTTTCCTGGTTAAAGAACTTATTCAAGCCACTTACAAAAGGAAGGCACACGCCAAATTTGATCAAAATCGGACCATTATTTTTTGAGTTATCGGTGTGATACTTATACATAAATATATATATATATATATATATATATATATATATATATATATATATATATATATATATATATATATATATATATATACATATTTTTTTTACGAAAATTCACCAAAAAAAGTTTTCTAGAGGGTAAGGATTTTAAAGTGTTACAATCCGATATATGAAAAACAGCTCGGAGTATTTTGTTAAAAATTGGTTTAGATGACAACTTGGCTTTGGGACACACTTTGGAATATTCTTGACATCTACCCCTCCTCATCATTTTAAAGGGGCAGTGACACGTTATAAATGCCAAATAGAATAGTGTTTTTATTCAAAAATTTGATTCTCCGTGAAGAACTGCGTAGGTTTGTAGAAAATTGTTGCATTTGCTCTACTGGTTGCATACTTATGAATTTTCTAATAAATAAAAAAAGTCTGGATGCAGCAAGTGCGTTATGGTAGTGAATTTTCATAGAAATGATCTGGCACGAAATATTTTTTTATAACTTTTTTTCTTTTTAACATAGAAATATAGATTTTGGTATATAGTTTTCTTTTAATGTCATAAGCTTACGTACCAAATTTGGTTACCATAGCTTTCCTATTTTTTGAGATAAAATTTTTTTTCGAAAGAAAACCCAAAATTTTCCTGGAAAACCTGGTCAGATTTTTCTGGCTAACGAACTTATCCAAGCCACTTACAAAAGGAAGCCACGTGCTAAATTTTCTCGAAATCGGTCCATGATTTTTTGAGATATATATATATATATATATATATATATATATATATATATATATATATATATATATATATATATATATATATATATATATATATATATATATATATATATATATATATATATATATATATATATATATATATATATATATATATATAAACATATAAAAATTGAAACTGACCCCGGATATGGGTTCTAGGGGTCCTAGATCGCGCTTATTTGAAGAAATTTTTTCAAAATTCAAAAGTCGAGATCTCATTAGTGAATTTTTTCTAAGAAAATTCACTAATTAGAGTAGGAACTAGAATTAAATGCCTTAGGTTTGACGACGGTTGCATTCTAAAAGGTGTTTGAAATGTCCTATAATGCGTACTTGAATGAATATTTCAATAATTTTGAAAAAAAAAACTATTTTTTGTATCGCAATATCAATTTTACGATTGTTGATTTAATTAAACCGTGCACAAGTTACACGCCTTGTACTGCAGTCTATATATATATTTCAGGTGGCTTGAATATGCTGAACCATAAAGGATTGAGACATAATCGATAATGGAATGTGTATGGGCTTTATAAAACATCTTCGCCACGGTTATGTCAACGCCGAACTTTTTCATCATTTTATATTTTATTATGTTCAGACTTTTTTTTCCCATGGGGACACAAGTCTCTATATGTTGTTTCCACGATAATTTTTTGCCCAGAATGAGTCGCAGCTATTTGTAGCTAGCTGGATACGGGATACATTCACTATCAAGTATAGCACTTTCTTGTAGTGGGGTTCTGTGTCTTGTGAAGATAATAATTGCAAATTTTCTTAAGATAAACTAGAATTGTTTTGAGACAAATAAACTTGAATATTCTTCATAATGCTTGACTTAATTTAGTTAAACATTCATATTATGTGCCTTGTTTTGTATAAATACAAAAGTCATCTGCATATTGAAAAATGTTGATATCATTGTCAAATATTTGTGAAAATCATTGGTGTATATGTTAAAAAGCGTCGGGCTCAGGACTGAGTCTTGAGGCAAGCCTAAGCTAGTTATTCAAGGGATACACTAGGAAAATTTTTCCAATAAAAAAAGTCATTCATTGCTTGTTGTTGCTCCTACTTGGCGAAACTAGTCCCTACTACATACAGACTTGAAGACTACTTCTCTGGCTTAACTGTTGGGGTTCCTTTCTGTCAAGCAGCGAAACTAGTCACAGAAACGTTGAAGAACATCCGAGAACATCTAGAATTCATAAAGGCCTCTTGCTCTAGTTAGCTTATGCGCTGGCTACGCCCTTCACCTACAGAAACTAAACCCAACAGTGAAGCCAGAGAAGTAGTCACCAAGTCTGTATGTAAATAAAATAAAAATTTAATGTACCTTTATTTCTGCAGAAGCCGTATTGGTTTTTGGGTGTTACCATTTTATTTTCAAAATATCACTCAATACGAGACTTTACAATCTGTTCTAATGTTTTTAGAATATATGGCGTCAATGCAATTGGGCGAACAGAATTTTTGTCACCGTGCTCTTTACCTGGTTTCTTAATTAAAATTAAAATTGTATCTTTCACTATATATAATAGAGTTTTCCCCTTTTTGAGCGAAATCACCTAAAAGTTCACATAAATAGAGTTTTGCGACAAAAGGCAGGTTTTTTAGCATTGGATAACTGACGCCATCTCTACCAGGGACATAGCTACCCTTGTTTTTAATGTTGGCCTCTAATTTATCAAGATATATATATATATATATATATATATATATATATATATATATATATATATATATATATATATATATATATATATATATATATATTACTTATAATAAAATGTGTGATATCTACAAAACTGGCGTTTATCTCGAAATTCAAGCTTGGTGGAGCATACAACCAATAACAGCATCTCTAGCTATTTTGAAGTTAGTGTTTCCATATTTCTTCCTTAAAAATTTGCCCTTTTCCAAATTTCCGATTGATGAGAGTGGGAACTTAAACTATTACAAAATTTAAGCTAAGACAATTTAGCTTAATTTTTATAAGTTATTTTACATATGGCGTTTATGCGGCTTATAAGCTATAAAGTTTTTTATATTGGAATTTTGTTTGTAATTAAGAAATAATTTTTTGCTATCTTTATTCAACTGGTCACACTTTTCGCGGCACCGATCAGGAGATTTGTGCTTAAAAGTATTACAAGCTTTGATTATAGGAATGCTCAAATTAGCCGCATCTCTTCAGTGGTGACGCTAGCTTGAGACAAGCCAAATGAATTTGTAATAATATTTTTGTAAAGATCTCAATTTGCTTTGTTTGTACGTAAAATGCTATGTTACCTTTTATTTCTCTCAGGTTTCGTCCGCGGCCTTGCCGCCCCGATAGCATTGCAACTTTTGGTTGATTGTGCATACCCTTAGTCTTACTCCACCCATTCCAAAATCACTGTGCCTTGAACTAGTCTGCACAGCGATTGGTAGGGTGAAGTTTTATATTGCTCTGTCTCCGGTCTAGACTGACCGTAAATCAGTTGTCTTTTGCGGTCCAGAGCTTTACACTCGCACAAGATGTGCTGGGATGATTCCTCCCCCTCGCCGCAGAGTCTGCATGTGAGGTCCCCTTCGAACCGCCCCATTTTATGCAGGTGTTTCTTGACGGTTATGTGTTCCGTCAAGAGACCTGTTGTATTTCTGAGCTGTCCTCTGCTAAAATTTAACAGCTCCATAGCTCTCTTTGAACTGGGTTCGTCAATTATTGACTTTCCATGTCTGAGCCCTGAACAGTCTGCCCAGTACACCTTGTGTTGGTTTCTGACCCAGGACTTAATGGCTTCCCTGGCAGTCTTCTTTGTCACTCTCAGAGCCGGTTCTGGTCCCATAAATGGTTATGCTGACCCTCTCTTCGCAAAACTGTTAGCTTCTTCATTGCATTTGACCCCCGAGTGACCCGACACCCAGATGAGGGTCAACTCATTCTGCCCAGCCAGGTCGCTCGTCTCGTCTCGGCACTCACTCACCAGCCAGGAATTTACCAGTGGGCTACTTAGTGCCTTAAGGGCTGCCTGTCTGTGGCTATGAGGATCCGCTTGTTCGTGTAGCCCCTCCTCTTGTTCTCCCGCACACAGTGCAGGATGGCGTACATAGTAGATCAAGAAACACCTCCATGGCGGCTGTTGGGGTTAAAGACATGGCCCCTGTGATGCCTAGGCAAGCCATCCTTTGGATCTTGCCTAGTTTTTGTTTGTCACTGGATTGTGTCACCTTAGGACACCAGACCAGTGCCGCGTATGTTAGCGATGGTCTGAGCACCCTGGTGTACAGCCAGTGGGTCATACTAGGTCTTAGTCCCCACGTTTTTGCATATAGCCGCCTATTGACGGCTAAGGTCATGACTGCCTTACGCAGTTTTTTCCAGTGTGACCATCCTAGGTTAGCTTAGAGTCCAATACGACCCCAAGATATTTTACCTCCCTGGCCATTAAAATACTCCTACTGTATAGAGTGAGAGTTATGTGGCTGTCGCACTCCCTCCTCCTCGTAAACGGCATGACGGTTGCTTTCTCGGGACCTTGACCAACCGTCCACCCTTCCACCACTTTCAATGCAGTCTGCATGTGCTCCCACACTGACTGTGTGACCTTTCCTTAGACTATGATGACAATGTCGTCCGCATAGTCCTGTACCTCATACTCCCCCGAGAGCCTCCCCAGCAGGCCGTCCACGACTAGGCACCAGAGCAAGGGAGACATAACGCTCCCCTGCGGACACCCCGCCAGCAGAATGAGGTGAACACCGCCTTGTCCCTGAGCATGGAACCGATCCACCTGCAGCGGGTCTCCTCTATTCCACACCACTTCCGGACAGCTGCCAGAACCGATTCGAACGAGGTGTTGCTGAAGGCCCCCTCTATGTCTAGCAAGGCCGCCAGCGCCACCTCTTTGTTCTCCAGCGTATTCCCCAGTTTCAGCACCAGTTGATGCAGTGCTGTTTCTGTTGAGAATCCTGTATGCATATTGTCCGCAGTGTAGGGGATATGCTTCCAGTACACCACCTCTAATGTGTCGGTCGAGCAGTTTTTCCACTGTTTTTAGCAAGAAGGACATGAGACGTATTGGCCTCAGGGACTTTACCTGGTCTGTTGGACGCCCAGGTTTAGGAATAAATACAACCCTGGCCAGTCTCCATGCCCTTGGAATGCCAGAGCCAAGCTGGCTCTCATAATGAGGGTAAGCACCGGCGCCAGTATATCTATCCCCTGTTGGAGCATGATGGGCATTATTCCATGAAATCCGGGCGATTTGTATGGCTTAAAGCTGTTAATGGCCCATCTGATTTTGCTCCAGGTAACCACCTCTTTAGCGACTGTCCAGTCTACTCCAGATGCCCGCCTATCAGGCGTTCCCAGTCCGGAGGTAATTGGTTTATTATGTTACAGCCGGGGAAGTGCGTCTGGAGTAAAATTTCGATAATTTCCTCCCCCGAGCTTGTAAAGCCTCCCGTGGATGTTCTAAGGGAGCCTATGTTAGTCTGAGGGCCCTTGGACAGGATCTTGTGTAGTCGAGCACTCTTGGACGTGTTTTCCACTTCCTCGCAGTGCCTCCTCCACGACTCCTTCTTGGCGTCCCTCAGTCTTTTGTTATAGGTCGTTAGGGCCTGTCTATATTCATCCCATGCTCCTTTGCGTCCTCCTTTGCCTGAGGTCCTCGTTCCACCACGGAACGTTCCTGGTGGACACCCTCATTTTCAGGGGGCAGTTGGCGTTATAGGCCGGGGTGATTCCGTCTCGCAGTTGAGCTGCCGCAATCTCGAGGTCTATTGAATTGTCTATGGTACTCTTAACCCCCCGCAGTTCCACTACTAGGTCAGACCGGTAGGCTTCCCTGTCCACCATGCAGGGGTCCCGGTACCATACCGTTTGTCTTTCGACTTTGGCGATTTCAAACCGGATGTATCTGTGGTCTGAGCTACTCACTTCCCCAGACACAGCCCAGCTCTTAACAAAGTCATCCAGAAGCTGGGTGGAAACTGTTAGATCTAAAACTTCCTCACGCCATGTGACGAAGGTTGGTTTATTACCTCTATCCAATATGTCTAAATTAAATTTCATAAATAGTTGTAAAAGTGCCTCACCCATAGAGTTTGTGTCCGAGCTACCCCACAACTCATGGTGCGCGTTCGTATTATCTTACCTTGCTCAGTCGTTAAGGAATTAAGCGTGAGAAGGACTGGTAAGTGGTCTGAACCATAAAAATCAGACTGCACCTCCCAAGAGTTCATACCTGTAACGTTGCTAGACAGAATGGTCATATTTATAGCTGAAGGCATTTCATTGAGCCTCATCACTGAACCATCGTTCCTAATATTTAGATAAGGCATCACTTCAGATGCATTCAACAAAATCTCTCCAGCTCTACTATTTATTCCGCACCACAGAAAAAAAACCTAATTATAATAATTGGTGCAGGTCCGTATTCGCAGAAAAATATTTGACTGCGGAGTGTTATCGAACTCTAAACGATATAAGTGGGTGTGTTGCAACTGTTCTGTGGAATCTCGATAATAACAAGACGAGAATTGTTACAAAAAGTATGGTAAGTATATAATAATGATGATTTTTATAGGAAAAGATCTTACAATATAGATAAGACAATGTGGTGTATAATTTAAACGTTTGAATGCAGCAAGTGCGTTATGATAGTGAATTTTCATAGAAATGATCTGGCACCAAATATTTTATTATAACCTTTTTTCCTTGGAACATAGAAACCTAAGTTTTGGTGTATAGTTTAATTTTTATATCGTAAACCTACCTAACAAATTTGGTTATCCTAGCTTTTTAGTTTTTCTGAAGAATTTTTTTTTCGAAAGTAAACTCAAAATTTTCTCAGAAAACCTTGTACGATTTTTCTGGTTAACGAACTTTTCCAAGCCAGTTACAAAAGGAAGCTACACGCCAAATTTGATCAAAATCGGCCCATTATTTTTTGAGTTATCGGTATGACACTTATATATATATATATATATATATATATATATATATATATATATATATATATATATATTTATTTATTTTTTCTACAAAAATTCACTAAAAATTTTTTTTAGAGGGCGAGGATTACAATCCGATATATGAAAATCTCTGGACGCAGCAATTGCGTTATGGTAGCAAATTTTGTTTACAATATTTTTAATAGCAAATATCTTTCTTTGATGAAAGCAGGCATCAAACTTGGTTGCCTATATAGTAGAAACAATGTACCATATTTCATCGAAATAAATTTATTGTTTGAAAATATATAAACATTTTTCAAAAGTCTGGATGCAGCACATAGTATAGCAGAACACCACCCCCCACCCCCCGGTGAACTAGAATTTTCTCGGGATTTGTGGATCCAGGGGGGGTGCTAGGCAGGTTTCTGAAAACAGTTTTTTGAAAAGCGTTCGGGAGCTAAACTGCAAATTTACCAGAAATTCGCTACCAAAACGCACTTACTGCGTTCAGATTTTTTTCTTACAAACGCATCATATTTCGATAAAAAATGCAAAAATGCATTAACGAATTTGCTCTACGAAATATAGCTAAAAAAATTATACACCCCTACTCACTCCTGGTCCCGTAACTTCCTTGGGGAGTGTGAACAAGAAATTTTTCTTGGGGTTTGTGCATCCAGGGGGGAGCCTAGGCAGGTTCTTGGAAACAGTTTTTTAAAAAGCGTCCAGGAGCTAAACTGCAAATTTACCGAAAATTCGCTACCAAAACGCACTTACTGCGTCCAGATTTTTTTTCTTTAAATGCCTAAAACTTTTTGTCTTTCCACTTACAGACGTAAATTTTGGTACATGGTCCACTTTTACAATGCAAACACACGTACCAAACTTGGGTTGCCATTACTTTGTTATTTCCGGAGATATGAAAAATTTCCGAAAGAAAACACAAAATTTTCCGGGAAAACCTTGGCCCATTGCCCTGGGTAACGAACTTGTCCAGGCCACTTGCAAAGTGAAGGTACTCACCAAATTTGATCAAAATCGGCTCATTATTTTTTATGTTATCGGTGTGATATATATATATATATATATATATATATATATATATATATATATATATATATATATATATATATATATATATATATATATATATATATATATATATATATATATATATATATTGGTATGTGTGTGTGCGTATGTGCATGTGTGCGTGTATCACACCGATAACTCAAAAAATAATGGGCCGATCTCGATCAAATTGGTAGGCGCGTTCCTGAAACAATTTTTCTGTGAAATTTTTTTTAAACAACTCTGCAAATAACTAAGCTATGGCATGCAAATTTGGTGCGCAGATTAACTTTATAAAAGGTAAACTATGTAGTCCAAGTTCAAAGAAAGTGTGTGGAAAACAAAATCTATTGTATAAAACAGACAAAGATTAAGTTTGTTAGCTCAAAAAGGTCAAGAAATACCATAAAAATTTGCTTTGAATGTTTTAGAGTTTTTCTTCTTAAAATGTCAAAGTCGCTATTTGAAACGGCAAAATTGGCTACTTTTAGACAAAGAAACTGAAACGAGTACGAGTTAAGTGGAGAGAATGTTGCAAGAAGTGTGTCTTACTAATCTCCTTCACATTGATAAAATATTTGCAAAAATTCATTTCAAATAACCCCCTTCTCTGATGCTTTGGCAGTAGTTTTGATATAATTTTTAACGAATTATTACAGAAAAGTTCGCTATTGAAGAGATCGTGGCTTTTAAATTATGAATTTTTCTTCAAATGAGCGCGAACTAGGCCCCCTAAAACACATGCGCGCAGGGTTAGTTACAGTTTTAACCTGTTTACATATATACAGGGTGACGCATTTCTACGGTAAAACTCAATATATACGTTATTATTACACGAGACATGCGAAAAAATTGTATACATTAATTATAGAGTGTCTTGAGCTGCATCTTATTAAATCATTTTGACAATCATAGGCGGGTCCCATAAGTTGTTGGTGATACCATTTTTCTTTTTTCAATGAAAGCTTCTTATGTTTTTGAATTTTGCATCAAATTATAATCAACGTTTAAAAAAAAAGGATGATACTGTTCATCGTTTTCGTGTCATTTCAATTATTTTTAACTTTTCACATGTTTGGCACATATCAAAAATTATCATATGGCGTTTTACCAATCAATGGCGTAGTCCCATGAAAACGACGCATTCAGAGATGTTTTGGTTTATATTATTCGTCAAAAAAATAGAGACCTGTATATATACAGGCGCTCTCAAATAGTGACTGAATTTCAAAATTTTGAGTCTGCCGTAACTCAAGTTTTCGAAACGGAACACCCTGTATTTTTATTTCAAAAGTGAAGGGCTTGCCTTCTATCTCAAATTTTACATAACATTCCCTATACCTACTACAAACTCTAGTTTTGGAAATATTTACATTTCTAATCGCATAGCATGATTTATGTAGGGATCAGTTTTATTTTTTTAAAGTTTTTTATTTAACTCAAATAACCGATTAGATTATGTGATTATCTAGAAAATTTTCAAAGATGAATATTAAGGTATTTTTACATAACTTTAGTACAAAAAGGGTAAGCAATAATTAGATTATCTGCTTACATTTTCATAACATATAAGTAAGTAAATTTTGACAGATTTCGAATGAAACTTCAAGTGATAGATTCAATAACGTTCTTACTGGAAGCTTGTGTTATATTTTTCGAATACCAAACCACCCTCCCCCCCCCCCCGCTAAAATTACGGTCAGCGTTTTTCAAATTGTCTTTTTTCAATGTTAATTACACATTAGGTATGTAATTTGAATTTTGTATACTGTTTTAGCAAATTTTTCGGTAAAAAAATAATGTTAAATTTTGGTAATTAGTAGAAAATGTTTAATAAGTTATTGTAACAAATTTTTGGGGAGTTTCGTCGAAAATCCTTTTGTGTATAACTGTAGCTGGGCAGGTGGGTAAACGGCTTGAAGAGGGTAGTTTGTTAGGATAATCGTACCGATTTTTTCGGGAATATTTTACGATTATTTTCAGATAATTTTCATAATTTTTATGGCATATTGTTTCCATTATAGAGGTTATACCTGTAAATTATTAAAAATATACTTTTGCTATTAAAAACATTTTTATGAAAATTCAGTATCATAACGCGCTTGCTGCGTCCAGACTTTTTCCGTACAATCTAGAATATGTAACCAAACCCTCCTCACTAAAATTAATTCCTTTCTATGTTTATGCAATGTCAGTTATGAGTTATGAAATGCCTTTGATGCATGTATCCTAAGAATGCGGCGAATTTTAGAATGGATATCGGAATTTAACTTGCATAAAATTTTTGTTTTATTACACACAGAATCCTTCGCTTGTATACACTATAATGGTAGAAGTTCGCAGATTCTAACAATTTATGACAAACATTTTAAAATAATACGATACTGTTCCTAAATATCCTGTACAACTAACAAAAGATGACGGATTAAAGAAAAAATGATAGGTAACTCTTGATTTTATTAGTGAATTCTCTTAAAGAAAATCACTAATGAGGAGAACCCGACTTTTGAATTTTGAAAAAAATGCTTCAAATGAGCGCTAATTTGGTCCCCTAGAACACATATCCGGGGTCAGTTTCGATTTTTATATGTTTATATATATTGCTATGGTATTTTTGGTTTAGCACTTTTAATTGTAGAGCATGAGAATTCAGTTTGCGTCTTTATTAAAAAAACCGCTAATATTGATGAACCCGAAATTATGCCAAAAATTGTTTCCTTACTGCTGTGTTTTTAAATTTTTCTCTCATCTCATGGGTAGGGTTGTGTGCTTGGGCTAGCATTCTTGTTTGATACATCTTATTTGTAAATTATAGTACTCTTGAGTGTTTGGAAATTTCAAAAGAATTATATATAATTGGGTTCTTTTGATTTTACTTTTAATTGACGGTGAGAAATAGCCTTACTTTATCATATAACTAGTATATGTTTGTTTTGGGGTCAAAATTAAATAGGTTATGTAAGTACAATCTAGTATGTTTTATTTCTGATTGATTAAATTCACAAATTAACATTAAAAATATAGCTATATCAAATTTATCATCGCTGATTGTCGATAAATTAATACAAATCAAATTTATTTAAAACAATGAATTATCTAACTATGATCTAGTGATTCGGGCGTTATCTAATATCCCCCTTAGTGGGCTAATGATACATTAAAATCATCAAAGAGACTGCAAAATTCTTAAAAACTAAACACACAATAGAAAAAAGTCTGCACCTTTATTACGATAAAGTTCACAAAACGACTTACTGAATGATGGTTCTTCCATTTGATGTGTACTAATTGCTTTCCATTTGATCTACTGTTTGGATTTTGTAGCTTGCCTGTGATTACTAATTCTTTTCCATTTTATTGAAACGGTCTCAACAAACCGTATACCAGATACTCGTATATATTGTTCCCATTTCAAACTGAATATGATAAGGCACTTGCCTTTCACGCTTAATTCTCAACTCCCATATTTACAGTGTCGCCGTACGTCAACGAATGAAGTTTAACTTCCCGCAGTTCTTTTACGAATCGTCTTATCGTCCTGTCGCCGTTTCCTTAAATAACTACCTATGTTACAAAAAATCTCTTCTAGCTGTACCTGGGTAAAACAAAGTTCATAGGCCTTGCATTTTCCCATTGCCTAACTTCTTGTTCGTTGCAGTCATTGGAAACAACCACAAAAAAAACTATCCTTATTAACTAACACTGCGCGTCTTTCCTTATAATTGGTAACTGACAAAAAAACTTATTTTTAACTTTATACTATACATTTACTTACTGTCCAAGGATAAAATAAAATAATTATATTCTGTTAAAACTCTATAAATAAAAACAAGGCTATTGTACTGTGTTTTATTGTATTCCAACGACTTTTGCTTAGTGAACTTAAAATGTATTACATGTAACAAAGAAATCATTGTTCTGTAGTCTTTTAGCTGTCATGCTAGTCCTTATTTTAACCTAAAATATTTTACACTCTCAATTATACAGGGTATTTAAATATTAGGACGTATCAATTTTATGTACATGGGCCGTTTTACTCCACAATAAAATGTTTCTAATTTTCTGACATATTTGCTATCTATAGCAATATATATATATATATATATATATATATATATATATATATATATATATATATATATATATATATATATATATATATATATATATATATATATATATATATAGATATCACAGCGATAACTCAAAACAGATTTATTAAGGAAGCAAAATGAACTATTTGGTATGTCAAAATTTTAGTAGTCAATGTCATCTTTACAAGTTTTGATTACTCTATTTGGACAAACCTATCAAAATTGTGACTTCGACAAGCACAAGTTGTCAACTTATTTGTCAAATGTTACAATGTATAATCTATCCCAATAAAATATTACTAATTACTAATTAATTGTCCGATTTTGACTAAATTTGGCGAATATCTTCCTTTTGCAAGTGGCTTGGAGAAGTTTGTTATCCAGGAAAATCGGCTGAGCTTTTCCCGGAAAATTTTGTGTTTTGTTTCAAAGAAATATTATATCTCAGGAAATAACAAAGTAACGGCAACCAAATTTAGTACACTGGTGTAAACAATTATAGGTAAATTACCTACCAAAATATAGCTCTGTAGGTGAAAAGACATTATAGGCATTTAAAGAAAAATAAATTGGGGTTTTCCTCGAAACGTCAAAGTCGCGATTTAAAGCGTCAAAATTGGCAACATTTAGGCAAATAACTTAAATATAATACGGGTTATGGAAAGAAAATGTCTCAGGAAGAATTTTTTACAAACCCCGAAGTCTTAGTTTCAACCGTCATTGTCCTTCATTTTACTAAAATGTTTCCAGAAAGTTCTATTCTATTAACCTATAAGGTTGACCAAGAAACGGTTTTTTCGGGAACCCTTTAGGTTTACTTTCGTAAATTTTTGTATATTTTTAAACAATAAAGTTATTTTAATGAAAGATGGCACATTCTTTTTACTATATAGGATACTGGTAACCAAAATCCCTGCTTTCTTAAAAAAACACACACACACATTTGCTGTTAAAAATATTTTTATGAAAATTCACTACGATAACGCACTTGCTTCGTCCAGAATTTTTATCTTACTTCAGGTAATTGCGAATTTTTTTAAATCATAACATTTTTCTAAAATCATAAAAGCAAGAAAAGCTAATGAAGTAGAGCCAAGAAAAACGTAAAATAAACACTATTAAACAGTTTTACACACGCGCAAAACCGATAACATGCTTGTGTGTCCTATACGTTCGGCGTACCATTTGACAGACAGACATTTGTTTTGGAACAAGTGACGTCATGCGTGTTTCAAACTTGCTGCATGTATTAACTTTCAGATATTCATTTTCTTAAGTAATACAGTCCTTATTGGGCACTTGTAATATATCAAAATGTTACTTTTATTGCGTACAATAAGATAAAAATTCTGAAAATTCATTATCACTTTTTTATATATTCTTTTATAGTTTTGTTAAATTACGCTTAAATCAACCATTATTAAAATATTTGCGATCTTAAAACAAGTTAAGCAGCATATTCTTCATATCAGTTTTCAGAACATAATATTTTGTTTATCGCAGAGTAGGCGTCTGTCATAAGTAGATTTATAACTCCGTTATTCTTAAAACTGCGTTTTAAGTAGTTTGTGTGTGTGTGTGTGTGTGTGTGTTGTATCCTGATGGCCTCGGAAACTAGGTCCATTAGCCACAAACTGTTGTATTAGACAGAGGGGAGGTAAGGAAAGGTTTACACCCACAGATATAGTTATATAGTTCCCATCATTAAAATGGTATAATTATTTGTTTTGTACATATACACAAATAATATACACATATATGCACATATATACACACATTATTTGTTTCCTTATTAGTTTTTTTTATAAATAAATGAGATTTTTTTTTACTTTTCCTTCCTTTTCTTTTTTTTTCTTTCTTTCTTAATATATCTTTTTTTAAAATTGAACTATAATCAAAAGGAAAGAAGGAAAGACACGGATACAAGAGTGCAGTTCAGGGCTCCGCCAGAACTTCTCCACCCTCTCAGAACAGACAAGACTAGGCCACGGTGAGGTGGTTAAGAACACAAGGAGAAACAACAGGAGCTTATGTTTATAGATGCACAATATTTTTGTTACTTAACCTACGTAAAATAAATGCTGTTTCGTTCCCCTCTTTATTGTGCTTAACCTAACATAGATATATTTGGACACATTATACACACACATATATACACACATATATACCACCATACATGCATACATACATACACATATACTTGGGTACAATATTAGATTTCTACTTTTGATTCTTTTATAAATTTACCAAGTCTTTTGTATATTTCGTTGTCATTTGTAGCGATTAGATTTGCAAGGTTTACAGGGTGTTGTATGCCTTTGTCTTGAAGATATGTAAGTAAAGTTTGTCGCATTCGTTCATTTAAATGGCAGGCAAAGAATATGTGGTTTTTTAAGTAGTGTAAAACGTAGAGAATATATGCTGCAAAGCATTTAAACAGAAGAGAGCCCGATTCCAAACATTAAATTTTGCTTATGATATATAAGGACAAACTGGTTCCTTTGGTCCAGAACGAGATACTTAAGACCATCCAAAAAACATTGCTACCGAAGAAGAAATTTTAGCTCGAGTAGCAGATAATTTACTAATCTACTTCAAGAAGAACAAGTTTAGCTGCTAATGTAACTAAATAGTTGGTTCTGAGACAATTTAGTGACGAAGATATTTACCGATATCATTTAATACCTGTAAAGAATTTATTGCCAGCTGATCTGCAAGATAACCTACCATGTTGTCATTCCCTGAGAAACAACATAATGCAGGTTTACTGTTTCTGAATAAAAAAAACTATTCATTGATGAAGTCACCTCTACCCATCAAGGTGTAGTCAACTTGTATGCAACTTGGTTTCGTACAGTCGATGCTGTTGCCTGACGCCAAGGTCCGTATTACTTCACACAAACAGCTCATAGATTTACGTTAAGTAAGGCGCCTGGAAGCAACCTATGGTACAGTAGGTCGGTCGCCTCGTAAGTGATAATGTCGACGATAGGCACCATGGTTGTCTTGTTGAACCGTCAGGCCGTGCCACACCGGCAACACCGAGATATAAGGACTCGGGTCTCTGACGTAATGGTCACGTGACGTAAGGAGAGCGAGGTACGTTTGGTATTCCCGCTTGTACACTGCTATTAGAGAACAACGTGTCAAGGTGTTGTTTTGTTTATATTTCGTGTGTTACAACTACCTTTTTGCTGGAGATAGTGAGAATTTGTGTGATATTCTTGTGTTGTGGTGTGTTTTAGCAGTGTTACCGGTATATTAACAATGCCGTATTACTGTTGTCTGCCGCGATGTCGCAGAAATTACAAAAATGGACCGAAGGTACACTTGTTTCGTTTTCCAACGGACGTCGGCATGTCTGCTAAATGGGTTGCAGCTATTCAGCGAGAGAATTTTTCACCAACGAAGTCCAGCAGCGTCTGTGAGTTGCATTTTGTTAAAGAAAATATAATAAATTGTTCTACTGCAACGGATTCACAAACCGGCGTGACCATAACGTCAAATTTAAAAATTCCTAGATTTAAACGTGATGCTGTACCGTCACAACTCCCCAATTGCCCTTCTTATTTATCAAAAACTGTTCAATTGCGTCGAAGTCGCGATGAAAGAGTCCAAGAACTGGAAAATGAAAATTTTGCTAAGGCAATTAGAAATAGTAAAGTAGAATTTGATTCTTTACAAAAAAATTTATGTACACTAATTTTAAAGAGTTTCTTGCAGTTTTAAACTTGTTTCATCGACCCGAAGTTTGTTTTAAAATTTATGACGATCAAAGAGTATCATTGTTTAAATTAAAATATTCTCCTGGACCTGTTATAACATATTCTGTAATAATGAATACTGACTTACAAGTTGAAATATTTTTGCGTGGCTGCGAAATACAAATTGCCCGAAATGACATTAAACCTGGTTTAACGACCCCATTTACTTCTAATAATATAAATGAAGTCAAAGATTTGTTATATAATATTGACAAAAGCTCTGAAGAAAATTATGCTGAAAAACTCGATGAAAATAAAAGTGTTTTAAAACACATTTAAAACTTATTAGATTTATTGATGGAAAATATTTCAGATGAGGAGGACGACAGTTTAAAAAAATGCTTTAGCTTTTATATTCGAGCAAATAAAATTACATACATCAAACAAGGCAAGATATTGTTATTCAAATAATACTATGAGTTTAGCCTCGATCCTTGTACACATAAGTCCACATGCTTACAGGTACTTGAAACATATTGGCGTACTTATATTACCACATCCAGATACAGTAAAATCAATTTGCAGTTCTTTGTTGACAGACCCTACAACGGAAGAAAGAAATATGTGCTTTAACTATGCGAGAAACCTATTTAAGTTATTATCGGACCGTGAAAAATATATTATATTATTGATGGACGAAATCCATATTAAACCATTTCTGGACTATAAAGCAGGAAATATAGTTGGTTCTGCTTATAACTCTGATTGTTTAGCAAATTCAGTTTTTGTCTGTATGATATCTAGTATTAAGTCAAGCGTAAAAGAAGTTGTGCATATCAGCCCTACTTCCAAAATTGACCACATGCTGCTTTTTTCATTAACTAAAGAAGTAATAACTAAGTTGGAGGAAATGAAATAAAAGGTATTATGTGTTATTAGTAACATTAATGCTATAAACAGTAATGTAATGAGTAATTTTTCTGATAAGAGATGCTTAAGTATTGTTTATCCTCACCCTACCGATAAAACGTGCCCTCTTTTGTATTTATTCGACTCTGTACACTTGCTCAAATGTATCCGAAATAACTGGCTCAATGCAAAACCAGACCAAACACTATATTATCCTGACATTGATAGTGGCGTTGAAAAGGCAGCTGCTTTTAATCCCTCAAAACACTTCACCAATTAGAACACGATAAAATATTAAAGGTTGGCTATTCTATAAATTTAAAAGCTCTGCCTCCTACTAATATAGAAAGGCAAAATGTTTCATTGGCACTTAAGTTTTCAATCCTTTCGTAAAACAGGCCTTAATAAAATTCGGAATTAAAATTGATAAATCCAAAGACACTGCTGACTTCATTAATATAATAGCTACATGGTGTAAAATCGTTAATGTAAAAACCCCTCTTAAAGGGAAACGCTTAAATGACGATTTACAAGAGCCTTTAGCTGCAGAAACTTTTCTTTCCGATATATTTTTTTTCTATTTGGATCAAATGTTAAACTGGCTAGAAAACTGAAAAGTAAGCCTTTTTCTAATAAATTGAGTACTCAAACTCATACAGCATTAACGCACACAGTGTATGGAATGACAGAAGTTATACAGTATTGTTTCAGTAAACTTAAAATGAACTATGTCTTATTAGGCAATTTTCAAACAGACGATTTAGAAAATAGGTTTGGTCGCTATAGGCAACTTGCGGGTGGACAATATCATATTTCTTTGCGACAGTTGTATGAATTAGAAAAAGGCTCAGAATTAAACCATTATTAACTCTAAATCGCGTAACTTCGGCAATATTCAAATTAAGCAGTTTTGCGAAAATATTGATCCCTGACGAAATCGAAGAAAACCATCAATTAAATCCTGAAATTGTGGTAGCTGAAACCGATGTAGACGATGTCAGTGATGATATTCCAGTAATCACTTATTTAGCAGGTTACTGTTGTTATATTGCGCGAAAAAGTATTCAGTGTGAAATATGTACGGAAAATATCATTTATAATGATAAAATCATTGTTGAAGATAATTTCACCCTGTTTAAAAGTTTAAGCCGGGGAAAATTGCTTTATCCCCACGTTATCGTACGAATGGTTTTATATACGTATATAATATTTAACAAAATATTGGATGAATTTGAGGAAACTTTCTTAACAGTTCATATTAAACGTGCATTTCTAAGCCACTATATTATAAAATTTCTTTCAGATAACGGGCACCTGTCTGTCGATCATAAATGTAATATTCATCCGATTGTATATATGGCAAAAATTGTCATAACCTGCACAGTAAATACTCTTCTTAAAAATTATTGTGGAAAATCTAATGATCGGTTGGCCAAGCCATTTAAAAGCCGTAAATTAATGACTCTAACCAAATAGACCATATTCTTTTTATAATGGCTTTTGCTTTGAAACTTCGTTTTTCCATAATATAATCGAATGGGGTGCGGTGAAGGGCTCAGTTGACGACTGGCACCCTTTTTCAACCAAAAGCCCTTCAAAAGTTTGCAGAATAGGTGTCTTTTAAGGCTAAAGCAACGTAAAACTCATGATAGACTGAGCGGTTTATATGGTCTAGTACGCTAGCGCGATGCCTCCCTGTGGTGACGTCACGCTTGAGCACCGAGTATTTATATCTCGGTGTTGCCGGCCACACGCAGTGACTTCGTGATAATAGCCCTTATTAGGATGTTAATTGCGAGCCTCCAATGCACAGCGAAAATCGCGCCGGTCGACGTTTTTGTTGGTAGACCGACCGCTGCTGCTGGAAAACCTTCCAGGTAAATGCACTCAGAGGTTAGGTTGACAGATCTTGATATTAATTGCGTCCAAGAGCTATAGCTGGGTTTTATGATGTTACTTGCATCGATCAGCCCAAAGAGGCCTGATTTCGCTCGTTTTTGCGATTTATGTTGGTGTGGAAGGAACAGTGGTAAAATTTACC
This sequence comes from Tillus elongatus, assembly GCA_964006375.1. Classification (NCBI taxonomy): domain Eukaryota; kingdom Metazoa; phylum Arthropoda; class Insecta; order Coleoptera; family Cleridae; genus Tillus; species Tillus elongatus. The sequence continues at coordinate 208,443,939 of OZ023262.1, read as the reverse complement.
ACTGCGCTGGGAAACGCCAAGTGTTCTTTTTTAAGCGGGGGCGATACAATTTTTTGTGAATTAGAGCAGGACTCATGGATAATTTTTGTAGGTAATTAATCGCAGCTCTCTGCTTAACTACATAAATTTACAACTAATAGGATGTAATAATTGCGCTTCAGCTGGTGTAGATTGAATACCCTTTGACTTAGACATGTCATACTTTAAAACAAATGTTAATACCGACGTAACACTAAGCTGTCAAAGTATGAATAACGACAGAGTATCTATTAGCAGGTCAGGAACGAGGCATACGGATAAGCCCTTGTACATGTATGTGCCGATTTTTTCACAACCGAGCACTTAACTCAAAAGATAGTAGTTGGTACTAAGCGAATATAGTAATCTTCTAAATCGCATCATACATCACAACGTAAAACGACTGATTCGTTCTCTAAAAAACTTGATTGCACCTATAAATAAACCTATTTGAACAATACCTTCCATCCAAGTGATAAATAAGAATCTTTTGTGCTTGAAGATATTATGTGAAAATCTACCATTTGTGGTTTAAGACCTTATGGATTTCACAGTATATTTAATTCCCTCTTCACGCATATTTTAACAACCCAGTAAGTACAGCTTTTGTTATAATATACAGGGTGATTAATTAGAAGCTCTTGTTATTGTTTATTATTATCTCGATCTGAAAATTAGTCGAATTTTGTCGGTGACAACTTTAACACTGAGTAAGAAAGCTTTGTGCTGCTGAGCAGCCTTTCCAATTTCAACCGAATGACCTTGTGTTTATGAAATAGGACAATTCGTAGATCGGAGGGGTACTCTCATGTGTACAGATATACAGAATGTTTCACGATGATCAATTTTTTTATTTCAAATTGAGTATCTTGTACATTGTATGTTTTCATGAATTTATATCGTAGGCTTAGAGACAATGTCAATGATATAAAATTCATTATATCTGGGCATCAAAATGAAAGATCTATGGCGAATCCAATTTATCACTTCTAACATTTAGCCGACTGATGATGCCGATGACAGCAGAAACAGCAGGTTGAATTAAAACTAGAATTATTAATTATGGCAGTAGTATTTCACTGCTAGATTTTTTTGAGTTCTTTACATGTTATCACGTGGACAGTCAGGTTTAAGCATTGCAGAAAAGAAACAAATTCTAAGTTTAGTCGAAAATATTGACCATCAAAGGAAGCAGCTAGTGGTTTGCGATTTATTTAATTAGCTTTACAGTAATAAGCTCAGCGTTAACCAGTATTACGTCAGCACACTATGAAAATGGTTAAACAGAACTTTTTTTATTAATTTCAACAACACACCACGAGGGCTTATAGGCTAAATACTATCGTACCGTGGGTGTCGACACGGAGGAAAGAGGCAACTTGTTAATTCTGGACTTGAAGGTTTGGAGGTTCGGGGGAGAAGGAAAAACATGTGCCGGCAAGGAATTCCACAACTTGGAAGTCCTCGAGACAAAAGATGGGGCATAACAAGATGTTCTATGTCTGGTGGCCTGGACAGTAAAATGGTACATGGGCTCTGTTTACCTGGTAGATCTGTTGGGGGCAGCAGGTGGAGGAACTATGGAAGAAAGCTCCTCTGAGCAGTGCTCGTGCAGATATCTATAAAAGAGAGAGAGGCCACCAACAACACGTCGGTGGGCAAGGGATGGCAGCTTTTGGGTGATGGTAGGGTCACCGATGAGACGTATAGCTCTCTTCTGAATGAAATGCAGGATAGCGAGTGTAGAAGCGGCAGCAGCACTCAGATGTGGGAGCAGTATTCGATGTTTGGTCTTATCTGTTAAGTATATAAGGTATAGAGATTGACTGGTGAAAAGTATTTGCGAGTCCGGAAGAGGAAACCTAATTTCTTAGCAGTCGCTTCTGCAATTGATGTGACATGTTGGTGCCAATTGAGATTTCGATCCACAGAAATGCCAACAAGTGAAAATGACTCATTACTTTGAATAACTTGGTTGTTTATTGTGATGGGTCTAGGGCTGGTGTATCTGTTATGGAAAAGAAAGCAAGACTTGTACTTCCCCAGTCTAATATTTTTTGGAGATCCACGGAGATAGAACCCACCATGAGTCTGCGATCCTCATCTAATTGGGCTAAAGAGACAAGCTTAGAATATTGTATATTTTAGTGGAGGGTGCTGTCGTCTGCGCAACTGTGAACTGAGTTAGATGTGCTAGAGAGGAGGTCATTGATGTGGAGAAGAAACATAGTAGGGGCTAAAGCTGAACCTTGAGGAACTCCTGCATTAATTGGATACAGTTTAGAGGAATGGCCATCCACGACAACAGAAATGCTCCGGTTGGAGAGGAAATTTGCTGTCCACGTACAGAGTTTGGGTGGTAGGCCATAGGCCGGTAGTTTATTAAGCAGCGCTGCGTGCCAGACCTGGTCAAATGCTTTGGATATGTCTAGAGAGACAATCTGGGATTCACCGTGTAGCTCCATAGACGTGTTCCAAGAATGGGTGAGAAAGGAAAGGAGGTCGACAGTTGATCTGCGCTGACGGAATCCATACTGCCTGTCGTGGATTAGACTGTGTTTTTCAAGAAATTTTAGAAATTCGGTGTTTATATACTTTTCCATCACTCTAGAGACGACAGAAAGGAAATAAATAGGCCTGTAGTTGCTTAGAAGCGCTTTGGATCCTTTCTTAGGGACGGGTTTTACTCGATCAGTGTTCCAGTTACTAGGGAATATGACTCTATTGTAAGATGTCTGAAACAGACGAGTCAGGACAGAAGCAAGTTCTGGTGCGCATTTTTTGAGAACAATTGCTGGAATCTCGTCAAGACCAGAGGCTTTCCTGGTATTAAGAGAAGAGAGCATCTTTCGTACCTTTTTAGTTTTTAAAATGATATCCGTCATTTTATGCGCGACATTGGGGACTGTTGGTGATTGAACATTTGGAGGTGGGTTGAGAGTAGAATTACCGGCGAACAACGAGGCAAAAAGTTCAGTCTTTCCCAGGGCGGTAGAAACAATTTCATCCCCTGAGACAAGAGGTGGGAACGTGCTCTTGCAGAAATTATTCCCAATAGATTTAGCAAGAGTCCAGAAGGGTTTGCTGCCGCTGGAGCTTAAGAGGACTTTGTTTTTGATGTGGTTATTAAACGAGTTTTTTGCCTCAGAAAGAATGCGGACATAGCGGTTTCTTGCGTCGTTAAATGCTTGACGGTTTTCTTGACTGGGATTGTGTAGAAGCTTTTTGTGAGCTTTGACCTTTTCAAGTCTGGCCTTGTCACCGGATTTGGAGAACCAGGGCTTTTGAGTGGCTGCAGAGGTTTTCTGTGTACGTGGAATAAATAATTCCATGCCAGCTTGGATAATTTCGGTGAAGTTTTGTGAGATATCAGAGGGGTCAGGATGAGAGAAGCAGACAGACGCCTATGGAAATGAGGAAAAGTAAATTTCGTCCCAGTTCGCGGAGTTGTAGTGCCAAACGATGCGTGGGTGTGATGATTGTGTGACCTATGGTTGCATTGCGCAGGAAGCGGTGACCATGCCGTGGTCTGAGCGACCAAGGGGGGGGGGGGTGACTGATATCTTATAGCAGTCAGGATTTGTAGTAATAAGGAGATCTAAGGGATTTGAACTGTGTGTTGGGATGCGAGGAAAGTAAGTAGGTTGCTGAACCATATTGGCTAAAGAATTGCTGACTGCAAAGGCCTCCGCTGCTCTTCCTTGTGGATCGGTTTTTTAAGATCCTAGCCATTCCTTATTATGGACATTGAAGTCACCAAGAATAGTGACCTCGGAGGAATGATATTCAGAAATCAGATGGTCGGTTTTTTCAGAAAGGTAATCAAAGAGCTGGACAAAGTTGTTGTCAGCAGGTGACCGGTAAATGCAACAGATGAATTTAGTAACAGCCCTTAGAGAGAGTTTCATCCAAAGTATGTCTTTTCTTCCAGCTTCTAAATTGGGGAGTCTGGTGCAGGGTAGATTGCTACGGACGTAGGCAGGTAGCACTGTTTTGTGGAAAATAACCAATAGATATATTGATAAATAGCTGTTATTAAATAGTTTTCTCGATCTATTTTTAGCATACAGAAATAAATAAATACTATAATATTTTTGCATGGCTTACTACAAAATTTTAAATGCAAATTATGAAAATTAGGATTTTTGCGTTGCGTATTAAAATAGACTCATAATGTTATATATATATATATATATATATATATATATATATATATATATATATATATATATATATATATATATATATATATATATATATTAAGCTTGTGAAAATACAAATTAATTTCTTAACAAATATACAGGTGTCCCATTTAAAAAACCAAACGTTGGTCAATATTTCAAAAAAGGTTATATTTAGAAAAAAACAACTATGTCAATTAATTTCACGTCAAAAGTTCTAAAATGATTCATTTTTACTTTTTTGACAAGTTGTCAGGTAACTGAAATACAAGGAATACCTTAAGATTCAATATATTCAATATCGCTCTGTCGCTCGGACACTAAGAGGGCTATGGCAATTTTATTTACGTCATCTTTTGTTTCATAAAAAAGTAGCTCAGGTTTTCGAACATCGCAAAGTTCATTACTGACAGCTGATATACCCAGCAATTGCAACCAAAATGGGACACCTATACATGGAAGCGAGCAACGTGACTAGATGTAAGTGTGCCCTTAAAACATTTCATTTTTAGACTTAGAGCTAACGGTATGTAAAAAATCTTTGAAATGACGCTAAAATTTGCGTTTAAGTAAATGGAAATCTCAAGCTGTTATATTGTTTTTTATTACGCAACTAAAGATCAAACGCGCTTCTGTTTTTACTGATGCGTTATGGAACTAAAAGAGCGTAAAACACAAAAACACTGAAATATTTTTTATACCATATCTAATAAAACAAACACAAGTGTATTGCATATATAAAAAATGTACAAACCATTCCTGACAATCCGATTGTGATCCGGTGACCCGGAATAGGATCTTCTCCTGCTGGTGAACACTTCTCGGCGTGTTAGTGCCCCGGGACTCACGTGTACAAATGGGAGACATGAGAAAAACATTTTGAATCCACGCCGGAACCTGGAAGGAAATATTTCTTATTGAGTTTTTCCATTTGTGCAATATCGGGTAAGCGATTCAAGTGATTCAAATAGAACATTTTTTTCTTAAATCAGATGGCAGTTTTATAAGGAGTTTTCTTTCTTATTCGTGAAGCCAAATCTTGATATACGAGCACGCGTGACCAATTTCTGTCCTCAATACACACAAAAAATGTTATTGAAATAGTTCTTTTTTATGTTGATGCGTATAAGAAGTAACTGGGAATAATGTGTTAAGTCTATGTTACTACATAAAATTACAACAAAGTCTGGACGCAGCAAGTGCGTTATGGTAGCCTGTTTAAGCTATGTATACACCGGCCAGGCTATAATGAATTACACAATGTTTTTTGAGAAAAATTCCAGATTTCTTTTACAAAAATTGGCCCAAGTGATGCTAGACTAAATTATATTTTTGTGCGAGGAAATCTTTTTTTTGACGAAAAAGCTAAAACATTTAATAACCTATTAAACATTAATTATTAATTACCAACGTTTCACAAAATAACTTGCAAAAGTTGAGTTCTACAGAAACACTATAAAAACTTTGACAGAATATTTTTTACATGAAAGTTTGCTAAAAAATTACAGAGAATTCAAATTATATACCTAATCCGCAATTAAAATTTAAAAAATGTAAAAAATATTTTTTTAACATTCACGGAAATTAGAACCAGTGTAAGTAAAGAAAAATATAAGCGGAAAAATACTGATATTTTCATGTCACGAGCTGCCAGGAATAAAAAACTTATTTAAGTCCGTCAACATAGATATTGCCAACTGAGGTAATAAGCCTGCCTTCACAAACACCATCAGGAAAGAGGTATTAGATGTAACTCTTGCTGACCCGTTTATAACACATATAATAACAAACTGGATGAATCACTTATGTCTGACCACCAAACCATAAGGTTCGATATAGAGGCAGTAATTAGATGTGTGGGGGAGCGCAGGGTGCCCAGGCTCACCGACTGGGAAACCTATAAGATGCATCTTCGGTCAGGAGTACAGGAGCTGGACTTTGATCTGGACACTGCAGAGCAGTTTGAAAAAGCGTAAAGTTACTTAATTCAAATTATAAAGTTTACTTACCAGTGCAGCTGCGCTGTTAAGTGAAATGCAACTCAAATGGACGTGCCTCGGTGAAACAGGGAACTGGGCCGCCCTAGAGCGGAGGCCAGAAGGCTGGGCAAAAAGGACTGGGGACTGGGCTGAATACCGATAAGCCCTAATTTCATATAACAATGAACTTAGATGATCCAAAACGAGAACGTGAAGACAGTTTTGCGAAGGGATACATAAACTGGCCCCCGCAGAGCGTTTACAGAAAATCTTATCAAAGAATCATTTAAACGACATTCATCTACTAAAAAAGCCAAATAGTCAATATACAAGCAGCGCAGAGGAAATCATTCGAGTTCTCCTACAGACTCACTTTCCAGACTCACAAAACACAGAAGATAAGTTGCACCAGAGTAGCCCAACTGATTAAGGGTTGAGAAACGCGGTGATAGTTGGGAAATTCTGGCATATGAAATCGTCAATATTCACAGAATTAAATGGGCGATAGAGGATTATAAACACTATTTATTCCCTTAGAGAGACGGCATATTTCCGGCGTTGCTAAAGAGGAGTTTTGACATATTTTAGTTGGTTAAATTAGTAAACAGTCACATATTCTGAGTTGTGGTGTGTTTTAGTGATTATATCTTTTATTGAGTAGGGTTAAATTCTGAAACTCTCGCAACAGTTTGGTCATATTCGGAGCTAGTAGACTTTTAAATGCTGCAAACTATACGGTGGATACTTTTAATGAAATAAGAGTAAGCGAAATTTAAATTACTATAGTTAACAAATTAAAGCAGGTTTTATTATCTTTTTTGCGTTTCTGATACCTTATCAGTTTGCTTCAATGTTCTCGTTTCAATTATTCTTAAACACCAGTGGTGGACTTGCTGATATTTTGTGGGGCATAATATAATATAATATTAAATGTAGATTTGTCAAAAGTGTACTAGGAACATTACATCGAAACAGATTGCGGCTGCCTGCAATCATTGTGGTGGAAACTATCATGGGGCCTGTGTTGGAATCACTGCTAATGATCTGCAGTTATTGAGGGAGTCTGGTGGAGAATGGTCGTGTGAAGCTTGCAGAAATAGTTTGCGACGCCGCAGGGCATCATCTGACTCAGGAATGTCTTTGCTTTGTACCTCTGTTGCTGGATCTGCTGTTGAAATGGTTGAGTTGGATTGCAAGAAGTGTAATAATGGTATTGTAGGTAGAGCTGTGAATTGTAGTGGTACTTGTGGGTTTGTTTTTCATGGTAGCTGTGCTGGTGTCTCTGATGCTGGTATCAATTTAATTAACTCAAACAGCAACATCTTGTTTCTTTGTGATGCGTGTAAGAATAGTTTCTTCAAAGGTGGTGGTATGGAGCCTGATAGTAGGTGAAATAAAAAGTCTCTAAAATTGTTCCTTGAGGAAATAGAAAATACTAAAAGGGCTATCCAGTCTCAGTTGGAGGAGAAGTTTGCTGATCTTAATGTGGGGTTTAAAGTTAAGGATCAAGACAAACCCGTTGTGCCTTACTCAAGTATTTTTAAGAATCATACCAGGCCTGCAGTGATTGTTAAACCGAAAAACGAGTCTCGAGCTGTAAGGTGACAAAAGCAGATATTCTAAAACATGTCAATCCAGCGAATGCTGGTATTTAGCTGACAAAAGTGAAGCATATGCAGAACGGAGCCCTTCTTGTTGGGTGCGAACGTGGTAAGCATAACCAGAAATTCAAGAAATTTGTGTCTACGTCATATACTGTGAGTTAAGTCAAAGGGATTCATCTCCGTATAAAAATTGTTGGGATATCAAATGAATTTGATAAATCAAATGTTTTAAACTGTTTTGTCAAATTAAATGCTACTATTTTGAGCACTGATTCTTCACCAAGGTTACTAAAGTTTTGGAATATGAAAAAAAAGGAATGACAGAATGCAAGCTTTGTTAGAGTTGGATATACTATCATATAATAGGGTTTTAAGAGCTGGACGTGCGTTTGTTGGTTTGTTGCTCTGTCTTTGACGCGGTCAAAATTTCGAGGTGTTACAGGTGCAGCCGTCGTGGACACATGTCTAGATTCTGTAGGGCCAGTAAATGTTGCCCTAGATGTACCGGTGATCACGAATTATTTGATTGTGCAGAGACCTCTGTTAAATGTATTAATTGTACTAAGTCTGGCGCTGTGAGCTCTGAGTGTGACCATGCAGCATGGGATCCCAAATGCCCGGTATATTTTAAGGTCTGTAAGAAGTTGAGAGCTGATCTCTCTCTTTCTCTCTTTGACATAGTAACCATCTGCGGCTTCTTCTGATCCTTCTGCAAATTATAACGAGCCTTCATCCGATTGTCGGTTTCAGTCTAATGGTTTTATTTTCTATTACCAAAATGCTCACAGCGTGGTTAATAAAATGGCAGACCTATTTAATCTACCAGCCTCTTCACTCTTCAACTTTATCGCACTGTCTGAAAGGTGGCTTAGGCATGGCGTTCTTGATGGAAAATTATTTTGTGACCGCTTCATGGTTTTTAGGGAGGACACGGAGTTTCGTGTTGTCGGCATGTCAAGGGGCAGAGGAGTAGTTCTTGCAGTTGATAGACAATATGATGCTGTCAGGGTTTCTTTACCAGGAGATCTGCTATCACTTATACTTACTGTTGACATTTTGTGTGTTAGGGTTACTTGCTGCCATCGTCGTCTATATGTTTTTGTTCTGTATATTCCCCCGGCATCTCCCTGTTATTTTTATGATTCACTTTCTGACTTGTTGTCTTTGGAGTTTATATTTTCTCATAATATTCTGATCATCACTGACTTTAACATACCTAGGTATGCGGATGCGTTGAAGGTCGGGTTCCAATAGTGTCGTGACTGTTTTTAATGAATTCGTGTCACACTTGAATTATCCCAGTCGAATATGATACGTAATTATCGCAATGGTATTCTTGATTTGGTGTTTAGTGGGCAAGATTGTAAAGTTTCTAGATCGGAAGACGCCCTCCTTATTGAAGATGGTTATCATCCTCCCCTAACATTAACTATAAAGGTTGTGAACCGTAATAATTATTCTGGACACAGGAAAAATGCTGAGCAAACTTACAATTTTAAACGTGCTGATCTAGGAGCATTATATGAGAAACTTTCCTGTGTTGACTGGTCTCCTTTACTGGCACTCGACGATGTTGACCTGGCTTGGTCACAATTATATTCTATTCTCTATGACACTTTTGATTCTTGTGTCTCAAAGTCCACTCCTAGATCTTCTAAGTATCAATCTTGGTTTACTAGGGAGGTGGAGAAGCTGTGCAAGCTAAAAAATAAGAGTCAGTCGATATATATATACGTTCTGGGGAGTCAGCTGACTATGATGAGTTTAGGAGGTTAAGGTCTGAGCGTAAGGATTTGTTGAACAGTGAATATGATAATCACCTCATGAGCTGTGAAAATTCAGTCTCTAATAACCCAAAGAAGTTCTGGTCACTTCTGAACTCCAGGAGACAACATAGTTTTCTTCCCAAAATAATGGAATATAGTGGTCTCAACTTGCATTAGTCTGATTAGTTTGCTAATCGTTTTGCTGATTTTTTCCAGTCTACATATGTACCGCAGTCTGTGGTAAATACCACCTTGAATAACGATGATTATTCTTCACTACAAATAGTGAGTTTTCTTCTTTCAGAAGTTGAGGAGGTTCTTCGGTCGTTTAAACCTCATATGACGCCTGGTCCTGACCTAATCCCATCATTTATTTTAAAGAATTGTGTGAAGGTTGTAGAAGGGAAGAATCTGCACAAAATTTTTAAAATGCTTTAGTAAGGGAATCCTGTGACTGCTATCGTATACTTGAGCAATTTAACTTTAATGTTCCGAGAATGTCTTCGCGAAATCCGTTCACCTTTTGGTTACCTATGCCGCGAACTAATCTTATGAAATTGTCGCCGATTTATAGATTGTGTTCGGTTGCCAACAGACACGCCTCTTCCATTGATATCTTTGTGTAGGATCCAAGGTTGCTCAGAAGTTTAGCAGTCTCATAGTTATAGAGGACTGATTTGTATTTCTAATTATTTTTTACTCTTTATTTATTGTTGTAATTTTTTATCTTTTTCTGTTTTAGTTCCAGTCTGTTATCTAGTTGTAAATTATTATTCATGGGAGTTTTACTTCTCAAATATTGTGTGTGTTAAATGCCTGTAACACACACAATGTTTGAAAAGAAAACTCCTAAGTTTATTACTGAATTTTTACTTTAAAAAATCGCCAATAGAGAGGTCTCGATGATGAGATTTTGCAAAAATGTTTTCAAATAAATATAATTTATATAATAAATGAAATATATATGTGTGAATATCCGAGCGACAACTCGTAAAATACTAAACTGATTTGAACAAAACTGGGCACACATCTTCAATTTTGTTAAGACCGCAGACGAGTTCGTTAGACAACCCGATCGGACCAGTTTTTCTGAAAAAAAGTTGCTTTCTCTGAAAAAAAAGATGTATCTCGAAAATTAACAAAGTTGCTTTGATGAAATTTGGCAGATATGTTGCATTGGAAGTACCTTACTATGTATCAAAATTCAAGTTTTCATGTTCATAGCAAATTGATGAGTTATTCGATTTAAAGCATCTATTAAAAATTCGCTACCATAACGCACTTGCTGCGTCCCGAATTTTTCCATTTATTATGCTTTAGGTGCTTTTTGTGTTGAGTAATAAATGTGTTATTGCTTATTAAAAATTAACAAATCATTTTGACTCTCACTGTACAATATTTTGCTTAATTAGCATTACCTACCCTTTGTTAACAAACATTACAAATTATAATGAATTAAAAAAAGCTTTTCGTCCTTATTTTTTGGTTCTGTATAAGCTGACAACAAAGGCAATAACCTTAAATTACAGCGTGTGATGTAAAAATACAAACAGGATTCCTCTTTATTAAGTTTTTTGCCCTGTGATTATGGGTTTTCGGAGCTGCTGCTGTCTCTTTTAATTAAACTGTTATTTGATTCATCGTATAATCCTACAGTAAATATTTAGTGTTTGTTTTACATTTTAATTTGATTTGTGTAACAGAATAGAATATTACAAACGCAATAAATCACGCACAGTGAATGTAAAAAAAAACATACGTGAGTATTTATTTTATTAGTCGCATTGCATGTACCAAATTAAAATTAACGCAATAAATTGGCTATAAAGGGATACCTAATTTCATTTATATTATTTTAGGTTGTTACATCATTTTGTTAGCTAAATGTGTGAGTATCGAAGAGTTACGAAAACGCACTGTGGTGAATTTTATTGAAATAATATTATTTTGCATGGTTTACCGAATTTTAGCGTCACCTGACTGTTACTAAAATTTTATTGTAAGATGTACGACAGAATCGCCAACTCGGTGCGGAACCAAATAATATTGTTACGTTCTACGGGGCTCTGGATGTGCTGATTAACAAAACACAGCTTTCCAAACTACTAATTTATTATTACCAACTATTTTCCAAGACCAGTGTCAACGAAAATATATCTCTTCTCTATTATTAAATGTCCATAGAACTATATTCCACTATCGCCTTCTATGATCGCTTCTTATTCACCCACACCTACTGTTCACTCGCTTAATACTCTATGATCACTTTTCTACACCACCTTATCCAATACTGTGTAACCTGTTTACCTTGACTCTTTATCCTTTTACCTTTCATATTTCTATGACTTACTTTCCTCGGGCGCCATCTTTGTTCCCTAGATTTAGGACGGGGTACGATCCCCGTGAAGACATCCGCTAGAGCCTTCGTAACACGCTACAATTTACTGTTTAATAACAGCCTTGTCCCGTGGTAGCTTAAGTGGAGAAAATAAACACCAGGAGTTCAGTTTTCGGTGACTCCAGTATATGTAAGAAAGCTAAGTAGGCTTTAATTACTTACTTTCACTTACCTTGGGTTATTTTCCTAACTAACAAGATGTGAGCAGATAAATAGAAACATACTATACTAACAAGTACTCATATAGTTACTTAAAAGCACTATAAACATGCAAAATGCAAAGGCGTTACTAAGGTGCAGTCAATAAGGCGAACGTTAACTAAACTAGTATAATAAATAACTTATTTACAAATAAACACAACTATGAAACGTGGGTGCGAATATCATAGCAAAATAAAATCATTTACACCATGCGCAAAACAATAGCAGTAACAATTAAAAGACACAAATAAACAAGTATGTTACGTCATTAAATGGGTCAAATTAATGAAGCAGGCGGTGCATTATAAGGACGCATGAATATTAGCGTGTTAAAAGAATGCAGAGACAAGCGAGCGACATATCCCGGTTATTCGGGCGCACAAAATCTAAAAGCACAAGCAATGCGCTCCCACAGAAATGCAGCCAGGCGCCCCTTCACCTAATGTAGCTAACTAACTCCCCTGTTCCCTTAGCCGACGTCCAGGGTGTTTAACTGACAATACTTCGCACCATTCTACAGTCGTATTGCAGCAACCACCCTGTATATACTTCTTCCCGATAATAATGCACGCTAAGCTACCTGTTCCCTACTTCAGTTAATTCACGACCGGCCAGAGTGTTTGACTAACGACACTTCGCACCATTCTACAGTCGTGTCTTAGCAACCACCCTGTACATAAATAAAACCAACGCACGCGACGGAAATTATTCCCCAATTCCTAACTCGTCCCGAACGTCCAGGATGTTCAACTGACAACGCTTCGCATCGTACTACAGTCGCGTTACAGCGACCACCCTGTATATACCCGCGACAACATAGTTCGACACCGCGAAACTAAAACCAGGATGCACCCAGCTGCATCCTACAGTCGCAGAAGAGGCCTACCTGACAAACGGCACAGCACCTCCCCTACACGGTATACACAATACACGATCCGCGAAGCGAAATAAACAATCCTGTCCAGAAGCCGTGACTTGCCACTCCTAGCTCTGGTGCAAGACTGGAAGGTCTCCGACTAGTATGCGACCACTCCAATATCGCACGCAGCCAGCTCGCGGCATCACGCGCCCCTCCCTTTACCGTTGTCGATCAAACAACCTCGCCGAGGTTATTGGATCGGCCTGCGAGAGTACAGCAAACGGCTTTTCTTAGCCTCTCCGCTGTCGCTCTCCCTTGGTCCGGCCTGTGTCCGCTCTATTTATAGCCCGGGCAACGACCCTCGACCAGCACCGCCGCAGTCCGGCCCCATGCGCCGGCCAGAAACTCGCTCGTGTCTCGACGCTCGCTGTGAACTTTTATATCAATATTATTTCAGTGCGGTTTCATTCAATACAAAAATGATTTAACGTAAACAAACACATTCGACGTGCCTGTTTACTATTTAATAGCCTTTTGAGGCTATTTTCTTTAGCGTGATCTATATACAAATAAATCCAGTAAGCATGCCTACTTCATTACACTCCCTCCACTTACCAAAAAGACGCAGTCTTTTGGTCTAAATCAAATTAGATACCCAGAGAGGAATGAAAAAAACTTAAAATTAACACAAGTAAACCCTAAAATTAAAATAAGTAAACCTTTAAATTAAAATAAGTAAACCCTTAAATACTACATGATTATTAACCTACTTGCTAAATTGTTCTCAGTCTATTTCTTAAATGCTACTTAATCACTAACCTAATCACTAGATTGTTTTCAGTCTATGTCTTTTTGTCCATCACTGTCACTAGTTTTCACTTGCACACATGCACGCATTTCACCTCATTTCCTAGGATAGGAGATGCGATGCGGGGAGAGTATACGAAGACTGCACGGGCCTCGCTGTTGACGACCTAGACGGTGCCTCCTTGTCTTCTTAACTCCTTCCCTGGGTACAAGTAATTCGCACTGGATTCCAATGGACCGTACAGGTGGAAGCGACGACACGACCGGTACAGCGGTACCTCGTTCGTCGGTTTCATCCACCATATACACTCGCCTCCCTTCACCGCATGGGCACTGGCGAGTTAACGTCTCTCGCTTTCCACAGCGGGAACAAAACACACACGGACGCCCATTACACTGCGCCCGTCGATGACCTTCTTGGCCACATCGCCAACACAGCTTTCCCTTACTCACGGGCAAAGCTACCTCGGGATCCACACCTAATCGTGTCTCTCCCGTTGCTAATGCAACTAGGCTGTCACCTTGTGAATGGTGATTCACCTTCTTCTTGCTCACTGCTTGGTCGATTTCCTCTTGCAGTTCCTGGTCGCAGAGGACCAGGCCACTGTAGGTGCGTTCTCCAACCATTGTCTGTCTACAACTGAAAGTAAATTTCATATCAGACTGGTTACTGCTACCTGCTTCATCCCCCCTTCTTTACACATCCAAAACTCTATCGTGTAGGCACAACGATTCATCCTGTGCCGGGCTGGATAGGACTGTCTGCCGGGATGCGAAAGCGACATAGGCTTCCGTCTGGCTTCATAAAGCGGTGCTTGCACGGCCTGTCCGTGGGCTGTCGCGGGGATCTGAACTCGCGTAGCCGTTGGCGTAGGCTGCGAGTCCATTCGACGCCACGCACCTCCAAGCGGGCCGCCAAGCCAGGCGATAGTACCCTCTGCATCCACGGGAAACTCCGCTCTTCCTCCGCCGGTTCCTTCATAGCTTCGGATGGTTCTGCAGCTTTCAGTGCCTCTTCTGCCGAAGGCCGTTCCTCTGGCTCTCCGTTCAGCATTGGCTGAACCCACGGCAACCCAGCGGATTCCAATTCCGGGGTCGGAACCAATCCGGTCACCGCGGCCGTGAACGCCATGTCTTCTTTTGGCCCGATGTTGAATAGTGGTCTCCCTGTGACCATCCCATACAATATGATACCTAACGCCCACACATCTACTTTGTAATTGTAGGGCTCCTGCCTACATTGCTCAGGCGCTAGGTATCCCGGCGTTCCCCACACCGGATACGCCCGTCGGGCATGGACAGGCACCACCATGGCCAAACCGAAGTCAGCGAGCTTCACCACATCATCGGCGAATACCAAGATATTCTCGGGCTTCAAATCCCAGTGCACCACCTTCAGGTCGTGGCAAAACTGCAACGCCTTCAGAAGCTGTCTGCCCACCGCCGTAACATTCTCCGGGGTTCTATCATTCCGGGTGCACCAATCCGCCAAGTCTCCGGCCTGCGCGTACTCGAACACCAGATAGTGTCTTTCCCTCGGGACGAAGGTCTCCAGCAGGGCCGCGATGTGCGGATGTTTCAACAGCTCCCCGCATCTCAATTCCATCCTTACGGATGAAGGTTGGCCACGCACGATTTTCACAGCGTACAAATCAGCGGTTGTACGATGCTTACACTTCATCACCATGCCGAAGCCTCCTTCCCCCAATTTTTTTAGCAATTGGTATGCCCTGTCAAACGTACGTCGTGGCTGCACCTCCTGCCTCAGCTTCCGGGCCAAGTCCTTGCATGCCTCCATCTTCGCCGTCTCCGCTCTCTGTTTCTGAGTGAGCGCCTCGGCCATGCACAGATACTCGCCAGCTGGCAGGTTTTTCCTGGCGCCTTTACGTACCCTGGGCATTCTACCTAATTAGAAAAAGAAACATCAGAATGATATGGTTTTAAGTCTTTCACATGAATATGTCGGACTCGCCTGCCATTATCATTTTGTAAATCATAGATTACTGGGGAAACAACTTTAATAACTCGATACTGGCCGGAATACTTTGGGGCCAGCTTGGCCGCAAAACTTTTTCCGCCCGACGACAGTGGACGCTCCACTTTCATAACCTGATCACCTACCGAGCATCTCCAATCTCTTCTACGGAGATTGTAGTAATGCCTCTGCTGGTTAAATGCTCTTGCCAAATGCAGGCGCACCAGCTCATAAACATCTTTCAGCTTCTCTACACGACCGGCCTGTTCCGCCACCTCTTCTCGAGTGGCTTCTTGCAGATTCGCTGGCGTAGTGGATGGATAAACAGAACTCGGCACATGTAGCTCCCTTCCGAAATTCACAAAGGCTGGCGTGAACCCAGAAGACTCGTTTCTTGACGTGTTGTAAGCCAACATCAATTCCGGCAACCGTTGATCCCATGCACGATGATTGGTATTACAAAACTGTGCTATCATGGTCTTCAAAGTTCGGTTCTGCCTTTCGACTGGATTACACTGAGGAGTATACACGGGTGTTAGACGTGGCTTAATACCCCATTCTTCTAAAAATCGTGTGAACTTTCTCCCTACGAATTGTCTTCCATTGTCAGAGATTATTGTCTTGGGACAGCCAAATCGGGCTACCACAAGTTCTAGAACTGCTTGTTCTACTGCATTTGCCGTCGCCCGTCGTATCGGACGACATTCCGCCCATTTGGTGAACCTATCCTGGATAACGATCGTAAAGCAGTTGCCTTTCGAGGATTTAGGCAATGGACCTATGAGATCAATGCTTACGGTCTCCCAAGGCTCACAATTTTTGGACGGTTGCATCATACCTGCTGTCTTCCGCTGGGATGTCTTATAATTTTGACAATGCAGACATCCCCTGACGTACTTCGCTGTTTCGCGAAACATACCCGGCCAGTAATACTTTCTGGCCAACCGGGAAATTGTCTTCGCAATCCCCAAGTGCCCAGCCGTTGCAGCATCATGGTTCTCTTCCAATATGCTTCTGCGTAGCTGGCGTGGCACACAGAGCTTCCACGGGTCGGATAGCTCTAATTCGGCATAGTCGTGTGGATCTAGAAAATGACGATACAGTTGGTCTTCCCGGATACAATAATCCGGATTGGCGTCTGGGTGATTCGCTACTTCCTCAAACTTGTTCCTATACCAGTTGTCGTTCTGCTGGGCTTCTGTCATGCACATCTCGCTTTCGTTCCGTTTGGTTTCTAACGGAGAACGGGAGAGTGCATCAGCAACTTTGTTATGTGCTCCCTTCCTATAGATCACTTCGATGTCAAACTGTTGCAGATATAAACTCCATCGGGCTACTCGACCAGCTGGTGAACGCATTGAGTGCAAATAGCGTAACGATTGATGATCGGTCATCACAATAAAGTGATACCCTTCTAAATATGGCCTCATTTTCTCCACACCCCACACTATTGCCAGACACTCCTTTTCAGTTACAGAGTAGTTACGTTCTGCTCGGTTTAGTGTTCTACTGGCAAACGCAATCACTCTTTCCTGACCGTCAATCTCTTGGGTAACCGCAGCGCCCAACCCTATCTCTGACGCGTCAGTCTGGAGCGTAAAGGACTTTGTAAAATCAGGGAAAGCCAGAACCGGAGCTTCGGTTAGCTTCCCCTTCAAAGCACGGAATGCATCCTCTTGCTCTTTTTCCCATTTCCATCGATGTCCCTTTTTCAGCAACTTCGTCAGCGGCGTGGCGACTTGCGCAAAGGACGGGATAAACCTCCTGTACCACGACGCCATCCCCAACAATTGTCTCAGCTTCCGGACGTTTCCTGGTACGGGTATCTGCCGAATACTCTCAACCTTGTCAGGGTCGGTACATATCCCTTCCGGCGTTACCAGGTGACCAAGATACTTCAACGTCCTTCTGCCAAACGGACATTTCTCCGGGTTAACTTGGAGATTTGCCGCTCTTAACCGACGGAACACCTCTTTCAGGTTTGCCAAGTGTTCGTCGAGAGTCCTTCCTAATACCACAATGTCATCCAGGTAAGCGAAGGCATATGGGTCTGTCTCAGGACCTAGGACATAATCTAAACAGCGCTGAAAGGTTGCGCAAGCTGAGTGCAACCCAAAGGCCATGACCTTGAACTGATACAGTCCTTTTCCCGGGACCGTAAACGCAGTAATCGGCCTACTTTGCGGCTCTAATGGTATCTGCCAGTACCCTTGCCTTAAATCCAGGCTAGATATATATCTTGCCTCTCTCAACTTGTCCAAAATGCTTGGAATCTGCGGAAGCGGGTACGCATCCTTCTCAGACACTTCGTTGACTTTGTGGAAATCAATACAGAACCTCGGCTTGCCATCCTTCTTTCTCACAATTACCACAGGAGAACTCCAAGGACTATTCGATGGTTCAATGATATCCTCCTCCAACATACGGTCCACCTCCGCATTCACAATTTCTTGCATTTTCGGGTTCATTGGTCTGTGTCGTTGCTTTATAGGTGTCGTCTTCTTTAGCTTGATACGATGCATTGTCAGCGTCGTCGTACCCTTGACCTTCTCGAAAGCTTTAAGTTCAACATCCAGAAACCTTTTCATCTGTTTCTGCTCTACCGACGTCAAACCTGACTGCTCGGACGGTTCACACAATTCTTGGGTACACGCTACCTGACTCGTACATTTCGCTCGGTCTACATGGGTTATGGTATCCAAATTCTTAATTTTAATCGTGCCACTTCTCAGATCGAGAACCAGGTCGTGTACTCCCAACACGTCCATCCCTAGCACCATGTCTACTGGAAGAGTCGGCAAAACCAGGCACATTGCCCAAACAAAACCAGAGTCAAAACCCAGACTCAACCGGAACCCCTCCACAATCAGTGTGGATGTTCCATCCGCCATTCTAGTAGACAATCCCTTCTCTCTACAGGGTACCAATCCCATTTCTCCGCACCACTCGGTCACAGAGCTACCAATAAATGTCCTTGTCGAACCAGTATCTATTAGCGCACGGAAGGCTCTCCCTTCTATCTGGACCAACAGAAAGGGCCTTGGATCAGAATGTGCTGCCTCTTCACTCTGCACCATGCGGTCACAGAGTCCGGCACTCTGCACCTTGCGGTCACAGAGTTCTTCCGAGTTATTTGCTTTCGGGGCCGCCAATAGGTTTGAGCCTACACGGCCCCTCTGGAGTTTTCCGGCCAGGAACAGGTGCAATCTCTCGTAAGCACCCCCAATTTTCCACACCTGGCACATCGTGTCTGGGAAACAGCTGGACATTGGCTACGGTAATGCCCTCTTTTCCCACACTTCCAGCATTCTGCTTTGCCATTTGGTTTTTCCGGGGTAGTAAATGCAACCCTCTTCTTCGGTCCGACCTCTGACGAAGACTCCGTCCTACTTCTCGGGGACGCCATTCTCGGGTCGACCTCGGTCACACGCTTGGAACTCTCGGAGTTCCCCAACGTAGCTTGACCTGTCATCTTTCGTTTACTATCCAGCTCATTAAAGACTTCTTCTACCGTCGTAGCTGATTCCACAAACGCTTCCACCGTTGTAAAGTCTTTCTGCCACAACATCTGCTTGAATTCTGGCAACAGATTTCTGTATAGCCACGACAACTCTTGCTCTGCGTTCATCTTGCCGTGTCGGCGAATGAGAGTACGGATGTCGGTTATGTACTGTAAAACACCCTCATGCTTAAGTTGTAATCGGCTGCCCACCTTTGCTTCCAGATTGATGTAATAGTCCCTGGGAAAATAGAATTTGCGAAAACTTCTTACAAAGTCTTCCCAAGTTGCCCATGACGTTTTGTTGTTTCGATACCACAACAGGCATCTGCCTTCTAGGAGCAGTGGTAGCGCACGCAGCAAGTTTCCCGCCGTCACGTTATACAGTGATCTCATTTCTTCCAACCGTTCCATAAAAGTCTCGGGATCAGACCTCCCATCGAAGCGAATATTCCAACTAGCCACATTCGGCACTTCAGCAACCGGTTTAGTCGTTGTGCTATCCATTGGTTTTGGAAACACGGGCGGGTTCTGAAACATTACTGGATTCGGAGACGACCTGCCTTCCTTTATAAATTGAACCAGCAGTCTCTTCTTATCCTCAACCGTACCAGCGCATACCAGCCTAAACTTTGCTAGCTCAGCGTCAACCTCGGTTTTCTTCAGTTTATAAACCCAGCTCGTACGACTGTCAAACCCATCAGGTTCTAATGAAAATTCCTCGGAATTCATTTCCTCCTTTTCTGCTTTACTTTCGATCTCCATATTGGACAAGGTCGGAGATTTCCAACCTCCAGGGTACAAACCAGACCCAACCTACAGGACACTTTCGTCCCCTAAAACACAGGATAATCTATTCTAGCAAATAATATTCCTTAATCTAAATAGATTCCAGGGCACGCACCAACCCCGACCTATAGGGTGTTTTCGTTCCCTACAACACAGAATATACTATTCTATACAATATGTATCCTTAATCTAACTAAACTGTTCACCTTAGTAAGTAAAAACCAAGACACCTTTGTCTTGCACCGCAGGACCCAACAATCCACCAGGACAAAAATTGCCTTATATTATAGGAAATATTTACCCTACTTATACTAGATATACCAAAAAATCAGGTCCCTGCTCGGGCGCCAGTTTTTGTAACCTGTTTACCTTGACTCTTTATCCTTTTACCTTTCATATTTCTATGACTTACTTTCCTCGGGCGCCATCTTTGTTCCCTAGATTTAGGACGGGGTACGATCCCCGTGAAGACATCCGCTAGAGCCTTCGTAACACGCTACAATTTACTGTTTAATAACAGCCTTGTCCCGTGGTAGCTTAAGTGGAGAAAATAAACACCAGGAGTTCAGTTTTCGGTGACTCCAGTATATGTAAGAAAGCTAAGTAGGCTTTAATTACTTACTTTCACTTACCTTGGGTTATTTTCCTAACTAACAAGATGTGAGCAGATAAATAGAAACATACTATACTAACAAGTACTCATATAGTTACTTAAAAGCACTATAAACATGCAAAATGCAAAGGCGTTACTAAGGTGCAGTCAATAAGGCGAACGTTAACTAAAATATTCGTTTTGGTGTCTTCGAAGATTTAATTGTTTCTGACGTACTAGGGTATGCTAATTGCGTGTCGTTAGTATTTGTTTTGTGCTATTTGTATTTTAGTGAATTTTTATTAAGAACATTCACTAATACAGAGGTATCGATGGTGAGACTTTCGGAAAATTTCTTCAGATGAGCGTAAATTAGGGCCTCTGAAACCCATGACCATGATAAGTTAAAATGTTTATATATATATATATATATATATATATATATATATATATATATATATATATATATATATATATATATATATATATACCTATATGTGTGTGTGTGTGTGTAAGGAATTGGCTTCGGACACACACACACACACACACACACACACATATATATATATATATATATATATATATATATATATATATATATATATATATATATATATATATATAAGTATCTAAACGATAACTCAAAAAATACATCACGGTTTTGGACCAAATTTTGGAAATACCCTTATTACGCTAATGGAACGTTCATCAAATCTTAACGGCCAATTTGTGTTAATAAAAAATTAAAAAACTTAAAAAAAATTAAACACAATATCTCTCAAATTGTCTGAGTGATTAAAACAAAAATTTACAACTTAAAATAAAATAGACAGACGTGGTTGTATACCAATTTTTCAGTCGTTTGATCAAAGGAAAATAAAGTTATTCAAAATGTCAGACTGGAGAACATTGTGAGAAATACGTCAGGGATGCCATCTCGGTGCAGGACCAGGTAGTATATTGTCATGACACCTCTCTAGTTTACACAAAATTTTATAGACAGAGCTGTGTACAATGTACAACCAAATTGTAAAATGTCAGCCTTGGACCATTTATTTCGTAATACGGGGGCAAAGCTTGCGTCCAAACGCGCTAAATTTTAGCATGCAACTGTATACTAATATATATATATATATATATATATATATATATATATATATATATATATATATATATATATATATATATATATATATAAAAGAAACTGATTCAGTTTGTTTAAAAGCAATCTAGAACAAGGTTGCATTATGTATAAATATTAAGCTTCCCATTCTTCACGTTCACGGTATTTAAAATATTGTATGTATTACCTAGTGAGCTCTATACAGAATGCACTGGTAGATATTACCAAAGTGAAACAAAAATTATTTTAAGAAGACCTGCCTCAAACTAATACAGTAAGTACTTATAATATCTAGGTAGGTACTACAAAGTATATACATCCCTAGTTAAAATTATATAAACAGATGTTTAGGTTAAATTATTAAAATTTTAATTCACAGAATTTGTATTGTTTATATTTATTTCATTTTCAAAATGTACGGATACAGCAATAGTAGATAAGTGTTGAAAAGAGTTCGAGTGCGTTATGGTAGCGAATCTTCATAAAAATATTTCAAATGGTGATAACCAAATTACCCATTAAACGTCTTCAATTTTGATACATAGTAAAACCTATATAAAGCAGCGTGGATACTAAATTTAAAAATAACACAATGAGCTTCACAGATAATTAAAAATTTGTTTTAAAAAACCTCTTTTGTTATTTTGTTTGCTGAAGCTGGTTTGATTGAGTTAATTAAGACCAATTATTCAAGCGATTAATATGGAAAAATACTTACCTGCCACCTATAATTTCATAGATGCATTCCGTTTGTAAATAAAAATAAAATTTTCGGTAAATTTGCAGATTAGAACATGCGGGGTGTGTAGAAAAATCTTTACAGAAATATGCTTAGAACCCCTTCTGGATGCCCAAACCACGAGAAGAATTTCTTGCAAATAGCCTACAAGAAATTTAGGGGACCAAGAGTGAATATGGATGCTGGGCGGAGAATAATATGGAAAGTAAGTGTGAGCGGAAAGTGCGAAACAAACAGCATAGTTGGACCTCTTTAAGCTACCTTTATCCCATTTTGCAGCTACACCTCAGCCTAATCAATATTATGCTGTGGCTATACCTCCTTAGAATCCTGTTTACCAAGCGCAGAACCTCTATATTCACCGCAGGTCCCGTAACTTTCTTAGCGGTTGCTCCAAAGGAAATTTTATTGTTTAAATGGTTCTTGTTTATGCATTTAGGGTGGTTGTAGGCATATAGAAGGGGAAGGAACACCCCCGCGACGAAGCAGCGGACCAAGATATTCAATTTATGTTTAAATTGTTATCTCATTTAATTAAAAAAGTTTTTTCCAAGAATGATTTTGAGGTTGCCTTGTTTGTCAGTCTTACATAGTAATCTGTAATATTTTATCATTTTCAAAAAGAATGGATACAGCAACCGTAAATAAGTGTGGGTGCAGCAAGTATGTTATGGTAGAAAATTTTCGTAAAAATGTTTTAAATTGGATAGCGCAATAAATTTCCCATTATGCTAGAATCATCAATCTTGGACCATAGTAACACCTATGTAAACGCACCGTGGGTACTAAATTAAAGAAAAATAACATAATGAGCTCCGCGGATAACTACAAACCTGTAAAAATATTTTTGTTGTTTATTGTTTGCAAAAACTGGATGGGTTGAATAAAATAAAACCATCCAAGCAATTAATATGGAAAAATATCTGCCATATTTATAATTTGACAGGCACATTCTCTTTGTAAATAATGAATTTTTTCTGAAAAACTTTTGTAACTTTAATGAAACTTGTAACAAAATTTTTATAAAGACGCTTGCAGTACTTACATATTAAATCTAAGACCAAATTTAAATTTTTTAGCTCCATATAAAATATAAATTTTTTCAAATAATCGCCAACTGGGACTCTAAAACCGATCTCCAAGGTACATTTGAATTTAAAGAATTAGTTTTAATGATATACCTTACTAATAGTGTATAAATCTTATGAAAATTCACTACTCTAACGCACTTGCTGCGTCACGACTTTTATACTTACTTATATTGTGCTCATATATGTAATATAAAAAAATATAAAAGGAGTGAAACAGTAAGTGAATTTATTTAGTTTAGTGCTGTATTCGATATTATTTGAAAAATACATTATAGGCGACAATGTGGAATGTAATTTCGGTAAATTTTTTTCAGAAACATGCTGAGAACCCCACTTGGATGCACAGGCCACAAGGCAAATTTATTGAAGACAATCCTCAAGAAAGTTAAGGGACTAAGAATGAATAGGGGAACTGGACGTGGAGGAAATCTGAGTGAAAAATGCAAAAAAAAAACATTTACTCGGACTTTGAAAACATGCGTTTTCTATATTTTGCAGCAATACTTCCTTGAAATCCTGTCTGCCCGCACAGCACCCATATTCGCCCAGGTCCAGTAACTTTCTTGAGGGTTGCTCCCAAGAAATTTGTCTTGTGCTTAATGCTTTGAGGGTATTTTTATGCATGCACAAGGGGAAGGAGAACCCCCCGTGTTTTTTGGTGAGAGGGCAGAAACCCTCTTTGTCCTGGGGGTTCTTCTTCCCCTTCTGCATGCATACAATTACCCTCAATGCATGAACCACAGGATTTTTTATGTTTTGCTTTCTTGTGTATCTTTTGTTGAGTCTATTTCCTGTTTATAAATTATTTTGTTTAAGGTTTGTGTCCAAATTACTGTATAAACATTTATGTTAGAGGTAATGGTTATGCTTGCCCTTCTTTACCCTATTTTTTACCGTTCCTAATTGAATAAAGTAATTTAATATAAAGCTAAATCACTATAAGATATTATTCTTATGCCAATTCACTAAAATAGCGTACTTGCTGCGCCTTGAACAATTTTACTCTGTTGGTTTTGGCTGTATGAGCACAGACTGGCGCTGCGTATGTCAGTGTCGGTTCAATGATGGTTTTGTAAATAAGTAGTTTGTGTTTCATGCTGAGTTTGCTGTGTCTGTTTGTTAAGGCGTATAAAAGTGATTGTAGAGCTTTGACTGTGTTGTTGTTAATATATTTGGTGTATGGGGAATCAGGTATGTACCGTCCAATTGAAGACCGCCACGGCCTTTATCTCGAGGTCGAGGCGGTTTGGCGACGGAACCGAGGAAGAGTAGAGCATGGTTGCTGGGGTTGGCAAAAAGGGCCCATTGTGACCTACTTGCTTGGCGTTGGCCTCCCCACCACTGCCTCTACTACCTGGTGTATGGGAATCTCTTGTCTCATGAACCGGGCGCTCTCAAATAGTGACTGAATGAAAAAAATTAAACTGTTGTAACTCAATTGTTTCAAATAGAACAATCTGTATTTTGTGTTTTAGAAGTAAAGAGCATACTAATAAATGTTTAATAAGTTATTTAAAAATGTTTTCGTATTTTCATGAAAAAATTGTTTGTAATAAATTATGCAAAAAAACTTTTTTGGTTGTTTTGTCGAAAATCTTATTTGATGAAATATGGTACAGTGTTTCTACTATACAGGTTATACTGGTAACCAAATTTGATGACTGCTTTCATTAAAAAAAGACATATTTGCTATCAAAAATATTTTGATGAGAATTCACTGCCATAACTCACTTGCTGCATCCAGTTTTTTTGATTTGGTAAGCAATATGGTTAGTATAATGTTTTCGGCCGAAATATTTTAGTGTCAACAATGCTGCCTAACTATATTACTTATTAAAAAAATTATATTAGTGAATTTTCATTAAGAAAATTCACTAATAGAGAGGTATCGATGGTAAGACTTTCGGAAAATTTCTTCAAATGAGCGCAAAATAGGGCACCTGTAACCCATTTCCATGGTCAGTTAAAAAGTTTATATATATATATATATATATATATATATATATATATATATATATATATATATATATATATGCAACCGATAACTGAAAAAATACTTTATTGATTTGGACACAATTTGGGAATTACCCCTATTTTGTTAGTGGCTTGGATGAGTTCGTTCAGAGATTTTAAGGCCCAATTTTTCCTAATAAAAAATATTTTTTAAAACGCAATATCTCAAATTCTTTAATGAATGAACCGAAAATCTACAACTTATAAGAACATAGATAGACGTGCTTGTGTACCAATTTTCAAGTCTTTTGATCAAAGAAAATTAAAGTTATTCTAAATTTAAATTTTAATAATCCTCGATATCACTGCAGATTCTGTGATGCAATATCGACAATGTTGGATAAACACAGATGATGTGTTAGTGGCTTGGATGAGTTCGTTCATGAGATTTTAAGGCCCAATTTTTCCTAATAAAAAATAAAAAATATTTTTTAAAATGCAATATCTCTTAAATTCTTTAAGTGATTGAAACGAAAATTTACTGCTTAAAATAACATAGACAGACGTGGTTGCGTACCAATTTTCAAGTCTTTTGATCAAAGAAAAATTAAGTTATTTGAAATTAATAATAAAATAATCTTCGACACCACTTTAGATTCTGTAATGCATTATCTACAATGTTGGACAAAGACAGATGACGTTATCTGTACTGCTATGCCAGTTAAATAAACCGTAGACAAAAATCTAAACAATGGAAGTTATTGCAAGATGTAAGAATGGGGAACATTATGAGAGATACGATAGGGACGCCATCTCGGTGCGGGACCAGGTAGTATGTTGTCACGACAGCTCTAGTTAACACAAAATTTTATAGATGGAGCTTGTGTGCAATGTACAACCAACTAACAATTTTGTAAATTGTCAGAACTGGACCATTTCTTTCCTAATACCCGGTCCGGGTCAATGTTTGCGTCCAAAAGCGATAAATTTTAGCATGCTACTGTAAGCGGCTTGATACCTATGGAACATTTGAGGTAAATGAAACTACACACCTAATATAAAGTACATACATACCTAGTTTAAATTATATAAACAGATGTTTACGGTAATAAATTTAAATTTGAAAATTTTGTATGGTTTTTATTCATTTTATTTTCAAAAGTATGGATACAGCAATAGTAAATAAGTCTTGAAAAGAGTTTAAGTGCGTTATGGTAGCGAATTCTTATAAAAATATTTCAAATGGTAATCTTAATTTTCCATTAAGCTAGAGTGAAACTTCAGTTTTGATACATAGTAAACCCTATATAAAAGCAGCGTGGGCACTAAATTTGAAGAATAACACAATGAGCTTCACAGATAATTACAAATTTGTTTTAAAAAAGCTCTTTTGTTATTTTGTTTGTGAAGCTGGTTTGGTTAAGTTGATTAAGACCAATCAGTCAAGCGACTAATATGGAAAAATACTTACCTGCCACCAATAATTTCATAGATGCATTCCGTTTGGAAAATAAAAATAAAATTGTCGGTAAATTTGCAGATTAGCACACGGGGGTGTTTAGAAAAATATTTTCAGAAACATGCTTAGAACCCCTTCCTGATGGCCAAACTATAAGAATAATGTCTTGCAAACAGCCCACAAGAAAGTTACGGGACCAGGAGTGAATAGGGCGGGGAAGAAGATAAGTAGGAATTGTGAGCTAAAAGTACGAAAGTGCCAGAGAAACAGCTTTGTTGGACCTCTATAAGCTGCCTTTATCCCATCTTGCAGCTACACCTCCTTAAAATCCCGTTTACCGCGCGTAGAACCTCGCTATTCACCGCAGGTTCCGTAAGTTTCTTAGGGGTTGTTCCTAAGTATTTTTCTTGTTTACATTGTTCTTGTTTATGCATTGATGGTGTTTGTAGGCATGCAGAAGGGAAAGGAGAACCCCTGCGTCGAAACAGCGAGCGGAGATTTTCAATTTATGTTGTTTAATTAAATTGAACAAAAATTAAATTGTTATCTCATTTCATGTTTTTAAAATATTTTTCCAAAAACGATTTTGAGGTTTCCTTGTTTGTCAGTCTTACGTAGTAAGCTGCAATATTTTATTATTTTCAAAAACTATGGATACAGCAACAGTAAAGTGTTGAAGAGGGTCTGGGTGCAGCAAGCACGTTATGGTAGATAATTTAAGTAACAATTTCAAACCTGATAACTCAATAAATTTCCCAGTAAGCTAGAATCTTCAAGCTTGAACCATAGTAACACCTATGTAAACGCAGCGTAGGTACTAAATTAAAGAAAAATAACAATGGGCTTCTCGGATAACTACAAATTTGTTTTAAAAAATTTTTCGTTATTTATTCTTTGCAAAAACTAGTTCGATTGGGTTGACTAAAACAAAACCATCCAATTAATAGGAAAAAATACCTGCCATATTTATAATTTGGCAGGTGCATTCCTTTTTTAAATAACAAATTTTTTTCTGACAAACTTTTGTGATTTTAATGAAATTTGTAACACAATTTT
This sequence comes from Tillus elongatus, assembly GCA_964006375.1. Taxonomy (NCBI): domain Eukaryota; kingdom Metazoa; phylum Arthropoda; class Insecta; order Coleoptera; family Cleridae; genus Tillus; species Tillus elongatus. The sequence goes on along the minus strand of OZ023262.1, from coordinate 208,415,850 downwards.
TTTAAAGAGACCTGCAGCACTTACATATTATATCTAAGACCAAATTTTTATTTTCCAGCTCCATATAAAATACAAATTTTTTCAAATAATCACCAACAGGGGTTCTAAAAAAGATCTCCAAGGTCCATTTAAATTTAAAGAATTAGTTTTAATCATATATCTTACTAATAGCGTACAATTCTTATGAAAATTCACTACTATAACGCACTTGCTGCGTCCCGAACTTTTTTTGTTTGTCACACTAGTCTATAGCGCATTTATTGCATACAGCTCAGTAGTGTATATTGATGTAAGGGAGCTCAGCTTAAGTATGGCAGAAAATCTTATTTTTTCCTACAAAACATTAATGTTGTTTATTGTAAGGGGTGTTTGTGATGCCGGGATTTTTGTTAGTCTTGTGAGTGTGGCGCGCTTGCATTTGTCTGAATTAACCCTTTGAGGACAACTGGTTAGTGACAGAAACCACCTTCTATGAAACCGGTTGTAGCAATGCCAACTGGTTTCCAATGACTGCCATGATGTATAGTGTGTTGCCTATCTCCACTAGTAACTGTTAGTGGCATTTATTCAATTGTTCAATCTCAATTCGTCTGGAATTAGTCATTATCCCCCGGGCGTTTTTCATATGTGCAGGTTAAGTTTGTGTTTTGTGATTTTTATTGAAAAATATTCTAAAAAATGTCTGGTAAGTTATGAAATATTATCATACAAACATATTATTAGTGTAACTGCTTTAGTGTCTGATCACAATTTCTTCGCATGACATGTAATATGTGTGGTCACCCCTGATAACAACCGGGCTAACGTGCTATTATTTTGTAGGTTGTAAAGATAAGTGGACGTTTGAAGACTTAGAGGCAATGTCTCAAAGATAAATTTGGGCAATTTTAGACGATATTTCCAGCGATATTGAATCTATCACATCTGATGTAGCTGACGAAGAAGTTGAACTTTCAAATCAAGCAGAGCTGCCAGACCCAAGCGAAGAACTGCTTGATATAGAATCAATAGAAATCTGGTACAAATCAGACGAACATGTACAAGATAGTGACTATGACCCTGATGATGACATCCCATTGTCCGCACTGCGTACTAAACAATGTAGAGGTTCAATTTCCTGGACAAACAATTCTCAGTTCACTACTATAGTACAAACATTTTTGAAGCAAACTGATCCTAATGTGCCAGAAAGTGTGGAGAGCCCAAAATATATGTTTCTTCATCTGTTATAAATCATATTGTGTTTCAAACTAACTTGTACGCTGTCAACCAAAATTGCCAAAAACCATATGTACCTACTAATAACGACGAAATCAAGAGATTCCTCGGAGTAAATATGATCATGACTTTGAAGAAGATGCCTAGCTATCAAGATTACTGGTCATGCAAAGAATAAATGAGAGATCTCTATATAAGTTCTGCAATTTCAAGGAACACATTTTCATGGCTACTTACCAACTTACATCTGAATAATAATGCTTTGCAACCCAAGAAAGACGAAGTGGGGTTTGATAAGTTGTACAAAATAAGGCCACTACTGACGAAATTATCAGAGACTTTCGCTGCAGCATTACATCCAAGTGAATACCAATCAATCGATGAATCGATGATCAAATTCAAAGGACGAAGTAACATCCGGCAGTACATGCCGATGAAACCGACCAAACCTGGATATAAAGTTTGGGTACGAGCCGATTCTACCGGTTATATGTATCAATTTCAAATATATACGGGTAAAGTTAGTGATGCTCTTGAAAAAAAAAAACAACTTAGGAAGTCGTGTTGTAAAAGACCTGAAAAGAAGCTTAGTTGGTAAATACCATAGAGTTTATTTCGACAATTTTTTTAACTCTGTGCAGCTTCAGCAAGATCTGCTTCAAGATATAGTTTACTCTTGTGGGACAGTACGTCGTGGTAGAACAAGTCTACCTGATTTAAAAGCAGACTAAACTCTGAAACGAGGAGAGTCAGATTGGCATGTTTCCAGGGACGGTGTAGCCGCTTTGGAGCGGATGGATAAACGCAGTGTTCTGTTGTTGAGCAATTACCAAAATCCTTCCATAGTAGAAACAGCCTCAAGAAAAAGGAAGACTGGTTTGGTAGAGGAAATAAACTGGGATATGTCGATAAATTTGACATATACAAATCATTATATGAAATGGACCGGAAATCGCACAAATGGTGGCACAGAATTTTTTGGTATTTTCTGGACGCATGTATAGTAAACGACTTTATTTTGTACCAGCAGAGAACACCAGCAAAAACTATGAGTCTTAAGCAATTTCGTTTGTCAGTTGCTGTTGGTTTGATTGGTGCCTCACCTGAAAATGAGAAACGTGGCCGTAAATCATCCAGCACATCTTCAAATAAATTCAAAAAAATTGTGCCATTAGAAGTACGATATGATAAATGTGCACATTTGCCAGAACGTTGTAGTTCACTAAGATGTGCTAAATGTAGGACTTCAAAAGATGTCCACAGAACCATATAGAAATGTTCCATTTGTAATGTGGGATTCTGTCTTAACAAGGACTTGAATTGTTTCACCGCGTACCACACTAAGTGAGCAGGTGCCCAGTGGTTACTAACGGAAAACATATCCTGCAAGACAAAATACGTTTAGAACAAATAAGTGTGTCATTTACTTTACATTAAATAAGTATAATAAATATGTTTTTATAAGCAAAACAGATTTTTTCAAAAAGAAATTAATTGTGTCCTCAAAGGGTTTACTTGTATTTTCCAGCTGCCCCTTCATGTCGCCAGTTCATTTAGTTCGCTTTGTAGTTTTTTTCTGAAGTAAGTTCGTATTGTTCAAGCGGGCCATTTATGTTGTGTCTTCTGCGTATGTCGCTAGGAATGTGTCTTTGGGGAGTGGTATGTTTGCTGTATATAATTTGTAGTGTTGGGGAGACTGTTGAGCCTTGAGGCACGCCAGCGTGTGAGGTCTGGGGTCGGTAAGATGTCTTCTATAGGGTCTTCAACTTTTATTTGAAAAGTTCTGTTCGTGATGTAGGATTGTATGAGAATTATTAGTCTCGTCGGGATGTTTGATATTGCCATTTTATAAAGTAGTCCGCTGTGATATACCCGGTCAAAAACTTTAGCGATGGCTTGAGTTGTTGTGTTTTACGTTAACGCTTATAATACAAACCGCATGCAAATGTAACAATTTGGACATGTCTGCTTTCAAATGTTTGCTGCTTCCTTTGTTGGTTCTGTCAGCATAAACTCTCTCAAATTATCGCAAAGTGTATGCTCATATTATTTCGTATTGCTTTACACAATTTTCCTTTGATATAATTTGAAACAATATCAACCATAATTATATAACTTAGTTTCCATCAATGATAAACTTTAATGACCCGAACCACTCACACGTGTGTATAGATATGGAAATTTATACATATAAAGGAAACTCATAGTGTACGCCCTTTATTGATGCCAATATAATCTTCAAGACATATTAATATACCGGAATATGACAATAAGAGATGCTCCGACATGTGAAGCCAATCATAATTAAATACGTGAGGTACAAATACATCAAAGCTTCTGAAATTTTGTTGGAGATAAGGGAATGTATTTACCATTAATTATTTCAACAACGACATTGTAGTTGCTATTGGTAAATAGGAAAACAGATGAAGTATTAATCTGAAAGACGCCACGCTTTTGCACAATTTTTTGGAAAGAAAATTATTTTCAACGTGCGAGAATTAATTACTTGAGGAACCCACATACGAAATCCATTTAACCCTTACGTACAGACAGTGGGTCTGTCGGACCTAAAACTTTATTCAGTCGCTGAGAATCACATAGGGAATTTTGAGCATAATTCCTGGACATTTATATTTTCTCAAAAAAGGAAACGTAAAGTACCTAACGTAGGTGCTTTATTACCATAACATTTACACAAAAACTAAACGTATTTAAAGTGATACCTTATTCTATATAACTTATTTGTTACTAAGACTAGATGCATTCTCGCAACAATTAGAACCGTAGACCTGTTTCGCTCTCATTAGAGCTCTTCAATACGGCATACTAATTGCAGCAAAAATGCACCAAAAATAACACGGCTATCGTATAGCCAGTCCTAAAACACTAAGTGAGTAGCGAACGTGTCGCCACCTAGTTCGGAACCAAGTACTATGTTGTCACGCCCGCTCCAAATAACACAGAGTATTAAAAATAGAGACGGTATACAACCAACTAACAATTTAAAAAATTGTTAGCCCTGGCCCATTTCTACCCCAATATAGGGACAAAGTATGTAAGACTAGATGCATTCTCGCAACAATTAGAACCGTAGACCGGTTTCGCTCTCATTAGAGCTCTTCAGTACGGCATACTAATTGCAGCAAAAATGCACCAAAAATAACACGGCTATCGTATAGTAAGTATAGCAATTAGTATGCCGTACTGAAGAGCTCTAATGAGAGCGAAACCGGTCTACGGTTCTAATTGTTGCGAGAATGCATCTAGTCTTACATACTTTGTCCCTATATTGGGGTAGAAATGGGCCAGGGCTAACAATTTTTTAAATTGTTAGTTAGTTGTATACCGTCTCTATTTTTAATACTCTGTGTTATTTGGAGCGGGCGTGACAACATAGTACTTGGTTCCGAACTAGGTGGCGACACGTTCGCTACTCACTTAGTGTTTTAAGACTGGCTATACGATAGCCGTGTTATTTTTGGTGCATTTTTGCTGCAATTAGTATGCGGTACTGAAGAGCTCGAATGAGAGCGAAACCGGTCTACGGTTCTAATTGTTTCGAGAATGCATCTAGTCTTACATACTTTGTCCCTATATTGGGGTAGAAATGGGCCAGGGCTAACAATTTTTTAAATTGTTAGTTAGTTGTATACCGTCTCTATTTTTAATACTCTGTGTTATTTGGAGCGGGCGGGACAACATAGTACTTGGTTCCGAACTAGGTGGCGACACGTTCGCTACTCACTTAGTGTTTTATTTGTTACTGTAACTCACTTGATCAGTCAATGTCTATGTTATGAAGGAGTGCAATGAAGTAACCATAAAACAGTGGACTATGTATAGTTCACTACCATTTAATAATAATACGTATTATAATACCTTATCGAGCCGATACGAAAGGATGTGAAAGAATGTGGAAACACCGTGTGAACTCGAACACACAAATTCGTGTACGCAAGAATTTGTCCGGTAAGGAGACCTAAACTGTATGATTACAGAGACCAGTTTTAATGTTATATATATATATATATATATATATATATATATATATATATATATATATATATATATATATATATATATATATATATATATATATATATATATATATATATATATATATATATATATGTGTGTGTGTGTTGTTATTGTGTATTCACCAAAGATTTGTGTTTGTATTACACCTTGGTGTATTGAATGCTTTTATACTGCTGTATGCCACATACAATTGATCGCATGAATAAATTTGACTCTCACAAAACAGGGACTAGTGGGTTCAAGTCCTTCAAAATTTGTATGACTTTAAATATATGAATTTCTCTAGTACTTATATATGCATAAACCAAAATAAACAAAAATTTTAACAAAATGGAACACCGACTTCACAAAAAATATTCTAAAACAAAAAATGCACTAAAAAGTAAAAAATAATTGCGTATTCTTCTGTCTACAACTAACAATCAACTTTTTTTTCCCCTCAATGTACGATCAATGCATTTACCACGCAAGAATGTAGGTACCCACTTAAACTTAATCTCTAACTCAACACATACCTATGACTAACAGACAATTATCAAAATATTTATTTAGAGTTCACCTAAGCAGAAAGTTTTAAATATATGTGTAGACTACTTAAAAGACAATCAAATTATTAGGATCATATAATGTAAAATTATTGTTATTTTTGGAGTCGGTGTCAGCCAAGATGGGTTTGTAACTACTTAAACGTGAAATGTCTTACTATATAACAATTGGCATACACACTTTACACACATAGACGCAGCACGCGGCGCCGGCGGGTCGATTGCGCGCGCGCGCCCGGAAGAATGGTTGGAGGGGTATAACCGAGTGAGCGAGGCAAACGCGTACGCCGGCCATACGCCAGTCAGTCAAGAGAAAGAATCGATATGAGTTACTTGATTATAAACCGATTGCGATACTTTTTCATTCTACACCGTCTTTCTTAAGATAATTCTTTATGTTTATTATTATAGCTACATTTTCGTATCAATGTTGCTTGATATTGTCGTATTAAATTTCATTTGTAAATAGGCTGAATTAGGCAATGGTACTTTGTCTTGAGAGATGTATTGTCACAGCCTAATATCTTATTTAAGTTCATTTGTAAAAAGGTTTAATTAGGTATTGGTATATTGTCGTTCCAAGGTCTCAGGATATTGTCACAGTATATTGTAAAAAATTTCATTTGTAAAATAGATTTCATAAGGTATTTTCGTATTATTAATGTAAGGTATATTGTCGTATTTCCTTGGCTGACACCGACTCCAAAAATAACAATAATTTTACATTATATGATCCTAATAATTTGATTGTCTTTTAAGCAGTCTACACATATATTTAAAACTTTCTGCTTAGGTGTACTCTAAATAAATGTTTTAATAATTGTTTGTTAGTCATAGGTATGTGTTGAGTTAGAGGTTAAGTTTAAGTGGGTACCTACATTCTTGCGTGGTAAATGCATTGATCGTACATTGAGTGGAAAAAATAAGTTGATTGTTAGTTGTAGACAGAAGAATGCGCAATTATTTTTTACTTTTAGTGCATTTTTTGTTTTAGAATATTTTTTTGTTAAGTCGGTTTTCCATTTTGTTAAAATTTTTGTTTATTTCTTTATTTTTAGTGAATCTGAAGCTTTATATCGGTTTTAATTAGTCCGAATATGGGTAGACCTACTAAACGCGCTGCTCATATGAGAGCGCCGTTTAAATGAGACCAACGGAGAAGGGGAGAAACGCCTATCTCAAAATAGGAAATTCACCTCCAGGGCCATTTTAAAAGAGACTTGTGAAGAGCGCAAAAATAGACTTTCGAAAATGCAGGCCTACATGAAAAAAGTTTTGAACAAGGAAAATTTCCAAAAACGTACTCACCGTCTCGGGTTGACCCACGACCGTCAATCCAATGAGACGGAAGCGCAACGTGCCCACCGCCTCGGCGTGATCCACAATCGTCTATCCAATGAGACGGAAGCGCAACGTGCCCACCGCCTCGGTGTGATCAACAATCATCATCAATGTAGTCGAAGTCAAAATACGCATTATTAAGGATAACTCAAAAACTACTGGTCAGATCCTGATCACATTTATATGGGACCACACGACAAGCACCAGCTTTCAAATAAAAAAAAACAACTCTGGACGCAGCAAGTGCGTTATGGTAGTGAATTTTCATAAATATGATTTTAATAGGATGTTTTTTTAAAGAAAGCTTGCCTGAAATTTGGTTACCAGTATAACCTATATAGTAGGAACAATGTACCATATTTTAACAAAATAATTATTTGAAAATGTACAAACATTTTCCGAAAATAAACTTTAAATGTTTACGAAAAAAACTGGTCTCCTAGCCAATGACCCTTAGGTTAATAGTCAATTGAGTTAATTTGAAACATTTATTTAAAATTCGGAAACAAAGCGCCCTTGCTGCGTTCATACAACAATTTTCCGAAAATAAAGTTAAATGTTGGTTTTCTAACCAACAAAACTTACGTTAATAGGAAATTGAGTTATTGAAATTTGAACCATTTAATGACAATTTCCTACCAAAACGCACTTGCTACGTCCAGATTTTTTTCTTACAAACATGCATAATATTTCGATAAAAAATGCTAAAATGCAATAACGAATTTTTTCTACGAAAATTAGCTAAACATTATAGACCGTTTAACCATAAACTTCACTAAACCGACAGCCAAAGCATCGGAGAAAGGGTCTACTTGAAATGAATTTTCTGTAAACATTTTAGTAAAATGAAGGGCAATGACGGTTGTGTCTGAAACTTAAGGGTTCGCAGAACACTCTTCTTGCATCATTTTCTTTTCACAATCCGTATTTGTTTCACGTTCTTTGCGTAAACATTGCCAATTTTTGACGTTTTAAATTGGGAGTTTGACGTTTTGAGGAAAACCCCAAAATTTGTTTCTTCAGCTGCCCGTAACTTTTTTGTCCTTAAACTTAGAGACCTAAATTTTTGTACATGGTTCACTCTTTATAATACAAATACGCGTACCAAAAGGTTGCCCTCACTTAGTTATTTCCGGATATATGAATTTTTTTAGAAAGAAAACACAAAATTTTCCGGGAAAACCATGTCCGATTTTCCTGGCTAACGAACATATCCAACCCAATTGCAAAAGGAAGGTACTCACCAAATTAGATCAAAATCGGTCTATTAGTTTTTGAGTTGTCGGTACGATATACATATATATATATATATATATATATATATATATATATATATATATATATATATATATATATATATATATATATATATATGTATATATATATATATATATATATATATATATATATATATATATATATATATATATATATATATATATAGATCTCACCATTAGTGAATTTTTTTAAGAAAATTCCCTAAAAAAGAAAATTTGAAGCACCAACGACTTATGGGCCATCGTGTAATTGTGGAAATATTTTTTTAAGATGTAGCTGAAGACACCCTATAATTAATGTATATTTTTTTTCCGTATCTTGCATGATAACTGATATATTGGTCTTTGAAGATTTTTTACGAAAATTCGACAAAAATGATATACCATTAACCGATAAACTCTATAGCCAACACTACTGCCAAAGTATCAGAGAAAGGGTCTACTTGAAATGAATTTTCTGGGAACATTTTAGTAAAATGAAGGACAATGACGATTGAAACTAAGACTTCAGGCTTTGTAAAACATTGTTCTCGAGACATTTTCCTTCCATAGCTTATATTATTTTCAGGTTCATTGCCTAAATATTACCAATTTTGACGTTTAAAATAGCGACTTTGACGTTTTGAGGAAAATCCAAATTTATTTTTCTTGAAATGCCTGTAACTTTTTTGTCCTTTAACTTCCAGAGCTAAATTTTGGTAAGTAACTTACCTATAATGATGTAAACGCGCGTATGAAATTTGGTTGCCCTTACTTTGTTAATTCCGGGATATAACTTTTTTTCGATTTTTTTCGAAAGAAAACACAAAAATTTCCGGGAAAACCTCGGCGGATTTTCCTGACTAACGAACTTATCCAAGCCACTCGCAAAAGAAAGATAGTCACCTAATTTTATCAAAATCGGTCCATTATTTTTTTAATTATAGGTGTGACATATATATATATATATATATATATATATATATATATATATATATATATATATATATATATATATATATATATATATATATATATATATATATATATATATAAAGTCTGAAACCGACCTCGGATTTGGGTTCCAGGGGTCCTAAATAGCGCTCATTTGAAGAAATTTTTTCAAAATTCAAAAGTCGAGATCTCTTCATTAGTGCATTTTTTTAAAAGAAAATTCACTAAAAGAATCATCAAAATGGGTTCACCTAGAAAAGAGTTCTGAGGTAACACATAAAAAAACATACAGGCGAATTGAAAACCTCCTCCTTGTTTGAAGTCGGTTAAGAAAAAGCAAATAAAAGGTATTTGGACTTGTCCGGGATTTGAACCTGGGAGCTCCCGCACCCTAAGCGGAAATAATACCTCTAAACCAACGAGTCAGTTGGTGGAACTTTGTTTTAATCTCGTATTCCAGCGGGCGTTGTAATCATTTTAGTCATAATTAATGTTTAATCATTTATTTATATAAAAATTATAAATTAGTACCTAGTTATTAAATTAAATACTGAAATCTCGGATAATTTTTGTTTCCGCGGAAACACTGTTTCTTTCTCAACAGAATGACTGAATGGTTGGTTGTGATCCACAATCATCATCAATGTAGGTAGTCGAAGCCAATCAAATACGCATTATTAAGGATAACTCAAAAACTACTGGTCAGATCCTGATCACATTTATATGGGACCACACGAGAAGCACCAGCTTTCAAATAAAAAAAGAATCATCAAAATCGGTTCACCTAGAAAAAAGCTCCTCTTTTTTTGAAGTCGGTTAATAAAGCAAAGATTTTATATTTACACAAAACTTGACTATTTATTAATAATAATATAGATGACTAATACCTAATTCCTAATTATTCTTTTTAAAGCTTTTTTTCTTCTTCTTTTTAACAAATTTCAACCCCCGGAAAGAAAATGACTGGCCAGTTTTTTTTTTTTTTTTGGTTTACTAAAGTTTCTAAATTGCTTAGGTATAATATAGGTCTCTTATTCTACAATTATAGACTAATAAAAACAACAAGAAATGGTAACCGCTTAGCAAAGTTAAATCCTTAACTTTGATGTGTAGTCGATGGATGTTTCTTCTTGGCAAAGTATTCCTACTGGTCTTACGGTCAAAATATGGCCCTACAATCACCTTGTTGTGATTCATGTAAAACAAATATGGTTGCTTCAATCAGTTGGGAGCCCTTTCAAGTTGAACTCTATAACAGTTTTAATGTCTTTTTTTTTACGATATTTCATGTAGCTGTGAAATTAGCCAGACAAAAAAGTAAGTTTTTATACTCTACTCTACTATTAACAGTTTGTTGTTATATTGAACTCTCTGATTTTTAACACCTTGTTACAAACTGATGATTCTGCTTTTTCTTAATTATATTCTTCCTCCCAAAACTAATAACTTTTTTTCTCTCTGTTTACTTTTTTACATCACAAACGTAACCAATTGAAAATTTCTTGGTGGACAACTTCAAAATTCATCTTAAGATTTTTACAACGATCCTCTTTCCTATTTCTGCGGTTACCTCATTTTTAATTGTTGTTGCATTGACTTTACTTCCTTAACCTATATAAATTGTTTGTATTGTCAGTTTGACATCTGCCAGTAAACTTAATCATCTGACAGCATTCCTTAACCTATATAAATTATTTTTATTGTCAATTTGACGTCTTAAACAAAAACATATGTTCTAAATCCTAGGTTATTACATCTTAATATTCCTAATACTAGATTATATAAGATAAGATTGGATTTTATTGTGAGTTGGCTATTTCAGTCCCTCCACCGCGACCTTAGGTCTATTGTGGCTCACGTCTAATTATTTAGATTTCACCCATCAATTTCAGCTCCCTGAGGGGGTCGATCTTTTCTTGAGGGTGAGAGTTTGTTTGGCAGGTGTACTGCCATTTGAGTAAAGTCGCTTGCCCGTTTGGAAGCTCAAAGAGAGATAACCTCTCTCAGAGTTCATCTGGACCCGACATCCGTCAGTGTTTACCTCGAGGCGGTGTCATGAAGTCCTGCTCTCGAGCAGCATCTAATCTCCAGTTGTAATCCACCTCTAGAGATCTCAGCTCCCCTCAGGCTCTTCCAAACCTGACACCTAACAGTGTTAAGACTCAAGGCAACATCCCATCGAGTCCCACTCCCGAGCATCACCCCAGCGAGGCCGTCCGTCCGTTTCGTAGCACACAGTATGGGCTCCAAACTCCGGGTGTTTACCACTCATCAGATATCAGAGCCCCCCGGGACGTCTGGACACACGACACACGCCAGGGCTCAATCCAGGGCGGTATCATCTGGAACCCCGCTCCCAAGTAACAACCAAGCGAGGCCAATTGTCAGTCTCTGAGGCCACAGTGAAGGCGCCAAACTCCGGGTGCATATCACTCCCCAGAGATGTCTGCCTCCCCCCAGCCTCACCTACACCAGATCCCCGCCAGTGTTTCATTGACTCGAGGCGGTATCATAAAGTCCCGCACTCGAGCAGCATCCAGGCAGGGTCGTTAGCCTGTATCGATGCTCACAGAGTAGGCCCAAGTCTCCAGGTGTAATCCACCCTCAGAGACCACAGGCACCTCCGGGTTCGTCCAGGTCCGACACCTGCCAGCGTTAGCTTAAATTTCACCCAACAAATCGAGCCTCCGGCAGGAGACGACACATGCGAGGTGAAACTTTGTTTGACGGATGTACTGCCATCTGAGCGATGTCGCTTGCCCGTCTCAAAGCTCAAAGAGAGATAACCTCTCTCCGAGTTCGTCTGGACCGGACATCCGTCAGTGTTTGACTCGGTGCAGTATCATGAATGCCTGCATCCGAGCCGCATCCAAGTGATGTCGTTTGTCCGTTTCGAAGCTCACAGAAGAGGCCTCAACCCTTAGTTTTATTCCACCCCTAAAAATCTCAGCTCTCCTCCGGGTTCGTCTAGACCCGACACCCACCAGTGCCAGACTCAAGGCGACATCGCATCGAGCCCCGCACAAGCGAGGCTGTCTGTCCGTTCCGAAGTACACAGTGGGGGCCCCAAACTCCGGGTGTTTACACTCATCAGAGTTGTCAACCCCCTCCGGGTCGTCTAGACACACGACACCCGCCAGCACTTAACCCAAGGCGCACCCATCCGGAACCCCGCTCCCGAGTAACAATCAAGCGCAGGCAATCATCTGTTTCTAAGCCCAGAGTGGAGGCCTCAGAATCCGGGTGTACATCACTCCCCAGAGATATCGGCCTCCCTCCAGGCACACATGGACACGACCCCCGCCAGTACTTGATTCCAATTAGTCGCCTTTTACGACAGGCAGGAGTTACCTTGGGCCTATTCTTTTAGTTAGTACCCGGACCCACAGGGGACTAAGAAACTATATAATACTAATCAACAATAACATCTTAAATTTCCTAAAACTACTTATACTGTCCGCACTGTCCATATATTCACATTATCTAGCTTTATAGTCTTTGTATATTATTTGTCCGCACTAATTTAAATCATTTTTCTGCAGTCTTTTCTATCCTGGATATAATTTTCACTTTGTATAGACCTTTCACTACTATAAACTAATTTACAATTATTATATTCCCATCTTACCTTCCTTAATCTATGCATACAACATATTAGGGAATCAACCCTGACTTGGATTTTAATTTTCTTATACCAGGTCTTGTGATATCCCTGTAAAATTTCACGAACAGACTAGCAGTTCATGAACTCTAATCATTCACCGCCTAGACATTATACATCCAAGAGTAGGTTTTTGTTTGTTTATTTAATTTTGTTAGTCTTTATATGGGTTGTTCTTGCGTATTTTGTTGACTTGTATGGTGTTCGATTTTCATGTAAAAGTATATAGGTGTGGAGATTTTCATTTTTACCTTCCCCTTATAGATACCATATATATATATATATATATATATATATATATATATATATATATATATATATATATATATATATATATATATATATGATACACTTGGGACTCGGGTTAAACCGCGGGTTAATACTCGACGTTTTGGCTCCTCTTTGGGAGCCATTTTCTAGAGGTTAAGGAAATGAACTCTAAGGCCTCAATCTGCCTACGCCCCAAATTTCGCTGAAGATCATCTCTAAAGTCTCAGTGTGTTCACCTCTAGACCTAAGAGACATCTGAGTATTCGTCACCAGTCTTATGTTATTTGTAACACGTCATCACCTGCCTCGTTATCAGTGTGATTAGTCGGGTCAAAGTCTATTAAGTAACCTACTACCGTAACGGTATTTATAGGGTTAAGGTAATTAGAAGTATTTGTTAAGTCAGGTAATTTTTTGTTGCATGCTGGCAAACTATTGAATGCAACAAAAACACACAAAAACAAATTGAATTGTCACCATTGTACGCTTATCCAGAAAAGCAAAGTTAACGACCTATTATCACGCAAGTTATACTCAAATGAAAAATATCTCAGTTGACACTGCTCAGTACAAAGTGAGTTTACTTCGCCTTCATACCCGATCTTGTGATCACAGGCATATTTTCCATGGAACCGTCACGTTATTCGCTCGTAAAGATAGCACTTTGATTGGGTTCCATCTACTCTGAGAGATTCCAGTTATCATCGGTCTATGCAACTTTTCGCCTACAAATTTTTCACTGTGTGGTTCCTCAGTTTTGCTGTCACAGCTGTTTAGATAGCATTACCTGATTTGCTGACTGTTTTGGCTGTAAGGAAGCCTGTATTATGCCCGCATCCTTGATTGAAGTATTCGGTGCGCTGTTGATCACTGGTACATCATCCCCAATATCACTCTCTAAATCGTCAAGATCCTGAGCCACGTACTGGTTATATATATATATATATATATATATATATATATATATATATATATATATATATATATATATATATATATATATATATATATATATATTTCGTAAAAAACTAGATCTTTTCACATGAAAATTCTATAACCATAACGCACTTGCTGCGTCCTTCTATTTAATTGCTTAGTCCATTACTTATTGCACTATAAATATGTAGTTTCAAGCACTTATGGCTTTGCATCGACTTTGTGTTTCTTCTAAGGAAAACCCAGAGAAACAGTAAATGTAGAAACCTTTTAAACTGTATTAGTTTATTTATTTTAACTTTGCATCTAAGAAACATTAAGTTATGCAGAACACTTCTTATACCTATTCGAAAGGTATCTAAATTGCAGTTTCGATTGCCTTAATGAAAATGTGAACGTCATTGGTATCTTGATTTAACAGATATTTACTTGACTGCAGTGGTCCGTATCTAAATGTAGTACTTCAAAATAGTTGTTGAAAGTTGTGTGAGATCAATTTCTATCGAACTTGTGCAGTTAGTTGAATGTGTCACTCTCATAAAGTTCTCCTATTAAACTTAGAGTGTCGACAATATAAACGCAAGTTGATAGGAAGACTATGGCGTTTATTGCTATCCTAACGAATTTTAGTTTAGAAACAATGTACGTTGTTCACTTACGAGAATACATTTGTGTTCACAAACCAGAAGAGATTTTCCATATAACATTGTGTTAATCTAGTCATATACAACAAAAATAGAGCCAGCAAAAAATCCTAAAAGCTAGAATTTTTCAAAATGCCCCCATCGATACCATCCTTGACAGGTGACGACTTAAAAAGTTGTTAAAAATATCTTGCCTCATTTTCTTTTAGCGTAACCTATTTTGCATTGACATAAACAGCTTGTTTTTATAGAATATATTATTTCATCATCACAGTCTGAGGCAATATCAGTTTTTCATCACAATTATGACTCACTGTCTCCGGCAGCTTCATCAATGGTGCCAGGTTTTCTAGCAGTTTTCCTTTTGGTCTACCTCTTGTCTTCTTTGCAGGTATATGTCCTTTAAATAACTCTGTCAGAAACTTATTACCTCTGAATATGTCCAACAAATTTTTATTTTCTCTCATATTTTCTAGCATACTATTATTCTCACTTCTATCGGTGTACCTCGTCTTTGCCGTTTCTCCATGTCAAGCTTCTATTGTCTTTAAGTCTTGCTCAGTGAAAGTCTAGCTTTCCGTCATATACAGTCCATACGTATGACTTCATGTACAGAGTGGGCCAAAGTGCTCACTTTTAAAGGGAAACTCCTGTTCTAAACGAGATAGTCAAAAACTGATGTCAGTATCTGAGGCTATTTTTTTAAAGTTAATGGTGAAAACCGCATATCGATGTCTATCACCGTTTCAGAGATATGGAGTGTTTTTAGAAACTGTATTTTTGGAAAGTGGCTATAACTTTTTGGTCGTTAAACAATGACAACAATTTTGTGCTTGTGGGATATTTTAACGTTCCTGATATTTCTTGGCCTTTAACTGTGGCACTTGCGGGAACTACATTTTCTTCTTGTTTAGCTCAGACTATTATTCACAATAATATACATCAGCTAATCAATGAACCCACCCGTTACAGATCTAATCAGAATCCTTCTGTCCTGATCTGATTCTCACGAATATTCCAGATTATCTTCAATCTTGAAGTGTCAGTCACCAATTGGCAAATTAGACCATGTCTGGATTTTGTTCTCTCTGCAATTTACCACTCAAGATTTACCTAAGCACTCAAATAAAGATACATCTAGTATTAATTATGACAATTTATATCGAGAGTTGGAAGCAATAGATTGGAATTCACACTTCGGGGATGCCCCCCTGGGTGGTATGTGGAACAGGTGTGCGAACGCAGTGCAAAATTTGCTTTCCAAAAATACATTACTGGTAGTCTCTGTCAACGTTTGATGGTCAAAAGATCCCCCTAACAACGTTATAGAAAATCACGCTCCGAAAAATCTAAACAATGGAAGTTACAATCATTGTCCTATGTAGCTGTTGCTTTCCGGTATTGCCAGATGTTCAGAAAATTCATGTAGCTAAAGCTTTCATGTATAAACATCTCAAATTTTCACAACCTTTGATAAAAAAGAAAATATGGTATAAAATTTAATTTTATCATATAATAGTTAAAAAATATCATAACGCATAGCTGTATTTAATACCTGAAAATTTCGAATTACCCATTTCTCATGATTTTAAACTGATCTATCCAATCCTAATTTATTCTATCTGACAACGTTCTTCTTTTTCTTCTTTGTTTATGGCGTCTCCTTATACTAACCTAAATTTCCAATTTGATATTGACAATTCACAAACGAGAGCTGAGTTCCTGCACGAAGACTAACGGAATCTAACAACGATCGTGCGTTCGCGCTAGAGCTTCGCTGTCATTTGTGAATTGTCAATATCAAATTGGAAATTTAGGTTAGTATAAATAGCCGCCATACACAAAGAAGGAGAAGTTGAAAATTTAGCCTCAAATTAAGGCTTTAGACACGATACAATTACTAGAGAGAAAACAAAATCATAATACGGCTACCTAGTGTTGCACTGACACGCGCATGCGATATGGGGTGAGTACTATAGTAATATATTATTTGCAAATAAATTATATAGCGTATCATACATAAATGCAAGGTTTGTGCATGCATATAATACAATTTTGGATACAAATGTCAAGATAAATACAGTACAGTCGCAACATAATATTATTATGCTAGTGCTGCGGTACAGCGAGTTTGGCGTTTCATCATAACCTCCTAACAAATTACGAAACTGTTGTTGTTTAATAGATTTTATAAATGTATTATAACAATTTTTGTGTGCACACAGTTTATAAGTAATTTTTTTATGATCAGAATTTATGACTGTTAACACACTCTAAATAACTTCTCTACTTTTCAATTTTGTGTTGCCACAATATTAGTTAACTCCTAACTCCACCTAACCGCCGACCCAGTAATGAAGAGACATGCTCGGCGGGGAGGAAATATGAGAAAAAAATGCTAAAAAAACACTTATCAAAACTTTGAAAACATGCGTTTTTCACATTTTGCAGCAGTATCTCCTTTACACCCTGTCTACTCTGCACAACACCCATATTTGCCCAGGTACCGTAACTTTCTTCGAAATTGCTCCCAAGAAATTTTTCTTGTGCTTTATGCTTTGAATGTGGTTGTATGCACGCACAAGGAGAAGGATAACCCCCCGTGTTTTTGGGTAAGCGGGCACAACCCTCCTTCGTTCTGGAGGTTTTTCTTCCCCTGCTGCATGCATACAATCACCCCCAATGCATGAATCAAAAGATTTTTTTTATGTTCAGCTTTCAGCGTATTTTTTGTTGAGTATAATTCCTCTTTATCAATTTTTTTGGCTGAGTTTTGTATCAAAATTACTGTATAAATATTTATGTTCGAGATCATCTCTACCTTAATTTTACTGTTCCTAATTAAATAAAATAATTTTTTATAACTTTTAATATAAGACTAAACCACTAATATATCATATATTATTCTTATGAAAATTCACTACCATAACGCACCTGCTGCGTTCCGAACTTTTATTTAAATATTTTTGTATAGACTGTTTGCCAATCCATAGCTGTAAATATACTAATAATCTCTATCACCGTTCAATTATTTAAGTCTTTGAGCAATAAGCTTTAAAAATTTGAAGGTGATGTTTACTGTAACATTAACATCAACCGAGGTTCTTGCATTGTATTTGAGCAAGTTTAATGTCTGCACGTTCCGCCTTTCGGAGGGGGCGTAAAGCCGTCTATCCCGTGTCGATGCGATGTTTGGCACGATAAAGATCCCTACCCTCCTTACAGAAAGGCAGGGGTCCGGCAGAATTTCCAGGATAGTGAGGTGAAACTGCACCCTAGCGTCGGTGATTGGCCATAGTCGCGGAAATAGGCCGACGTTAAAGAAACAAAACACGCACACGTGATGTTTAGAATTGTCACATGCTTTCATTTGGAGTAACGATTCGTGAATACTGTTTGAGAGACTTAACTAGTGTTATATAGGAGATGTGAAGTTGATGTGGATGTGTAGAATTAGTGGTATATAGGGAGATGTGAAAGGGTATGTATGGATGCATAGATATGTGTGCGATGGTCAGAATGTGTAATATTTACCAGTTTGTTGCGCATGCGTGGGTGTGGCAGTGTTTGTGTGAATGTGAGTGTGCGTGTGTGTTCTATTAGTATATAATGTGGAAACAAAATACGTATGAAAGGAAGAAGGATAAGGATAAATTCTTGTGTTGTTGGGATAGATGGAGAGGAGGGGCCAGAGATAGGTATCATGTCCTTTGCTTGTGAACTGCGAAGGGTGGAGTAGTAATAGGGAATGGGGTAAGACAGGGTAGTAGAACATATTTTAGGACTTATTTTATTATTGTTGTGATATTTCAATGTCCTAATCTTTCAGTCCACATACAAGTTATTAAACTTGGGTGCTCTGATTTTTTTGTATATTATAATTAGAACACAGGTTTTAGTGTTGTAAGTTGATAAATATATTGAGAATTGAGAATAAAAAAAGAATATATATATATATATATATATATATATATATATATATATATATATATATATATATATATATATATATATATATATATAGGGTTTTTCACGATAGCCGTGCATTAGCAGTTTATGAAGTTCCCTGATATCATAAATTTTGAAACTTTGGCAGCGATCACAATTCGTAATTGTCTTTTATTTTAAAATATTTTCAAGGTAACATCACTTTCGGTTAGACCGGAAGTAGCCATCAACTGTGCTAATTTAAATAGAATGCCCTATATTTTATTGCATTTTCGAATTCTTCATAAGATTTCGTGAAGATTTATATTATGCTTTCCTATCCCTATCTTTAACTATTTCAGAGATATTGTGATTTTTTACATTTTGCGGAACTTCTATCCTCATTTATAACACTTTGTATTTCACAGGTTTTTAAAGATAAAAGGCTGGAATTTAGAACACTGTAACTTCTAGGATAAAGTCTTTATATTATCTACCTAAAGTTTACCTGTATCATACAGAGTGTTTTAAATTTAAAAACCAACTTACCCATATTCAATGTTGCAAAAGTCTTTTCTTCAAACTGTGTAACCTGTACATTATTAAAAATTCGAGTTCTAAATTTAATTATACACCGGTTTTATATAAGTTTTCCTATACCTATCTCTTACGAGTAACTTGCTACTAGAGTTTTTAGGTAACAAACTCTTTTTCTAGAGAATATACATTACGCTGCACAATAAAGGCAGCTGTGGCTGTCAGAAATTTGACACATAAATTATAAAGCGTTATTAACATTTTAAAGTTAATCTGAGTGTGTTTGTATTACTCACGTTATAGAAATAATAAGCCATTAAAAATGCAGAATAGTGAAGAGTACTCTAATATGGATATTTTAAATTCATTTTATATTCATGGGGAATGCAATCGGATTGTAAGCAGAATATGCAGGATGTCTAACGAGAGGTATCCGACTCTATCAGCAACGACTAGAGGAAAATTCGCAAGCATAGAGGAACCATTTAAACTGACTGGAAGTGTCAAAACTACACGACATGATCCAAAGCCAGTAACTGAAAATGAAGATAATGAGATAAACGTGTTGGCTTATTTTCAAGTTTACCTGCGTAGCTCTATTCCTGCAGCTACTCGAGCTTTGGGAATATCAAGTACATCTGTGCATAGAATATTGAAATCTCATAAAATGCACCCATATACAGAAATAGTACTACAAGGACTTAGACCTGGTGACCATTTAAAAAGAGTGGAATTCTGCGAACACATGTTTCTGAATATTCAACACGATGATAATTTTCTCTCTAAAATTATCTGGACCCACGAATCGAAATTTAGAAGGGAAGGAATTGTGAACAGGAGAAACAGTCATTTTTGGGCAAGTGAAAACCGTAATATATTTAGATAAGGACGTTTTCAAACAAATTTTAGTTTTAATGTGCTTTGCATTATTATGGACAATAAGGTCTCTTGTGAAATTTACGAAGAAAATTTAAACGGTGACAAGTATTTGGAACTATTAAGGGGATCTGTCCGTAATTTTTTGGCTAGGCCATCACTAGATATAAGGCAAAGCTGCTGGTATCAGCTAGACGGCGCGCCTGCCCACTCCACTGGTGAAGTTTACTGGCACTTAACAGATGGATTGGGCCCAACGGTCCTTGGAGATGGCCTCCCCGCTCTCCTGATTCAACGCCTGCCGATTTTTACCTCTGGGGGCGTATAAAAAGTCAAGTGTATGACACAACAGTGCAAAGTGGAGAGGATCTTTTAAATCGTCTAATTAGAGCTTTTAGAGATTTGGATCCAAATGAAATCCTAAGAGCTACTACGAATGAGATGAACCGTAGAATTTTGCAGTGCCTTGACCAAGATGGTGGTCACATAGAACATTTATAGTGATTGTTGCATTTAAATTTGAATTAACTTTCCTTTATTCGACTTTGTTCAGTTTTTTGTTTATTTTTAATATTTGTTTCTTTTTTAAATAATTACATTAAATATTTTTATGAAATCATGTCACTTTTTTATCTGATTGACAATCACAGCTGAATTTGTTGTGTAGTCTAACATGTACTCTTTAGAAGAGGAGGTTTTTACCCAAAAATGCTAATAACAAGCAACATATTGAAGATAGGTATAGAAAACCTTATATCAAACCGGTATAGAATTAAATTTAGAACTCGCATTTTTAATAATGTACAGGCTATTCTATTTGAAAAAAATACTTTTGCCACGTTGAATATGTCTAAGTTAGTAACTAAATTGAGAACATTCTGTATGGCACATAATATGAGAGCTCCCTCCTACAAGTTACAAAATTCTAAATTCGAGCTTTTTATCTTTAAAAAAAGGTAAAATACAAACTATTAAATAAGGCTGCAAAATTACCGAAATACAGAGAAATCACAATACCTTTGGAACAGTTGAAGATAGAGATAGGAAAGCCTAATATAAATCTTCACAAAATATTATGGAGAATTCGAATATGCGGACTAACCGGAAGTGATGTGATCTTGAAAATATTTGAGAATAAAAGACAATTACGAATTGTGACCGCGGCCAAAATTTCAAAATTTACGATATCAGGGAACTTCATAAACTTCTAATGCACGGCTATCGTGATAAACCCTGTATATATTATATTTCTACATTGCATATAAGGTAATGATAAATAAATAAAGTTTCATCTTTAACAACCCTTTTGTATAAGCGTATATTATTTTTAAATCCCTATCTATGTTGAAGATTAAACGACAGCAAGCGTGTGTTTTTTCCAGCAATGGTTGTGCGATATTGTGAAACAAGCTGTAAAATGAGTTTCATAATATAGAGCTGCTTTTAAACACCTTTGGTTAGCAAAAGAGTGAGAGTGGTCAAGTTCCCCGTGTAAATCTACATTAATCCGATAACTGAAGTGCCATGGAAACAAATAAAATTCCTAAATGGAAGGCTGTCATGTCATAATTGGGTAACAAACAGGAAACCGTTAAATGTGACTCTCAATTACCAGCCTATTATACTCTACGCAGATTGTTAATTCCGTTCGAAAAATGTGTGTCGAATGGGGTCAATTTAAAACGCGGTTAAATCGAGCCACGTTATTTCCGGTAACATCAGTGGTTTCAATCAAAGAGCAATTTAGGCGGGTAATGTATTTATGGAACATTGTAAGTCGCTTAGGGAAGCATGCGACACGGATTTCTGCTTTACATTTTGCCCTTAAATCAGATTTACTCGGCATAAACTCTGCTATGCATTAAGTTCATTTTGATATGAGAAAAATATCACTCTTTTAAGGAAGAGCGCTATGATGATATTGCATTCTTGAAAGGTTCTATTGTGATAGATAATTCAACTTGGCGGGCGCGTCAATTTGATTAACGCCCCATGAAAATCCAATGGCTATAGATCCAAAGAAACGCTTTTTAAGTGCGCCGTGAATGACTACGCTCTCAGGGTTTCTAGCTTATTAGCTGTTGTGCTGAATTCTCCTTTGGATAGGATTTCATACGTCAGTACAATAGCGACAGCTTTCTTTTTGTCGCACAGTTTATTTAACCACATCACGTTTTTTAACTTGTACTGAACTCTTAAGAGGATTAAAATTTGATCTGTTTGTATCGAACGCTTTTTGTGTTACCTAAAATGATATGCGAAAAGGGTGCACCAGACTGTTAGTGTTTTACCAAGTATTGTAACAAATTAGTCAAGCTGTTAGTAAATTCTCGAAATTGAGAATCAATAATTCTAAAGTTAATAATACTAGTATTTCCTTTTCAAGAAAAGCAATACTTGTTTTCCACTTTATACAGTGTGGATCGCAGTTCCACAATAAAATTCATAATTCGAAGAGAAATGTTTTTACGAAAAACGCTCGGACATGTCAACCAAATTTCACACCTTGTAGTATTCGTCTGTAGTCTTCGCTTCTCACCATTTCACCCTTACCCTATTTTTTGAAATAGCAACCCCATCATTTTTGACGGAAACTCAAAGAGCATAGTTTCCAGTTAAATTGATATAGTGCCGTAACGTCGGCACACTTGTTAATAAAAAGGTAATTTATAATAATATGATATAGAATTCTAAAATATAGATAAAGATTGCACATGTAAATATTCGATCTTTGTTAACCAGTTTTGAAGATTTTTGTATTGTGGTGCAGGACAATGGTTTTAATTTAATTGTAATGACTGAGAGTTGGTAAAATAAACTAGTTGACTCAAATGTTGTAGCTATTTATGGGTATAGACTCGCAATGAGATAACTACTGGTAGGGGAGGCGGCATAGCGATATACATTGGAAATTATTCTACATATAATACTATTAATTTTGACTTTGTTGTTAATGAAAATCTTGAATTTCTAT
The DNA here is from genome assembly GCA_964006375.1 of Tillus elongatus. Taxonomy (NCBI): domain Eukaryota; kingdom Metazoa; phylum Arthropoda; class Insecta; order Coleoptera; family Cleridae; genus Tillus; species Tillus elongatus. The sequence continues at coordinate 208,392,670 of OZ023262.1, read as the reverse complement.
TCTTAGTTGATTGTTGTTGCCCCTATTTGGTGAAACTGGTCCATACTACACACAGGCTGGAGACTACTTCTCTGGGTTTACTGTTGGGTTTCGTATCTGTAGGTGAAGGGCGTAGCCAGCGCGTAAGCTAACTGGAGCAAAAGGCCCTTATGAATTATATATGTTCTAAGATGTCCTTTAACGTTTCTGTGACTAGTTTCGCTGCTTGACAGCATTCTCAGACAGATAAAAATTGAATTAGTACGAAATCATGCCAACTACAAATAAAGATCTGTTGCTATGTTACGATATGATGTTTTGATAAAAAAAATCATCAAATTGAAAATAAAATGAAACGCAGATGACGCATGTGGCTTTCAAAATGTCTACGAGATGTATGCCAATATTTAACATAAACCTAGAACTAGCCTATAATATTTATAATAACAGTTACAACAATAAAATAATCAATAACAGTAATAAGGCAGTCTCTGTACACCGAAAGTATCGACATACATCAACTCATTATCTTATTACAACTTTTTTGAAAGAATACAATTTATTTTAAGTCATACTAGTTCATTATTGTGTTTTTATTGCTTAGTTACCAACTACATAATTGTGTACTATATGCAAACGGGCCATAAAGTGTACTTTATGGCCCACGCGGGCACAACAAACACTTTATGACCCGGGCGCACATAAAGACAAATAATGTTTGTTTAACTTATTTATCAACCTTTATTAATTAAATTACAAATAATGGAAAGAAGCAATATGATAAATATTTAATTAACATTATTTAGTCGGATTAACATAAAATTGGCAGTTCTGAAAAGATCTGATGATAGTTAGGTTGCCTTCAGCAAACGGTGATTGAGGTTTCATTGTTTGGGTATGACTAGTATGACATAAAAGTTTGTATGCACCGCCGGTATAAATAGTGCTGTATGCCCTCGAGCGACTTACAAACCCTTGGGCCAAATCTAGATGTGTAACCTATGTATATTGCATTACAATGTGTACAAGCTATTATAAACTCCAGCTTTTGTCAAGAAACAAGATTTTTCTTTCACGTTAAATAGCAAATCACGAGTCGCGTTGCAATATTTAAAAGCTACCTTTGTATTTGTACAGGTATTTAAAATTTTTGAAATGTTTTCTGAAATGGTTCCAAAATAAGTTATCGAAACCTACCTGTTGTCTTTTTGTCTCTAATATTTGAATAAATAAAATTAATCGCTAATTTGTATTCTTTTCTCTCGATCATTTTATCTATTATTTTAACATAGTAGCCATTATTAAATGCTATTGGCTTAATTATTGAAATTTCTTTTTCAAAATTGTTTTGTGACATAGGTATTGAAAATGCACGATGTATCATAGTGGTAGGCTGACAACTTTTGTAAAAAAAGGTGACAAGAATTGTATGGTATGGTTGTGTCAGTGTAAGTTGGTTTCCTATATATTGAAAAGTCAAATGAATTATTTTCTAACTTTCTAATCGTTAAGTCTAAAAAATTTATACAAGTGTTAGCTTCTTCTTCTAAAGTAAACTTAATATTTGTGTGAAAGTTATTAATAAAATTCAAAAATTCATTTAATTCTGTATGGCTACCTAGAAAACAGGCTAAAATAGCATCTACGTAACTGTATCTTATGATTAGATGTATTAACATAGCTAACTACTGGCCTCAACGGAATATTTAGCTTATCAATTTTCAGGTAGCCATACATTTTTGGTGGTTGTGGGCTTTTATATAAGATAGCGGGCAAACTGGTTTCACTTATTAGATAATAAAATTACATTCCAAAATATTCAGTTAAGAATTCTAATGAACTTACACAAAAATTAAATAACTTAATTATTCCTACAAATAGTAAATTAGTCTCCTTTGATGTTTGTAGCATGTATTATAAGATACCACCTAGAGAATGTTTACCTATATTAGAAACCGTTTTAATAGAAAAGAACGTAAATGTCATAAAAAGAAAAGAAATAATGAATATTTTTAACGAATGTATAAAACAAAACTATTTTAAATTTAATGATAAAATTTATATGCAAAGTGAAGGCCTACCTATGGGTAGTCCGTTGTTACATTTATTAGCCAACATATTTATGGAAAACTTAGAAAACTAAATTTTAACATCAGAACTTTTGCATAAGATTGTCTTTTGGTACAGATACGTAGATGATATTTTAGCATGTTTTCAAGGTAGCCATACACAATTAAATGAATTTTTGAATTTTATTAATAACTTTTACACAAATATTAAGTTTACTTTAGATGAAGAAGCTAACAGTTGTAGAAACTTTTTAGACTTAACGATTAGAAAGTTAGAAAATAATTCATTTCACTTTTCAATATATGGGAAACCAACTTACATCGCGCATTTTCAATACCTATGTCACAAAACAATTTTGAAAAAGCAATTTCAATAATTAGGCAAATAGCAAATAATGACTACTCTGTTAAAATAATACAGAAAATGATCAAGAGAAAAGAATACAAACTAGCGATTAACTTAATTTATCCAAATATTACAGACAAAAAAATCAACAGGTACGTTTTGATAAGTTATTTTGGAACGATTTCAGAAAACATTTCAAAAATTTTAAATACCTGTAAAAATACAAAGGTAGCTTTCAAATGTTACAACACGACGCGTGATTTGCTATTTAACGCGAAAGAAATATCTTGTTTCTTGACAAAAAGGTGGAACTGATAAATTAGCTTGTACACATTGTAATGCAATCTACATATATCAAACTTCTAGAAATTTTAACACCCGATACAAAAAACATATTTCTGCATTTAGATAACCATGCTTTTTGTATAAGAAATATGAAAGAAGTCGAGTTTCGTTGTATGATTTCCGACTGCGAGTGATTGAAGAACTTGTACTACCAGAGGGACCTATTTCATTCCAGCACAGGGCGGAAAAAAAACCTATAACGCCGAATTACAAACATCGCCCGCGCAGAAGATTCCAAAATTGTTATAAAAATAAAGTGCGAAAAGACACAATTTACTTTTGACCAGCATACCCTTCGAAGTCTTCTATGTGTTTGGATGGAAACTGTGTCGACGAATCGCATGCGGACCTGTAATAAACAACTTACCTTATTTTATTTAATTTTGTTTATTTTGTGCGCCAAAGAAAGTTTGTTATTTTTATTTACACATGTTTTTGTTCGTTTTCTTACATTTATAAGAAAAACCATTTTATTCGGTTATTATTCTTGTTTTCTTATTTTGCATATTCTATTTGGGTTTTTTGTGTATTATAATAATATATAATAATATATATGCTCGTGACGCGATTTTGCGTCATCACGTGTTTTAGTATATTTTGCACTTATTTGGCCAAATACACTTTGTGGTGCTATGTGGTAATTCTGAAAAGACACCTGAGAAAAATTTAATCCTTAGCCGGGGGTGTTCCTACAAACACGCGTGAGCAGTGAAAGGGTTAAAGAGGTAAGTTGGCGTGGGAAATCGGACCTGTTTTTTCGGGAACATTTTAGGTTGTTTTTGGAAAAATTTTGTATTTTTTTTAAACAATAAAATTATCTTGATAAAATTATATTGCTATACCATCTACTAAATTTGATGTCCTTCACTAAAAAGAAGACATATTTGCCATTAAAAACATTTCAACGAAAACGCGTTACCATACCGCACTTTCTGCAGCCAGACTTTAATAGTACATATAAGAAATGTCTGCGATATAATTTTTTATCTATGATATAAAGAAAGAAGAAACAGACAACTGTATAACAGGTAATCTTCGCATAGATTAATTTCCAAGTTAGAAACATCTAAGACGCAATTTGTATTCATCCAGTGTAAGAACAATTTCCACGTTCACTCTCCTGCAGGGTAACTGTAATAGGTACAGTATTTCATAAATCTAAAAGCTCGTCTGCTTCTTTACCCCGAGTAATATAATACGGACATTAATAATCGCGACAATTAGCTGTAAATTATGATAAATTACAAATAGTTAATATACGTGAATTTACTATGTCGTAATATTATCTTATTTTAAAAATTATATGCACCAGCTTATTTCTGTGGGTTTACAAGCTTGGTTAGGCACTTGGCAGCTAAGGACTTTAAAGTAAAAAAAAACTCTAGACGCAGAAAGTACGTTATGGTAGTGAATTTTCATAAGAATTGTACACTATTAATAAGATATATTATTAAAACTAATTCTTCAAATTTAAACGGACCTTGGATATCGGTTTTAGAGTCCCAGTTAGCGATTATTTGAAAAAAAATTTTTATATGGAGCTACTAAATTAAAATTTGGTCTTAGATATAATATGTAAGTACTGCAAGTGTCTAAATTTAAAAAATGTGTTACAAATTTCATTAAAGTTACAAACGCTTTTCAGAAAAAAATAATTATTTACAAAGGGAATGTACCTGTCGAATTATAAATATGACAGGTATTTTTCCATATTAATTGCTTGGATGGTTTTGTTTTAGTCAACCCATCAGTTTTTGAAAATAATAAACAACAAAAAAGGATTTTTCGGTTATGGTAGAAAATTATCGTAGAAATATTTCAAATCCGATAGCTCAATAAATTTCCCATTAAGCCATAATCTTCAATCTTGAACCTTAGTAACACCTATGTAAACGCACGTGGGTAATAAATTAAAGAAAAATAACATATTGAGCTTCGTTTTGTTTTAAAAAACCTTTTTTGTTGTTTATTGTTGGCAAAAACTGGATGGGTTGACTAAAATAAAACCATCCAAACAATAGGAAGGAAAAATACCTGTCATATTTATAATTTGACAGGTCATTCCCTTTGTAAATAATTAATTGTTTTCTGAAAAACTTTTGTAACTTTAATGAAATTTGTAACACAATTTGTTTAAAGAAACTTGCAGTATTTACATATTATATCTAAGACCAAATTTGAATTTAGTAGCTCCATATAAAACATTTTTTTTTTCAAATAATCGCTAACTAGGACTTTAAAACTGATCTCAAAGGTCGATTTAAATTTAAGGAATTAGTTTTAATAGTATATCTTACTAACAGTGTACAATTCTTATGAAAATTCACTACTATAACGCACTTGCTGCGTCCCGAAATTTTTGTGATACTGGAACCAATAAGTATAAGTTAGTATTTGTTTCACTTACCAGGTTATTAAAAATATTGAAGAACACAAATAAGGATAAGCATGTGCTACTTACATTTGATCAACAATTGTGTCAGAAACTTTAGGACTAAATCAAAAGGACACTTTTCAATAACAACTCTAACATAATATGTAAATATATAATAATAAAGAGCTTTATATAAACAAAGTGGCTAGTCGCTAACACTTCATGTAAGGAAAGGATGCTTTGCAAAATAAAACCATAAACAATAATAACGAATCTTCGAATGTTTTGAGGTTAGATTGATATTTAAAACTGAATATATTTCTGGATTATGGATTATAATGCTACTGGCGCTGAAGCGTCGGAAATTAGTACTGAACTTATAGTTTTAAACCATTTCATTGAAGTAAAACTTCTATTTGGTATATTCTGTAATAGGTATAACAAAACGTTTCAGTTTTAATAAACGTAAAAACACGTTGAGTGTCTCGTGTTTCGGCGTCAGCAATCGGCGGCTCCCGTTTCGCGATGACAGTTGGCCTACCATGCAGCGGTGTCAGATTAAGTAAATTAGAATTAATGATAAATCGAATGAGAAATTATTGGTAACTCAATATTTATTAATATCAAGCCACATTTATTGGATGGATTATTTTTTTGACGAGCTTTTATTTGTCATTAATAAGTACCAATATGTGTCTAATCTTCCTTATCAGCATTGAAGGTGGGAAATGCTATATCAAATTTGAACTGATATTTTAGACTGTTTATTCGTTTATAATTTTGATTTTTTAATAACTCCTGTCCTCGTATGCCGTTTAGTTTGATATTTGGTTAACAGATATACTGTAACGTGTCCTATATATACGCAAATTTTTATTAGAAACACTTCAATATTTCAAAAAATATTGCGTTTTCAATGTTTTATTTACATTTTTTTCTAAGAAAAATTAGACACACGGCGCCCATCTACGAACTCATCCAAGTCATTAACAAAATCAAGTTAATTCCCAAACTTGGTCGAAATCGGTCAAGTATTTTTTGAGTTAGCGGTTGGATACATACATACACACACACACACACACACACACACACACACACACACACATATATATATATATATATATATATATATATATATATATATATATATATATATATATATATATATATATATATATATATATATATATATAATTCGCGCTCGTTTGAAAAAATTTTCCTAAAGAAAATTCACTAATAAACACTTATAAAATTAAAATTGTTATTACTATTAACAATAAATTACAAAGACTACTTTTAATTTATATAACAAAGTTATTTTGCAGCAATATACCTATCACCCATGAAATAATGACAAGATATATGATATTGCGCATATGCCACGCGCCTTCTATGACTTGCTCTCATTTGAATGTAAACACTTTCCAATATTAATTCATTCCTTAACACTTTCTTTAGAGCTTGCAACTTTTTGGTTATTGTAGTGATTAATTTCCACATTTTACCTTGGTAGGTGCGATAGTATTTAGCTTGGCTGTTAAAAGCTGGAGTTAGGAGTAGAAATAAGAGATGTGTTTTATAATTGTGTTTGCATTTAATATATAATTAAACATGCTTCGCGCTGTTCATGGGTGCAATTGGGACAGCCAGTCAAAGAACTTTGCCAGAGATATACTATTTTTTTGTATATATAAAATATTTTCGGCAGATATATGTATAAAATGTCTGAAAACCTACTAACAACATTAATATTACCACACTACAAGAGCTCAAGGCATTTCACTGATACTGATTATATCAGAAATCATAGAGAAAAAATTGTGGGTTGAGTTTCAAGTAACTGTAACATAGTTACTGTGTAATCTAAGATATTTAACTTCTTTAATGGGTTAGCCTAATACGAATCACCGGATAGCCGGCAATTTAAGGCTGAGGCTGTCCCTTCACAAAATGTGCATAATTCATAATGTTTTCTTGAGATGTGTATGCCAAAATGTTTAGGTTATTTTTTGTAGTATTTATCTATACGTATAGTAATATCAGTTTAAGGCAGAAATGTTGGTGGAACGAGCGTTCAGACATTAAATATGCGTTGTAAGTTTGCCTACTTTAAAAATGGTTTTGTTTTTAATGGTATTGTAATTTGTAAGTGAGTGGTTTAGCTCTTCTTGTGTTTCAGTCTAACCTGATGGCTAACATTTTACTATGAACAACTTATCTATCTTGTGCCTTTGATAGTGATGAAAATATTCTTAAAGGTTTCCGTAGTGAATATTCCTCTTCCCATTTGGAAAAATTAGAGGGATGACATCCCCTCTTAGGGGAGTAAAGTTGGGGCTATACTTTTGCGTCAAAAGTTGTGCCCCTCGCAAAGAAAGTTGACGTGTTTCAGGTTTTTTTCCACAAAATCTTTTCCTAACAGTTATAGTTGCTGGCTCGTTCTCAAAGGCCCACCCTGTATATATGATAACAATAATACGTTTATACTAAAAGGTATACAATACGTTCGATACGAGAAGCCAAACACTTATGTGTATAATATAAAACCCCAATCTCTTAGAAAATTTTATTCCAAATTAACCATATATATATATATATATATATATATATATATATATATATATATATATATATATATATATATATATATATATATATATATATATATATATATATATATATATATATATATATATATATATATATATATATATATATATATATATATATACCAATATCTTCATTTTATTAAGACCTTAAGGCCGTGGACGAGTTCGTAAATGTGCTATAACAGATATTATTTCCCATAAAAATATATTTGAAGGTATTAAAGTAACTGGTATGATACACTAGACGTAGCTAGAAATGGTGTAAGTAAACCCCTGTTGTGAAATTAAAGTAATTTGCTTGACAAAATTTGGAGTTAACGACTGAGGTTGTTAAAGTCCAATACCTGACAAAGACAGAGTCGTCACCTGCCATGCATATATTGACATATACAATACAAATAAAAAGAGTAAAACATACCACCTGAACTAGCGATCAAGAAACCTCGATCGACCACTAAAATTCCAAAAACCGTTGTTAATAATTATGATGTTAGACTAACAGATGACATGAAATTAAAATGCCGTGATTGTCAAAGAAATTATGTTTAAGTGGGGGATTCAATAAATTCTTTAAATCCACCATATTTGTAGCTCGATGAACGAAGTTTGAGACTGAAAGTGTAGCATATAGCGGAAAGAGGTTTATGGAGGCAATACAGTTTGTTTTACGGAACTACCGTTTATACAGGGTGTTTACGGTCTTGTGATTTTATTTTTAAGGAGTGATTAAACACTGTAAAATGAGGTCGTCAACGCTAAAATGCCTTAATAAAATAATAATAATATATATAATAAGTAAGAATGAGGCCGTGAAATAGTACCACCTCGTCCAATCCATTTATTTTCGAATGCATTATCGATATTTTGGCAAACTAAACGATTAAAATTCAGCGATGCGCCATCTTGAATAAACAACATTCCTTGACGTACATTCAAAGGCACTCCTTCCTAGCAGTTCTGGAAAATGATTTTCACAACAAGTAGAAATTAAAAAAAAAAATAGAAAACCGACTTCATTAAGGATAACTCAAAAACTACTGCATATTAGCGCTGCCACCATTTGTTAAACGTGTTATCGTGAGGCAAATTAAAGATAACTCAAAAACTAGTGGTCAGATCTTGATAAAATTCATACGGAACCACACTAGAAGCACAGGCTTTCAAATAAAAAATAACCATCAAAATCGGTTTACACTAGAAGCACCGGCTTTCAAATAAAAAAGAACCATCAAAATCGGTTTACGTAGAAAAAAGTTCCGAGGTAACACACATAAAAAACATACTGTCGAATTGATAACCTCCTCCCTGTTTTTAAGTCGGTTAAAAAATGATAATAATTTTCCGTCAATTGGTTTGGCAACACAAAAGGGCCACTAAGTGGTCCGTTGACCAATCCGTTCCAAACGTTTTTCTCGAATCAATACTGGAAATGATTACGACGAACAGTATGTGGGTTTTTAACTGCCCAGATACGAGTATTTTAACTGTTGTTGATGGTGTTATGTATAAACCTTGCCTCATCTGTTTCCAACAAACTGGAAAAAAAGTTTGTAACTTCAGCATGTTTTTGCAGAAACCATTGTAGCACATGTTAACGTATTTATTTATCCATTGACTTCGGAACAAAAGTTAGATTTTTTTTTTAAATTTTCTGCATTAATGGCACAGCTGACAATTTCACATTTTAATTTTTTAACTAAGACGAGCATTTTTTATATCTATTATCTTATCTAATTCATCTAGTTCTTTAACCAAACTTTTGAAGTCATGTTCAACGCTGCTTACCACGTTTGCTGGGCTGTGTGGTTCGTTAATTAAATTGTGTTCATTTAGGCTGCTTTCACTTTTATTTAACATATTCATTTGATTGTCGTTTACTGTATTCACACTTACACTCTTATATACGTTTTGGTTTTTCTTCTTGTTTTTCTGTTGCTTTACTTAGGGTATGTGATTGATTCGGACAATGTACTCGTAGACTTGAAACATTTTGAATTTATAAAGCAGTTTATACTGGTATATACCTACTCTTGGCATCTAAAATATTGCGTAAAAGCTCGTTTTTTCTGGTAGATTTCCAATCGATTCTTGCTCTGTCCACAACCTTAACTCCTGTTACTAGTTGATTTAACTTAACTTTGTTCGACGTGATAATCAGAAACAAAGCATTAAATTTCGTTCCCACTCTCATCATCTTCTTTGTGTCAATACCCTGTTCAATCAGTTATTCTTTTATTTCACTGCAGTCATGTTCACCTGGCAAATCATTCATAATGAATGCATGCGTTTTATCATTATCTATAGAATATGTGTGAAACTGTTGTTTTTCTTCTCTAAATTAATCACGAAGGATTTTATGATCTTCTTCGGTATGCGTATGTATATTAATTTTACTATTAAAATATGGTCTGCAGTTACTGATTTGTTATATATATATATATATATATATATATATATATATATATATATATATATATAAGGTTTCTTTTAGAGGCTTTTTTTTTAAACTACCTTAACAAATGAAAAGAAATCTAGAACATTCTAATATACATTTTATGTAATATTTACTATTCATCAGCCACAATAGTTATACTGGTTTTAATGTTACACACCTCCAGCTTGACCTTTGCAGGAGAAAAATTATCAAATTTTCTAAGTAATTTTCTCGTACCTCATCACCTGCTGCGTAATAAAAAAATAAACGTTGTCTGTAATATTTAATAGACTTTGTTTAACAGATACAATATTTTGGTATTGCGTCTTCTCTGACTTTTGGTGGTACTAAGATATTGCTATAACTTTTTTCCTTTGAACATATCGATCTAAGCTTTGGTGTAGTTTGTTTTTTACAATGTGTACCAGCTTGCCAAACTTGATTGCCATAGCATTGCTATTTCTGTAGATATGAATTTTTTCCAAAAGAAAACCTAAAATTTCGCCGCAAAAACCAGTCCGATTTTTCTGGCTAACGAATTCATCTAAGCCACTTGCAAAAGGAAGTTACTCACCAATTTTAACAAAATTGGCCCATTATTTTTTGAGTTATCTGTGTGATACGTACCTATATATATATATATATATATATATATATATATATATATATATATATATATATATATATATATATATATATATATATATATATATATAACATATATAAAATCGAAACTGATCCTGGATATGTGTTATAGGGGGCCCAGTTAGCGCTCATTTGATTGAACCTTTTCAAAATTGAAAATTCGAGATCTCTTCTTTAGTGAATTTTTTAAAGGAAATGCACTAAAAGCGACATTGCTTAAGGTTTCAAATCTTATGTGGAAGTGTTTGTTGGGGAGTCTTTTGAAATATGGAACAAACGGACAGTACATAATAAGAGAAAGCATTTTTAGAGAGAATGCTAATGGTAAGGGAGCCCGTAAAAAGACGAGGTAACCTTGATCAGATGTTTTGGTCGAAATATTAAAATATTAAAGAAGAAAAAGGGCAAGGTGTGTATATGGAGAGGTATTGGTGGAAGAAGCGAAAATAACATGTCAGAAGAAAAGGACATGGAGAGATATTGTTAGGAAATAGCATACGCTTTCGGAATGCCCACCCATTTATGGGAGTGTCGTGGACGGTAGTGGTAGTAGTTTTTTTTAGGAAGGGGGAAATCCTGCATGGGACGCCACTCGCTATGGATCTATCGCGAAGTGGTGTGTCGGACTCTTACCGACTAAAACCCCCTTATTCTTCTCGCCATGGCAGACCCGGAACGGTCACGTTTAGTGACATAACTTGAGGAATGCCGGGCGGTCATTTTTCTATACTTCCGTTCTACGCTCTTCTGCTCTTTTCTTTTCTCGGAATTGGTTTATATAACTGGATATTCTACTCCAGTTTTTCGAGCTTTCTAACATTATTGGTATGAGATTGGTTTCACTAATTTCGGCGTTTATCTCAGCCTCCAATTGGTGTCTCCATGGAGTCCATCTATTACACACAAACACTGTGTGTCCTGCGGTGTCCGTGGCTCCACAGTAGGTGCACGCGTCTTCTTCACTTATCCGCATCTTCTTTCTATAACAGCCAAATGCACCGTGACCTGTGAGGAACTGGGTCAGATGGTAATCCAGCTTTCTGTGTTCACACCTCACATACGACAAGATGTCTGGGATAAGGGTTTTCGTCCAAGCTGCGGTGTATTTATGCTCATTCCATGTCTTCTGCCATTTTTCCAGTGTCTTCTCCCTCTCAGCTCTTTTCACAGAGGGTACGTGAGCGTTTTCTATATGATACAATCGGAGCCTCTCCTCTACAAGCAGGTTGATGGGTGGGATTCCCGTGATAACCTGGATGGCAGCAGTTGATACCGTCCGATACCCACTCGCCACTCTCAACAGGGCTTTCCTTTGGAGACCCAAGAGCACATCTCTGTATCTTCGGATCTTAGTAGCCTGGTGCCACACTAGCGAGCCATAAAGAGCAATAGACAGCACAACGCTGCACAGTAGCTCTCTCTTTGGGCCGCTTCGACCTCCTACGTTCGGCAATATTCTTGTCAATGCACCCATTTTTGTTTGGGCTTTTTCCACGGTGCGTTTTTTATGCTCCCCAAATGCTAGGCTCTCGTCCAGGTATACCCCCAGGTACCTTATCTGTCTAACTGGGAATATCTGGGTCCCTAATACCTCAAAGTAGATAGGTTGTCTCTTTCGAGGTCCTCTCAATATGACTGCTTCTGTTTTTTGAGGGGCAAGTTCCAAGTTGTTGTTAATCATCCACAGGTTTATTCTTTCCAGCGACTCGTTTACCCTGTACTGAAGCTCTCGGTCGTCTGCTGCCTCAACCATGAGTGCGAGATCATCTGCATACGCTACTGTGGCTCCTCCATCTGTGAGGGGTACTGCCAGGACTGAGTCGTACAGCACATTCTACAGAAGAGGGCCCAACACTGATCCCTGTGGAACTCCCGCTGTCATTTCTATTATCGTTGAGTTGCATATTTTGATCTTCCTGTCAGTGAAGTAACTCTCAACTAGATTTATCAAGTATTGTGAAACCTCTCTCTTATAGACTTCGTTTATTATTTTGCTCCAAGTAGCCGAGTTGAAAGCATTTTTGACGTCTAGTGTGATGACCACAAACCATCTACCGTGAGTGGTTTTTTGCAGATTCCACCACCTTCTCTACTGCTTGCACCGAGGAACGACCTTTCCTAAACCCGTACTGTCTGTGTGAAAGTCCGCCCTTTTCTTGTATCTCGGCCTCTATTCTTTGCTTGATTAGTCTTTTGTAAAGCTTTCCTGGCACGCTAAGCATACAAAGAGGCCTGAAAGCTGTAAGAAGTTCTGTGATTTTTCCCTTCCATAACAAGATCCCTGTGGCCACCTTCCACAATCTAGGAAACTCTTGTCTTTGCAGTAGTTGATTTAGTACTGTTTGGAATACTCCCGGAATATTTTTCACTGCCAATTTCACCGCTGCGGGAGGGATACGATCTGGTCCCGGTGCTTTATTTATATTTTATCTCTTCCGCCGATCTCTCTATTTCGTCTACCGTAAACGGTGGATCTCCTTGTCTGACAGTTTTTCCTCTCGTCCATTGATCACATCTCTGCGGGAAAAGCTATTTTATTACCTCGATTTTTTGTCCGGTGGTGGGGTTGAAAGGTAGATTTTGGCAGCCGAGCGACCTCACAGCTATTCTGTACCCCTCTCCTCATACGTCGTTTTCCAGATCACTACACAGCTTTTTCCAATGTGCCCTTTTGGAATGTGCGATGAGTCTCTTGAGATGCTTACAGGCCACTCTGTATTGGTCTTGTAAGTTTTCGATTTCACCTGAATTTCTCGCGTTTGCTCTGGTAATTTTCCTTCTAAGTTGCAAGCATGATCTGCGCTGGTTATCGATGTCTGCATTCCACGAGTATCAGGTCTCCTTTTTTCTATCATGGAAGTTGATGGTGCTTTTTTGAACTGCTTCCGTCAGGGTCGTTGTCAGCTCCTGCACGTTGTTTACTTCTTTCTCTCTAGTTTTTGTGAGAATTATATCTATAAACTTGGCTCCTTCGAAGAGAGATCAGGTGTTCCTGTATCTCCTTTCTGGTGTCTTGTGCTGGGTGACCTCAAAATATATATGGTGATGGTATGTCAGCGCCTCATCTGTAAGTACCTCCCAATTCCTGATGTTCTTCGCAATGTTGGTAGTAGCTCCTGTAACGTCTATGTAGGACTTACTGTTTCCTCTCTTAAACGTTGGTACTGTCCCAGTGTTGATCATTACCATGTTAAGCTCTGCTACACATTCAGCCACATAGTCGCATCTATTGTCCATGTAGGGTGAACCCCAGAGGGCAGACTTAGCATTTAAGACCCCCACTAGAATAGATTATTTTTTGTTTTCCCTCACCTGCGACATAACTCTGTCCATATAATCCTTGAAATCACAAAACGGGATGTTAGGTGATACGTAACAACAATATAGCTGGAATCTGTCGAATGATAGCGTTACGAATCCTAGTTCTTTTCTTACACTTGTAATCCCTATATCTTTATTGAGTAGATGTATTGCAACATCATTTCTTTGGTCCGTTATATATCCTTTGCTTCTGGTCAACTTAACATTCGGCTCGCTTATAACTATTAGATCAATTCCTCTTTTAAAGGCCGTCGCATAAGCTAAGTCATGCGCGGCTCGTGATCTTCCGAGATTTGTTTGGAGTATCTTCATTACTGATGTGGGTTTTCACTCACCCTTTTTTATTTATTGCTCCTCTCCTTTTATCATTTTCTGCTTTTTCTTTAAGAAGTTTCCTAAAAAAAGGACACCTAGTGGAATCTGCTCGGTGTCCCGCTTCATTGCACGAAGTACAAAATAACACCTTTTCCTCGCAATCTTTTGCCTTATGTCCTCTGGATCCACATTTTATACATACATAACTTCTATCTGAACCTTTGCACTTTGTTGACCGGTGGCCAAATTCTAAGCATTTGAAGCATCTCAAGATGTTAACTCTGTAACGTAGCTTGCAAAAGACCCATCTCATCTTTATTTTTTCTTTCTTCACTAATGTGGCTGCTACGTCTTTTCTCAGCTTAACCGTAGCTGTTTGGTTTCCGCTTCGGTTTGGTCTTAGTGACAAAACGTTGACTTCCTCTTATGTGGGGTTTACATTGTTTTTTGCAATGTCCTTTTTTAATTCTGATTCGTCAATATCGGCGTCTATGTCTGTAATCTGGACCGTTGGTTCGTTTGTCTTTATGTTTACCTCAGTGGCTTTTGTTTTATTTATAATCATATTTTTGAGAGTAGTGACTTTGTCTTTTCCTCCTTTCACTTCTAGGAGTAGGTCTCCCTTACTGGTTTTTTTGAGGGACTTAATGGTTACACGTGCTTCGTTGATATTGACATTCTTTTTGACTGTTCTGAGTAAGTGTGCGTACGTCTGGCCTTCCGACTTGACAATGATTTTATCATACTGGGCAGACTGGGTTCTTGTTGTTACCCTTGTTTCTGATCTGAGTCTTTTGTTTTTTCCCTCTTGGTGATTACAATCGTAATTTGGAAGTCTGACTTGCGGAAGATTTCCTCAGCGCATTTTCTGACGTAACCCTGGTTGTGATTCCCTATAGCCACTAGGTTTATTTTTTTCGAATTACCCCACTGATCTGCGTTGTCCCGTAATTTTGTTAGAAGTTCGAAGAGCGCAGCGATATCATTTATGCCGTCTGGATCCGTCTTGTAAGGCAGTATATAGAGAGTGCTCGACTTCTCCCCTTTACCTCCTCTGCTTAATGTAGTTTCTGTACTGGTTTTTATGTACTCAATTTGACCTTCGGAAATCCCATCCTGGACTAACATATGGACCTCTGGGAACAGTAGAGGCACCCCCTCCAGAAGTTTGTCTTCTGTGCTGAGTAAATGATTCATAATTACCACCATGTCACCTGTTCTGCAACTCGTTATACTATCTACCTTTTCTTTAGTTATTTTGAAAGCCTCCTCCGCCCAGTTTTTGTCCAGGACCTTGGAGAGGCCTTCAAAGCCGCTGTCTTCTTCCAAGACTCTACGTATTTCCCTAAGTTCCTCGATCTTTTTATATTGTTCTTCTTCCTTTATTTGATCCATGTCAACTTGGATACCCACATTTAACGTTTCCTTTACTATGTCTGTCTAGACTCCAGTGGTGCACATACACTTTTTGGAAACTTGTCTAACCTTTGGATTTACTTGGAGGTCTGTCCACTCTAGGCTCTTTCTGTTTAATGTTTCTATTTGCCAGCGTACCTCTTTTATGCCTTGTTTAATACCGGCTTTGGTGTTGACGTTGGTATTTATTAGTCGCATAAGTTCTTCTGTCTCCACCGTAAGCTTAGCCAAGATTTTCTTGAATTCATCTAATTCGCTTTCCTGTGAGCATTCTTCTCTTCCCTGCTTAAAGCCAGTTTGCAGGCTTCTTGGTTCTTTGTCACTCACCGAGTGGCACCGTTTGGTCTACAGTGCTGTTAATTTGGTGCTTGGATTACCTAACTGTTTAGTTTCTCCCGAAGGAACCCTGGTTTCCATGGGTGGAGACCTCTGAATGCTGTCTCTTCTTTTGAAGGGGTCTATCCCTTCACATTGAATTTCACCAGTATTCGAGCCAGAGAATACGGCCTAGCGTTGTTCCACCGCACTCCCCTGGCAGTAGTTTGCAATGGGTCGGGGGTGCCCTGCCCTCGCAGCAACCGCACCGACCGGAACTGGGGTCTCCCTCCTCTGCTCCGTAAACTGTATTTCTTTGGGTGTCTCCGTTATATTCTTTATGTTTGTAGTCCATGTCCATAGCGGTCGTCATCAGGTAGTCCATCTTTTTATTTTATTTTTAGTAGTAGTGGTAGTAGCAATTTTATAAATAATCAACGACTGCTGTTGCCCTAACTATATGGGAGGTAAAGGTAAGATGCTTACTTGCAATTAGGCCATTGCTGTCCCTTTTTGCTCATCTAAACTAACCTACCCTCCACCTTGAGCTCTATCTCAACGACGACAGTGATTTGAAAAATCATCCTCCGCCGGTGAGTCTCGAACCATCGTCCCCCGAGTCCGTATTGGAAAGTCTGAATCGACTTTCCCGCATGGCCACGGAGGCGCTTAACTATATGGAAACTTTTCTAACCAAATATAAACGTAGATATATGTTTCTTGTTTTACAAAGGTTTGTTATCAGCTCTGGAACCAGTCTCGCCCTTTATGACACCGCCAGGTAGAACAATTGTAAAACAGAGTAAAAATACATTTTCTTACGATGATGCTGTGGAAGGTGAAATCTGTTGCAAAAAATATAACCAGCATACGTAAAGTCAGGAAAAAAGTCTACGTTTGTATTTTCTATAAATAAAGCGACTTTCAAACAAAATATTCTATCGCTGTCGCTAAAATAAGTTACAAATTACAAGAGACGCTAAGCTGATAAAACCTAGCAATTTAATGAAAGCTTTCTAGAAAAAAAAAAACGCATCTATTTTCTAGAATTTGTTATTCATGACTTCATTAGCAGAACATGGAAACTTCTTTGTGATTATTAAGTTGATAAAACCGATGTAAATAGATTTCCAAAAGAATGGTGAAAACTTAATTAGGCGTATAAAGTGAATCTCCCAATTTAGTGTTTTTGCCTTGCCCTTTCGTACAGTCTCATAATACAAGACAGACAGATGATCATTGACGAGGACCATATTCTAATTTAAGAAGAAAATTTAGAATAAATAAAGTTAAAGATACCTCAGATTTCATTATTTTGAATTGAGCATATATTTGCAGCTCAATAAAATTTTCCGAACGAACTTCTTTAAGCTATTTACCCACCTACCAAGATAATTATTCACAAAAGCTTTTAAAAGAAATAAAAAAATGTTGCATTAAAATTTGCAAACAACCATTTTCACGAAAATCAGAAAACATTTTTCTTTACATTAACTTATTAAACATTTATTATTATTTATATCAAAATTTCTCAAAAATAAAAAACAATTTTAGAGAAACACAAATTTTTTTGCGAAAACAGGCTGAATATTTTGTAGAGAACATTTGATAAAAGAATACATAAAATTTAAATTATGTACCTAATCTTCAATTAAAATTGAAAAAAAAGAAAATTTAAAAAACCAATGGGAGTAAAGAAAAATATAAGCGAAAAAATACTCACATCTCCATGTCAAAGTCAGATGTAAAAACATTACTTAACTCTGTCATTGAAAAGTTTCATTCATTCTTGAACGTCACATTGTCTGAGATAGACATAATCAAAATACTCAATGAAAGGCTTCTTCCAGACAGTAAAATTTATTGTTAAAGAACGATACGCGTTTCGGCTACCTATTAGTCATCCACAGGGGAAAATTTTCTAATTCTTTAAAATTAGATCCAACACTATACACAGGTTGACACGGTTGGAATTTTCATCTATTGTACTAGAGGTCCAACAACAACGCACCCGAATGTGCCGGAAAATCGATTCATGGTGTCATCCAATCAATATAAAACGGTAATTAAACCACAGGACGAGAGTGAACGTCGGCCGACGTTCCAGGAGAAACTGGTCCGATTTCTTTGAACTTGTCCAACCCACTTACAAAAGGAAGACACCTACCAAATTTTATCAGACTTAGCCAATTATTTTTGATTTATCGGTACGATATATATATATATATATATATATATATATATATATATATATATATATATATATATATATATATATATATATATATATATATATATATATATATACATCTTCCCATTAGTTAGTAAGTTTTACGTTCTACGAAAAATCGCTGGAATGGACAAACACACGGTACACTGATAGAAAGACGAATAAAAGTATGCAAGATAGATGCTTGCTAAAGGAGATTGAAAGGAGGAAGGCAAATCTTATTGGTCATATTCTGAGACATAATAACTTTTTGACATTATCTGAAGGACATGTAAAAAAAGGAGAAAGTTGACTAAGAGAAATACTTTAGGAAAGATAGGTACAACTGATGAACCGACTATCTGATTTCTGAATATTCTTCCTCCGAGGTCACTATTCTTGGTGACTTCAATGTCCATAATAAGGATTGGGTAGGCTCTTCAAAAACCGATCCAAAATGGAGCAGCGGAGGCCTTTCAGTCAGCAATTCATTAACCAATATAGTTCAACAACCTACTTACTTTCCTCGCATCCCAACACACAGCTCAAATCCCTTGGATTTCCTTCTCACTACAAAACCTGAATGCTATAAGACATCAGTCACCACCCTCCTTGGTCGCTCAGACTACGGCATGGTCACTGCTTCCTGCGCAGTGAACTACACGGTGAATCCCAGATTGTCGCTCTAGACATATCCAAAGCATTCGACCAGGTCTGGCACGCAGCGCTGCTTAATAAACTTTCGGCATATGGCCTGGCACCGAAACTCTATACCTGGACAGCAAATTTGTTCTCCAACCGGAGCATTTCTGTTGTCGTGGATGGACATTCCTCTAAACTGTATCCAATTAATGCAGGAGTCCCTCAAGGTTCACCTTTAGCCCCTACTTTGTTTCTTCTCCACATAAATGACCTCCTCTATAGCACATCCAACCCAGTTTACAGTTACGCGGACGACAGCACCCTTCACTCAAATATCCAATATTCTAAGCCTGTCTCTTTATTCCAACTAGATGAGGATCGCAGACTCATGGAGGGTTCTGTCTCTGTGGATCTCCAAAAAATATTAGACTGGGGAAGTAGAAATCGTGTACAATTAAACTTCACCAAATCTCAGTCTTGCTTTCTATCTCATAAGAAATACACCAGCCCTAGACCCATCACAACGAACAACCAAGTTATTCAAAGTAATGAGTCATTTTCACTTGTTGGAATTTCTGTGGATGAAATCTCAATTGGCACCAACATGTCACATCAATTGCAGAAGCAGCTGCTATGAAATTAGGTTTCCTCTTCCCGGCTCGCAAATACTTTTCACCAGCTAATCTCTATACCTTATACACTTCACAAGTAAGGCTAGACATTGAATACTGTTACCACGTCTGGGGTGCCGCTGCCGCTTATACACTCGCTATCCTGGACTCCATTGAGAAGAGAGCTATACGTCTCATCAGTGGCCCTACCCTTACCCAAAGTCTGCCGTCCCTTGCACACCGTCGTGCCTTTGAAGACCTCCCCCTTTTATGGATATTTGCACGGGCACTGTTCAGAGGAGCTTTCTTCCATAGTTCCTCCACCGCTGCCCCCAACAGATCTACCAGGGGACAGAGCAAATGCACCCTTTTACTGTCTAGGTAACCAGACATAGAACATCTTGTTATGCTCGCTCTTTTGTCCCGAGGACTTCCAAGTTGTGGAATTCCTTGCGGCACATATTTTTTCCAGAATCAACAAGTTGCCTCTTTCCTCCTTGTCGACACCCACGGTACGATAGTATTTAGGCTGTAAGACCTCGTGGTGTGTTGTTGAAATATAAAAAAAAAGTGTGGAAGTTTTAACTAAATGAAACAATCAACAATCATGGTTGTGCCGACTGGGCGATACCACCCATTAATTTTCGATGATGATGAAGTTTTAATTGTAATTATCGCGTCTTTCTGCAAACAAAGACCAAGAAATAAATACTCATTGGCTAGAAAACGTAGACATTTCGTTAAATATATTAGATATTTAGCTAAAAAATATAATTCTATCCCGTCTTTTACTTTTACAAATCTAACGGAAATCAAATGACCTAATAATGCGTTATTAGTCTTATATGTGCCCAGTTCTATTATTTTCGTGTTATAATATTCAAGTGATTTAGCTAACGCGTGCTACAGTTATGTCAGATAAGGGATAATAAATCACAAACGACAAGTGATTTAAGTTAGTCGTATAACAGTAGCGTTTATAAATCACAAACTGTCGTGCGTGCTATATCGAGCTCAATATCACTTCCTCTACACGATTCAGTAGCACCTTATTATAGGGCTCTACCAATAATGACAATGACATGCTTTAGGTTTACCACTACAGATGTGAGAATGTGTAAACATGACCGATATTTCATCAACTCTACAATATAAGAAAAGTAATGAGGTACAAAATGGTTTTGAGTTCTGCAAAATTTTCTTCGCGAGATATTATTTTAGTTACACACAGATGCGGTGCCAAAACCTTCTATGTCGTTATTCTAGCACTCAACTCAACATTTTTTAAAATGTTTTTTAATTGCTTATAAATTAATTCGGAGAAGCCAAATAACCACAACGCATTTTTTAAGACCTGACGGTCGTCTCACGAAAACTAGTTTAGCGACATTAGAGGATGAAACACTCCAAACTTTTAACTACCGAAACTGCGTTTATATTAGGTATCAGGTAAATGACCGCAGGCTAGAGGGAGGAATCACAAACAAATCTTCTACATCTACGTTTGTGTTCTACCACGTTCCACGTCTTACCACTTATATATTTCCATTATAGCGTTCATTGGTACATTAGTACATTATTTTCTTAGTCAATGAAATTTATTATTTTCGTAGTCAATGATATCTACGATTTCCCTACTCAATGAACTTTATAATATAACGTCGTAAATTCATGCCCACTAAAAAATACATTAAAAATTTTACAATCTGATTTAAATACCACTTAGAAACTTTTTCTGTAGCTTATTAAAGAAAATTTTCTTTTGTCTGACAATGCCGTAAAAAGCGAAATCAATTGCATAAAAAAACAAGCACACGTGAACCCACAGAAAATATCTTACAGCTGTATTAATATTGCGGCGAACATTAAGTTATCTTGGCGCAAATAGGTCAACAAAAATAACTTCAAAATTTTATAGTTCTTCTTAAAACGTTAAAAGCTCAAAATTTGCAATTTTTAAACAAAGAACCTCAAACAAGTATAGGTTATGTAGAAGAAATATCGTAAGAAGTGTGTGTGTGTGTGTGTGTTTTGTTTTTTCAACGTCGGCCTATTTCCGCGACTATGGCCAATCATCGACGCCAGGAAGCAGTTTCACCTCACTATCCTGGAAATTTTCCCGAACCCGTGCCTTTATTTAAGGAGGGTAGGGATCTTTAACGTGCCCAACATGGCATGAACACGGGATCGATGGCTTTACGCCCCCTTCGAAGGGCGGAACGTGCAGACATTCAACTTGCTCAAATACAATGCCAGAACCTCGGTTGATGGTAATGTTACAGTTTGTACTGAAAAAGTGAAAGGAGAACCCTGGGATCGAACCCAGTACCCTTCGGTTCAGAGGCACACGTTCTTACCTCTGAACCATCGAGGCTCTTATTTATTTAATAACAGATAGTTAAATTTATACAAACATATTTATATTGTTGGCCTGTTACCTAGCATATAGAAGTATTTACTTGATGAGAGAACTAAGCTCGTAGATTTCTTGTGATATTATGCGGAGCGTTACCGTTACCTACCAAAGGTAGACCCTCCTTTAAGAAGCTTGGTTATCGAGCTTCTAAAAAGGAGGAGGAACCAGCACCTTAAATCCTTTTCCCTTCGAGCTCCTTAACCTTCATCCTTATCCTTCACGAACACCTATCCCGTCCCCCATGCCCACTAATATAAGGTGCATTCAAGCAAATCTGCATCATGCTAAGGCTGCGACATACCTCCTTAGCATGAAATTAAAGGAAGAGCAAATAGATATTGCACTTCTCCAAGAGCCCTGGACCGCCAATTCGGAACGAACTAAAGGGCTGGGTAACACTTCTGGTAAGATAGTAGAGGTGGGCACTGGCACTAACCCCAGAGCCTGTATCTGGATCAGAAACAACTTGCAGTATTTTACACTTTCAGAATACTGCACCAAGACCATGGCATCCATCCATCTTGTGATCACATCCGGAGGGACGAGGCTGGAAGTAGTGGCCTGCTCGGCCTATTTCCCTGGAGACAGAGATGCAGAACAACCACCTCCAGCAGAGGTGCGGAAATTGATCGCCTACTGCAAGAGGAACAACTATCACCTCGTTATGGGGTGTGACGCGAACTCCCATCACTTGGCTTGGGGGAGCGCGGACACTAACAGGCAAGGTGAGTCACTATTTGAATACTTATTAGGGGAGGAGCTAGTGGTGAACAACATAGGCTCGGAACCCACCTTTCTTACAGCTAATCGGAGAGAGGTTTTAGATCTTACGATCAGCTCAAGGCTTTTGAGCTCAAAAATCCTCAAATGGAGGGTGTCGTCTGAGCCCTCTTGTTCAGACCATGCCCATATCCTATTTGAGATTGAAACAGGCCCTAGACCTGTGGTGGAGTACCGGGACCCGAGGAGGACGGATTGGGAGGGGTACAAGCAGTCCCTCGCAGCCAGACTTGGGTCCACTATCGCCACAGTGAGGGATCGTGATGAGATAGAGATTGCGGCTGAACAGGTTAGGGAAGCTGTGGTCTCTGCCTATCACGAAAACTGTCCACTGAGGTCAAAGAGAGACAGTCGGGGGTCTACTTGGTGGAATAATAACCTCGAAAAACTACGTAGAGAAGTTAGACGTCTCTTCAATCGTGCTAAGATTACAGGCAACTGGGAACAATATAAAACTGCTCTAACACAGTATAACAAGGAGATTAGGAACGCTAAGAGGGAGTCCTGGAGGAGGTTCTGCGGGGACATTAATAGTGTGCCCAGCGGCGCCAGAATCCACAGGATTCTCTCACGCGACCGTGTCCAGGAACTGGGATCGATAAAACGACCAGATGGTTCCTTTACTGAATCTCGGAAAGAAACGTTGGAGCTCTTAGCACACACACACTTCCCAGATTGTCTGATCCTGAGCAACGGTGAGGTCCTACCAGCAGAGGGACGATCTAAACGCCCTCATAGGGAGGACTGGCAAGTTGCTCGGCGAATAGTTACAGTCTCGGCAGTGGAGTGTGCTGTGAATCATTTCCAGCCATTCAAGTCGCCAGGGGAGGATGGGGTGGTACCGGTCCTTCTACAAAAGGGACTGGAGATTCTCCTACCCTTCCTTATCAGACTGTTTAGAGCCAGTCTGGCCTGGAACTATATTCCTTCCAGCTGGACGGTGGTTAGGGGGGTGTACATTCCCAAATTGGGACGTAATGACCTCCTACCTACATCACTGAGACCTCTCAGTATTACATCATTCCTCCTGAAGGGATTGGAAAAAATACTGGACGGACACATTAGGGGGAACATCTTACCCAAGAACCCCCTAAATACCCACCAGTATGCCTATCAAACTGGCAAATCAACTGAGCTAGCGCTCAATAACCTTGTCGAGAAGATCACACACTCTCTGGAAAATGGAGAGGTTGCTGTGGCGGCATTTCTCGACATCGAAGGAGCATTTAATAATGCATTACCGATCTCCCTCTACGAGGCCACTATCGCTAGGGGGGTGGAACCTACCATCTGTGGCTGGATCGGAAACATGCTGCATAATCGGACCATTGTTGCCTCGTTGCAGGGGGAGGTGGTCGGCGTCAGAGCTGCAAGAGGGTGTCCTCAGGGGGGCGTTCTATCTCCCCTGCTATGGTCCCTCTTTGTGGACGACTTGCTGGCTATCCTCGGACTCTGGGAGGTTGAGGTCCAGGCGTATGCGGATGATCTCGTCATAATGGTTAGAGGCAAATCTGAGGAGGAACTGTCTAGTACTCTTCAAGAAGCACTAAATGTAGTCAATGATTGGTGCCGTAGGGAACAGATGTCTGTGAACCCTCGCAAAACGATCATTGTCCCGTTCACCAGAAAAAGAAGGTTGGACAAATTAAAACCACCTACTCTTATGGGGGAAAACATTCCATTTTCGGACCAAGCAAAATATCTGGGAGTTACCCTAGATAAGAAGCTCAACTGGGACATACAGTTAGAAAATGTTATCCGCAGGGCTAAAATGTCCCTGTGGACCTGCCGGAGAATCTGTGGTAACAACTGGGGAACAAACCCCCAACAGATGTACTGGCTCTATGTAGTGGTTATCAGGCCCATGATAACATATGGAGCCATAGTTTGGTGGCCAAGGGTACTTCGTGGTATCGCAAGGACCAAACTGGCTCATCTACAGAGACAAGCTTGTCTGATGATAACGGGAGCGATAAGCACCGCACCATCAGCCGCTCTGGAGGTCCTCCTCAATATTCCCCCCCTTCACATATGGGTGGAGAGGGTGGCGAGGTGGACAACGTAAAGACTAAAACAAACGGCAGATAATATGCCGAGGGAAATCAGTCTGAGGGGGACCGGACTCCTTGATGACAGTGATTGTCACGGGATTCTGGGAATGGTCTCAGACTTGATGCCTACAAAAATCAGCAGAGATCTGTCTTTCAAGACCGTCCTCCCGGAAAGGGAGGACTGGGACCGGAACCAATCGACCCTGTTGAGAGCGGACCTCTGCTGGTACTCTGACGGCTCCAAAACCAATATGGGAGTAGGAGCCGGCGCTTAT
Organism: Tillus elongatus; assembly: GCA_964006375.1. NCBI lineage: Eukaryota > Metazoa > Arthropoda > Insecta > Coleoptera > Cleridae > Tillus > Tillus elongatus. Next base: position 208,367,518 of record OZ023262.1, on the reverse strand, counting down.
GGGGGCAGCACCGATGCTAGACTATCAGCTAGTCTCGGCAAGTACGCAACCATACACCAGGCAGAAGTTTATGCCATCGAGATGTGTGCAAGGGAAAGTTTAAAGGACCTATGCACAAACAAATCGATAAAGATATATGCAGATAGCCAAGCTGCAATAAAGGCTCTTGGTTCCTACCGGTGCAATTCAAAGACGGTATGGAGTTGTAAATCTGCCCTTAACGAATTGGGCAGCTGTAATGAGGTGTCGCTGGTCTGGATACCGGGTCACTCGGACCATGATGGCAACGTTGCGGCAGACGCGCTTGCCAGGAGTGGTGCCGAGTGCGACTTTATCGGACCAGAACCGGTGCTGGGAATAACATCTTGCACAGCAAAACGCACCTTAAAGACCTGGACAGATAGAAGTACAATTCAATATTGGCAAAATCTTCCAGCATTAGCTCACTCTAAGGCCTTCATAAATGGCCTGTCTGAGTCAAGGGCTAAGAAACTACTAGAGCTGAACAGACAACAACTGAGAACTCTAGTCGGCCTATATACAGGACACTGCCGCTTGCGGCATCACATGCACCGTATTGGGATCGGTCAGGAGACCGAGTGCCGGCTGTGTATGGAGAGTGACGAAACAGCAGAGCACGTGCTGTGTTCCTGTCCGGCAGCGGATAGGACTAGACACCTGCTCTTTGGCAAGGTAAAGCTTGCTCCAGAGGATCTGGATCGACTTTCGCCCACAAAGGTTATCGACCTCTGTAGGAGGCTGGAGTTGGGCGAAATATAAACATTAGGCGTGAGCCACAATAGACCTTTGGTCGCGGTGGAAGGTCCGATATGGACCACTCACATACAAACCTAACCTAACCTAACCTACCGTTATCAGCTAATTAATTTTATTGTTATTATTTTGTTAATGTATGTAAACTAAACGTGAGTACGTCTAGTATATATTACTGTCCAGTAACTTAAGATTTTATGCTACGTACGTATCAATATTGATTGGAATTAATGACGACATGATTTTATGATACCTATGTTGTTTTATATACCATATTCGTTAATCATAGCCTATTTAATTAACTATTTTATGCCAAGGCCTTAGGCTTGCATTTGACAATTGTTATGTTGTGTGTTCTTTGTAGGCAACGTACAGCGTTTGAATAAACTAGAATTTTGTGTTAGAACATTGTGAGATGTACGACAGGGTCGCCGTCTCGGTGCGTAACCAGGTAGTATGGTGTCACGACAGCTCCAAATAACACAAAACGTTATAAAATAGAGACTGTGTACAACCAACAAAAAATTTTGTAAATTGTCAGCCCTGGCCCATTTATTTTCTAATGTAGGGATAATGTATGTAAGGACAGATGCATTTTCACCATAGTTGGAACCGCAGATTGGTTTAGCTCTAATTAGAGCTCGTCAGTAGAGTATACTAAATCCAGCGAAAACACACCTATAAAGTAATACGACTATGGTAGCCAGCCTCCTAGAATATTGTGAGTGTAAGACATGGTCGCCACCTCGGTGCTTAACTAGGTGGTATGTTGCTACGACAGCTCAAAATAACACAAAATGATATAAAAGAGATACTGTGTGCAACCAACTAACAGTTCTGTAAATCGTCAGCCCTGGATTCTTCCCTAATATAGGGACAATGCATGCAAGGCTAGATGTATTCTCAGCATAATTAAAACCGCAGCCCGGTTTCCTTCTAATTAGAGCTCGTCAGTCAAAATTGTAAGTTGGATAAAGGTAATTAAGTGGTAGCATATTTTTGAATAACCGGAAATAGGTGTACAACTAATTTGGTGGCGCCTTTTTTATGAATATCTTGTGAAGGTACCCCGCCACTCTCCACTGTGTAAAAGCTGGCAGCAACCTATTTACCGACAACATTACCGATTATAGTGCCTGTGTGATATTCCTTGGAGAGTTTAGAAGTTTTAATAGATCTTTGTGAAGTTGGAGTTTAGAAACTGTTAGGTCACTATCCTCGAAGTGAAACATATAGCAGCTGTTCCCAATTAAATATCTTAAAGAAGGTTGGAAGGTTTTTCAAGCTAGTAACTTTGATTTAGGTGTCTTAAAAGTCATCTTTTTCCCATTATTGTTTCTATGAAAATTTGCTAAAAAATTATTTGGAATTGCATAATCTAACCACATAAAGTAAATATATAATTAAACAAAATTAGAAGATTTTGTCCTAGTACATATATATATATATATATATATATATATATATATATATATATATATATATATATATATATATATATATATATATATATATATATATATATATATATATATATATATATATATATATATATGTCTTTCCCATTTTAATTTGATTTTTCCATTGCTTGAATTGTTTAATTGTTTAAGGCAAATTGGTAGCCAATAATTTGTAATTAAAATTGTTTTTACACATTTAAATCACTTTAATGAAAGTAGCAGTTGAGAGAATAAGCAAAATTTTACAAAAGCAACAAAAATTTGAAAAAAGATCGTTCTTTGAAAAAAAAATGAACATGTCATTTATCTAGCAGCCAGAGAGCTAAATACGAAAACAAGTTAGGAGTGGGGGTAGTTTACACCCTTGCAGGGGTGAAATTGCTCTAGTTCTCATAACGATTAATCACTCGCTCATTACAATATTTCTGTGAAATTTGAATATGATCGGATTACCTGTTTAGGAGAAAGGTATAAAATATAAAAAAACTTTGACGCCCTCTGGCGGCTAAACGGTACAACTTTGTATAGAGGTAAGTTGATCTTAATCGACCTAATTTTGGCTGAAAAATCTGTGCTAGGTCGGTTGTACATTGAATTTCGGGACAACCTGTATATATATATATATATATATATATATATATATATATATATATATATATATATATATATATATATATATATATATATATATATATATATTGTTTAGCAAATTTTCTGTTAAAAATGTCAAAATATTCAAATTAACTTTGACGCCGTCTGGCGGATAAACGGTGCAAATTTGTATAGAGGTAAGTTGATCTTAATCGACCTAATTTTGGCTGAAAAATCTGTGGTAGGTCGATTGTACATTGAATTCCGGGACAGCCTCTATATATATATATATATATATATATATATATATATATATATATATATATATATATATATATATATATATATATATATATATATATATATATATATACACGGGCATAAGAGGTCTTAGTTCGAGTTCTTTGAAAAAATGTTCAAAATTAATAGTCGCAATCTTCTGAAAATATAAAACTTCACCCTACCAATCGCTGTGCAGACTAGTTCAAGGCACAGTGATTTTGGAATGGGTGGAGAAAGTCTAAGGGCATGCACAATCAACCAAAGGTTGCCGTGCTATCGGGGCGGTAAGTCCGCGGACGAGCTCTGAGGGAAAAAAAATCTTCTGATTAGTAATATTTTAACAAAAATTCACTGAAACGACTAAATTAAAATGAACTCTTTTGTCAAGCTTTATCATCAACAAGCTCTATGACCACAGTACATGGTTGAGAGGTACTGGGAAAATTCACAACTGTTTAGATGTTTCCATTTACGTTAAACACATTAATGCGGATAGTTGATTTTGAAGTGAAATGAAATTCCGAATTCATCAACCAAATTGCAATTGGAATTCAATGGTAATATACAACGAGCACCGTTAAAACAAATTTGCACTAAATGTAATAAGTATCGGAAACTTTACTTTTTGATAAATTCCACACTGTTTTGAGTTAGCCACCGGATTGACGTTATACCAGTATATACAAAATTGATTGTAAATTTTTGATACAAAAAGATGAATTTATCTGCAGTATTATGTATCAATCAAAATTGTTTAATAGGAAAGTAAAATAAAGAAATGAGTATAGCGAGGATGCTCATTGTCGCCAAATTTATTTCATTTACTGATTAAAAAGTCTGTACGCAGCAAGTGCGTTATGGCAGTGAATTTTTATAAAAATGATCTACACTTTTTATTGAATTTTTATTTTTTAATTTTTTATTTCAACAACACACCACGAGTGCTTACAGCCTAAATACTATCGTACCGTGGGTGTCGACAAGGAGGAAAGAGGCAACTTGTTAATTCTGGACTTGAAGGTTTGGAGGTTCCTGGGAGAAGGAAAAATATGTGCCGGCAAGGAATTCCACAACTTGGAAGTCCTCGGGACAAAAGAGCAGGCATAACAAGATGTTCTATGTCTGGTGACCTGGACAGTAAAAAGGTGCATTTGCTCTGTTCCCCTGGTAGATCTGTTGGGGGCAGAAGGTGGAGGAACTATGGAAGAAAGCTCCTCTGAGCAGAGCCCGTGCAGATATCTATAAAAGAGAGAGAGAGGTAACCAACGGCACGTCGGTGGGCAAGAGGGATGGCAGCCTTTGGTTGAAGGTAGGGTTATCGATGAGACGTATAGCTCTCTTCTGAATGGAGTCCAGGATAGCGAGTGTAGAAGCGACAGCAGCACCCCAGATGTGGAAGCAGTATTCGAGGTTTGGTCTTATTTGTGAAGTATATAAAGTATAGAGATTAGCTGGTGAAAAGTATTTGCGAGCCCGGAAGAGGAAACCTAATTTCTTAGCAGCCGCTTCTGCAATTGATGTGACATGTCGGTGCCAATTGAGATTTCGATCCCCAGAGATGCCAACAAGTGAAAAGGACTCATTACTTTGAATAACTTGGTTGTTTATTGTGATGGATCTAGGGCTGGTTATGACAAAGAAAGCAAGACTGCGATTTGGTGGGGTTGAATTGTACAAGATTACTACTTTCCCAGTCTAATATTTTTTGGAGATCCACGGAGATAGAACCCTCCATGAGTCTGCGATCCTCATCTAGTTGGGCTAAAGAAACAGGCTTAGAATATTGTATGTTGGAGTGGAGGGTGATGTCGTCTGCATAACTGTGAACTGGGTTGGATGTGCTAGAGAGGAGGTCATTAATGTGGAGAAGAAACAAAGAAGGGACTAGAGCTGAACCTTGCGGAACTCACGGTTTAGAGGAATGGCCATCCACGACAACAGAAATGCTTCGGTTGGAGGGGAAATTTGCTGTCCACGTACAGAGTTTTGGTTGTAGGCCATAGGCTGGTAGTTTTTTAAACAGCGCTGCGTGCCAGACCTGGTCGAATGCTTTCGATATGTCTAGAGATACAATCTGGGATTCACCGTAGAATGGGTGACAAAGGAAAGGAGGTCGGCAGTTGATCTGCGCTGACGGAATCCATAGTGCCTGTCGTGGACTGGACTGTGTTTTTCAAGAAATTTTAGTAATTCCGTGTTTCTATACTTTTCCATCACTTTAGAGATGACTGAAAGGAGAGAAATAGGCCTGTAGTTGCTAGGAAGCGCTTTCGATCCTTTCTTGGGGACGGGTTGTACACGAGCAGTTTTCCAGTTTCTAGGGAATATGCCTCTATTGTAAGATGTCTGAAACAGACGAGTAAGAACAGGAGCAAGTTCTGGTGCGCATTTTTGAGAACAATTGCTGCGATCTCGTCAAGGCCAGAGGCTTTCCTGGTATTAAGAGAAGAGAGCATCTTTCGTACCTTTTTAGTTTTGAAAATGATATCCGTCATTTTATGGGCGACATTGGGGACTGTTGGTGGTTGAACATTTGGAGGTGGGTTGAGAGTATAATTGCCGACGAACAACGAGGCAAAATGTCCAGCCTTGCCCAGGGCGGTAGAATCAATTTCATCCCCTGAGACAAGAGGTGGGAACGTGCTCTTGCAGAAATTATTCCCAATTGATTTAGCAAGAGTCCAGAAGGATATGCTGCCGCTGGAGCTTAAGAGGACTTTGTTTTTGATGTGGTTATTAAACGAGTTTTTTTTGCCCCAGAAAGAATGCGGACATAGCGGTTTCTTGCGTCGTTAAATGTTTGACGGTTTTCTTGACTGTGATTGTGTAGAAGCTTTTTGTGTGCTTTGACCTTTTCAAGTCTGGCCTTGTCACAGGATTTGGAGAACCAGGGCTTTTGAGTGGCTGCAGAGGCTAAAAGGACTACAGCTTATCTTTACAATAAAATTTCTTTCAGGACAGATATACATAACTTAAGCATTCACAAAAAGGATATGGTTACAGCACCTCGGCCTAAACTATTTATTTTTGAGATATCTTTTATATGGTGTACAAAGTATTCAATGAATTTGGTTATGAAATTAGAGCGTACAACAGACGAAAATTCAGGAAACATTTGTTTGGTACGTTTTTTGAGTCGGTGGTGTAAATGTGAGTATACCGAATGGTGAAATAGTCGTTTTCAATTGCATATATTTATGTATTGGGTACATTATGCCGCACATACTTGGGAAGGGGAGGGAAGTGTGAGAAGATAAAGTTGTATTATTATGTCTTATATTTAGTATCGATAGTTGTTATTGTTACTTTTTGCAGTTAATTGTGTAGAGCTGTGTCTACTGTGTAATTCTTCGGAGTGGGTTGAGTCGCAAAGCAGAGGGAGGTGTCATTTTATGGCACCTTTCATCTGAACTCCGCCCTTTCACACACCGATTTCAATTTAATGTTTTTTTTTTAGTTTGCTTTATACGATTATATATATACATATGCCATATATATACATATATATATATATATATATATATATATATATATATATATATATATATATATATATATATATATATATATATATATATATATATATATAAACATAAAAATTGAGACTGATCCCGAAAATGTGTTCTAGGGCTCCTACTTCGTGCCCATTTGAAGACATGTTTTCAAAATTAAAAAGTAGGGATCTCCCTACTAGTGAATCTTTTAAAGAAAATTCACTAGAGAAAGACCCAAATACGTCGATTAGTTTCACGCATTCTTTATTCCTAATGTGTTTACTTTCAGTCAAACATAGTAGTTTACAACAAATAAACTTAGCTATCAAAATAAAATCCAAATCCAATTGTAGATTCAAAGATCAGGTTTTATTAGCTTTTAAGGAAGCCTCTTGGAATAAGATTCAGAAAGTTATTTCGTCAGCACCGTATCTCGGGACTGCCCGTCTCGGCTTTCATTACGCAAATGGAACTATTCACATGGTTCGTAATCTGATCTTCTTTGAAAATTTTCTAAGCGACATTGCGACGAGGAGAGTAATTATATACAATATAATTGAACTGTCATGTTATCCTAATTAACTGAAAGCTGTGTCAGATGTTTCTTAGCGAAAGGCAAAATGAAAGATCATGTGACCGGGAAAGCAATCAGTCTTTTAGCTGCTTCGTAAGTGTAAATATTAGCACAGTGATTTCTTTTATAAAACTGCTGTCTTGCTAATCTATCGTTTTTGCCGACATATTTATAGGGTAGGCCAAATAAGCACAGTTCTTCTATGGCGTTTTTAGTTAAATCTATACAGGTGGAGTAAGATTTTAGCTTTTAGTGAATTTTCATTAAGAAAATAATAAAAACTCGGGACGCAGCAAGTGCGTTATGGTAGTGAATTTTTATTAAATGCTTCAAATTTAAATAACTCAATTTTCTATAAACTTAGAGAGTTTAATTTCAATACGTAGTAAGGTTTTTCCTAAGGCAAGATATCCACAAAATTTCATTAAAATAACTTTGTAATTTTCGGAGAAAAAAATTTTTTTCGAAAGAAAATTTAAAATTTGAATAACTCAATTTTCTCTAAACTTAGAAAGTTGAATTTTGGTACGTAGTAAGGTTGAGGCAACATATATAGTAAATTTCATTGAAACAGCTTTGTTACTTTCGGAGAAAAATTTTTTTTTCTAAAGAAAACTCAAAATTTTTCCGGAAAACCCCGTCTGATTTTTCTGGATAACGAACTCATCCAAGCCATTAATAAAAGACAGGCACTTGCCAAGTTTCATCGAAATCGGTTAATTATTTTTTGAGTTATCATATATATATATATATATATATATATATATATATATATATATATATATATATATATATATATATATATATATATATATATATATATATATATATATATATATATATATAAGCATATAAAAATTAAACCTATTTACAAATGAACTTTAATAAGATATTATGCTGTGACAATACCTCTCTTAAGCACCCTAAAATATAATCAAATTGTGCACAGTTATATATGTTTTATTTCTTTTTCCCTTGTCTTAATACACTACATATTTTATGACAATCGATTTAATTTACTTATTTGATTTCATAAATAGTCGGCTAATAGTGACTTGGAATGAAGTAGACACCACATCTTCAAACATATTAAGAGAATATGAGTAAATCAACAGCAACTGGGAATGAATTCGGCAGTCGCCCAGCCACGTGGTTAAAAAACACTGTTTGTATGAGTCGTTACAACTCTACCTCTAAATAAAAGGACTGTAACAGCGGCAGAAGCAGAAGTCAATGGAAGGTTTGTGTATTCAGAAAGAAACTATTGACTATTAATAACAACAATTGACTAAAAACGGTGCGAGTTGTAAGACAAAAAGAATTATACTACAGAGGTGATAAATGATAATATATTACAATAGGGTTATATATAATCGTAAATGCTTCCAATGATTAACAATCAGTGAATTCAGTATTATTGACATTTCTCGGAAACTTACAAATGAATTTCATGAGTCAATAAGAAAAGCATTGACTAACCAACAGCAACCACATACTTATGATTTAAACATAAATGTTTCAAATTTGAATAGCTCAATTTTCTGTAACCCTAAAAAGCTGAATTTTGGCACATAGTTAGGTATTTCCCAAAGCAATATGTAGACCAAATTTTATCGAAATTTTCGGAAAAATTTTTTTTCCGGAAAACCCCGTCCGATTTTTCTGGCCAACGAACTCATCCAAGCCATTAATAAAAGAAAGGCACTTGCCGAGTTTCATCTAAATCGGTTAATTATTTTTTGAGTTATCAGACGGATACATATATATATATATATATATATATATATATATATATATATATATATATATATATATATATATATATATATATATATATATATATAAAAAAAATTCAAACTGACCCCGGATATGGGTTCTAGGGGTCCTAATTCGCGCTCATTTGAAAGAATTTTTGCAAAGTCTCACCATCGATACCTCTCTATTAGTGAATTTTTTTTATAAAAATTCACTAAAAAGAGGGGTATCGATGGTAAGACTTTTAGAAATTTTCTTCCAATGAGCGTGAATTAGGGACCCTGGAATCCATATCCAGGGTCAGTTAAAAAGTTTATATATATATATATATATATATATATATATATATATATATATATATATATATATATATATATATATATATATATATATATATATATATATATATATATATAATATTTCTTAAAAGCAATATTTTTAAAATTTTTGAAGTACTTAAAACGAAAATTTACAACTTAAAAGGATATAGATAGGCTTCGTTGTGTACCAATTTTCAAGTCTTTTGATTTAATGACAATCAAGTTATTCGAAATTAATAATAAAATAATCTTCGACATCACTTAAAGTTCTGTAGTGCAATATCTCACAATGTTAGTTAAAGACAGATGACGTTACCTGTACTGCTATTCAGTTAAAATAAATCGTAAATAAAAATCTAAATAATGGATATTACAATCATTGCAAGATGTCAAGATGTAGCTGTTTCTTACCGGGGTTGTCAGATATTTTATGTAGTAACATCTATGTATAAGCATCTCAAATTTTCACAACTTCTGATGATAAAGATAATATTGTATAAAATTTAATCTTATCAGTTAATACCGTAATCAATAGATGTATTTAATACCTGTGAATTTCGAAGTAGCCATTTCTCATGATTTTTAATTTATCCCTCCAATCCTAATTTACTCTATTTGACAATGTTGTTAGACTGCGTTCTTACTGGAGCTCCGTTGTCATTTGTCATTCTGTGGTAATGTCATTTATTGTTAATTGTCAATATCAAAGTAGAATTAGCCTGAAATTTAGGTTTTAGACATGATACAATTACTATAGAGATATGTTACCTATTTTTGCACTGCCACGCACATGCGACATGGGGTGAGTACAGTCGCAACATAATAATATTATTCTGCGGTACAGTAAGTTTGACATTTCGTCGAATCTTGTAACCTGTTAACAAATTACGAAGCTATTGACTAATTTTTGTGTGTATAAAGTTGGAAGTCATTTTTTATTATCAGAATACTACTAGTAGGTATAAATGGGCAGTTCTGACACCTCCACCGGGCAAATACGCATGCGTGTCATGTCAGGAGACGAAACAGGTTGGTGGGTTGGATAAAGAGAGAAAAGAGCTCTAACCTGAGATGACGTAATCCAAGATGGCCGACCGGAAGTGAAAAATCTGGGGAGTTTGTAGTCAAAGTGATAATACAAAGATAGTACTTGGATAGAGTGTGACTAGAGATTTATAATGTCATGACGTAGTCCAAGATGCGGACAAGATGGCCGACCGGAAGTGAAAAATCTGGGAAACTTGAATTTTTAAAAGACATCTAGGCTAACACATCAAAATAAGAGGGCCCGCTATTTCGATTTTTATAAAAATGATAGATAAAAAAATGGCAGGCAGCGCAGGCGCAAACCAAGTTTTTTATTTGTATAGTTAGACCCCCCATATGTGGAGTATCAGCGTACTCGCCTCGATCAGTGGAATTGAAATATGACATGTGCGCATGCTCAAATCTAAAATTTCAATTTTCAAGTAAGAGGACACATGAGGTATCATTGTACTCGTCTGGATGAGAGGAGATAAAATATTTAAATAATTTATTTTATATATTTATTTACTGAGATGATTATTTATTTAAACCCTTACGCGGGGGGAACTTGGAAGCTTGTCAAGCAAGAAGGTGGCAGCAAGATGATAGCAGCAAGGGGCTGGCTGCACGCTGCAACATCTGAATTCCTGTCGCGACTCGTATGTGATCTCGATAGACTGGCGATATCAATTCTCATTTCCTGCCAGAACGTTGACCTCGCCTTTACTCTTAGTTCCTGTCAGAACTAGCACATAAATAGATTTTGTTAGCGAGTTTTAAATATAAGAAACAATGTTGTCTGTGTGTAGAAAAGTTTGTTAAAGTCTGGCATTAAGATGTTGAATTTTTTGAAGTGTATTACGAACCAGACCATTACAACAAAATATTATAAGGTATTTAGATCGCAATAGATTTTTAAAGTTTAACAGTATACCAAGCAGAAAAATACAATGAGTGAGAGTGGTGGAGGGGGAACAACAAAATCTCCTTAGGATTTAATTTTACAACAATAAGCTCAGTTCACGTCAAACACTGAAGAGTGTAAACATTAAAGAGTGTAAACATGAAAGTTAGTTGTGATTGCATTAACATGGCGTGCGATGATAGTTCTGATTCCACACATGTTGTAGATGTTAACGATGGACCTAAGGCCTTCAGACCTATTAATAACAATGTTGGGGAATATTGTTATTGGGGTCGAATTGATGCGGCTCTAAGTCAGAATATTAATGAGATTAAACAGGAAAGTAGACTATTGCTGGAAACAAAGTATACTATTAATCCATCTCTAAGTATCGCAATTGGTGCATCAAAAGCTGCTGGATTGATTCCAATAATTAAAATTGGAAAAACAAACTCCTACCCATCAGAGTCAAATATAACAATCTCATCTGGTTAATGCGAATGGGATTATTTTATTTTAACATTAGAAGAAGCGGTTGAAGAGTACTTCACTAAAGGTAATAGGATTGAACTAGAAAATATTGGAAAATGTACCATCAAACCTATTAAAATACTAAACAGTAAAGGTGTATCAATCTCAGATGACTGTTACTTTTTATTTAATCGAGGCTACAGTTCAACAACTACTAGATCTGGTTGAAATCATCAACGAAAGATTAAAGCTTCTAACTAATCTTAACTTTAATATTCGACTTAGTGATTTCCCGTACTGTGTTCCTAATTTTCTCAAATGTGTTAATAAGAAAAAGCTACCATGTGAGGTGAAACTTATAAATATTATGTTAAAAGACTGCGAACAATCATCTCGAGTTTGTATGTTAGAATGTTTACACTTTGCAGAGAAGCAAGTACTTGGTCGTTTCAAAGAAATACACGCGATATACAATGGTTCCTCTTAAAGCAACTTTCATCATCCTGACAGCACCAAAATGTGTTTCATAGTTACAAACCACAAAATGTAGAAGAAGTGCAAATCTGTATTGATAACGACGACTGAATGCAATGGTCTCTTCTTCCAACAATACATCCACACAACGATGAGTTCATCGAACCTCCAATACACTACAGGTCCAAAATCAAGTCTGATATGGTGCGTTATAAACTTAAGTTCCTGTTTGAGGATGATACCCTTGGTGAGACATCTGATTGGAGAACTCTCATATTAACTGATCCTTATCTTTTCACATCAAATTATATTTTTATATTTATATCAATTGGTTTTCTTATATGTCTAACTGCATTTATGTTAATAATATACTTTTATGTTAAATGCAACATTTCATTTAAAAATATGTATCGCAAATATATGTGTTAATAAATATATAAACTGAGTATATGTTTCATTCATTAGTTAAGCACCTATAGCTACGATGAGATACTGTGAATCGTGCTCGTTACAAGTGAAAAAGGGTGCATCTTCTGGACATTTGTGTCAAGGTATGTGAGCCATGGCAAGTTGAACAAGTGCATATGTTAACTCAAGCTTTTAGAAACAGAATGGCTACTTATCGTATATATAAAAAGGGTATTGATATTAAACAGTTGATGGAAGCAGTAAGACATAAAGGGTTTTATAATAATAATAATAATAATAATAATAATAATAAGAGGTCTTTATTAGGGCGAAGTTAATTTTACAATTTTCTTCCACTTAACCCTTAAAAGATAACTTAAAATGTAGGAATTACAAAATAAACAAATTATAAAATAAACAAATCATAAATGCCTTAGTATCCAAAACAACAAAACAATATAACAACAAAACATTGACAATTGTGCGCCTTAAATTTAGCTGAAAGAAAGGAATTCCTAAATATGAATATGATTTATTATAACTACACTACGCAAACTGACTATTTTTATAAAAATTTGTAACATATCTCCGAAACCCTGGCAGAGAACATAAAGTATGTTTAAAAGGTATTTTATTATACAGATGTGGTGCAACATAGGAAAAAGACCCCCGATATTGGCTCGTATAATATTTAGGTATGGCAAACAAGTGATCGAGTCTTGTATTGAGCGAATGTATTTGTCTCCGAAAACAGAGCTTCTGATGTAGGTAATCAGGCCCCGCCCCGAGGACAATCTTGTGAGTCAAGCAAAGAAGATGTACTTTCCAGCGATTCTTCATATTAAGCCAATCTAGTTCTTTTAACTTATAGGTAACACGATCTGTTCTTTTTAGATTAAAGATGAACCGTAAACATGACTTCTGAACCTTTTCTATTCTTTGCCGATCCCAACTGTCAAGGGCAGGTCCATACACAACATCAGCATGGTTAAAGCGCGAGAGAATCATCGAGTTTACCAAGAGAGCTTTTACTTTCACTGGAAGGCAATTTCGGTGGCTATAAAAAGATTTCAATAGGCCAAAGCTAGCTCTACGAAGATTAGTGACGTGATCAGAAAATTTTAAATTGTTATCTATTATGAGACCAAGATTCCTTGCAGATTGTTTTGCTTCCAAGCGACTCCCATCTATCAAAATATCAATATTTTGAGAACAAACCCTATTCCTACTGACTTTCCTGCCAAAATAAAGCACGCAACACTTACTGACATTTATCGCAAGATCATGCTTCTTTGCTGTCCTGACTAACCTATCAAGGTCTGCATTTAAACTTGTTATAGCGTCTAAGGCATTTTCGACAGGAAAGGATATCTCTGGTTGAAGTTGCTTTAGCTAAACATGATAAATTTAAAATGAATCTATAATTGTTTGTATTATATATACTCTAAAGCAGCAAAAGAAAAGAAGTCAAATACTAAAAACAAAAATGTTACAGTTTCAACCAATTTTGAAAATAAGTTATTTCATGAAGATGTAGAGTTGGAACTCGAGGATAGGCACCTTTCTTGTGCACGAATGACAAGTTTCGGAAAATGTTTCATTTTTCGGTATGTGCACGACCGTTTCAAAATTTAGGGCACTAGTTTAACACAAAATTTGATGCTCTACAACTTTTATTCTATACAGTTTTTTATTTAAAATAGTTGTTTCTGTGTGACGGACGATTGAAAGTCACGATAATGCGTTTTTCAGAAAAGTTGGTAAAAATCACCGTTTTTCGACCGTCGATTTCAACCTTACGACTCAACCAAATTTAATAAATTAGATACTTGCTTAGCGCATAAATTAATGGTCTTAGACTTTTGTAATAGTGAAGTATACTTTACAACGCACTATGTCTGAGCTATAGACGAAAAACTAAAAGTTCGGGACGCAACAAGTGCGTTATAGTAGCGAATTTTCATTAAATGCTTAAAATTGGAATAACTCTATTTTCTATAAACCCGTAAAGTTGAATTTTGGTAAGGTCTTTCCCAAGGCAATATGTCCACCAAATTTCATCGAAATAGCTTTGTAATTTTCGGAGATACACATTTTTTTTGGAAAGAAAACGCAAAATTTTCCCGGAAAACCTAGTCCGATTTTCCTGACTAACGAATTCATCCAAGCTATTAATAAAAGATGTAATGTGTGGGGTGTAGGATTGAGCGCTAATGTGTTAAATGTTTACTCCGATATCTAAGTCAAATTGACCGAATCGAGTAAAGAAAAAGTGCAAGAAACAGTTAGATAGTGAGAACATTGGCAGGAGATCTTCGGTAATTGAGAAGATAAATAAATACCACAGCCACCGTGAGTAAATTGAATTTAAAGTACTGTTTAAAGGTTAGGGGCATTGGAGCATAAGGTTCAAAGTTGAGTGCAGTGTCTTTATTGATAAGCTGAAAGAATACAACCGATATTATAATTCAGCCGCCGACGACGTCTGGATAGGCAACACGTTAAACAGCAAAGTGTAAGGAGAGTTGTATAAGATGGGTGACAGTGAAGACTATTCTGCTGATGAGGGAAAACGCAAGGCTTTTCCAATATCTGATATTTTCCAAAGAAGTAAGAAAATGGCACGAACACCAGAAAAAAATATGAAAAGCGAGAGTAATAAGTTGGATATAATGTTAAACATGCTAACGGATTTAACAGAGAAGATAACCAAAATAGAAGACAAACAAGATAAAATTATAGCTGAGATGAAAGTGATTAAAGAAGAAAATAAAAACATGAAAATGGAAAATGATCAATTAAGAAAAGAGGTAAAGGATATTAAAAAGAAATTAAATACTCTAGAAGAGGAGAAGAAAAGAAAGAATATAGTTATACAGGGGCTAAAAATGAACACAAACGATGCAAAGAGTTTAAAAGAGAACATGGGTATTTTTTTGAAACAGAATTTAGAAGTAAATGTTGAAATAAAACAAGCTAGGAGACTCAGTGAAAAGGTTTGTCTTGTTGAACTTTATAAAATAGAGGAGAAAATAGAAATTATGAGAAATAAATATAAATTAAAAAATTACAAGAATGAGATTGTGTATATAAATGATGATATGTCGAGGGAAGAGAGAAAAATTCAAAACGAATTGAGAAACGTAGCAAAAGATGAAAGAGCCAAAGGTAGAACTGTCAAGATTGGGTTTAAGAAGTTAATAGTCGAGGGACAGCTTTGGAAATGGGATGAAGAAAATGGCCTGGTTAAACAGGTAGAATATAATAGTGGTACGCATGAGACAAAAAATTAGGCAAGAATGAGTGGAAAAAGGGAACTGAACAGGCGAAGAAAAGGGCTACGTATACGGAAAAAGATGTTGGCATGTCAATAAGGGCTAGGGAGTTGTATAGGGACACGAGAGGAGCAAACGCAAATACCAATAAAGATAAAGAACACAGTAACCAAACAGGGAAATACCAGGTGAAACCGAAAACCGAGTATCTAAATCTGGGTACGTGGAACGTAAGGGGTTTGTATGAAGAGGGTGCTTTGAATAATCTAATTATGGAGGTCAATAAATATAGTATGCAAGTAGTGGCGTTACAGGAAACACACTTGAAAGGAAATGATATACAAAGGGTTGGAAACTATATCCTATTTACAAGTGGTAGTGATATGAGAAGGTATGGAGTCGCATTCTTAATAAGCGAAAAGCTACAAGATAAAGTTAAATGTTTCAAACCAAAGTCAGACAGATTATGTTCCATAAGAATTAAGGCAGAAGATAAGATGATTAGTATTGTAAATATGCATGCTCCAACAGAAGAAAAAGAAGAAGAAGTGAAAGATCAGTACTACGAAGAGCTGGAAAAAACGCTAGAAGATATACCAAAAAATGACGTGATAATTTTGATGGGAGACGCAAATGCAAAGATAGGCAATGAAGACATATATAAGTCAATAACAGGAGGTGAAAGTAAACATACGGCGAGTAATGACAATGGAGTAAGGTTGATATCTTTAGCAATAGAACAGAATATGAAAATAATGAGTACACACTTTAGAAGAAGAGATATACATAAGGGAACATGGACGATACCGGGACAAAATAAAACAAATCAAATAGATCAATTGTTAATAAAGGAAGAACATGCTTGGCTAATCACCAATGTGAAAACACGTAGGGGTGCGGAAGCTGATTCAGATCACTTCTTGGTAAAGGCTGTTTTAAGATTCCCAGATACGATTAAACAGACACAAAAAAGGAGGGCAGAAACTAGATACAATGTTAATGATCTACGAAAAGAAGAAATAGCCCTCAACTACAAGAAAAGAATAGACAAAGCTTATAGTAGTGATATGTTCCTGAATACAGACGGCATTGAAGAAAAATGGGAAAAGATAGAAAATACGGTGACTGAGGCAACGAAAGCAACCCTGGAAAAGAGACGAAAACAAATAAAAAAGTACTGGATGAATGAAGAATGTAAAGCCGCACTAAAAAAAAGAGCAGTATTAAGACATCAAATGCTTCAGGCGCAAACGGAGGAAAACCTAGAAAAATATAACGAACAAAGAAAGAGAACAAAAAATATGTGTAGAACCCAGAAACGAAAATTTCTGGAAGACAAAATAAAAAAAAATATTGAATATAAATATCAAAAAAATGAAATACGTAACTTCTACAAAGACGTGAAAGATATAAAAAGAGGCCACCAAAGCAAAGCAGTGTTCTTTAAGGATAAGGAAGGCAATTTGCTTGGAAACGATAAAGACATATGCAGAAGATGGAAAGAACATTTCGAAGAACTGCATAATGATGGAGATGAAGAAGAACTGAAAGAGTGTCATCAAGAGTTTTATGAAGAGGAAGAAGTTACAGAAGATCCAACGAAGCAAGAAATAGAAGAAATTATACAAACAATGAAAAACAACAAGAGTCCAGGTGAAAATGGCATTATGGCCGAAAATTTTAAATACGGAGGGACTACTTTGGTTGCCATGATGTATGAGCTAATAAAAGAAATTTGGAAAACAAAAGAAATGCCAAAAAAATGGAATAAGACCATCATGGTAACTTTATTTAAGAAAGGAGATATAACAGAATGCACCAACTATAGGGGGATAGCGTTACCAGATGTGGCCTACAAAATTTTAGCAACACTAATAAAGAAACGGCTAGAAAAATACATAGAGCCTTTGCTAGGGGAATATCAGGCTGGTTTTCGGAAGGGTAGGTCGACAGTTGACCAGATATGTCTGCTAAAGCAGGTTTTGACAGGCTGTTACGAGTACGAGATTCCAGTACACATGATCTTTGTCGACTTTAAGACCGCCTACGATTCAGTGAAAAGAAGTAAAGTAGTTGATATACTTAGAGAGTTCAGAGTACCCGAGTATATTGTGAAACTGGTAATAATGACACTATGTAACACCACGTGCGCAGTAAGGGTAAACGGAAATCTGACAGAAGAGTTTGATGTGAGAAGAGGAGTGAGGCAGGGAGATCCGCTGTCAACGTTACTATTCAATATAGTTCTGGAGAAAGTGATAAGAGAGAGTGGTATAAACAGAACTGGGAGCTTGTTTGACAGGAGTCATCAGTGCCTTGCTTATGCGGATGATATATTGTTACTGGCCAGAAATAGAAAAGAGCTGGAAAGTATCACTAGAAGTTTGGTGGAAGTAGCAGACAGTGTGGGACTTCAAATAAATAAGGACAAGAGCAAGTATATGGCAATTAAAAAGACTAAAGTGACTAATAGTGAACCTTTTACAGTGAAAATGCGAGGGGAGAGAGTCATAGAGTTCGAAGAGGTTAATAATTACATGTACTTAGGTGTATTAGTAGACAATAGATGTGATGAGGAGGTAGAAATTAACCTAAGGATAGCAAAAGCCAACAGATGTGCAGGAGGGCTTAACAGCTTCCTTAGGTCAAAGAACATCTCGCGTGCTGCGAAACTCAGAGTATATAGGACTGTGATAAGACCAACCTTGACATATGGTTGTGAAGCATGGACAATGAACCGAAGACTGGAGGACAGAATAGCGATATGGGAGAGAAAGGTACTACGCAGAATCTTCGGAGGCAAGAAAGTAGATGGCATGTGGGAAAGACGTCCAAATGTGGAAGTGTATGAAATGTATGGAGAACCGCCGGTGTCTCAACTGGTTAAGGCACGCAGACTACAGTGGCTGGGACATATAGAACGAATGGGTGTGGAGAGAATGGTGAAGAAGTGTGTCTGGTCAAATCCAGAGGGTAGAAGGAAGAGGGGAAGACCAAGAAAAAGATGGCTTGATGCAGCACAACAAGACTTGCTAGAAAAAGGAGTCCAAAACTGGAAGACGATTGCACTGGATAGGAAGCAATGGAAACGTATTACCAAGCTATGGGCCTAAATGGCCTGTGAATGCTTCATATATATATTAATAAAAGAACGATTCTTGCCAAGTTTAATCAAACTCGGTTATTAACTTTTTGAGTTATCGTGTGGACACATACACACACAAATATATATATATATATATATATATATATATATATATATATATATATATATATATATATATATATATATTTACAGGGTGATTCTTTGGCGAAAAATAAGGGGTGTCTTTGTTATAAAGTTTTTCTTGAAACCCCTTCTCCTCCAAGTTAAAACCCTTTGAAATTTTGCCAAAAAAAAAATTTCATTAAATTTATCCGTTATGAAATAATTTAAAATAACGTAATTTTGCAAATGCATAAGACAAAATGACAGTTCTAAATTGATTTTGTAAACCTATAATGTTTTCACAAGAGGGTGAAAAAACCTACCCTTACATTATTTTTTATCAGTACTTTTTATTGTGTGTACCGTTTTCTACTAAAAAAAATATTTAGAAAGAAGGATTCATTAAGCAGCTTTTTTATATCTTCACATTTTCTCATAAAATTGTTAGTTTCATCACAAAAAAATAAAATATTACTCAGGTCACATGAATTTACAGAGTGGTTGTTATTCGCTGAAAAATCAAGTACGTGGTAGGCTGTCAAATAACGTCATAATTACACTATTTGTTAATATGTGTTCTGGCTTTTACTAGTTTCCAAAAATTCATAATAAGAAACAATAACAATTGTACCACTATTTTATAATTAATAATTAACAAACTAAGAAACGAAAAGAAATATTAACAAAATGTCAGTATGTATCATCATAATAAATGTTGAAAATGCCCCCTTCGGAGAGAACGCATAACTGTAGTCTGTTTATAATTGAACTTCATATTCTATGAAAAATACCCGGTGTGTTTCTTATTATATCACATGATGCGATAATACGATTTCTGAGGTCATCGATGTTTCCAACAGGACTTGAATAAACTAAGGTTTTCAGAAAACCCCACAGGCAAAAATCCAACGGATTCAATTCAGAAGATCGGGGCAGGCCAATTCTGTGGGCCTCCTCGACCTATCCATCGATTTGGGTAAACTTCGTTCAAGTAGTTACGAGCGTTGGCACTAAAATGAGCCGGAGCCCCGTCGTGCATGTACCACATTTGTTGTCTAATTTGTAAAGGAATATTTTCAAGAAATAGGGGCAACTCTTCTTTGAGTAGATGACAGTACACTTCTCCATTTAGTCTTATCGGAGGAAAATATAGTCCAATTAAGTCATCACCAATGACAGTAAGCCATGCATTTAATGAAAACTGGTGTTGAAAATGAGATTCCGTAATTTCGTGTGGGTTTTCTTCAGACCATATGTGGTTATTATGAAAATTTCTAATAGATTCTCGTGAAAAGTTAGCCTCATCAGTAAATAAAATACGAGATAAGAACTGTGGAGTTTGCGTCATCATATGAAGCATCCATTGACAAAAAATTAAATGAGGTAAAAAATCACGAGATAAGAGCGCTTGAACTCGTTGGATATGGTAGGATACAGTAGTTGTTCTTTTAAAATACTAAATACCGTGGAATAGCTGACATTTAAGACTTCAGCGATTCTTCTTGTGCTTGTACCAGGAGATTCTTCAATTAAATTGAGGACAGCCTCTTCAAGTGCTACAGTTTTTACTTCTCTAGAACGCCCTCAATCGGCGGCACTTCTTGAAAATTTTCCTTCTTCTTGCAGACGTTGATGAATGTGCGAATATGCTGTGATGGGGTACAGTTCTATTTGGATATAACTCAGTGTCGAGGCACTGTGCTCTTAATCCTTTGCAATTAGCACAGCCATATTCAAAACGCATATCTGCCATTTCACCTATTTGTTCTAAGCGTTTAAAAAATTCTCGATAGATTGACAACAACCGGAACAATTAATATTAGTGTAATTATGACGTTATTTGACAGCCTACCACGTGCTAGATTTTTCAGCAAACAACCACTCTATAAATTCATGTGACATCGATCTGAGTAATATTTTTTTTTGTGATGAAACTAACAATTTTATGAGAAAATGTCAAGACATAAAAAAGTTGCTAAATGAATCCTTCTTTCTAAGTCATTTTTTTAATAGAAAACGGTACACACAATAAAAAGTACTGATACAAAATAATGTAACGGTAGGTTTTTTCACCCTCTTGTGATAACATTATAGGGTTATAAAATCCTTCTAAAACTGTCATTTTGTTAGCCTTGTGCATCTGCAAAATTACGTTTTTCTAAATTATTTCATAACGGAGAAATTTAATGAAAACTTTTTTTTGGTCAAAATTTCAAAGGGCTGTAACTTAGAGGAGAAGGGGTTCCAAGAAAAACTTTATAAAAAAGACACCCCTTATTTTTCACCAAAGAATCACCCTGTAAAATTTTTCGCATCAATTTTGAAACACCTGTATATATATATATATATATATATATATATATATATATATATATATACAGGGTGTCCCACCGAAAGGGGCTAGTAGCTTTTAGGTGTCTTTGTGTCTAGTAAATGGAAATTTCTTTCAGCCATCTGTTACAGAATTTTAAGGAGCATATTCCGAAAATAATTTAACATACACAGGCTGTCCCATAATTCAGTGGCAACACAAACTTGTATTTTTTTTAATGGAACACCCCATATATTATTACATATTTCGATTTGCGATGAAATTCTGACTCAAATATTATAGAGGTCTTATAGCTTTAATCTCAACGGTTTTTGTGTAAATGTCAATAAACTGTCAAAATGAGGTTATGTTTGGCGTATTTTTGCTACACCGGCAGTCGAACTGCAATGAATTTGTCTGAAGGAATGTTTTAGGTAGATGGTCTTCTATGTAGAATACACTCCAAGGTGTCAAAAAAATAATACATTGTACAGGGTGATCACTTTTCATGAATATGTAATTTACTGCATTTTTTCAAATGGGACACCCTGTATATTATTACATATTTGAATTCTCCATAAAATTCCGCGTACAACGGTATAAAATTATAGAGCAGTTCAATTACCGGATTTAAAAATATTTAAAAAATGTGACGAATTTCACAGACAAATAGATTCATTGAATAACGTAACTTCACAATGATAATTTATGAAATCTGCAATTAATTTTTTAGTCAAAGGGGAATTCGATTATAAGGTCAAAAGTAAGAAGCCATAATTATGCTCTTCAAGATAATGTCACAAAGATGCAAATAGTCGGGAAAATTTAATACTACTGTTATGTTATGATATAATGTATACTTGCCGTATTTGCAATAAAACAACTCTTATTTTTTCTACTGGTTTTTATTCGCAGAATAAATAAAATTACAGGTGCTCGAATATGTTTCCTTCATATCTGATACAAAGCTGAAGCCTTTTGACGAAACTTTGCCTGGTTTCTATTAACATACGCACAGTTATGCTACCAAAGGCATCAATGATTCTTCTCCGCATATCCTCACTTGTCGTAACTGGTTCTTTGTAGACCATGTCTTTCACATACCCCCAAAGGAAAAAATCTAAGGGTGTAAGATCTGGTGATCTTGGGGGCCAGATGATCTGTCCACCTCGGCCTATCCACCTTCTTGGAAAGCGCTGATTCAGATAGTTCCTTACAGAAATAGACGAGTGGCTTGGAGCACCGTCATGTTGAATCCACAGTTGCTGCCTCGAATATAGATCTACATCGTCGAGGAGTGATCCTAATTCGTTCCTGAGAAATAGTTCATATCTCTCACCGGTCAACGTGCCATCCAAGAAATATGGTCCAATGACATAATCCCCAATTATCCCTCCCCAAACATTCAGTGACCATCGGTTTTGATTGTCGATTTTCCTCAACCAATGTGGATTTCTGACATTATAATAATGCATATTGTGTCTATTGCCGATGCCTGTACTTCTGAAAGTCGCCTCGTCAGTGAATAGAATGTTTGTCACAAACTCATTATCCATATGTATTCGGTTTAACATCGTACGGCAGAAGAACAATCGTGTTTCGAAATCGTGCTCGGTTAAATTCTGATGTGTATTCATATGATATGGGTGATATTTATATTTCCTTGCAATTCTATTGATTGTTGTTTTGGGTATGCCTGTTTCATTTTCCAGCTCTCTTGTGGATGTGTGAGGATTTTCCTCTAGTGATAACAATATATTCAACTGCGTACCTTCGTCAGTAACAGCAATAACTGGTCTTCGATTTTTAGGATACGAGTTAACACTTCCCTTACTTATGAACTCTCTCTTCACTCGTTCAAAAGCCTGCCGCTTTGGTTGCCGTCTATGTGGGAATTGTTGATGATAAATCCTTGCAGCAAGAAGAGAATTTTTGTCAGCTTTTCCCAAACAGAATACCATGTCAACTTTTTCAGTTACAGATAAATTCATGTTTGAAACTCCAAAAAATCACCTGAACTGTACACTTAAAATTATCACTTAACGCTACGAAAAAGAACAGAAAACTGAGAATAAACGAACTGACGTAACAAAAGTGAACAAGAAAAACTAGAAATACACAGAGATGAACCAAAAACTATTTGAAAATATCATAAAACAATTATTACACAAGCGATGAATGATAACATTCAATGACAGGTATGAAATGACATCAGCCTTCTTTAACAGACAATTCAATTTTCCTATTCTCTACTCTGCGGATATACCTTTCCCTATAACTAACATATGACTTTGTACGGCACCGAAGTGAGAATTTTCCGCAAACTATTGCAAATACCCAAGAAAATGTCGCATCAACTGCTTGTTCATGTATTTTGACTATCACACAGCCAGTTCAATGCATTGTAGAAGCGTTTATTGGAAGTTTTAACTGAACGGATCGGTAATTACGACATGTAACTCGACGAATTTAATCAAAGATATTTTTTACTAACTTTCGACTGAGAATTTAGACAGATTTTCATTAATGTGCATCATTTCACTGTAAACTAGATTGGAGATGATAATCTATAAAATTTTCTTCCGTTAATACATAATGCAATTGACAAATTTAGAAAAATCTCGATTTTTTTTTTAAATATTTTTAAATCCGGTAATTGAACTGCTCTATAATTTTATACCGTTGTACGCGGAATTTTATGGAGAATTCAAATATGTAATAATATACAGGGTGTCCCATTTGAAAAAATGCAGTAAATTACATATTCATGAAAAGTGATCACCCTGTACAATGTATTATTTTTTTGACACCTTGGAGTGTATTCTACATAGAAGACCATCTACCTAAAACATTCCTTCAGACAAATTCATTGCAGTTCGACTGCCGGTGTAGCAAAAATACGCCAAACATAACCTCATTTTGACAGTTTATTGACATTTACACAAAAACCGTTGAGATTAAAGCTATAAGACCTCTATAATATTTGAGTCAGAATTTCATCGCAAATCGAAATATGTAATAATATATGGGGTGTTCCATTAAAAAAAATACAAGTTTGTGTTGCCACTGAATTATGGGACAGCCTGTGTATGTTAAATTATTTTCGGAATATGCTCCTTAAAATTCTGTAACAGATGGCTGAAAGAAATTTCCATTTACTAGACACAAAGACACCTAAAAGCTACTAGCCCCTTTCGGTGGGACACCCTGTATATATATATATATATATATATATATATATATATATATATATATATATATATATATATATATATATATATATATATATATATATATATATATATATATATATATATATATATAAACATGTAAAAATTGAAACTGACCCCGGATATAGATTCTAAGGGTCCTAGTTCGCGCTCATTTGACACAATTTTTGCAAAGTCTCACCATCGATTAAATAAATAAAAATTTACTAAAAACCATCAGAAAATTTGCGTCTTTTTAACTTCCTCACTCTAGTGCCAGGCGAGGGACCATGCAAACCTACGATACTTCTATTTGACGTCAAACCAATAATTAGCGTTCCAATACATATTTCCAAGAGACCCCCAATAATAGACCCTATCTTGACTGGCCCATAACCCAAATTCGAAAAGCTAGTGTCTGAGAAACAGGCGCATAGGACGTATTAATATTTTTTACTGAGTAATTGCGTAACTTAGTATATTACGGCGCTATACATTATTTACGATGTAAAGGATAAAGTTCATTATTTATTGGCGAAATTACTTGGCGAAATCGTTCCATAATAAATTCATACGTGGATACTGCATTTCTGGCTTCTCAAGCCAGAGAAAAAGTCTCTACATTTGTATTTAACAAAATAAGAATAAAGTTCTAAATAAGTAATTTGTGTTTATTTTGGAAAACTTTACGAGACCATCACAGTCACCTAACACGACCCCCAGGGGGCTGCGACCCACACTTTGCGAACCGCTGACTTAAACGATAATGATGGTTGGAATGAAAATGAAAAACGTTAAGTGAATAAATAATTGAATATGTTCGTTAATTTAGTACTGACATATATTGTTTTATATTTTTCCCAAATTTAGAGAAATACAAGTCGAACAATTTAACCACACTTTAACGTTGTATTTGTAAAGAATTAATTTAAGCCTGTCTCCAGTGATACATGCATTAATTACTCTAGGGATCTCTAAATAGAACTGGGCATATTTTTGTCTTTATCATTGGTAGCGCCATCGCCAATTATTATAATACAGTGGTTTGACTGCATAAAATCCTCAGTCAACATGCATTATCCGTGAAAAATTGTTTATGGATCCACCCACGACTTTGTTGTTTACTATATAATACGTCACAAAAACTCCTTATTATCAGATTAGTAAAAAGACGTACGTCTGTAAAATAATCGTAATTTCTGTTTCTGCTTTAAATATCCTGATTGTAGGTGATCATTTAATGCAATGTATTGATTGTTGACCTTACTTGGTACAATCGTTCAATACTAAATAAAAATGTAAGATTTCTCTGACTTTAAAAAGTTGTAAATTAGCTTGTACGCATTCTAACGCAGTCTATATGAATCAAACTTCTAAAAGGTTTAATATTAATTAAAGGGTACAGGGGATAAAAGATAATTGTCCAAAAATAAATACATTTTGAAATAAAAGCGCGAAACGGTGGCAAAATGCCGTAAGAATCTAATAAAATATTGAAACCGGGCAGAAACACTGAGTATCGTAAGGTACAACGAATTTAAGTTACGAGACATGTAAGTTAAGTAATGAGACTGACAACGCAGCCTGGCATAGAGGGTCGATAGGCTGACATGTACTACCCGTTCAGTACGAGTTTTAACTCGGTCGAGTCATTTTGTTGTCCGTTGTCGTTGTTCCCGTAAAACCGGTTTTCGTAGTGCGTTCTACAAATGAGTGACATTAATTTTGAGCAACAGTGAGCTATCAGGTTCAGAAGGCCTACGGAGACAGTGTTTGGTCAAGAGCCCAGGTTTTTTGGTAGTTTAAGGCATTTTCGGAAGGAAGAGAGTCGATCGGAGAAGAGCCACGCAGCGCAAGGACTTTAACTGGAAGAACCGATGAAACTGTCGACAGAATCCGCGATCTTGTGCGTTCAGATCATCGGTTGACCGTCAGAATGATCGAAGAACAGTTGAGTTTATATCACCCCACAGTTCGTCAAGTTTTGACCAATGAATTATCATGAGAAAGACCGAAAATATTTCCAATAAATTTTTCCAGGAACAAAAGGACATGAGGAGGGAAAGTTGCCTTGCCTTTTTGGAATCGATTGAAACTAACGAATTTTTTTTTCGAACGTTACTGGCGATCAATGTTGCGTGTTTGCGTATGACCCTGAAATCCAACACCAGAGCATGGAATGGCACACTTCGGGCTCTCCAAAGCCCCAAAAATCAAGAATGAGCAAATCAAAGATCAGGAGCATGATGGTGTCTTTCTTTGATAGCCAGGGAATCGTCCACAAAGAATTTGTACTTCAAGGACAGAGAGTGAATCAACATTTTTCCGACAGGTTCTGAAGAGATTCCGAAAAAGTGTCATGCGTGTGAGACCAAAGATCAAGAGGAATGGGAACCTGCATCATGCCCCTTACTTACCTGACTTGGGTCCTTGTGAGTTTTTCGTTTCCCCTAGGTTAAAAACTCATCTCAAAGGACATCATTCTGGGACACCTGAAAACATTCAAATGGCTGTAACCGACCAGCTCAAGGCTATTCCAGTATCCGCGCTCCAGCACTGCTATGAGGAGCGGAAAAACTATCTCCAACGCTGTGTGGCTTCCCAAGGGAATTATTTTGACGGATACAAAGTTCAAATTTAATTATAGCTAAATATTAATATTAAAAAAACATTACTTGATTTACAGACCTCGTATCGTACGGAGAAAAAAAGATAAACGTCCCAGCGACCTAGGGAAAAAATAAATGTCCATAATTGTCGCAGTTCCGCATACTATGCCTATTGCATGTCTGAGTTTATTACAAAATAATTTGGTCTTGACCATACCATCGACAATCGTCTATTGTTTTTCCTCGTGTTAGCGTAAAACATTTTTTGCAATGACTGGTAAGGATGGTGAAGTTTTAGATTTAACGGCTAAGAAGCAGACATCTTATGGGCGTATAAAGTATAAAATTTCGAAGCCACGAAACAGGTTGTAGCTGTAATTGCACCAAGTTTAAATGTTTTGAAAATGTAACAGTAAAAGAGAGCTTACAAATAAATATATAATTTTTTGTATATATATTTCAACAACACACCACGAGGGCTCACAGCCTAAATACTATCGTACCGTGGGTGTCGACAAGGAGGAAAGAGGCAACTTGTTAATTCTAGACTTCAAGGTTCGGAGGAGAAGGAAAAACATGTGCCGGCAAGGAATTCCACAACTTGGAAGTCCTCGGTACAAAAGAGCGGACATAACAAGATGTTCTATGTCTGGTGACTCAAAAGACACTATTAGCAAATGTTTCTGCAAAGCTGGATTTTTACAGAATGAGCAGGAATTAGAAAATATTGCTCACGAAGAAGATGACATTCCTATGGCGTAATTATTTCCCATATTAACTAACCCATTTTCAAGCTTAAGACACTTTGCAGCAGTTGATAATATTTTCACCGAAAGTCCCGAACTAACAATCACTTATTGTATTGAAGTAATACGTAAAAACACGGACGTGCAGTCTACCAATTCTGATAGTGAATGTGAAGAATCTGATTGTGTTGCATCTGTATCTACAATTTCAAGCTTATCCGAATTTTGCCTAAAATTACGAAACTTAGAAAGTTTTTTTGTGCTTTCAAATAACGGTGAGTTAGCTACAAATATTTCAAAAATGTTAATTAAATGTGAATCGGAGAATTATAAAATTCTGGACGCAGCAAGTGCGTTATGGTAGTGAATTTTCATAAAAATGTTTTTAATAACAAATATGTGTGTTTTTTTTTTAAGAAAGCAGGCATCAAATTTGGTTACCAGTATAACCTATATAGTAAAAACAATGTGCCTTGTTTCATCTAAATAACTTTATTGTGTGAAAATGTACAAAAATTTCCAAAAGTAAACTTAAAATGTTCCCGAAAAAACACGTTTCCTGGTGAACCTTATAGGTTAATAGCAAATTGAGCTGTTCAAATATGAAACATTTGATCAAAATTCGCTACCATAACGCACTTGCTGCGTCTAGAATTTCTTTTCTTACAAACATGCATTATATTTCGATGGAAAATGCAATAATATAAGGCGTATTTGATAAAAAAAAAGGAAATTTGTATCACCAACAACTTATGGGCCATCCTGTGATTGTAGAAATATTATTTTAAGATGTAGCTCAAGACACCCTATAATTAATATATACAATTTTTTTTCATATCTTATATAATAACGGATATATACCATTAAACGATAAACTCTATAGCTAAGGCTACTACCAAGCATCAGAGAAAGGGTCTATTTGAAATGAATTTCCCGCACATATTTTAGTAAAATGAAGGACAATGACGGTTGAAACTAAGATTTTAGGGTTTGTAAAACATCCTTCTTGAGACATTTTATTTCTATAGCCCGTATTAGATTCAAGTTATTTGCCTAAATGTTGCCAATTTTGACATTTTAAATTGCCACTTTGACGTTTTGAGGAAAACCCCAATTTTTTTTTTTTAATGCCTATAACTTTTTTGTCATTTGAGCTACATAGCTAAATTTTGGTAGATAACTTACTTATAAAGATATAAACCTGCGTACCAAATTTGGTTGCCCTTACTTTGTAAATTCCGGAGATATAAATTTTTTTCGAAAGAAAACACAAAATTTTCCGGGAAAACCTGGGCAGATTTTCCTGGCTAACAAACTTATCCAAGCCATTTGCAAAAGGAATTTTTTCACCAAATTTAATCAAAATCGGCTTATTATTTTTTGAGTTATCGGTGTGATACATATATATATATAAATATATATATATATATATATATATATATATATATATATATATATATATATATATATATATATATATATATATATATATATAAACATATAAAAATTAAAACTGACCCCGGATATGTTTTCTGGGGGGCCTAATTAGCGCTCATTTGAAGAAATTTTTTCAAAATTCAAAAGTCGGGATCTCCTCATTAGTGAATTTTTTTAAGAAAATTCACTAAAAATAAAATCAGGAATATGAAACAGCAATCTATTATGAAATATGTCAAAAAAGTTTAAAATAAATTGTGCATGTTAAACTTCATTTTTTGGCGTTGTTCTGTAAAATTAATAACTGTACCTCTACCTACATATTAATTGCAGTATGTAAATAAAAGTTTGTGATTTACAATTTAAGTGTTCTTTTTTTTTTCTAAAAATGTTAAAAACTTCATAACAAGTTCCCTATAGTAAACAACCTATATTATACACATATAGGGTGGAGCATTGAAAACGAAACAGACCGATTTGCGTCCAGAGAATTTTTTTTTTAAGAAACGCTGAAACAATTTTAATATTGAGGGGGACATGTTTTGACATAAAACTCAACTTTGTCACATCAGCCCCTTAAGGGAGGTGATAACAACCCTTATATTTTAAATAGGGAACATGAGTCGAGTGTTACACCATTTGAAAGCTCTTTCTTTTCTGAATTCGGTACACAAATTTTTTTGGAAGTTTTATCAACTCGTTTAAAAATTATTCACAGTTGAAGATGCAAAAACGCATTTCACTCATTCCGATAAGAAATGTGCCGATAGTCAATGTTTTGTTGGTTTGCATGCAAAAAAATGATTATCCGAACATTTCTTATCGGAATGAGAGAAATGCGGTTTATTATTTCAGTTTATCGGTCGGTTTGATACTTGATATACTACCGAAAATTAATTTCACAGTGGTGTATTCTGTAGAAGATAGAGTTGAAATAATTACTCTTTTTTAAAAAAACGATCTTTGTGCCAACCGTACCGCCAACTTGTTTAGTGAACGACATCCGAACAGCTATGTTAACAGAAAATACATTTTGGAGTTAGTTGCAAAGTTTCGACAAAGTGGTTCAGTAGCCAACAAAAAAACGGGATCCTGAAAGTGAATTTCCGGTTAGAAATGAGACTACCGAGATTGAAGTTTTAGGACAAATTGCTGCAGACCCAACTTTGATCACGAGAAAATTGGTCACTGTTTCAAACATCAAAAGAAGAACTATTCAGCGAATATTGAAGCATCATAAATTTCACCCGTATAAAATTCATCTTGTAAAACAACTGAATGAAATTGAATTTGATCGGCGGCTGGAGTTTTGTGAAGTTATGACTGCACGAATACCTGATAACTGGAACTTTCTGTCCAATATGTGTTTTTCAGACGAGTGTACGTTTTTATTAAACTCTACAGTCAATCGTCATAATTGTCGTTAGTGGGCAGATAATAATCCGAGAAATTCCACACTCAAACTCCACAGAAATTGAATGCATGGACGTGCATTTTTGGAGACCGTTTAATCGGACCAATTCTTCTTGATGGTAATTTGACTGGCGAAGCGTATTTGGATTTACTAGAAGATATCGTTTACCCTCTACTAATTGACATTGTTGAAAATGATGATCGCTATCAAGAAAATCAATTAGTGTTTCAATAACGTGGAACTCATCCGCATTTTTCACAACGTGTTAGGGAGTTTTTGAACAGAGAGTTTCCAGAACAATGGATTGGGCGTAGAGGTGCTGTTTAGTGGCCCCCTAGATCACCGGATTTAACTCCTTTAGACTTCTTTCTATGGGGTCATTTAAAGAGTCGCATTGACGCAACAGAACCAGAGTCTTTGGAAGAAATACGGTGACGCGTTGTTGAAGAATGCCGTCTAATAACTCTACAAATGCTCCAGAATGTCAAAGCTCGTTTTGAACAAAATTTGTAATTTTGTATGGAAGCTGGTGGTCAACAATTTGAACACTTACTTAACTGAATAAACATCTTTGAACGTTTGGTTTTGTTTTTTAGTTTCTTTAACGAAAAATTGACTAATTAGTGCATTTATTATCACAATGACTGAAATACGTTCTTGCAATTCCAACTATAAATAATTTTGAAACGAGTTAATAAAACGTCCAAAAAATTCGTGCAGTCATAACTTCACAAAACTCCAGCCGCCGATCAAATTCATCTTCATTCAGTTGTTGACCAAGATGAATGTTATACGGGTGAAATTTATGATGCTTTAATATTCGCTGAATAGTTCTTCTTTTGAGATTTGAAACAGTGGCCAATTTTCTCGCCATCAAAGTTGGGTCTGCAGCAATTTGTCCTAAAACTTCAATCTCAGTAGACTCATCTCTAACCGAAAATTCACGTTCAAGATCCCGTTTTTTGTTGGCTACTAAACCACTTGTCGAAACTTTGCAACTAACTCCAAAATGTATTTTCTGTTAACATATCTGTTAGGATGTCGTTCATTAAACAAATTTGTGGTACGGTTGGCACAATCATCGTTTTTGAAAAAAAAAGAGTAATTATTTCAACTCTATCTTCTACAGAATACACCATTGTGAAATTAATTTTTGGTAGTATATCAAGTATCAAACCGACCGATAAACTGAAATAATAAACCCCATTTCTCTCATTCCGATAAGAAATGTTCTGATAATCAATTTTTTGTATGCAAACCAACAGCACATTTCTTATCGGAATTAGTGAAATGCGTTTTTGCATCTTCAACTGTGAATAATTTTTAAACGAGTTGATAAAGCTCGCAAAAAAATTAGTGTGCTGAATTCAGAAAAGAAAAAGCTTTCAAATGATGTAACACTCTACCCATGTTCCCTATGTAAAATATAAGGGTTGTTATCACCACCCTTAAGGGGTTGATGTGACAAAGTTCAGTTTTATGTCAAAACATGTCCCCATCAATATTAAAATTGACATGTTTCAGCGTTTCTTGAAAAAAATTATCTGGACGCAAATCGGTCTGTTTCGTTTTCAATGCGCCAGCCTGTATATTAACCGTAGTATCTACATAAGTATATTCATTAAAGGCAAACCTCTGAATAGCGGCCACCTCTGTATAACGGCCAGTTTTATGTTACCTCGATGGTGGCCGCTATTGGGAGGTTTTACTGTACTTTTTATGATAATAGAGAGATATCGAAAAAGTTCTTCAAATGAGTGTGCATTAGGACCTCTAAATCCGACCTTCAACGTCTGTTTAAATTAAAATGATTTATTTTAGTAATATGCCGTACTAATACTGTACAATTCTTATGAAAATGCACTACTATAACACACTTGCTTTATTTTATCTTGGTCATTTGAACATAAAACATCAGCATAACAGTAGCCAGTGACGTATTGACAGACCTGAATCACCTGAATTTGACTTTAAATTCTCCCTGTGCACGATAGCTTATGAGTTTAACCCTTTTAGACTTAACATAGTCATCGGATTAAGGCAACATTCTTCTAACCTACATAGCAAAAGTAAATTATCTCAACAAGTTATCCGTGAAATTAGATTTGTTTATTTACCTGGCGTTCATCCAGCAGTAGATAATCGGATTGTACATGGAGTTGCTCATAGCTAACCAGTAGATGGCGAGATATGTCTCCTGGATATATGGCGATGTGGTTATATCCGGAAAATATGAGGTCACGATGAAATAAAGGTGGTACGGCAACCAACATACGGCAAAAATAATCACTACAACCATCATCATTTTAACTACCTGAAAACAGAAACGCAAATTACATATTACAATGATTATCTGCATGAGCGTGTGTATAAATTACACAGTACACTGAACAGCTCGGAATATTCGTACTTGTGTTATCATATAGAGCTACCAACAATTAATAAACACGTGGAGAATAAAATTTTTGACTTACTCAATAGACCTGTCGACTGAAGAATAATGTATGGAATTAATAACACAATATTATTCTAGTATTCTAGTTTAATAACATCAGCTTTTCTTAACCGGTGTTCTATTTATTTCACGTTTTTTTATAGAATTTTCGTCGGAAAGCTTGTCTATATATATATATATATATATATATATATATATATATATATATATATATATATATATATATATATATATATATATATATATATATATATATATATATATATATATATATATATATATATATATATATATATATATATATACGAAACAGACCGTTTTGCGTCCAGAGATTTTTTTTTCAAGAAACGCTGAAACAAATCAATTTTAATATTGAGGGGGACATGTTTTGACATAAAACTCAACTTTGTCACATCAACCCCTTAAGGGTGATGATAACAACCCTTATATTTTAAATAGGGACATGGGTTGAGTGTTACATCATTTAAATCTCTTTCTTTTCTGAATTCAGCACACTAATTTTTTTGGAAGTTTTATCAACTCGTTTAAAAATTATTCACAGTTGAAGATGCAAAAACACATTTCACTAATTCTGATAAGAAATGTGCTGATAGTCAATGTTTTGTTGGTCTGTACAAAAAATTGACTATCAGAACATTTCTTATCGGAATGAGAGAAATGCGGTTTATTATTTCAGTTTATCGGTCGGTTTGATACTTGATAGTACTACCGAAAATTAATTTCACAATGGTGTATTCTGTAGAAGAAATAGTTGAAATAATTACTCTTTTTTTCAAAAACGATGACTGTGCCAACCATACCGCAAATTTGTTGAACGACATCCGAACAGATATGTTAACAGAAAATACATTTTGGAGTTAGTTGCAAAGTTTCGACAAAGTGGTTCAGTAGCCACCAAAAAACGGGATCCTGAACGTGAATTTCCGGTTATAAATGAGACTACTGAGATTGAAGTTTTAGGACAAATTGCTGCAGACCCAACTTTGAACACCGGAAAATTGGCCACTGTTTCGAACACCAAAAGAAGAACTATTCAGCGAATATTGAAGCATCATAAATTTCACCCGTATAAAATTGATCTTGTACAACAACTGAATGAAGATGATTTTGATCGGCGGCTGGAGTTTTGTGAAGTTATGGCATTTTTGGAGACCGTTTAATCGGACCAATTTTTCTTGATGACATTTTGAGTGGCGAAAAGTACTTCGAGTTACTAGAGGATATCGTTGACCCTCTACTAATTGACATTGTTGAAAATGATGATCGCTATCAAGAAAATCAATTAGTGTTTCAACAAGATGGAGCTCCTCCGCATTTGTTACAAGGTGTTAGGTAGTTTTTCAACAGAGAGTTTCCAGAGCAATGGATTGGGCGTAGAGGTGCTATTAAGTGACCTCCTAGATCAACGGATTTAGCTCCTTTAGACTTCTTTCTATGGGACCATTTAAAGAGTGGAATTTACGCAACAGAACCGGAGTCTCTGGAAGAATTACGACGACGCATTGTTGAAGAATGCCGTCTAATAACTCCACAAATGCTTCAGAATGTCAGAGCTCGTTTTGAACAAGATTTGTACTTTAGTATGGAAGCTGGTGGTCAACAATTTGAACACCTACTTAACTGAATAAACATTTTTAAACGTTTTGTTTTTTAGTTTTTTTAACAAAAAATTGACTAATTAGTCCATTTCTTATCACAATGAATGAAATACGTTCTTGCAAAACCAACTGTGAATAATTTTTAAACGAGTTGATAAAACTTCCAAAAAAATTAGTGTGCTGAATTCATAAAAGAAAGAGCTTTCAAATGATGTAACACTCCAGCCATGTTCCCTCCTTAAAACATAAGGGTTGTTATCACCACCCGTAAGGGGTTGATGTGGTTAAGTTTTATGTCAAAACATATCCCCCTCAATATTAAAATTGACTTGCTTCAGCGTTTCTTAAAAAAAATTCTCTGGACGCAAATCGGTCTGTTTCGTTTTCAGTGCGCCACCCTGTATATATATATATATAATATATATATATATATATAATATTATATATATATATATATATATATATATATATATATATATATATATATATATATATATATATATATATATATATATATATATATAAATTATAAAATATAATTAATTTTGAACAGAGAGAAGAGTTGGGAACTCAAGTGTTAGAATAAACTAACTGCTGCTGTTACATAATAATAACAATAACACCACAGTAGACCAACTCCGCATCCAGAAGTTTTAGACTTGTGCGGGGGGAGCTTACACACACATTCTACTGCTTGTGATGTGAGTGTGGTTGGTGGTATTGTATTGTAATGGATCATGTACTTGCTCACGTTGCACTATTGTAGGGAACTTTATGGTTGAGTACATTAGCCAAGGGCTAGACTTCGCCATGGGGTTCCACCTTGGCTTATCTTAGATTAGCTTGAGTTGTGGCTTATAATTCATTTGTAGTAATTTCTTGTTTTTTATTGTATTTAATAAAGGTGATTAATGATAATAATAATAATAATAAATTGTTCTATATATTATAATTTAAATTATATTTTGTACCAGGACAAGCTTGGACTTATTGGCTATGGTACGTTGTTTTATTTTAATGCTAATAAATTGTTTTATTATTATCATCTTACAGATTATATAGAAATAATAACCGAATTCACTGTGGTTTCCGGTATCACGAAATATGCCGTCATCTTAAAATTATTTGTACTTGTTAGATCCATATTAGGTTGCTACAGCAAACTTCAGTCCAAAACTCCTTGCATAGGTAAGACGACTCTTAATAAAAGTGTTGTGTTAATATCAATGTAAAGGGAATTATAAATCCAATTTGAATAGTGAGATTTAAGTTCATAAAACGCTTACACTTTCTAAATCTAATTGGCTAAATGTCAAGCTTGAATCTACACAGTCAGAAGTGGAAGGCTATAATTGGAAACATACATAACTCAGAGCTCGCTGTGATGAAATGATTTATTGATTGCTCGCTAAAATCCCGACTCTCATCACATGAATTGTTTTGCGAAAAAAAATTGCTTTCAATAAATTTTATTTCCATTGCAAATGAGACCATGAATCGCTAGTGACTAAGTGGGCTTTTTTTAATATTCTCATTAATATGGATGAGCTTAAGATACAAATATAGAAAAGGACTGTCAGGACATTTTTACCCACTTATTATCTTGTCTGCTGGCGACGTCAGATAAAAACTCTCGTTTTTCATGAATAATTAAAAATAAAATGTTCTACTGCTTAAGAGGCCATGATTAAACTGACGTATTTAAGAAAAGGAAAGTGTCTTATTAGTTGCTCGAACAGATTACTTCTTCCTTTTTGTAACGGACTTTCGAAGGACAAGTATTTAATTTGATGACTTTTGTTCTAAAAACTAAATTCTTGTACTCGACTAAGATTAATTAATTACTGCTTAATATATTTAATACTTGGGGGTAAATCCATTTGAGTTTATAAGTACCTGTCATTTTTTTACGTTTACTTAATGTTTTACAGGTTCATTTTCAAAGTGTTGACATCACATTTGATATTGTCACACCCGTCTGTGAGAATTATGTTTTGTCACTTCTATGATATTTTACTAGAGTGCTCAACCCTTTAATTTGGAACAAATTCTACAACTGGAAAGTAATAAAAACATATATTTGCTTATATATAAGTTAACTAAAAAAACTCCAATTAAAAAAAAAACAAACTCGGGACGCAGCAAGTGCGTTATGGTAGTGAATTTTTATTAAATGCTTCAAATTTAAATAACTCAATTTTCTATAAACTTAGAGAGTTTAATTTCAATACGTAGTAAGGTTTTTCCTAAGGCAAGATATCCACAAAATTTCATTAAAATAACTTTGTAATTTTCGGAGAAAAAATTTTTTTCGAAAGAAAATTTAAAATTTGAATAACTCAATTTTCTCTAAACTTAGAAAGTTGAATTTTGGTACGTAGTAAGGTTGAGGCAACATATATAGTAAATTTCATTAAAACAGCTTTGTTACTTTCGGAGAAAAAAAATTTTTCGAAAGAAAACTCAAAATTTTTCCGGAAAACCCCGTCTGATTTTTCTGGATAACGAACTCATCCAAGCCATTAATAAAAGACAGGCACTTGCCAAGTTTCATCGAAATCGGTTAATTATTTTTTGAGTTATCATATATATATATATATATATATATATATATATATATATATATATATATATATATATATATATATGTATATAAACATATTAAAATTAAACCTATTTACAAATGAACTTTAATAAGATATTATGCTGTGACAATACCTCTCTCAAGCACCCTAAAATATAATCAAAATGTGCACAGTTATATATGTTTTATTTCTTTTCCCTTGTCTTAATACACTACATATTTTATGACAATCGATTTAATTTACTTATTTGATTTCATAAATAATCGGTTAATAGTGACTTGGAATGAAGTAGACACCACATCTTCAAACATATTAAGAGAATATGAGTAAATCAACAGCAACTGGGAATGAATTCGGTCAGTCCCCCAGCCACGTGGTTAAAAAACACTGTTTGTATGAGTCGTTACAACTCTACCTCTAAATAAAAGGACTGTAACAGCGGCAGAAGCAGAAGTCAATGGAAGGTGTGTGTATTCGCAAAGAAACTATTGACTATTAATAACAACAATTGACTAAAAACGCTGCGAGTTGTAAGAAAAAAAAATTATACTACAGAGGTGATAAATGATAATAAATTACAATAGGGTTATATATAATCGTAAATGCTTCCAATGATTAACAATCAGTGAATTCAGTATTATTGACATTTCTCTAAAAGTTAAAAATGAATTTCCTAAGTCAATGACAATAACAGAAGCATTGACTAACCAACAGCAACCACATACTTATGATTTAAACATAAATGTTTCAAATTTGAATAGCTCAATTTTCTGTAACCCTAGAAAGCTGAATTTTGGCACATAGTTAGGTATTTACCAAAGAAATATGTAGACCAAATTTTATCGAAATTTTCGGAAAAAAATTTTTTTTTGAAAGAAAACTCAAAATTTTCCCGGAAAACCCCGTCTGATTTTCCTGGCCAACGAACTCATCCAAGCCATTAATAAAAGAAAGGCACTTGCCGAGTTTCATCTAAATCGGTTAATTATTTTTTGAGTTATCAGACGGATACATTTATATATATATATATATATATATATATATATATATATATATACATACATACATATATATATATATATATATATATATATATATATATATATATATATATATATATATATATATATATATATATATATATACTATACATATAAACATTCAAACTGACCCCGGATATGGGTTCTAGGGGTCCTAATTCGCGCTCATTTGAAAGAATTTTTGCAAAGTCTCACCATCGATACCTCTCTATTAGTGAATTTTTTTAATAAAAATTCACTAAAAAACTAGGCTTTAAGTTTATGTGTCATTTGTGTCTATGCTTTATATGTACCCATGACGTTAGTGGCCCTCCTGTATGTCAAAGAGAAAAGTTGCCATGATAGGCCCGATTGGCATGAAGTATATGTGTCCCTGTCTAAATCTCTTAAGTAGTATCTAGATCTTAAGCAGGCTTAAGTTAGAATAAAAAGCACCACTATTAATATTATTATACAAATAAATAAAATAAAAAATATCCAAAACAACATGTTGGAACAAATTTCAATGCACCATGACAGAATGCATATGAACTGTTGAATTCACATACTAGTTGTAACAAAAGGCTTTTTAAATGTGCGAATAGCAACCATGCCGCAGTCAGTGCAATCTGACGTTACACACACACACACACACACACACACACACACACACACACACACACACACACACACACACACACACACACACACACACACACACACACACACACACACACACACACACACACACACACACACCTCTATGATCAGAGGCCGGTTGTAAAGTGTGTTAGTAGCAGCAAACACACTTGAGTTACATTTCTAGAAGGGACCAGAAGTGACAGGTGTAGAACAGTGTAGAAGGTCTAGAATCTCTATGGACAGTATAAATAGGCGTGGCGCACATAGTGTGAGTTAGTTCAGTGTTGAGTTAGTGCTCGTGCAGAATAAGTGATCATAGAGTATTAAGCGAATCAGTGGTGTGAATTAATAGAGGCGAGAATAAACCATAGACATTTAGTAATAGAGATAAATATTTTAGTTGGTGTGTTTATGGCTGGAAAATAGTTGCTTATAATAAATGAGTAGTTTGAAAAGCTGTGTTTTGTTAGTCAACAAATTCAGAACCCGAAAGAACGTAACAACTGGTGTCAGGTGTGGGGTTTTCAAGCTGATACCGGAAATATTTTCCAGAATATTCGTTGAACAACGCGGAAATTTATAGAATCTCTGGAAGATTGCTGTCAGCAGTAATTTATAACTGGGTGTGTTTTTGAAACAATATAAACTGTGTACCAGCTTTAAGTATGTCTATGCCTAAGATACGTAGCGCAACAGCCAATATGGACACCCAGCTATTGGAATTGATTAAATAAATGAAAGAAGAAGCGAGAAAAAGAAATGTAGAATCCAGAAAAAAGATGATGTAAAATAAGAGCTGAGAAAAAGAGATGGAGAAGCCAAAAAAAGAGTTGAAGAAGCCAGAAAAAGAGAGGAAGGAGCCAGAGAAAGAGATGAAGAAGCCAAAGAATAAATGAGAAAAAGAGCCGAAGAAGCCAAAGAAGAAATGGGAAGAATATATGAATAAGTCAGAAAAAGAGATGAAAATACCAAAGAAGATATGAGAAGAAGTGTTGAGGAAACAAAGAAAATACTACAAGAACATGTCAGCAGAATTGAGAATACTACTTTATGTGTCGACGAACGTACGAAGCAGGTAAGAGGCGTAGTCCAGCAAGTATAAATCCAAGTAAGGGGCATCATCGACGATGTACATGACAAGCTGACAGAAGTACAACAAAAGGTCAATTCATTAGAAAAAAAGTTTCCCTAGGCAAGGGAAACATCAGAGTTGAAGATATCCCGGTCGCAAAAATTAAGGTCCCCACATTTAATGGCTCAGTTCCATGGGATATTTACCTACGCCAGTTCGAAGCCGCTGCTACAGCAAATGGTTGAGCGACAGAGAGAAAGCGAGTTCGTTAATTGTAGCTCTCAGAGGAGCTGCCCTAGATGTGCTTCAAAGTATTCCCAGAGAAGAACAGGACAGTTTCGACAGCATCAAGTATTACCTAGGAATGAGATTTCAAGACCAGCATTTACAACAACTGTATCAAACTCAGCTAAAAAGTCGCTGTTAGAAATCGGGCGAAAATCGGTGCTGAAGATGGCGAGGCACAATAACCTGAACGATGCTTTGGCACATTCAGTAGAACTTGAAGCTGCCAAGAAAACCTCTAAAGGCCATGTGAGGGTGCGCAGCCTTCAACTCCCAGAAGAGGAAAATAAAACAGATTTATCCAAGGTTGTGCAGAGATTGAAGAAACTAGTAGAACAGATGAACCTCACGTCTCATAAAGAGCCAACGCAAGCTCATCGTGCAAGTGTGCCAAACGTTGTTTGGACTGTGGTAAGACGGGTCACATAAGAAGTGAATGCCGGTCTCCAAGATCATCATCAACCACCGTACAGGAAAACTAAATGCAGCTAGCTTTACGGGCGGGAGCTGGCTGCCCACCACAATGCCCCGAAGTCGATAACTATTTTACCTGTCAACGATTCTGGCAACACGCTCGTCGTAGACGGATGCTTCAGCGACAAGAAGGCTCAAATGGTTGTAGACACCGACGAATCCAAAACGCTTATCCGTCGTGATATGGTACCAAGATGGCGGGTAAGAGAGCCAGAAAGAGTCTACAAAGTGACTGCAGCTGTTGGCGATTCGTGTATTTGGGGAGACTGACGTCAAGATACAATTGGAGTTTGGAAGAACAGCGAGTTATTGTTGCCGCCGTATCAGACCCTATTATACTTGGTCTGGATGTTCTGCAATGTCACGGTGTCAAGCTACATTTCGAGAAAAATGTTTTAAATATCGCTGATGAGGAAGTAGTTATGTCAACTGTCAATAACCTTGCAGTTCGAAA
Source organism: Tillus elongatus (assembly GCA_964006375.1). Taxonomy (NCBI): domain Eukaryota; kingdom Metazoa; phylum Arthropoda; class Insecta; order Coleoptera; family Cleridae; genus Tillus; species Tillus elongatus. The sequence goes on along the minus strand of OZ023262.1, from coordinate 208,326,171 downwards.
AGTCACGACCAAAGAAGATGTCATTGTAACAGCCCAGAGAGAGAGAGAGAGAGAGGGTATTGTCCCAGTGAAGATAGTTGGAGTTATTTCGGGACAAGTAGTGGGTCTTATAGAATCATGAGACAATGATCTTTTTGAGGAAGCTCTACTAGTCGGTAAAACTCTTGTTCAAGCAAGAGAACTGGCAGCTGTCAGAATAGCCAATCGTAAAAGTTTTGATTAGAAGATTCCCAATGGCTCCGAAATCGGAACACTCTGACCGATAACGATCATACGGCGCTGAAACGACCAAGCTGCAGCTTTGTCCATCCCGGATGAGCCAACTTTCAGAACAGCTACGCGACGTCTTAGCAGAAGCTAGTGGAAATGTTTCTCGACAACAGAAGCAAGCAGTGGCCAAATTGCTGCCCAAATATCGCGTTTTTGTAACTGACAAGAACGCTTTTGGAAGAACAGACCTAGTATGCCATCATATTGAGACTGGGATAACCATGGTATGCGATTATAAATGTAAATATTTCCAGAACTATAGTCTTTTGGTCAAGGGAGTGTTATATATAAGTTAAAGCAGAGGACATACCCTTCACTTCTTAAACACAAAACACAGGAAGTTTCGTTCAGAAACATTAAGTTACAACAGTTTGAATTTATTCAATCTCAGCCATAATTTGAGGATGCCTGTATAAGGCATTTTTTTTCGGCGAGTAATATAAACGAAAACTTCTCTGAATGCGTAATGAGACTCCGCTATCTATTGGTAAGAACTCCGTATCACAATTTTTGACATGTGCCACAAACGTAAAAGGTGAAAATCATATAAAATATCTCGAAAACGATGATCGACGTAATTTTTTCTCTTGGAAACATGCATTGTAATGCGATGAAGAATGCAAAATTGCAATAATATAAGGGTGGTTTTATTAAAAAAAGAAAACTTGTATCACCAGGGACTTATGAGCCATCCTGTGATTGACAGAATAATTTTGTAAATTGTTTAAATTAATTTAATCATTAATTTAATAATTTTCCGGGAAAGACTAGTCTGATTGCAGTGGCGTCTCCCGACCAAAAAGTTCGGGTGTGCGCTAACGAGTTGCTGTTAGTGGTGAAAGCGAGGAATATAACTTTTTTTACATGAATTAAAAGTAGTTCAACGTCAATAACTTTAAATAATAAAATGTGTAAAAATGTATTATAGTCTTTGATTCTAGAATACCGTGGTCTCTGAAAGCGCAGTCGTAATGCTCGTAAATAATGCTGTCGCAGCGTTGGTTAGACTGGAGTTCCTTTCATTTGTCTTGAGCGATATTTTTACAGCTCACCGCAGCGTTAAAATCAATGGTATTTTCCTCACTACTTTAAGCACTCCGCAGGGGACTGCATTGTATATCAATACATCTTCATCAACTGAAGTTGTTCGGAAATATTTACGCACACCTAACCTGAATTCATTCCCCATTGCTATTGACCTACTCATATTCTCTGTATATGTTAGAAGACGCGGTGCCTACTTCATTCCAAGTCACTATTAACTGATTATGAATGAAATCAAATAAGTAAATTAAATCGATTTTCACCAATTTGTAGTGTATTAAGACTAAGGGAAAAACAAGTAAAACATATTTAACTGTGCACATTTTGATTGTATTTTCGGGTGTGCGGCGCACATCTAGCTCATTAGGAGAAATCGCCACTGTCCCATTGTACTGGCTAACAAACCTATCCAAGACCACTTGGAAAAGGAAAGAGTTATTGGTTCGTGCTCATCTGAAGAATTTTTTTCCAAATTCAAAAGTCGCAATCTCCTCAATAATAATTTTTTTTTCTACGAAAATTCACTAAAATTAATAATGATTATAACTACTGTAAATTTGCATCAACCGAGATTGTGGCATTACGCTTGAGCAATTTGAATGTCTGCACGTTCCATCCTTCGGAGGAGGCATACATGCGTTGCACTTTAAGGATCCCTACCCTCTTTACAGGAAGGAAGTGATTCGGCAAATTTTTCAGCTCAGTGAGGTAAAAGTGCTCCAAGGCGTCAGTGATTGGACATAGTCGCGGAAATTCCTGCTTAAGGAATTCGCAAAGATAGTAGATAGGTTTATGTTGGGAGGGATCCTAAAAGATTACCCCTTCCATAAAGGTCAGCATGCGTACCAGCGGGGGAAGTCGACGGAAACGGCGCTCCATGCTGTGACACGGAAGGTGGAAAGGGCCCTACACTACGGGGAGAGCGCATTAGCTGTTCTTCGATGTGGAGGGGGCCTTTGATAAGGCAAGGACGGATACGGTCTGTACCGCCCTACACGATAGGGGAACGCCGAGGTCCCTAATAAGCTGGGTGGCGAGCATGCTGGAGGACAGGAGAGTTTCGCTGACCTTGAGGGGCCGGGGGCTGGACGTTGGGGTGACGGGCGGATGTCCTCAGGGCAGCTGCCTTTCGCCTCATCTATGGTGTCTGGTCATGGACGGACTCTTGGAGTGACTCTCTGAGAATGGCTTCTACGCCCAGGCAAACGTTGATGATGAGCTGGTCTTAGTCACCGGCAAATTCCTCGACGTCGTCTGTGAGCGCATGCAAGCTGCCTGTAGCATAATCGAAAGGTGGTGTGGTGAGCAGGGACTCTCCGTAAACCCGGCGAAGACGGAGATGATCCTATTTACCAAGAAGAGGAAGGTAGAGGGGTTCAGGGCGCCCGTGATGTTTGGAAAACCTTTAGCTTTAGTGCGGGAGGTCAAATATCTGGGGGTGATCCTGGACTCCAAACTAACATGGGGGTCGCAAATAGAACGAGTAGTGAGGAAGGGAGTAGCGACCCTCTGAAAGCTGCGTCGTGTGATAGGGAGGACCTGGGGACTTAATCCTCGGATCCTTCATTGGATCTACACTGCGATCGTCAGGCCGAGAATCCTCTATGGGGCGTTGGTCTGGTGGTGTGGTCTGAACCAAACTACCAGCAGGAAGCTGGCCCAACTCCAAAGGCTGGCAATCCTGGGTATCACAGGCGCTATGAGGACGACGCCCTCAGCCGCACTAGAGGTTTTGTTGATGCTGCCACCGCTTCCCATCTGCATCAGAAGGGAGGATATGGCGTTGCATCTTAGAATGCGAGACTCAGGAAACTGGTGCGAAGAGGGAGCAGTAATAGGGCATGCAAGAGTCGCCAAGGAGGTGGAAAAGGAAATTCCGATTTCCGCTATAAAGGTGCGGGATGCCGAGGACGATATTAGGTTGACTAGGCCATACACCCTCAGGATCCCCAGTAGGGATCAGTGGAGGGAAAATGAGGTTGCATTCCAGCCCGCAAGCCTGATCTGTTTCACCGACGGATCGCGGCTGGAGGACCAACAATCCTCCGGGGCAGGAATATACATCGAAGGCCTGGGGGTGCGCGAAAGCTATACTCTTGGCGCATATACCACGGCATTCGAAACAGATGTGTATGCTATCCTGTCTGTGGCCAATAGACAGGATGTGAAGAGGAGTCCCGAGAGATGTGTGTACATCTGCTCGGATAGCCAGGCGGTCCTCCGGGCAGTCTGCGCGGCCAGAATCAGGTCAACACTGGTTCAGGAGTGCGCTGACGCCCTCAGTGGACTAGTCAGGACGAAGGAGGTGCAACTGGTGTGGGTTCCGGGACACTGTGGCTTAGCGGGGAATGAGGTGGCGAATAATCTCGCAAGACTCGGTTCCCGGCGGCCGTTCTGTGGACCGGAGCCTGCGATAGGCATAAGTAGGAAGACGGTCTCTGTCGCCTTAGACAGGTGGACCGAGGAAGCAATAGAGAGGCACTGGGAGTCGGTTGGTGGCTGCAGGCAGGCGAGAGACTTAGCGGAGGGGCCGGACAGAGATAAGCTGTCTGGCTACTCGGAAGGAGTCGACCTACGCTTCGCCGCATCCTTGGGGTTCTGACAAGCCACTGCGCCCTTAGAAGACACCTCACATTGATAGGCGTAGAGAGGGATCCCATTTGCCAGGAATGCGGCGCGGATGAAGAAACGTCCTACCACTAGCTGTGTGAATGCGAGGCTTTTGGGAGTCTTCGAGCAGAATTGTTCGGATCGAGGACTCTGCAGAGGAATCAGGTAAGTACCGTCCAATTGAAGACCATCACGGCCTTCATCTCGAGGTCGAGGCGGTTTGGTGACGGAACCGAGGAAGAGTAGTGCATGGTTGCTGGGTTGGGCAAAAAAGGCCCATTGTGGCCTACTTGCTTGGCGTTGGCCTCCCCACCACTGCTACTATTACTACTAGTCGCGGAAATAGACCGGCGTTAAAGAAAGAAAATACAATACAGTGGAAGTTTCTTAAAATCTTCAAATATTTTGGGGATTTGAACGGAGTTTGGATCTTCAGATAAGATCCAAAATTGGTAGAATATACTTACTGGCTTTTAATACTGAAATTATTATTATGCTTGTGGCCTTAATTGCTTCTGACTGCTCTTGCTTTAGATTTTTCCAAATTACTTTAGTAAACTCACAATAACCACACCGATACGCTAATAAAACACCCTATATATGTAAACTATTTATCATGTTATTCAAAAGTGGTTTGTTTAGCTAATAGTATTCATCATACAAATTTTAATGTAAATAAATAAATTAAGTGAACGGAAAATAGAATTCTTCCGTGTTCATTAAATCGTTGCCACATTAATTGAATTCGTATCTGAGCAGCGAAAGTGGAACTGTTCTCCAGAACTTTGCCACAGGACATGAATAATGCATGTAAAGGCATTCTACAATTTAATGTGAACTTCATTTGCATTTTATTAGCAACTTAACTCATTGAGCTATGTTAGGCCATGCTTTATTAAAATGTAAGCACATCCATTTAAAGTTAACTACAGGTGTGTTGTTTGTTATTGCAATTTATAATTTAGACTATAATGTATATGCTTAAACCAAAAATTCACTTGCGCGATCACGACTTTTGAATTTTGAAAATTTTCTACAAATGAGCCTGAACTAGGCCCTCCGTATTCAAAGTCAGTTTCAGATTATATATATATATATATATATATATATATATATATATATATATATATATATATATATATATATATATATATATATAGGGCTGCTCAGAAGTCCGCAATAAAATTAATATACCCTGGACCATTAACTTTTGGGGAAAACGCTCGGGCGATTATTTGAAAAAAATTATATATTATATGGGGTTAGAAAATTAAAATTTGGTCTTAGATGTAATATGTAAGTGTCTTTAAAAAATTGTGTTACAAATTTCATTAAAGTTACAAAATTACCAAGGGAATGTACGGTTCAAATTATAAATAAGGCAGATATTTTTCCTTATTAATTGCTTGAATGGTTTGTTTTAGTCAACCCATCCAGTTGTTGCAAACAACTGACAACAAAAAAGGTTTTTTAAAACAAATTTGTAGTTATCAGCGAAGCTCATTATGTTATTTTTCTTTAGTTTAGTACCCTCGTTGCGTTTACATAGGTGTTACTATGGTTCAAGGTTGAAGATTCTAGCTTAATGGAAAATTTATTGAGCTATCGGATTTGAAATATTTTTACGAGAATGTTCTACCATAACATACTTGCTGCACCCAGACCCTTTCCAACATTTATTTACGGTTGCTGTACCCAAACTTTTTGAAAATGATGAAATATTGCAGCTTACTATGTAAGACTAAAAAGCAAGGGAACCTCAAAATAATTTTTGGAAAAATATTTAACGAAATGAAGTGAAATAACAATTTAAACATAAATTAAATATCTTGGTTCGCTGCTTCGTCGCGGGGGTTCTCCTTCGCCTTCTGCAAGCCTACAAACAACCTTAATGTATAAACGAGAACAATGTAAACAAAAAAAATCCTTTGGAGCAACCCCTAAGAAAGTTGCGGAACCTGAGGTGAATACAGAGGTTCTGCGTGCGGTAAACAGGATCTTAAGGAGGTATAGCTGCAAAATGGGATAACGGCATCTTAAAAAGGTCCAACTAAGCTGTTTCTTTTGTACTTTCCGCTCACATTTCCTTTCTATATTCTTCTCCGCCCAGCACCCCTATTCACTCTTGGTCTCGTAACTTTCTTGTGGGCTGTTTGCAAGAAATTTTTCTTGTGGTTTGGGCATCCAGAAGGGGTTCTGAGCATATTTCTGGAAATATTTTTCTAAACACCCCCATGTGCCAATCTGCAAATTAACCGAAAATATAATTTTTGTTTCCAAACGGAATGCATCTATGAAATTATAGGTGGCAGGTTAGTATTTTTCCATATTAGTTGTTTGAATGATCGGTTTTAATCAACTTAATCGAACTAGTTTCTGCAAACACAAGAACAAAAAAGGTTTTTAAAACAAATTTGTAATTATCTGTGAAGCTCATTGTGTTATTTTTTAAATTTAGTATCCAGGATACTTTTATAGAGGTTTTACTATGTATTATAACTGATTATAGTTTACGTAATGGGAAATTGGGTTATCACCATTTGAAATATTGTTATGAAATTCGTAACTATACGCACTCAAACTGTTTATATCATAATACTTTAATAATGTATTAGCTAGTGTTCGTATTTGTATTCGTATTCGTAATTCGTAGTAACAAATATTAACCTGCTTAACCTCTACATACACCGTACCCGCAATATTGTATAACGGCAATCAAACTTTTTCTTATATTCCTAGAATGGAATGCATTCTATCACGTTATATCCTGCTTATATATTTTGAATTGTGTCAATTAGATTACACAGGGCTTTGTTGAAACGAGAATCTGAATTTAAAACAAATGTTTTTTGCTGGTGCAGTTATAAAATAAATTTTTATTAATAAAAGTGAAATAATGAACACCACAGAATCTTTTTGGTTTAGCTATTGGACACCATTATATTTTATTAATTACAAAAAACTTAACACGAATTATCCTAAATATTTTTAAAAATACCTTGGTATTCCCTGGACAATAATAATATAACAAAATTATATTCACCACGTGTAGGTTATTATTATTACTTATTACTTACGGCATCTACGATTCCATGCCATACCAGGCTAAATATAAATATAATATATAATATACCCTTCTTAATGTGAAAACCTAATCGGATGATCATTCCGAATATTATTTTATATAAATCCGTATCATCCGAATATTTACAACGCTAGTATTGACAATTAGCACCAGCAGAGTTGATTTCCAGGTTATGCGATGCGCAGAGCGCGAGTGTACACGCTTCTCTGTGACAAAGCTACGTGTGGTCAGATTAAACTAGGAGAGAGAGAGAGAGAGAGAGAAAGAGAAAGAGGAATAGCTTTTAATTTTAAATACCGTGAAGGTGAAGAATGGGAAGCTTAATATTTGTACATAATGCAAAGTTGTTCAATATTGCTTTTAAACAAACTGAATCACTGTCATTAAATTTTACATTTATTAGTATAAATTCGCATGCTAATATTTAGCGCTTTTGGACGCAAACTAGCTCTATCTATAAAATTTTTTGTAAACTCGAGTCTTCGTGACATACTACTTGGTCCTGCACCGAGATGGCGTCCCTGTCGTATCTCACAATGTCTGAGCTTTTGCAATAACTTCGATTGTTTATATTTTTATCTACAATTTATTTAAATAGCATATTAGTAGAGATAACGTCACCTGCCTAGTCCAACATTGTAGATATTCGATTACAGAATCTGAAGTGATGTCGAGGATTATTTTATTATTAACTTCGAATAACTTTATTTTCCTTTGATCAAATGACTTGAAAATTTGTACACAACCACGTCTGTCTATGTTCTTTTAAGCTGTCAATTTTTGTTCAATCACTTAGAAAATTTGAGAGATATTGCGTTTTAAACAATATTTTTTAATTTTTTATGAAGAAAAATGGGCCGCTAAGATTTGATGAACGAACTCATCGAAGCTATTAGCAAAACAAGGGTAATTTCAAAATTTGGTCCAAATCAGCAAAGTATTTTTTACTTATCCGTTGGATACATACATACAATATATATATATATATATATATATATATATATATATATATATATATATATATATATATATATATATATATATATATATATATATATATAATTTTATTTTTATTTATTTGTTTATTTGTGTAAATTATACAGTACGCTAATACAATAAGTCAAAGACTTGTGCTGTACAGTAACGTAATTTAATATATAATATTATATCCAAAATTGCTTGTCAGTAAGAATCCAAATTTCGCACTTCAAATTTTGACATACCAAATAAAATTTCTTTTTGCTTCCAATTTTTTCCATCTGATGCCTTAACCATTGCCTCCATTTACAACAAATCTTCATATCTTTATTATACTTTTCCATTTACAATTCATCCTAACATATCCATATTTTTGCCAAGATAATCAATTTTATTTAAGACCAAAAATGACACACAAACACGGTGGGTGGCCAAATTATTAGAAATACCCGACCTTGTAAGGTTTTTGTTTAGTTCTGTAAGAAAATCCGTAGTATCCATTATAAGGCTAATTATTTATGTGAATAAAAACAAGTAAAGCCATTTTTGTCACTAACTTATAACATTTGCAAAAATAATAAAAATACTATAATAATTTTCAATATTTTGTCACATTGCCTCTTGCAGCAATGACTGCCGGGATCTTACATGGAATGCTTTCTATGCACCTAAGATAATTTTCTTTACTTTTTTCATCATGGAGCCACAGACTGATGAGTCTCTCAAGGAGCCGCTGCTTAATTGTTCCAATATCTTTTCTTCCTGTTTTGTCAGCTCCCTTTCTATTGCCTTAAGATCGGTAGAGTTGCGAGGCGACGGCAAAACGTTGACTTTTTGAGCATCCTAGTAAGGTGTTTCCCTTTTGGCGTTATGGCAAGGTGCAGTCATGCATAAACCAAGAATGTTGCTCATTCGGGAACCATTCCCTTATTTGAGGTAACCTTCTGATTCTGATAACGTCGATATATTGGTCTTGGCACATGGTTCCCTTAACATTGTAAAAGCGACCAGTACCTTCTTAAGATATAATGGAGCAAACCATAAGTTTTAATGGATGTTTCACTTTTTTGACTACGCAGTCCTCATGAAACTGCCCACCAGGTCTAGCCTGAATAAAAGTTGACTTGTCTCCTAGTATTTCAAAAGTCGACAGGTCTTAGAAGCAAACCTGAAGAACTTAAAGACAGCAGGGTACTTTTTATTAGTAATATTTATTACTGACAAGAATTACGTTTTTCCAGCCATCTGATATCAAATGACGATGATGCCTAGCCCATTTCAGCCGCCCTGTCTTCATGGCTTCTTTAATCTTGACCTTTTGGCCGATCTACAGCATATGAACCCCTACTACACCAAGCATCTTGAAAAGAATTTCACAGTGGAAATCCCCGACCGCGAGGCATAGCGGGAGAAGTCGCCAGGTTTACCACGGGACGCGCTCGTCTGGTTCACGGACGGATCCGGCGGGGAGCGTGGGACGGGGGAAGGTGTTTATTCGGAAGGACCGAGGGTAAGTCATATATTTTCCCTCGGAGCCCACGCAACGGTCTTTCAGGCCAAAATGAACGGTATCCTGCAAAGTGTGCGGGATAACAAGAGGAGGGGCTACACCAACAAGCGAATCCTCATAGCCACAGAGAGCCAGGCAGCACTTAAGGTCCTAACTAGCCCGTGGGCAAATTTCAGGCTGGTAAGTGAATGACGAAACGAGACGAGCAACCTGGCTGAGCAGAATGAGGTCACCCTCATCTGGGTGCCGGGTCACTTAAGGGTCAAGGGCAATGAAGAAGCTGACAGTCTCGCGAAGAGATGGTCAGCAGAACCATTTATGGGACCAGAACTGGTTCGGGGCGTGACAAAGAGCACTGCCAGGGGAACCATTAAGTCCTGGCTCAGAAACAAACACAAGGTGTACTGGGCATACTGTCCAGGGCTCAGACATAGGGAGTTAGTAATTGAGGAACGCAGTTCAAAGAGAGCTGTGGAGCTGCTAAATCTTAGCAGAAGACAGCTCACAAACATAACAGGACTTTTGACAGGACACATGGCCCTCAAGAAACACCTGCACAAAATCGGGTGGTTCTAGGGGGACCTGGAATGCAGACTCTGCGGCGAGGGGGAGGAATCAGCCCAGCACATCTTATGCGAGTGTAAAGCTCTGGACCGCAAAAGACAACTGATCTACGGTCAGCCTAGATCAGAGACAGAGCAATATAAAACTTCACCCTACCAATTGCTGTACAGACTAGTTCAAGGTACAGTGATTTTGGAATGGGTGGAGTAAAAAAGACAAAGGGCATGCACAATAAGCCAAAGGCTGCGGTGCTATCGGGGCGGCAAAGACGCGGACGAGCTGAGGGAGAAAAAAAAGCATCTTTGAACTGTTTGTTTGCATAAGTTGAATCGAGCTTCCTGAACTAGCTAAGTCAACACCGCGATACCTTTTTTGCGGTTTTGTGGACAAATATATCTAATTTGTATCTCATCTCGTGGTGTTATAAGGTGTTTCCGGCTATACTTGTCAACTCAATTTGCTTCCACAGTCTCATTTCTTCGGACTTTCTCCAAATTCGATTAGCAGTGGCGACAGAAACGTGAATTATACAATTCAATAAATATTTGTCTGTGAGAATACTGCGTATTCCTCAAAAGAGTCAACATTTTTGAAAATTTTGATGGCAGAATGTCTTTGGTTTGCATATCTGGAAAAACTGTCCGTGTCAGGAATTTTTTTCCATGAAATTCAATTTTAAACTTTTGTTTATAATTACTACAAATAACACTAAAATTGAGTCATAGTAACTATCATAAACTAAAATAGATTTCGAAACCGCAAAATGTCTCTTAATCACCCATATTCATATCACAACAAAATTCAATTAAGCATAAACGACAATGTAACATTTTTAAGTTTTTTTTTTGTAGAATCAACTAGTTTCACCTCCTAAAATAAATACGAACCGGCCACCTGTTATACAGCAATCTGTAACAGCAGTTGCCTGTAGTCACCTTCAAATTGATCATACCTTCACCAAAACTCGAAGTGTTTTTTATAATTTGGCCACCCACTGTATATACTAACTTCCAAAAACACCCTGTAAGAGTTGATCAATTTTTAAAGAAATTATTCTGCCTGTTTAATCAAACTTAAAAAAAGATTACATTTTCAAACTACAATATTAAAAAAATAACAAAGTTATTTAATAATAATTTATGGTATCCTGAGGAATGTCACCGTAGGCTTCTTGAATTCGGCGAAGAAGGTAAAGTACGTTATGGGGTGGTTGGGGTGAATTTCCCAGTTGATTTCCAATCATATCCCATACATGTTCGATTGGTGACAAGTCTGGGTAGTGCGAAGGCCATGGCACCAGGGTTACCTTATTTTCTTGTAGGAACTTTGTAGTAACGCTTGCTGTATGAAGACATTCGTTCTCTTTTTAAAAAGGGGTTGAATTAACCCTCGTAAATATGGCAGTACAACAGTCTGCAGTACGTTTCATATGTAATCATTTGCAGTCAAATTTCTGTTCATAAAAACTAGAGATGATCGGCTATCGTGTATAATCGCATCCCAAACCATCACCCCTTGTGTAAAAGTCGTATGCCGTTCCACAGAAGCTTCTAAATTTTGGCGTTCTCCGCGTAACCGTATTACTCCTCTACGATCATCATGGACCGAAAAACAGAATCTGGACTCTTCAGAGAACACAACATGATTATATTCACCATCCGAATTTTATCTGCCGTTACACCACTCAAGCCAATTAGCTTGAAGAGGTTCGTTGTCTAGGTCAATCGGATCAGTTTTTTCCGGAACATTTAAATTATATTTTCGAAACATTTTTGTGCTTTTTAAAACACTAAGGTCGTTTTTACAGAATATGGTACATTGTTTCTACTATATAGGTTTTACCAAATTTGATACATTTCACAAAAAAAAAAGAATTTACTATTAAAAACATTTTAATGAAAATTCACTATCATAACGTACTTGCTGCATCCAGACCTTTATTTCTTTAAGTACTCGCAAAATTTGGCTGACTTTAAGAATTCATTAAAACCGTGGTAAGGCAAATGAATCTCTAATCGAATAAAACAAATTAGTCATACGTTGACATCACCATTTCCCTACTGAAAATTATGCAAGCAGAGTTTCAGCAAGATTATAAATTCCGGTTGGAACAGGGGTTCGCTTTTAATATACCTTGATTAATGGCAAAAGTTGGTTTTTATGGCACTTTACACATTTTTGCTATATTTCCAGGGTGTACTCATCTACCCTCTTTTAGCTCTCACTTCCATTCATGTGAATAGTTTATGAACGAAACGCTATGTAAATCTTTACAATTACATGTTTGCAGTTTTCAGCAGTTACACAAGGCTCATCTAATATGCAAGCCAAAAGCATAGAGGTTTACCTTACTCAAACAAACTACTTCAATATTGTTAAAACTGTAGACAAGCTGCCGTATAATGATCACCGTTGTACATGTCTTATACAGCCTCATAAAATATCTTTTTCTCTGGCGGCATACTAATAAAGTCTGGACGCAGCAAGTTCGTTATGGTAGCGAATTTTCGTAGACATTTTTACGACAATTATATATATATATATATATATATATATATATATATATATATATATATATATATATATATATATATATATATATATATATATACATACATATTATATTTTTATATTTATATTTTCTAGTTGTGACTTATTGTTGTGAACTGTTTTATTTTGAAATGCATTTTATTGTAAAAAAGTATTCTAGGTCAGATCTCTAGATTAAAAGACAAAAAAAGTCATGAGCCTTTGAAATGTCAGAATTGATAATTCTGGTAGGCCTACTAATGCGCTTTATGAGTGAAAAATACCGAATGAAATGACCAACAAGCTTCTAGATTTGTGTCTGTTTTTCTTCTGTCTTCTGTCTGTCTGATACATTTCTTTATTTAATTAAAATAGTGCAAAAATTCCATTTGAAGTGAAAATTATTTGCTATACATAGTAAAGACGGTAGAAAATAAACGGAAGCGTGGCCTAATGAGAAACCGTTTATCATCAGATAATAGACTCCTATAAGACGAGTTCTAATCCTATAGTAGTTATCAATTTTTTTTCTAAATTTTTTAATTTTTTTTGGTAATTTATTTAACTTTACCGTTATCTGATCAGATAGTCTAGTGTTGATGAATTTTTTAACAAATGTATAAAAAAATCACCAGAGATGAGATCAATATTTTTAAGCCTTAATTAAATTTGAATAGCAGATATACTTGTTTGTTAATGCCCAACTTGGAAAAACCGTTCCATACTTAACACAGCCGTAAAGAGTTTCCATGTGGCTTCATAAATGCTTGTTTTTCTCTGCATCCGGTTTCGCTTTTTATCAGATTTTCCAATTTTTATTTATTTTATTAGCGACATTTCATATTCTTGAAATAGCGAATTTTCTGACCAAAATGCTTTAGTGAATATTCTTTTCTTGAAAGAAAAAATTGTTTCCAATTTTTGTGTAAAACATAGTTTAACGAAATTCGCGGAAAATTATGTTTTAATGAATTTTAGTGCCTTGTGTTTAAGGAAATCTTGGTAAAAAAATATGTATTAAATATTTTTACTTAAAACATTTTCAATCAATTTGTGTAGAAGTATTTGGTTTTAGCGAAATTTCGTCAAAACATTTTTTTGGAAAAATGGTGGTGGATTTTTTTAAACAATTTTTTAGAAGAATCTCGTACATTTTTTTCCTCATTTTGGTGGAGAACACTTTTCTAAAGAATTTGCATAGAAAATTTGACGATATTACGACTTTGAGACTTTTGAAAATTTTCTTCAGAGAAACTTATAAACTAAGACCCTTAAAAACTCTTATCCAAGGTTAGCGTATCACAAAACTTAGCTCTTTGTACCAGCCAGATTCGCGTGGTGCCACTTCGTCTCTTTATTACTCTGGGCTTTACCTTATTTCGTAGACATTTTTTTTTTGTTATAAAAAAAGAAACTCAAAGTACCTAAATTGTGTACATTTTATCATAACATTTACACAAAAACTAAATCTAATCCAAGTGCTACCTATTATATATACCTTTTTTTATAAAAAAAGTCATGCGGAAGCTATAACAGTTAACTATATATAGATCACTGTGGTAAAATTATAATTTAAGAATAATGCGTCTTATAGAACATTGTTGGGTCGATAAAGAGAAAGGAAGTCCACCACGTAGACCCGAACACGAAAATCTGGCAGGTAAGGAGAGCTAAACTGTAGGATTGCCGAGGCTAGTTTCAATGTTTGTATGTGTATAATAATAAATTTATTTTACATCTATATTAACTATACATGCAAAATATAAAGTGTTTACAATAAAATTATAACAGATAGACCAAGCAATATCCATTAAAGCACAGATTGTATGTGGATTATGGGTTTCTTCCATCATTTTAAAGTCTTCTATAAGAAAATTAATTCTCAATTTCTAATTTTGAATCAGCACAACGGATAATCAGGTATCCCATAAGATTAAAATCAAATTTTCCACGGCATCAAGATAAGTGAAACTTAGAAGTCCTCCCATAAGATTCATAACACTGCGATCCACAAACCGGCCCGGTACATCCCACACCAGCTTTAATCCCCTACTATCACCATCATAGACTTTTCACTCTCCATACACACCAAACATTTCGCAACACATGCAGACTCGTGAACACACACTCACTCACACGCACACAGATTCATTGTTTACATATTCAGTCAATCAAGTCTGGTATCCATGCACAAGTCTGTGAATTGGATCCACATATGCAAGTACCCATTTTCTTCAATTTCGTCCGAATACATTTCTTCATGTGATATTATTTATATTGTCTGGCAGTTAATTATATAAACGAGTAGAATAGTAGCCGTAGCTATGTTGTCCCACTGTCTTATTTGGTCTATTAGTTTTCAGGCCATAGTGTCCTCTTCGTAAGTCATATGTAATGGCACAAGATTCATTGTCATTAGTAGATCGTCTCATATGCAGAATAACTTTGTATGCAAATAATTGTTCCAGGTTCATTACATTAGCTTCAGGAAACAGTAACCTAGACGGGTAAGTAAGTGGTTTCCCAAGTATTATTCTCAGCAACCATTTTGAACAACGCTTACATCTCTAAGCTGACAAGCAGCCCAATATAATAAAATTGCACAGGCTACGTTTATTTGTATCTAGCGCCTTATAAATTTATTTTGTTACAGTGCTCAGAGCATCTTCTGTGCTTCTATCCTCTCTAAAACCATATTGGATTTCAGCCAATATTTGATACCTCTTCAAAAAACCATTTCATCTGTCTTTAATAATCTTTTTCAATATTTTAGAAATATTAGATATCAGCGAAATTGGTCGGTAGTTTACAATATTTATTTTTTCTCCCTTCTTATATACAACAGCAACCTCAAATATTTTTGGTACCTCAGGCATTTATCTAAGATATATGTCAAAGGCCCAACAATCAGTTCCGCAATTTCTTTTAGTGTTTCAGACTTTACATTGTCTATTCCTGGGGTTTTTCTGGCCTCAGTTTTAACACCTCTTCTTCCATCGCTGCTGTTTTATATATACAGAGTTTATGTTTCCATTCTTTCTAGACGGTTGTACATCCTGTACAAATCTTCTTGCTATTTGTTTTCCCACATTCACATAATGACAATTAAAAGCATCTGCCGTTTATTTCTTGTCAGTTAGTATACGTGATCCCACCCTGACCTTCTCAATCACTTCTTTCTTTCTTACTCCATCTGTCATTCTATTAACGGTATTTCATAGACTTTTGGCACCCTTATTAAATTCTGTTACAATTAGCTTTTGATAATGATTTTAAATCAGTAAGAGTCCAGATTATATTTGGTGGTCAAACAATAGTTGTCACAGCTGTATATAGATCGCCATCAACATGTCCTTACACTTTTGTCGAATGTTTGTCGGAATACTTTGAGGGTTTTCGAGTCCATGGAAACCTTCATATTTTTACCGGTGATTTAAATATAGATTTGCTTAAGCGTAATGATTATGAACAGAGATATCTAAATGTGCTAAACGCTGAGGACTTTGTGCCTCCAATAAATGGAAAAACAAGAGTTCAGGGGAATTCGGGAACGTGTATAGATCACATTTTTGCCAGGTACCGTAATAAGGTGGACGTTTCTGCTGGAATTTTAAAAACATCGGTAACTGACCATTTTTTTAGTGGTGGCTCAGTTTGTTGATGGTTTGTCTGAGGCAAAAAGTATGGAACAGGCCAGATATAGAGAGTATGTAGATTATAACATGCTAAAAAAGGGTTTGGCAAATGAAGTGTGGTATAAGGTGTATAACGAAAGTAATTTAGATATAGTTGCAGAATCCTTCGTTGAAACATTGCAGCATTATACAACTTTATAAACAACAAGAATCAAAATTAGACAAAAAGACAGAGCCAGAAATGACTGGATAACAAAGGGAACAATAAAATCAGTGAACCAGAAGAATGAAATGTATAAAAGGACATTAATTAGTCCTTATAATGATGAACTCAAAAATGGGTATAAAATTTACAGGAATAAACTTACTTGTATTGTAAGAGAGGCACAAAAACTTTATTATCAAAAGCTAAT
Source organism: Tillus elongatus (assembly GCA_964006375.1). NCBI lineage: Eukaryota > Metazoa > Arthropoda > Insecta > Coleoptera > Cleridae > Tillus > Tillus elongatus. The sequence goes on along the minus strand of OZ023262.1, from coordinate 208,309,533 downwards.
TGTAACAGGTTTTAATAAGGGTGCCAAAAGTCTATGGGATACCGTGAATAGAATGACAGATGGAGTAAGAAAGAAAGAAGTGATTGAGAAGGTCAGGGTGGGATCACGGATACTAACTGACAAGAAATAAATTGCAGATGCTTTTAATTGCCATTATGTGGATGTGGGAAAACAAATAGCAGGAAGATTCGGACAGAATGTACCGTCGTCTAGAAAGAATGGAAACATAAACTCTGTATATATGACAGCAGCGACGGAAGAAGAGGTGTTAAAACTAAGGCCAGAAAAGCCCCAGGAATAGACAATATAAAGTCTGAAACACTAAAAGAAATTGCGGATCTGATTGTTGGGCCTTTGACTGCTTAATCATAAATAAATGCTTGAAATATGGTGAGGTACCAAAAATATTTAAGGTTGCTGTTGTAAAACCTATATATAAGAAGGGAGAAAAAATAGATATTGTAAACTACCGACCAATTTCGCTGATATCTAATATTTCTAAAATATTGAAAAAGATTATTAAAGACAGAATAAATGGTTTTTTGAAGAGGTATCAAATATTGGCTGAAACCCAATATGGTTTTAGAGAGGATAGAAGCACAGAAGATGCTCTGAGCACTGTAACAAAATAAATTTATAAGGCGCTAGCTACAAATAAACGTAGCCTGTGCAATTTTATTATATTGGGCTGCTTGTCAGCTTAGTGATGTAAGCGTTGTTCAAAATGGTTCCTGAGAATAATACTTGGGAAACCACTTACTTACCCGTCTAGGTTACTGTTTCCTGAAGCTAATATAATGAACCTGGAACAATTATTTGCATACAAAGTTATTCTGCATATGAGACGATCTACTAACGACAATGAATCTTGTGCCATTACATATGACTTACGAAGAGGACACTATGGACTGAAAACTAATGGACCAAATAAGACAGTGGGACAACATAGCTATGGCTACTATTCTACTCGTTTATATAATTAACTGCCAGACAATATAAAGAGTATCACATGGAGAAATGTATTCGGACGAAATTCAAGAAAATGGGTACTTGCATCTGTGGATCTAATTCACCGACTTATGCATGGATACCAGAATTGATTGACTGAATATATAAACAATGAATCTGTGTGCGTGTGAGTGTGTGTGCACGAGTGTGTATGTGCTGTGAAATGTTTGGTGTGTATGGAGAGCGAAAAGTCTATGATGGTGATAGTAGGGGATTAAAGCTGGGGTGGGATTTATCGGGTCGGTTTGTGGATCGCAGTGTTATGAATCTTATGGTGGGACTCCTAAGTTTCACTTATCTTCATGCTGTGGAAAATTTGATTTTAATCTTATGGGATACCTGATTATCCGTTGTGCTGATTAAAAATTAAAAATTGAGATTTTTTTTATAGAAGACTTTAAAATGATGGAAGAAACCCATAATCCACACACAATCTGTGCTTTAGTGAATTGCTTGGTCTGTTTGTTATAATTTTATTGTAAACACTTTATATTTTGGATGTATAGTTGATATGGATGTAAAATACATTTATTATTATACACATACAAACATTGAAACTAACCTCGGCAATCCTACAGTTTAGTTCTCCTTACCTGCCAGATTTTTGTGTTTGAGTCTACGTGGTGTTTCTACTTCCTTTCTCTTTATCGACCCAACAATGTTCTATAAGATGCATTATTCTTAAATTATAATTTTACGACAGTGATCTATATATAGTTAACTGTTATGGCTTCCTCATGACTTTTTTTTTTTTATAAAAAAAGGTATATAAAATAGGTAGCATTTGGAATACATTTAGTTTTTGTGTAAATGTTATGATAAAATGTACACAATTTAGGTACTTTAGTTTATTTTTTTATGACAAAATTAAAAAAAAAGTCTACGAAATAAGGTAAAGCCCAGAGTAATAAAGAGAACGAAGTGGCACCACGCGAATCTGGATGCTACAAAGAGCTAAGCTTTGTGATTACGCTAACCTTGGATAAGAGTTTTTAAGGCTCTTAGTTTAAAAGTTTCTCTGAAGAAAATTTTCAAAAGTCTCAAAGTCGTAATCTCGTCAAATTTTCTATGCAAATTCTTTAGAAAAGTGTTCTCCACCAAAATGAGGAAAAAAATGTACGAGAATATTCTAAAAAATTGTTTAAAAAAATCCACCACCATTTTCCCAAAAAATGTTTTCACGAAATTTCGCTAAAACCAAATACTTCTACACAAATTGATTGAAAAAGTTTTAAGTACAAATATTTATTACATGTTTTTTTACTAAGATTTCCTTAAAGACAAGGTACAAAAATTCATTAAAACATCATTTTCCGCGAATTTCGTTAAAATATTTTTTACACAAAAATTGGAAACAAATTTTTCTTTCAAGAAAAGAAAATTCACTAAAGCATTTTTGTCAGAAAATAAGCTATTTCAAAAATAGGAAATGTCACTAATAAAATAAAAAAAATTGGAAAATCTGATAAAAGGAGAAATCGGTTGCAGAGAATAACAAGCTTTTATGAAGCCACATGGAAACTCTCTACGGCTGTGGTAAGTATGGAACGGTTTTTCCAAGTTACAGCATTAACAAACAAGTATATCTGCTATTCAAATTTAATTAAAGCTTAAAAATATTGATCTCATCTCTGGTGAATTTCTGATCAGATAACGGTAAAGTGAAATAAAATATCACAAAAAATTAAAGAATTTAGTAAAAAAATTGGTCACTACTATATGTGAAACGTGGTTTCACATGGGAGATATAGAGTGTACTAACACGCGTTTACTTTCAACCGTCTTTAGCAAACAATTTTCACTTTAAATGGAAATTTTGTACTATTTTAATTAACTAAAGAAAAGTAACAGCTGAGACACAAATCTAGAAGCTTGTTGGTCATTTCATTCGATATTTTTCATTTATAAAGCGCATTAGTAGGCCTACCAGAATTATCAATTCTGACATTTCAAAGGCTCATGACTTTTTTGTCTTTTAATCTAGAGGTCTGACCTAAAATACTCTTTATGATATAAACCTGCGTACCAAATTTGGTTGGAGTAGCTTTGGTAATTACGGAGATATAATATTTTTACGAAAGAAAACCTGGTCGGATTTTCCTGGCTAACGAATTTATCAAAACCACTTACAAACGGCAGGTATCTGCCAAATATTGTCAACATCGGCCCATTATTTTTTGAGTTATCCGAGTGAATCTTCCACAGGTACTACTAGTGGCTTTGTATATTTGGGTTTCAAATATGATGCAAATACTCCAGAGCCAACGGGCATAACCTGACCTTAACCTTCGATCTATGGCCCACAACTTTTTTGTTTTCACCAACTTATTAATTTAAATAGCACCATGTTAAAGAGCAGAGTTTCTTTTAGGTAATTTTTCTATTAGTGATTTCATTTTTTTCAAATCTTCCATATTTATTGCCAGTGCAATGTTGCAAATATGATGCAAATACTCCAGTGCCAAAGGACCCAACCTGACCTTAAACTTCGATCTATGGCCTACAACTTTTTTGTTTTAACTAGTTAATGAATTTACAGAGCATTATGCTAAAGAGCACCAAAAATTATTCAAAAAGTATCTTTTGTTGAGATAGGATAAAACGAACCGATTCGGAGAAAAACGACTTCAAACATTTTCATGCTTTAACGCTACGCTAAACTGGATTGTACTATTTTCAAAGAATGCTTTGAAAACAAAAGCTTGAAGTGCCTTAGTAACTTTTGACAGATAATGTTCATGTGAATTATTCTGTTGTGATCATTTGTATGTAATAATATCGGGATTAAAACTGATAAAATGAATAATAATAATAATTATAATCAGTATTCTGCTGCTAAGCTGCACCACATGCATTCTTATTATGGCTTAGCTGCGGGAAATGCACCAAGAGCAAGACTTTTGTACTGAGATGCGTTTCCAAATAGAAGGATTTCACGATCGCAGTTGTTCAGTACTATCCATTAGAGATTAGGTGAGTTTGGCTCTTTTAATACCAGGCGGTTTTATGTCGACAGACAACGAAGTACTCGGACTCCTGGGCCGACATCGTGCGAGATCAGTTAGCTGGGCCACATTTCTTCCCTCAAAGGATTGATGGTGAGGCTTACCTACACTTTTTATAAAGTGATCTGGCCGTTTTGTTGGAAAGCGTTCCTATTGAAGTACAACGTGCAATGTGGTTACTGCATGACGGCGCACCGCCTCACTGCAGGTTAGCGGTGAGGGAGTACCTCAATGAAATTTTCTCTGAGAGGTGGATAGGGCGCTGTGGATTCATAGATTGGACTGCAAGATCGACCGACTTGAACCCGATCGGCTTTTTTCTTTGGGACTATGTTAACTCGCTGGTAAACAGAACGCCTGTAAATACGTGGAACAGCTAAGGGAACGAATTTTTAAGAGTTTCGCAATAATAAGAGCAAAGGAGGGCAAATTGTTCAGGGTTCGTTGCAACTTTCTGAGAAAATGAATTTATCTGTTGAAATGGAAGGACCACATTTCGAGAACTCACTGCAAGAGTATGGACGAAATGAACATTTAACACGTTATGCACATTGTACTGATTAGCAAAAATGATACTTAATAATGTAGTTAGTGAATAAATTTTTAATTGAGTTGAGACTGTGAAAATCAGTTTAAAGCAGCGTTAAAGCATGAAAATGTTTGAAGTCGTTTTCTCAGAATCGGTTCATTTTATCGTATCGCAACAAGAGATGCTTTTTGGAATAATAGTTGATGCCCTTTAACATGGTGCTGTTTAAATTTATAAGTCGGTGGAAACGAAAAAGTTGTGGGCAATAGATCGAAGGTTAAGTTCATTGATTGTTGTTGCCCTTACTTGGTGAAACTGGTCCATACTACATATAGACTTGGAGACTACTTCTCCGGCTTCACTGTTGCTTTTCGTTTTTGTAGGTGAAAGACGTAACTAGCGCGTAATCTAACTGGAGCAAGTGGCCCCTATGAATTCTGGAAGTTCTAGGATGTTCTTCAACGTTTCTGTGACCAGTTTCGCTACAGCATTCTCAGACAGATAAAAATTGAATTAGTACGTAATCATGACAACTACAAATAAACATCTGTTGCTATGTTTTTTTTAAATCTTGTTTTGGCCTCGAGCAAAGATCGTTTAGCCACGGTCACTCCAGGTCAACTGCTTCAGCTCCCTGTTGCTATGTTATGATATAAGGATGTTATAATAACTATGATAACAGTTATAACAATAAAATAATTAAACAATAACAGTATAAAAGCAGTCTCTATATAACGAAATTATTGACATACATCAGCTCATTATCTTATTACAATTTTTTTGAAAGAATAGTTAATTTTTTTTACTTATTTCATTAGAAAGAAGAATATCCAAGAAAGGGGAATTCATTAAATCAGTTTGCCCGTTTGAAACAAGATGGCTATTGTTGTGTGTGTGCTTTTTGACTTCTAAAGCTTCAAAAAAGTCTAGTTTACGTTTGTCATTATAAAAATGTTGTGGTTGTATGCGGTTATTTACTGTAGGTCTATGTTCTGTATCAATAATATGTTTGGAAAATGTAGATTTGTCAGCGTAGTTATTTCTAAATGCAGAAATATATTCTTTGCATCGGGTGTTAAAATTTCTAGAAGTTTTACCTATTCAGATTGCGTTACAATGTGTACAAGCTAATTTATAAACTCCAGCTTTTGTCAGGAAACAAGAAAATTCATAAGCCAAATATACCGACGAGGCCAGTAGTTAGCTATGTTAATACACCTAATCATAAGATAGCGAGCAAACTGGTTTCACTTATTAGAGAATACAATTACTTTCCAAAATATTCAGTTAAGAATTCTTATGAACTTACACAACAATTAAATAACTTAATTATTACCACAAATAGTAAATTAGTCTCGTTTGATGTTTGTAGCATGTATTCCCCTAGGAAATGTTTACCTCTGTTAGAAAACGTTTTAATACAAAAGAAAGTAAATGTCATAAAAAGACAAGAAATAATGATTCTTTTTAACGGATGTATAAAAAAAAAACTATTATAAATTTAATAATAAAATTTATATGCAAAATGAAGGCCTACCTATGGGTAGTCCGTTGTCACCTTTATTAGCCAACATATTTATGGAAAACTTAAAAAACCAAATTTCAACATCAGAACTTTCGCATAATCTTGTCTTTTGGTACAGATACGTAGATGATATTTTAGCATGTTTTTAAGGTAGTCATACAGAATTAAATGAATTTTTGAACTTTATTAATAACTTTCACACAAATATTAAGTTTACTTTAGAAGAAGAAACTAACAGTTGTATAATTTTTTTTTTAGACTTAACAATTAGAAAGTTGGAAAATAATTCATTTGACTTTTTAATATATAGGAAACCAACTGACACTGACACAACCATACCATACGATTCATGTCATCCTTTTTCACAAAAGCTGTCAGCCTACCATTCTATGATACATCGTGCATTTTCAATACCTATGTCACAAAACAACTTTGCAAAAGAAATTTCAATAATTAAGCAAACAGCTTTTAATAATGGCTACTCTGTTAAAATAATAGATAAAATGATCGTGAGAAAAGAATACGAATTAGCGATTAATTTAATTTATCCAAATATTAGAGACAAAGAAGACAACAGATACGTTTCGATAACTTATTGTGGAACCATTTCAGAAAACATTTTGAAACATTTAAATACCTGTACAAATACAAAGGTAGCTTTTAAATCTTACAACACAACGCGTGATTTACTATTTGAAGCTAAAGGAAAATATTGTTTCCTGACAAAAGCTGGAGTTTATAAATTAGCGTGTACATATTGTAACGCAATCTACATAGGTCAAACTTCTAGTAAATTTTAACACCCGATATAAAGAACATATTTCTGTATTTAGAAATAACGACGCTGACAAATCTATATTTGCGAAACATATTATTGATACAGAACATAGACCTACAGTAAATAACCGCATACAACCACTACATTTTTATAATGACAAACGTAAACTAGACTTTTTTGAAGCGTTAGAAGTCAAAAAGCACACACACGACAATAGCCACCCTGCTTTAAACGAGCAAACTGATTTGATGAATTCCCTTTGTTATATATTCTTTTCTCTAATTAAATAAGTCAAAGAAAAATAAATTTAACTATTCATTCAGAAAAGTTGTAATAAGATGATGAGTTAATGTATGTCAAAAATTTCGTTATATAGAGACTGCTTTTATACTGTTATTATTTAGTTATTTTATTGTTATAACTGTTATCATAGTTATTATAGGCTAGTTATATTTTTGTGTTAAATATTGACATACATCACGTAGACATTTTGAAAGCCTCATCTGTCATCTGTGTTTCATTTCATTTTCAATTTGATAAAAATTTTTTGATCAAAAAATCATATCATAACATAGCAACAGATGTTTATTTGTAGTTGTCATAAGTTCGTACTAATTAAATTTTAATCTGTTTGAGAATCCTATCAAGAAGCGAAACTAGTCACAGAAACGTCGACGAACATTCTAAAACTTCCAGTATTCATAAGGGCCACTTGCTCTAGTTAGCTTACGCACTGGCTGCGTCCTGCACCTACAAAAACGAAAACCAACAGTGAAGCCAGAGAAGTAGTCTCCAAGTCTGTATGTCGAAGGTTAAGGTCGGGTTCAGTCCTTTGGCTTTTCTACGCAAATTTGCTAAAATATGGACAATTAAACCATAGACTCTATAGCTGAAACTACTGCTAGAGCATCAGAAAGGAGGTCTATTTGAAATGGATTTTCCAAAAATATTTTAGTAAAATAAAGGACAATCATGGTTAAAGCTGAAACTTAAGGCTTTGTAAAACACACTTATTACGAGATTTCTACTACAAGATCTGTATTTGTTTCAGATTATTTCTCTGAAAATTGCAAATTCGGACGTTTAAAATCGCGACTCTGACGAACAAATATTATAAAATTTTCAAAATATTATTTCTGCTACGTACTGACCTTTTTGCGCGAGGAAAACTTAACCGTTGTATGTAATATTCAATTGGTTTTGTTAACCACACAAAATATTTTGTTCTTGTGCTTTCCTCTGATCACCAGTGGCACCCATTTTTTTTCCTTTAAATGCCTATAACAATTCTTCTTTTCACGTAGAGATCTGTATTTGTGCACTCTAAATCTCGCGGGAAAGCTAGTACAGTTTTCCTGGCTAACGAACTTATCCAAGGCACTTACAAACTGAAGGTACCTACTGAATTTAATCAAAATCGGCCCATTATTTTTTGTTATCGGTGTAATATACAGGGTGTTTCGCATAAGAACCGACACAGAGCAGGGACATGTAGGGGAATCCAAAATATTGTGATTTAACGCAACTTACTCCTATACTAAGTTGCACCCCTGAGAAGTTATAGGCCTTCAAAGTGGGGTTTCTAATATAGAAATATATATATATATATATATATATATATATATATATATATATATATATATATATATATATATATATAAACATATAAAAATTGAAACTAACACCGGATATGGGTTCTAGGGGTCCTAGTTCGCGCTCAATATCTCCACCACCTGACTTCGTATTTAACCCGAACAAGTAGCGAACTAATCTGAGATGACGTAATCAAATTCAAAAGCCACCTAACCTGTATTAGGTAAACGAGGAACCGCCATTTAAACATGGCGGCTAGCGCATGCGTACAAGCAATTTTTTATTTGTTGGTTAAAGTCCTACGTGTTTGGCGTCATATCACTCGTCTAGGTAAGCAGAATCCAAATTTAACATATGTACATGTGTACAATAAAAAATTTATATTCTTAAGTCTTATTGGAATCGGTTTGAGTTAAAGAATCTGTTGAAAGTAGAGCTGGCAACAATACCTCTAGTGGTAGCCGCGATATCGCTTCCAACTATTACTATATTTAGCATTTCCCGAAATTAACCTTGTTAGCCAACATATTTTCCTTGCAGCTGTTGAAATAACCTTGTGAGCAGTTCATATTTCCTGTTTGTGGTTTTATTTCCGTTGAATGACCTTAAAGTCATATGAAATAGATAAAACTCCAGAATTTTTTTTGTATAAAAGGTTGATAATTTTAAATCAAAGGTGGGGATATAATTATAAAAACACCGAGTGACATGCAAGCACATCAGTCTACAATTTGCTCACAGTAGTTATTCTTAGTAGTTATAGTAGTGTACTTGTTCTGTTCAACATGTATGGTATCGATGTTAACGATGGACCTGAGTCCTTCAGATCTGCTAATAACAGTGTTTGTGAAAATTGTTATTGGGGTCAAGTTGATGCAGCTATGCGCCAGAATATTATTGAGATTAAGCAAGAAAGTAGAATGCTGTTGGAAACAAGGTATACTGTTAACCCCTCTCTAAGTGTTGCAATTGGTATATCAAACGCTGCTGGATTGATTCCAATAATTAAGATTGTAAATAATAGTCCGTATCCGCCAAATCCAAATATAACAATCTCATCTGGCTCCTGGGAGTGGGACTATTTTATTTCAACACTAACAAAAGCAGCTAAAGAATACTTTACCAAAGGTAATACGATTGAACCTGAAAATATTGGAGTATGTACTGTCAAACCTATTAAAATTTTAGACAGTAAAGGTATATCAATCTCAGATGATTCTACTACTTTTTATTTAACCAATGATGCGGTTCAACAACTACTAGATCTGGTTGAAATCATCAACGAAAAGGTGAAGTTTCTAACTAATTTTAACTTTGATATTCGGCTTAGTGATTTCCTCTATTGTGTCACCGATGTTCTCAAATGTGTTAATAAGAAGGAGCTACCGTGTGACGATGAAATAGTAAAGCTTATAAATATTATGTTGAAAGATCAGGACCCATCATTCCGAGTTTGCATGTTAGAGTGTTTACACTTTGCAGAGAAACAAATACTTAATCGTTTTAAAGAAATACACACGATATACAATGGGCCATTTTAAAGCAAGTTTTATCATCCTGACAGCACTATGTCAAAATGTATTTTATATCTACAAACCACCAAATGTGAAAGAAGTGCGAATCTGTTTCGACAGCGACGGCTGCATGAAATGGTCTGGACTTTCAAGAACACATCTACACAACGATGAGGTGATTGAAGTTTCAACATATAACATGTCCAAAATTAAGAGTGATATGGTGCGCTATAAACTTATGTTCTTATTTGATAATGGTACCCGTAATGAGACATCTGATTGGAGAACTCGCATATTAACCGATTCTTATCTGTTCACTTCAAATTATATTTCTATGTTTATGTCAACTGGTTTTCTTATATGTCTTGCTATATTTATGCTGATGTACTTTTGTTTTAAATATAACACTATACTTAAAGGTATCTATCGTAAACATTTTTGTTAATAAAGATATATAAGCTGAAGATTTGTGTTTTTATTCATTAGTTAAGCATCTATAGTTAAGATGAGATACTGTGAATCGTGCTCGTTACAAGTGAAAAAGAGTGCTTTCTCTGGGCATTTACGTAGTGAAATTCATAAATCAAAAGTATGTGAACCATGGCAAGTTGAACAAGTGCAGATGTTCACTCAAGCTTTTAAAAACAGAATGGCTACCTATCGTATATACGAAAAAGGTATTGATATTAAACAGTTTATGGAAACAATAAGACATAAAGTGTTTCATCTGATGGAAGCTGCTTTAGCTAAGCATAATGAAATTAAAATGAATTTAGAATTGTTTGGTTTGTATGTACTCCAAAGTCGAAATAAAAAAGAAATGAAGTCATTTAATACTAAAAATAAAAATGTTACAGTGTCAACTAATTTTGAAAGTATATATCAAGAATTCGTCGACGAAATTTACACAAAAGCTTTAGAGTTTGCAGAAGCTGAAAGCGGATGGATGTTGGAACAGCTAATGTGGTTGGAAATAAATATTAATAAATACAGCTTCAAACGATAGTGGTATCAACATCTATAAATTGTTCACTACACACTGTTAAACTCATTCAAAATTTAGTTATCGTAGAGGTAAGACGTGCTTCAGTTAACTCTAACGTATCCAAGTGCTCAGTAGTGTGTTTAAAATGGCTACATTAAGTGATGTGTGTTACCAGCAAATCAAAGATAACTTCTGGTATGGTTTATTTGGAGACTTTCAACTAATTATCGATAAGAACACTGGTTATTTTAATGCGACTAAGCTGTGTAAAAATGGTGAGAAAAAACTGTATCATTGGTTGGAAAATAAGAAAACTAAAGAGTTGATTGTCTATTACAACGGTCAGCTAAAGAAACAGTTAGGTACCCGGAATACCGATACCCTTAATATTTCAACCAAAGGAGCCCACTTAGACTCATCTCCAGGGGCTCGGAATACCGATGCCCTAAAAACGGACGCAACATCTCAAGTAACACCAACAACCGCTACATACTTAGTGGACTTTGGTGGAAGACAAGCTGAAAACAACTTGATATCTGGTACATATGTCTGTAAAGATTTAATATTAAATTTGGCTTGTTGGATATCCAATAGTTTCTATGAAAAGTGCAACCAAATTATTTTTGATTTTTTCGTAAGTGAATTTAATCAAAAATACAAGGATAACCTCAAAGAAATTGAAGTGAAATTAATGGAGATAGATGATGAAGTGCAGCGTATGCGAGAAACAAATGCTAAAATCACAGAACATTTAGAAGATATATCTCCAAAACCAAGCAACCCTGGAAAACTTTGTGTTTTTGGTTTGCTTTCAAGAAATGAGAAGGATGCTACCTATCCATATCATGCTGTAAGGACTCAGAAGAAAAGTTTTAAAAGAGCTGTCAAGAACTTTAAAAATAAACACCCTGATTCCGAAGTAGTTTTAAACATGTTGTATGATCCAAATTCTGTAAATCTCTTTAACAGAATAAAGACCGAAGTCGAATACCTCAAGGCGAAGAGAAACGATCTACAGATAGCAGATGTACCGCAGGAGAAGTTTATTCAGGATATTATTGATTTACGACATAAATTGTAATTGTTTACTTAGCTTAATTGTATGTAACCAGATGAAAAAATAAAATAACATTATTTTAATAAAGACTTTTATTTTATTCTAAGTACATTAATACATTAAATATATAAGCTTATTTAACATCATCTGAATGTATCCAAGAATTATGAGATTTATCAAAACCCAGCCATTTTACATAGGCTGCTTGCCTTTCTTCATCAAGATGCGTTCAACCAGATAGATGTCTGTTTGTTTAGTCGTTTGTAGTTCTTCCTCGTAAAACCCTCCACTGATTGGTTTCCCCTGCATATCTTCAAGAAAGTATGTTACTGGATTTGTGAAATGAATACTAACAATCTTGAATAATTCTGTTGACTAGCGAGGTGTATACCCCTTTTCAAATTGAGCTTTTGCTTTACTTATACGTACAACATCACCCACTTTAAATTTATTTTTGTTAAACACTTTCAGATTTGAGTAAACTTGTTTCAGAATAGCTTTTTCATTTTTCTTGTTAACATCTTGAGGTTTTACACCAGTTGTTCGATGAACAGTAGCGTTGTAAGCAACAGTGACGTCAGGTAGTGTATTAATCCACTTGTAGGAACCAATCAAGTTGAAATTTTTATAGATCTTCTCTTTCAAGGTACGTATGACTCTTTCCACCATTGCAGCCTTCTTCACACTATAAGTTCTGTAGTGATTGATGTTATATTTTTTCATTAAGGCGTTAAATTTTGAGTTATAGAACTCGCGGCCAAGATCAGACTGGATGCTAGAGGGCGCTGTACTAGTAGATAAAATATCAGCCATAGCTTTAGTCACCTCTTCAGCAGTTTTAGATTTAAGAGGGCGAGTCCACACATACTTTGAAAAACAATTAATAACCACTAAAATATACTTGTAACCAGAGTTTGCTTTGTAGTAGTCTGTAAATTCTGCTAAATCAATCTGCCACAAATCATTTAAACCTTTGATTATTGTACGTCTACGTTTAAAATTGATTCTTGCTGGTTTATATAACTCATCAATAATTTGTTTTTTGGTATTAGATGGTTCAACAGTTTTGCGTCTCATGGTGATGTTGGATTTAAAAGTATCCACTTATCATGTAAATCTTTTAGTTTGCTGTCTATTTCTCCCAGCTTATTCTTTAGCTTCTTATTCTTTAACACATCAATATCTTTTAAAACTTGAGTAGTTATGTTCTTAGCTAAAAATTTCAATTTATTTTCAAATTCGTTTTTTAAATCTTCCAACTCAGGTTTGTGTACAGCTTCAAGTAGTATGGCAATGATTCTTTGTTTTACCTCATCTTTGTTCTTCTGATAGTCGTCTATCCATACATCAACAAATTTTTTATTTACACCATCTGTTGCATCGACTGGATCAGCGATGTTACACAATCTATGGCTTTGCAAATTAAAATCACCACTATCAGTTCTTGGGAAAATCTCTCTTTCAATAATTTTAAACTTAGAACCTTTATTGGATTGGGAACGTCCGAACTTATCGATAGACATTTTTATACTAAGCACTAAGGTAGGTATATCTGTGATATATGTAGGTATATTAGGCGATAACACCAACCTCCTTCAGTTATTCAATGATTGACTGAATTTCATTGTTATGAGCATTATTACCAGCAGCTTGGGAAGCTACTAAAAGTCTAAGTCTATCAACCAACTCATTTATGTCATCCCAATAGACATATTCTATTTGTTTGTTATTTTGTAGCATATAGTTGTTAGTGTTGCTGCTTACATTCTGAGCTCTAGGTTCAGTTTTTTGTTCTGCGTTATGATGTGTGTCGTAACCAAAACCTTGAGGAGTTGAGGATCTTCGTCCTCTTGGGTTTATAACTGGTTTTATTAGAGTCAGATACTTTTCCGAGGAACAACCCTTGGTTCGTGCGTTGGGATCGTAGTTCATTTTATGAACACTAGTTGCTTCTAGAATATCTCTATAGTGTTGAAGATCGTCATAGGTATACCCTCTAGGTGTTTTCATAAATATCAATTCTAGCAGACCTTCTGTTTGCGGATATCTCCTTTGACCTAGTCGAATGTCATTATCAGTAAAGTCCAAGTGTTTATTGCCAAGACTCCAACTACCAGTATCTTTAGCGTAGCGAGCACCATACGTTTGATCAAAAGTAGCAAGCCTCGGTGGTTCAGTAAAATACTTGTCTACATAATATCGAACTCGTTCAGGATATTGCTCCAAAAATTCTTGATATGCTGGGTTGTTTGTGACAGTTTGTAGATCTGCCTCAAGCTCTTCAAATGTTGGGATATCCTCATCAAAACTTGTCTCTACTTCTGGTTCGGCTTCAAAAACTTCATGGTCTTTAAGGAACTCAACTTTGGGTTTCTTTTCTGGTACCGCTTCTTCTTTGATTTGTTCAGCTGGTCACTGCAGTTTAAGCGTTGATGTATTTTTAGATATTTCACTCAGTGGGTCAAGAAGTGGTTTATATAAACGCTGCAGGGCTTCATCATTCTCAGCTCTACCAAGCTTAAGCGTTAAATGTTTTTTTCCAATGTTTTCGGCAAGTTGTAAAATCTTTTTCTTGATTTTTCTCTCTTGTTTACCCATCACCTCCATCTTGCTAAAGTTATTTGTTTCGTGTTAAGAGATGCAAACAGTTCTGTGGTTTAAGGTGTACTAGCTTTGAATTGGTTGTATGTCTGCCTATCTAGTGTTAGGTATCTAACACAACAGGTAGACCCGGTTGTTAGACAGGTTGTTAGACAGGTTGTTAGACAGCTGTATTAGACAGCTGTGTTAGACAGCTGTATTAGACAGCTGTGTTAGACAGGTTGTTTTAGACAAGTTGTTTTGGACAAGTTGTTTTAGACAGGTTGTTTTAGACAGGTTGTTTTGGACAAGTTGTTTTAGACAGGTTGTTTTAGACAAGTTGTTTTAGACAGGTTGTTTTAGACAGGTTGTTTTAGACAGGTTGTCTGTCTTGTTAGCTGGTTGGTTGTCCTGCTAGACATCTCTTTGTTGTTGTTGGTTGTAGACCATTAGATTAATATGTAGCTATCGAATCCTTTTCTATATCTCCCTCTGTGGACTTCGTTTTCTTTTACAATCACCAACACACCATACTTATTACCATTCCAGCATTGACAACATATATTTTTAAATTGTTTAAAGTCCATATCAGTGGTCACATGATCGTCATAGATGTGTTTTAAGTTCGTTTCATCTTGTTTAAAGAGAATCAAAACGTTAGCGTTATCACGTATCAGATGTTTGGGTATTCGAGTATATGTTTGACAGAGATAGAATGAATCAATATTCTTATGTCTCCCCATACTAAAGTATGCTCTCATTTTATCTTGTTTGTCACAAGCCACATCATCGAATATAAACACCGAGTTGTCCTGGGCTTCTGCTGGATCTAATATTTCATCGTTTTCACTATATGGATAATAACCAACACTTTTTGTAGCATCCAACACCCTTTGTAACATCTTATATTTAGGTTGATACAGAGACTTTGAATACACATACACGTTATCAAACCTTAAGCCGTTCGGTTCAAACAATAAACTTAACATAACATTTGTTTTACCACACCCACTAGGACCACATATGATACCTCTAACTGTGTTTGGGCAGAGAGGACCATGCCTTAGTTGTTGTTCTGCTGTATCAACAACATCGTCTATATTTGTAATAGGTAAGACAGAAGCGTGTTTGATGGTGTGCATCTTGACTGGAACTAAACTATATTTTTCGAGTATGTATATAAATATAGACATGTAAGCGGATAACACAGTTAGTATCAATGTTGGTGTCACAGGGTGAAGGTCTTGTAAACACAGCTATTAACAAGCTACCTGTTGAGCTGCACGTTCCTGGTTATCAATTTTGTGGCCCGGGTACTAAACTTAAAGAACGTCTTGCTAGAGGTGATCAAGGTATCAATCCTTTAGATCGTGCTTGTCGAGACCACGACATCGCTTACTCTCAATCAAAAGAGTTAAGTAATAGGCATCGAGCCGACGAAGTGTTGGAGAATCGAGCTTGGGAGAGAGTCAAGTCAAAGGACGCGAGTTTTGGTGAAAAGTTAGCCACTTGGAGTGTTACAAACACCATGAAAGTTAAAAGAAAGCTCGGTATGGGTCTTGATGTAATCAACTCAAAACCGAGGAAAAAAGTTCCCTTTAAAAACATTCTTAGTCTGATTGGAGAAGTTCTAAAAGACAGAAATCTTATTCCATCAGAGAATGCTGTGTTTGATATCGCTCACGCAATTGTTAAACAGATTGGTGGGCGCAAGAATGTGCTGAAACCGCGAGTTATTCCAATACCTAAAAGCGGAGGCTTCCTTCCACTACTACCTTTAATTTTTGGTGGCCTGTCAGCGCAAGGTGCTCTAGGTGGCGGTGCTGCAGGCATTGCTAAAGCAGTTAACGATAAGTACACTTGGAGAACACCCAAATCACCACAACACATATTTCAGAGACCTTACGATCGTTTCGTTGACCAAGTCAACATCTTCAGAGGAAGAAAAATTCTAACATAAAAAACTAGATCCCGTATATTTATATCGCGTCAAAGAAAACGAACTAGTCCGAAGGAAAGTTGTCGTACAAGAACGATCGTTAGTTTATTGCGCAGTGAAACAAGTCGGAGACCTGCTTTAATCTTTTGGTCGACAAATTTATGACCCTTATCTAATATAGGTTTAAAAAGGACCGGCGTTCTTTGAAGAGACAGCACGTTTCCCTTCGATCTAGAACTTTACAACGTGGATATTGGTTTATGCCGATAAAGAGAGAGACAGACATCTGGGTTTTAGTTTTCTATTTTTAAAAGAGATGATTTGAGTTTATGTTGTTTATCTCAACAGATGTCTTTATCGGCATAAACCAATATCCACGTTGTAAAGTTCTAGATCGAAGGGAAACGTGCTGTCTCTTCAAAGAACGCCGGTCCTTTTTAAACCTATATTAGATAAGGGTCATAAATTTGTCGACCAAAAGATTAAAGCAGGTCTCCGACTTGTTTCACTGCGCAATAAACTAACGATCGTTCTTGTACGACAACTTTCCTTCGGACTAGTTCGTTTTCTTTGACGCGATATAAATATACGGGATCTAGTTTTTTATGTTAGAATTTTTCTTCCTCTGAAGATGTTGACTTGGTCAACGAAACGATCGTAAGGTCTCTGAAATATGTGTTGTGGTGATTTGGGTGTTCTCCAAGTGTACTTATTAGTGCTCATCACAGGTTCCAGTTTTCACATAGTCAGTTAACGATGCCAAATCAGCCAAACAAAAACTATAAGAAGAAGAACGTCATAACAAAACGATGGAGGCTATTGCTATGGGTAAGAGAGGTAATGGTTTGAAATTAAAACCAAAGTATAAGAGATTCGGTAAAGGATTATATCTGAAGAAGCAGCGTAGCGGTTATGGGTTGTATTTGCAGAAACCAAAAAACGAGTAAGATGTTTACCAGCAAGACCTCTAACAAATGAAGATCTTATGAAATTTGCTGGTAAAATGAACATTCCATATTTTAGAGGTGTATACATGCGAGATACTTTGCCATCGAATGGGCCACGCAAGAATGAATCACTTATCATGAATTTGCAAACAAACAAGGAAACTGGCAGTCATTGGGTTGCAGTTAAGAAACGTGGTGACACAGCCGTGTACTTTGACTCATATGGAAACTTGAAGCCACCAGTTGAGCTGCAGCGTTACCTTAAAGACTCTACTCTAATGTACAATCATGATGTGTATCAGAAATATAATACTAATAATTGTGGTCATTTATGTTTAAAATTTTTAAATAAAAGCCTTAAACAGTAGTATCTGTGTTTCAGTCATGTCGCAAACCTTCACGTTGAAAGATCGCAGTTGTCATCTGTCAACAGACTACGATCCTCCAATTGAATTGGATCCAGGTGGTAGTTATGCAGTTGCTTTGATAGGTTTTCACACATACAACAACATACCTAACATATATAAAGGTAAAAATAAATTTTATGTAAAAGAAGGAGCTGCTTGGAGAATCATCACGATACCTACTGGTGCATATGAAATAACACATTTGGAAAACTTGCTTCAAAATGAACTTGTTGGTGCTACAGCAACACGTGAACAAAAGCAGCTAGCTTTGATTCTAAGACCTAATCCCAACACCATTAGATGTGAAATAAAGTGTTTCACAAGTATCAGTTTTAAATCTGATGATTCGATTGGGCGAATGCTGGGATTTTCAAAGCAAGTTCTTCAACCAGGTGTCTTCCATGAATCTGATTTACCTGTTGAAATAGTGGATGTTAAACAGATTCGTATAGAAACTAATATTGTGTCTGGTTCTTACTATAATGGAAAACCTTCACATACGTTATATGAGTTTGCACCGATGGTCGATCCTGGTTATGCAATCGATATAGAACCTAAGAATCTAATTTATTTACCAGTAAACAAACAAGAGATTTCAAATATAAGCATCGACATCGTGGATCAAGATTCAGTTCCTGTAAACTTTCAAGGTGAAGAGGTGTCTGTTCGCTTAGAGCTTAAAAAGATTGCCTAGAATGCTAGTCTTTAAAGATATAAAAGCAAGCGAATCTACCAAAACAAATTTAGTACAATCAGCTCCTTTGAAGCATACACTTCGTTCCGATAATATTGAATTCCTTAAAAGTCTTGGTTATCATGTCATCAAAACTAGAAATATTCAAAGACCCCAAGTTTGACAACTCCATTGATCGAGAAGAACTTAGGTCTTACTATTCATCAACTAAATCGTTTGGTAACAGCGATGAAGTTGAAATAAACATCAATCAGCAAGATGCATTCGTATGTCTAGCAGAGTCAGCTCTAATAATCGAAGGTGCTCTGGAACCTCTAGCAGTACAAAATGCTACTGGTGTCTGCCACATGTCAAATAACGGAGGAGTAGCTCTGTTTGAATCAATGATCTATGAATTAAATAACAAGGAAGTGGAGCGAGTACGAGATCCATACACCACAACAAACATCAAAACTCTGCTTTCGTTTAGTAAGAATGAAGCAAAATCTCTTAGCAATGCTGGGTTGAATGTATCATCAGATCACATCACCTTAAACGATAACAAGTTTCACTTGCTCCTACCTCTTTGGTTCCTCTTCAGTTTCTTTCATCACTTTAAAGGAGTTCTCTGTGGTAAACATACTTTCCGATTTACAAGAGCTCGAAATGATTCCAACTGCTATTACAGCACAGGTACAGCAAGATCTAAGATAACTGTAACCAACATGTTTTTAAAAGCAAAACATGTATTTCCAAACGATCAAATGAAGCTGGAACTGATGGATAAAATAGCAAAAGACACATCTATATTTCTCGCATATCGGAAATGGGATATATATATATGAGCTACCATCACTCAGAGATATAAACAGAGATGTGTGGGCTGTTAAAACTGCAACCAACTTGGAAAGACCTAGATATGTGATTATAGCGTTTCAAACAGATCGGAAAGATAACATAAGCAAAAAAGGTGACTTCTTCGATAACATCGGTATGGTAGATCTACGAGTGTTCCTAAATTCAGAATGCTACCCTTATGAAGCTATGAATATGGATTTCGAAAGATCAAAATACGTTGAAGCCTACCAGATGTATACAGATTTTCAAAAAAGTTTTTACTATAAAAACATGTCGGAGCCTCTTTTAAATTATGATGAGTTTAAAGATCGAGCTCTATTTGTAATCGATTGTCAACACCAGAATGAATCAATCAAGTCTTCAACAGTCGACATCAAAGTGGAGTTTATGAGTAAAGACAATTTTGCTCCGAGAACGAGAGCTTACTGTTTAATTATTCATGATTGTGTATTTGAATATAAACCTCTAACTGGTATTGTAAGAGCCATTATGTAATATTTTGTATGTAAATCTTATTACTCCTAATAAATTAATTGTATTACAATCGAGTGTTTTATTTCTAACCTTAAACCGTTGTCTAAGAAACAAATTTGGTGGGTTTACGATATAAAAAACATATATTTCAATTTTATAATAAAATAATTTACACCAAATAACTTATATAAAAATTCGCTACCGATTCTCTATTTAAACTAAAGCCGTCATATGATCTGGGAAGCGAAATAAAACGTTATGATTTTAGTGCAAACGCATTAGTACATCAGCTGATTAACCGTTATCGCAAGTCTTTCCGGTTTAGGTGAGTAACCCGCTATTAAATCATCAGTCGGGCGCGGTCATGACAATTATGTGTTTAATAATTTTTGGAATCTTACCTAAAATGCATCAGATGTTTAAGTGTATTACTGTTTGATTACATTTAAATAAAACAGGGTTATTTTTTAATAGCTAGAGAGGCTATATGTCTTACATAACGCATTGCCCTTTTGTAAATCTGTTTACAGGTGTTATTAATATGGAACTAGTTATTTTGTGTAAAGCGTGAAAATTGGTGTTTTAAAAAATTAAGTGCTAGTGTGGTCCTATGTCTGAAGGCGATGACTATGTTTGGTGAGTTGGTCTACTAATTTTTTGTAGAAATACGCTAAACGCAGCAAGTGCGTTCTGTTAGCGAATTTTCATATACTTCTCAGGTTAGATAAGTCGTTTATATTTTATTGCTAATAATTTACTTCTTATTACGCATGTTATTTTAAATAGCGGTTCCTTATTTTAAATAGCGGTTCCTCGTTTGCCTAATACAGGTTAGTTGGCTTTTGAATTTGATTACGTCATCTCAGGTTAGTTCGCTACTTGTTCGGGTTAAATACGAAGTCAGGTGGTGGAGGTGCTCGGGGGCGGTCGGGTCCGCCACCTTGTGCTCGGGTTAGCTCGGGGGTGGTCGGGTTCACCACCTTGTGCTCGGGTTAGTTCGAGGACGGTTGAGTCAGGTCAGTGGCTCCACCACCTCCACCACCGGTGGTGGTGGTGGGTGGTGGTCCCAGAACCGCCCATCTATACCTACTCATGTTATCGGGAATTTAATTCTAAAACTTTTATTACTCTTATTTATTTCCAAAAAACTTTGTCGTTTTCAACAAAATTCCGAATAAGTACATACACGTATTAGAGCTGTGTTATTTAGAATCATCGGAAATTCAAACGTTGGCTATGAAATTTAACGTCAGGCTTGACAATCCGGAAAATAAGTCATTTTATTTTAGTAATATTTGCTGAGTGTTGTGAAAATGGCCGGGCAGTTTTCATTTAGCAAACAAGTTGACATGCTATTAGTGTTAGGTTTCTGTAAAGGAAACAACAGAAGAAGTGTTGAAGAATATCGGAAAAGATTTCCTAATCGTGTAATTCCTCATAGAAAACCATTTGCCAATGTTGAAAGACGGGCTCGAGAAACAGGCAAGTTTTTTAGTAACACTCGAGGACGTGCTACTGCAACCAGGGCATTAGACGAAGAACTTATTTTGAATACAATTGAATATTACTCACATATTAGTACTAGAAATCTATCTCGACAAACTGGTATGTCGTAAACTTCTGTTCACCGACTAATAAGACGTAACATACTGCACCCATACCATAGAGAGGAAACCACCACCACTCTAAGCTACATTCCGAATGACCCACATCATACGTACGCACTAAAAATGGCCAGTCTGAATTTTTTAGTAAGCAGGTTAATTAATTTTCCTTTAAGTAAAAATAGATATACCAAAGAATTAAAATATATTAGAAACGTTGGCGAATATAACAGATACACTTCTAGCCTAGCGGAGAAATTAATTAACAAACATAAAACAAAGAAAATTTTAGCTTATTTTCTGCTTACCATTTGAACCTCGAATCACAAGGGGTCTAGATAGCATTTAAAAAAAGGCAATTTGCAACTAACCTTTTCGAATAAAAATACTTATAAAAACGTGCTAGGTAACCCAAAAACAAGAATAGTGCGGTCAAAATGTTGGGCATTTTTGATATAAGTTGTAAAGCTTGTGATTTTAAATATGTCGGACAAACAAAAAGATCTATTGGAGTTAGATTCAAAGAACATTTAGCTCAATTAAGATACGGCACTATAGTTAGATCTTCCGTCGCCCGCGATATTTGGGATAATAATCACCACGTCAATGAGGAGAACATAAAATTAATAAAAACGTTAGACAACCAGGACAGCTAAACGCCTTCGAAAGTATATATATATATATATATATATATATATATATATATATATATATATATATATATATATATATATATATATATATATATATATTGCTAAATATAGTAATAATAAAAAAATGTATGTATCTCGCTCTGCCGCGGGCAGTCTCCTGATGGATTACTTTATAAAATAAATACCGGCACAAGCACGTTTGACAGATAAAAAAGAATACAGATATTTCTGCCAAACGAAATTTGTTGATTTTGGTGTCGTTGATCCTCCCTCAATCCCTAGGGCCCGACTACTTGCAGAATAATAGGAGTAGAGTTGTGGATATAAGATATATATAACTATTCATCCTCTGATGACGCTAGCTTGGTTAGTGAAACGATCGTAAGTTTTTTTTTAAGTATTGTGGTGATTTGAGTTCTCCAGGTGTGCCTATCAGTGCTTATCACAAGTTCCAATATTCACTTACTGTATTATTTTTTGATAGCTTTTATAGGGATAATTTCCATAAAAATGCCTTTTTTACATGATCATAGCGATTTCACTCCCTAGCGGCAGAGTTAGGAACTTAAAAAGTATTTACAGCATTGTCTCTTAGCCGCTTTTCTTAACAGGATCTCTTCGCAGATCTCCTGGACCACTCATTCTTAAGATATGGTACCTCTTCACCCTTAATAAGACCACACACACACACAGATATATATATATATATATATATATATATATATATATATATATATATATATATATATATATATATATATATATATATATATATTACAGCTGTTCTAGGGAGCCTAGTTCGCGCTAGTTTAAACAAGTTTTTAAAAATTCAGGGATGCAGTAGTCCAAGATAAAAAGTTCTGGGGGATATAGCCGTTGTAGTGCGGAAGCTACAATGAAATGAAGATAGCTGCTGGAGGCAGATGATCATGGTTGTGACGACAAGGCGACATCGCCTTCAGGTTGTGGCGATGATGACATATCAAACAATAATGATTGTTTTCAATAATTTGTATCAATCAAAGCCACCTATATAAAAATTGTAAAATGCATTGAAAAACTTGGTTCAGGCGCTGATTAGAAACCTGGGCTTTATTTAAGCGGATCGGATGATTCTACAGGTATTTTAATTACAACGAAGAACAATAGTTCTCTACTTTTCGATACATGTGCTAATACTTTACTGTTGCATGATGCATGAACGTACCTAGAAATTCAGCAGTATGTTTTATATTCAGTACATGTTGTAAAGAATAAATTGGGAGCACCAGTGCGCTGTCATGGCTTGTCAGATTATCAGAGTTTTTCATATTCGATGTATGTTGACCATCAATAATCTAGTATTCATAGAGTAGTATATGTCGTAGCATCGACATGACTGTATAAAATTGGAAGTAGCTCTTTTATTTTTCTCCATACGACAGCTCATTAGTCACCTTCCGGATTCAATTGGTAAACATATATAAAATAAGGATGAGCCTTTGGCAGGAAACTAGTCTATCCTATTAGACAGCTCAGTCTACATTTATTAATAAAACCTTGGTTGGTCTGCCTTTGGAGTCATGGGGACAGTTCCTTGTTGTATTTATATATCCTCGTATCCAAATATCTGTATGTTTCTTGATTCATTATTATATTTAAGTTAACAAGAATATGATATTGGATCATTATAGAATGTTTTTCAAATGGTACCTACCATACTCCAATTTATAACCATCCTACTACTTGTCGTGTTCTCATATTGTTGGATGTCTTCAAAAATATTGTTGTCATACACTATGTGAAAACTGGAACCTGTGATGAGCACTAATAAGTACACTTGGAGAACACCCAAATCACCACAACACATATTTCAGAGGTCTCTGAAATATGTGTTGTGGTTATTTGAGTGTTCTTCAAGTGTACTTATTGTTGTCATACACAGATGTGACAATATATAGGGTGGCGCATTGAAAACGAAATAGACCGATTTGCGTCCAGATATTTTTTTTTAAAAAACGCTGAAAAACGTCAATTTTAATACTGACGGGGACATATTTTGACATAAAACTCAACTTTGTCACATCAACCCCTTAAGGGTGGTGATAACAGCCCTTATATTTTAAATAGGAAACATGGGTCTAGTGTTACATCATTTGAAAGCTCTTTCTTTTCTGAATTCAGCACACAAATTTTTTGGAAGTTTTATCAACTCGTTTAAAAATTATTCACAGTTGAAGATGCAAAAACGCATTTCACTTGTTTCTATAAGAAATGTGCTGAATGTCAATGTTTTGTTGGTTTGTAAACAAAAAATTGACTATCAGAACATTTCTTATCGGAATGAGAGAAATACGGTTTATGATTTTAGTTTATCGGTCGGTTTGATACTTGAGAGTACTATCGAAAATTCATTTCACTATGGTGTATTCTGTAGAAGAAAGAGTTGAAATAATTACTCTTTTTTTCAAAAACGATGACTGTGCCAACCGTACCGCAAATTTGTCTAATGAACGACATCCGAACAGACATGTTAACAGAAAATACATTTTACAAGTTTCGACAAAGTGGTTCAGTAGCCAACAAAATACGGGATCCTGAACGTGAATTTCCGGTCAGAAATGAGACTACTGATATTGTAGTTTTAGGACAAATTGCTGCAGACCCAACTTTGAGCACGAGAAAATGGGACACTGTTTCAAACATCAAAAGAAGAACTATTCAGCGAATATTGAAGCATCATAAATTTCACCCGTATAAAATTCATCTTGTACAACAACCGAATGAAGATGATTTTGATCGGCGGCTGGAGTTGTGTGAAGTTATGACTGCAGGAATAGCTGATAACGGGAACTTTCTGTTCTATATCTGTTTTTCAGACGAGTGTACGTTTTTATTAAACTCTACAGACAATCGTCATAATTGTTGTTATTGGGCAGATAATAATCCAAGAAAGTTTCGAAGTCCACACTCAAACTCCACAGAAATTGAATGTCCGGACTGGCATTTTCAGAGACCGTTTAATCGGACCGATTTTTCTTGAAGGCAATTTAAGTGGCGAAACGTATTTGGAGTTACTAGAAGATATCATTTACCCTCTACTAATTGACATTGTTGAAAATGATGATCGCTATCAAGAAAATCAATTAGTGTTTCAACAAGACATTTTTCACAACGTGTTAGGGACTTTTTGAACAAAGAGTTTCTAGAGCAATGGATTGGGCGTAGAGGTGCTATTGAGTGGCCCCCTAGATCACCGAATTTAACTCTGTTAGACTTCTTTTTATGGGGACATTTAAAGAGTAGAATTTTCGCAACAGAACCGGAGTCTATGGAAGAATTACGACGACGCATTGTTAAATAATGCCCTCTAATAACTCCACAAATGCTCCAGAATGTCAGAGCTCGTTTTGAACCAAATTTGTACTTTTGTATGGAAGCTGGTGGTCAACAATTTGAATACTTACTTAACTGAATAAAAATTTTTGAACGTTTGTTTTGGTTTTTTAGTTTTTTTTAACAAATAATTGACTAATTAGTGCATTTTTTATCACACTGAATGAAATACGTTCTTGCAATTCCAACTGTGAATAATTTTTAAACGAGTTGATAAAACTTCAAAAAAAATTAGTGTGCTAAATTCAGAAAAGAAAGAGCTTTTAAACGGTGTAATACTCGACCCATTTTCCCTATTTAAGATATAAGGGTGGTTATCACCACCCTTAAGGGCTTGATGTGACAAAGTTGAGTTTTATGTCAAAATATGTCCCCCTAAATATTAGAATCGACGTGTTTCAGCGTTTCAGCGTTTCTTAAAAAAAACAATTTCTCTGGGCGCAAATCGGTCTGTTTCGTTTTCAATGCTCCACCCTGTATATATTCAGATAACAATAAATATTACCTGGCTATCTAATTAGAATATATATATATATATATATATATATATATATATATATATATATATATATATATATATATATATATACATTTAAGTTTTGCAATATCAAGCACAAGAATCTATATCTCGTGGTGTGCATCAATTTTGGAAAGAGATAGCCAATTTTATATTAAAACTTTTGACTCGATAAAACTTATTTCTAATTTTTAATAATATTCATCATTACTTTGTTAACCATACACCTTTTAGTCATAATTTGGTAACACGAGTTATAAAAGAAATGCTATAATTAAAGCTAACCCTACAATCACATTCACGGAATACACAATTAAAATCCCAACATAAAATATACGGTAATTCACCGGTCATATATAACAGTAATTCTTCTAAAAATAATTGTTCTCTATTATGCTTTCCTTGAAAACCGGATGATGTTAAAATTAATACAAGTAATTGAGGTAATTCCACCATTCGGACGACAACGAAACTTTTTTCAGTTCAATCCAGGTATAAAAATTTCAGCTGCAAACCTCTCCTGGGGGCTCGCATTGTAGATTTACTCCTAGAATGATTCTAAAGTGTCGTCATTAACTCCCTGCAGAAGTAACTCAATTAAGAGATACCACGTTGTTTGGTTTTTAATGCCGTTAACTTGTATTTGTGGTAATTTGCGTTTTTTTTTCAAATCGACCATACTGTTGTCAAGTAGACATATAACTGCGCTGCAGTGTATAAGTAAGCTAAATATATTTCTTAGCGATAAGACTTGCCTATATTTCTCACAATTAGTACCTAAAATTGTTAATGGCAATACAAAATAAAGCATACTACCTTAAGGATGAAACTTTGCAATTGTTTTTGATGAAACTGAAACCATCAATTTGTAAAAAAAATTCACAATGGCTTAATTTTACTATCTAAAATCTTCAAAAACCGATCTATAAGGGAGAGCAGCGGAGGCCTTCGCAGTCAGCAATTCTTTAGCCAATATGGTTCAGCACCCTACTTACTTTCTTCGCATCCCAACACACAGCTCAAATCCCTTAAATCTCCTTCTTACTACACAACCTGAAAGCTATAAGACATCAGTCACCGCCCCCCCTTGGTCGCTCAGACCACGGCATGGTCACTGCTTCCTGCGCAATGCAATCCGAGGTCACACTGTCATCACACCCACGTATCGTTTGGCACTACAACTCCGCAAACTGGGACGAAATGCGGGATTAATTTTTCTCATTTCCATGGATGTCTGTCTGCCTCTTTCATCCTGACCCCTCTGATATCTCACAAAACCTCACCGAAATCATCCAAGCTGGCATGGAATTATTTAATCAACGTACACAGAAAACCTCTAAAGCCACTTAAAAGCCCTGGTTCTCTAAATCCTGTGACAAGACTAGACTTGAAAAGTCAAAGCTCACAAAACGCTTCTACATAATCCCAGTCAAGAAAACCCTCAAGCCTTTAACGACGCAAGAAACCGCTATGTCCTCATTCTTTCTGAGGCAAAAAAACTCGTTTAATAACCACATTAAAGACAAAGTCCTCTCAAGCTCCAACGGCAGCAAACCCTTCTGGACTCTTGCTAAATCTATTGGGAATAATTTCTGCAAGAGCACGTTCCCACCTCTTTTTGCACAGCATGAAATTGTTTCTACCGCCCTGGGCAAGACTGAACTTTTTGCCTCGTTGTTTGCCGGCAATTATACTCTCAACCCATCTCCAAAAGTTTAACCACCAACAGTCTCCAATTTGCGCAAAAAATGACGGATATTATTTTCAAAACTAAAAATGTACGAAATATGCTCTATTCTCTTAACACCAGTAAAGCCTCTGGCCTTGACGAGATCCCAGCAATTGTTCTAAAAAAATGCACACCAGAACTTGCTCCTGTCCTGACTCGTCGGTTTCAGATATCTTACAATAGAGGCATATTCCCTAGTAACTGGAAAACTGCTAGAGCACAACCGGTCCCCAAGAAAGGATCCAAAGCGCTTCCTAGCAACTACAGGCCTATTTATCTACTTTCAGTAGTCTCTAAAGTGATGGAAAACACCGAATTACTAAAATTTCTTTAAAAACACAGTCTAATCCATGACAGGTAGTATGGATTCCGTCAGCGTAGACCAACTGCCGACCCCCTTTCCTTTGTCACCCATTCTTGGAACAAGTCTATGGAACTACACTGTGAATTCCAAATTGTCGCTCTAGACATATCCAAAGCATCGACCAGGTCTGACACGCAGCGCTGCTTAATAAACTTCCGGCCTATGACCTGCCACTAAAACTCTGTACCTGGACAGCAAATTTACTCTCCAACCGGAGCATTTCTGTTGTCGTGGATGGCCATTTCTTTAAACTGTATCCAATTAATGCAGGCGTTCCTCAAGGTTCAGATTTAGCCCCTACTTTGTTTCCTCTCCACAACAATGATCTCCTCTGAAGCACACCCAACCCAGTTCACAGTTACGCGGATGACAGCACCCTCGACTCAAATATACAATATTCTAAGCCTGTTTATTTAGCCCCATTAGATGAGGATCGCACACTCATGGAGGGTTCTGTCTCTGTGGATCTCCAAAACATATTTGAATGGGGACGTAGAAATCTTGTACAATTCAACTCCACCAAATCTGTCTTGCTTTCTATCTCATAAGAGATACACCAGCACTAGACCCATCACAACGAACAAGAAAGTTATTCAAAGTAATGAGTCCTTTTCATTTGTTGGCATTTCTGTGGATCGAAATCTCAATTGGCACCAACATGTCTCATCAATTGCAGAAGTGGCTGCTAAGAAATTAGGTTTCCTCTTCTGGGCTCGCAAATACTTTTCACCAGCTAATCTCTATATCTTATGTACTTCACAAATAAGGCCAAACCTCGATTACTGCTCCCACATCTAGGCTGCTGCTGAACTCCATTCCGAAGAGAGCTATACGTCTCATCGGTGACGCTACCCTCACCCAAAGGATGCCATCCATTGCCCACCGACGTGCCGTTGGTGACGTCTCTCTCTTTTATAGATATCTGCACGGGCATCACTCAGAGGAGCTTTCTTACATAGTTACTCCACCTGCTGCCCCCAACAGATATACAAGGGAAACAGAGAGAATGCACCCTTTTACTGTCCAGGTCACCAGACACGAAACATCTTGTTATGCCCGCTCTTTTGTCTCGAGGACTTCCAAGTTGCGGAATTTCTTGCCGGCACATGCTTTTCCTTCTCCTCCGAACCTCCAAACCTTCAAGTTCAGAATTAACAAGTTACCTCTTTCCTCCTTGCCGACACACACGGTACGAAAGCATTAAGACTGTAAGCCCTCGTGGTGTGTTGTTGAAAAAAAAATTAGAGATCCATGTTGTTTTTCATGTATTTATTTATGAGACACTGTGTAACTAAATATCAGATTGTTTGTAGATTCTTTGACGAGTCGTATAGGCATATTGCCTTCCAGCTTTGCAATACCAATGGGTCTTTTGTGCCTGACTCTTTTTTTCTAATATTTTCCCAAATAGTTCAGACCTTTATGTAATTACCTATCTTTTTGGGAACTATTTTAGCTATTTTCTGGGGTGTTGAATTCACCCGTCCAAGGTATTTAAGCGTTTTGAAAACTGAGCCATGCAGTTGCATAGCAAATATTTAATTATTTCTGCTGCTTCAGTGCGGCATCTTTAGTTTTCACCGTCCTCATTACCCATCTTAATAAGGCGATACCTTACTGGGGAGTATCTAGTGATTATTTTCAAGTCGTTCCTGTTTAATTCAAGAAAGTTGAGACTTTCCGGACTAAGAGAACCATTGAGACTAGATTTGGTGAACATCTGGCATAGCTGAGATAGGATAGTGTAGACAAGTCATGCGTGGAAGAACATATTTGGGATAATAACCACCACATTGATACAGACAATTTGAAAGTTATCAGAAATGTCAGACAGTCAGCGAAGCTAGATTCATACGAAAGTATTTATATTTCTAAGGCAATAAAAAACAAATGTGCTTTAAACCGAGCGCTGCCACGGATTTATAGTATTTTATTTGCCCTCTGTCTCTGATACAGATATAATATTCCAAAAATTGCCAGCTAAAGTTATAAACGAAGTTCAAAAACCTCGCCCGGCAATAAAAATATAATACACTGAAAATTTGCCTGCGATTTAGTCTCCCTCTCAGTATCGGTCTCTACCTAAAACTCAGTATATAAGGTGGCGGCTTTCAAAATACTTTCCATGCCAAAATCAAAAATGACATAACACTATTTCTTTTAAGCTACAGGCTGATTGTAAAAATTAGGTACCGCCTGTATCTCTATTATGTAATGAGAGAATACAACAGCGAAAACTCACTCTAATAGATTTTTTTACGTAGAATTCAATAATGCGATTGTTTTTTTTCTATTAAGCACAGATTTATAATACAAAGCAAACATATGATTTTTTAAATAGAACATACTGTATATAATAATACGTAGAGATATAGAGAGAAAAGAATTAGTGCTTAATTAAATTTATCAAAATATTAGAGGCTCATAAGACAAAAATATGTTTAGGTAACTTATTTTGGAACCATTTCGGAAAATATTTAAAAAAATTTAAATACCTGTATAAAAACAAAGTAGATTTTAAATCATGATTTGTTATTTAACGCGAAAGAAAAATGTTGTTTCTTGACAAATGCTGGGGTTTACAAATTAGCTTGTACACGCTGTAGCGCAATCTACACCGGGCAAACTTCTATAAATTTTAATACCAGATACCAGGAATATCTTTCTGCATTTATAAAAAACCAAGCTGACACACACACACACACACACACACACATATATATATATATATATATATATATATATATATATATATATATATATATATATATATATATATATATATATATATATATATATATATATATATATATATATATATATATATATATATATATTTGCAGAACATATTATTGATACTCAACATAGACCGACAATACTGCATAAAACCACAATATTTTTGTAACGACAAGCGTAAACTATACTTTTTTGAAACTATAGAAGTAAAAAAGCTCATACACGACAATAGCTATCTTGTTTTAAATGCGCAAACTCATATAATGGATTCCCCTTTCTTGGATATTCTTCTTCCTATTTAAATATATTATACAAAATATATCTACCTATTTTTCAAAACGGTCGTAATTAGGTAATGAGTTGATGTGTGTCGATATTTTCATTGTATGGAGTCTGATTTATTACTGATATTGTTTAGTTATTTCATTGTTCTAATTTGTTATTATAGTTATGACTGTGATAGGTTGATTCTATATGTATGTTGAATATTGACATACATCACGTAGATATCTTGAAGACGTCATCCGTTCATTTAATTTTATTTTAATTTTAATTTTTTCAAAGACTTTTTTTAATAAAAAAAACACAACGCAGGAATATATCATTATTTGTAGTTGTCATGAATTCGTATAAATTAATTCAATTTTCTTCTGTCTGAGAATGCTGTCAACCAGCGAAATCGGTTACAGAACAGGAAACCAACATTGTGAAGCGAGAGAAATAGTCTTCACGTCTGTATTTGTCTAAAAAAAATGATATATTTCGGTTCTATCATAAAGTATGTTAAATTTTTATGTTTCTTAAAATAAGAGCCGTATAAAGTGATATTTTGGGGAGATAAAAATTACTATTGTATAAAGGCATGTTCACAACCAAAATATGAGTTTTATAGATCTTGGTTCACAACCACAACCTCAAAAATATAAACTATCGAAGCAGGAAACCCAATAACTTATGATTCTGGCTAGTGTAGCAACATAATATCCTAGAAATTAATGTAGAACAACCGAAGATGCTGTGGGGGTTTCAAAATTCAGGGGTCAACAAGTAATAAAAAACGTAGATTTAAACCATGTAGATATAAAAGTGCTCAAAATCTTTATCGAGGAGATGCACAACGGCGTTTAGAGTTTTGCATATGGTATCTATAACGTTTAAATATTGACAGAGATTTTATAAAAAAGTAATTTCGTCGGACGAGGTATATCTTAGTAGGATGGGTCTAGTGTTCCAAGTTTGCTATGCCTGTATTAAAAAAAGTTTTCTAATGGCTGGATATGGATTTTTTTTATTAAAAAGAATACTCTAAAATCAATAAAGCCTAATGCGCCAAAAGCTTAACAATAGCTTCGAATAAACCCACAAAAAGTTGGAAAAAATGCCAAAAATTGAACATGTATTTCTTAAGCTTAAGACGACTTTGTTTTTGATATGGTTATTAAACGAGTTTTTTGCCTCAGAAAGAATGCGGACATAGCGGTTTCTTGCGTCGTTAAATGCTTGACGGTTTTCTTGACTGGGATTGTGTAGAAGCTTTTTGTGAGCTTTGATCTATTCAAGTCTGGCCTTGTCACAGGATTTAGAGAACCAGGGCTTTTGAGTGGCTGCAGAGGTTTTCTGTGTCCGTGAAATAAATAATTCCATGCCAGCTTGGATAATTTCGGTGAGGCTTTGTGAGATATCAGAAGGGTCAGGATGGGAGAAGCAGACAGACGCCCATAGAAATGAGGAAAAGTAATCTCGCATTTCGGCCCAGTTCCCGGAGTTGTAGTGTCAAATGATACGTGGGTGTGATGACTGTGTGACCTCGGGTTGCATTGCGCAGGAAGCAGTGATCATGCCGTGGTCTGAGCGACCTAGGGAGCTCGGTGACTGATATCTTATAGCAGTCAGGATTTCTAGTAAAAATGAGATTCAAGGGATTTGAGCTGTGTGTTGGGATTCGCGGAAAGTAAGTATGTTGCTGAACCATATTGGCTAAAGAATTGCTGACTGCAAAGGCCTCCTCTGCTCTTCCTTTTGGATCGGTTTTTGAAGATCCTAGCCATTACTTATTATGGACATTGAAGTCACCAAGAATAGTTACCCCGAAGGAAGGATATTCAAAAATCAGATGGCCGGTTTTTTTCAGAAAGGTAGTCAAAAAGCTGGACAAAGTTTTTGTCAGAAGGTGACCGGTAAATGCAACAGATAAATTTGGTTGCAGCCCTGAGAGAGAGTTTTATGCATAGTATGTCCAGCTTCTAAATTGGGGTGTCTGGTGCAGGGTAGATTGCTACGGACGTACGCGCACAAGCCTCCATGCAATCTAAAAGAAGTAAGGAGCTCAAACCTCGGAAACTTAAGTTGATTAGTGGCTGTTTTGGCACTGATTTGAGTTTCGGTGAGGAAGAGGAGTTGGGGCTTATTAGCCTGGAGGAAATGGTGGACGGAGTTCAGGTTAGAATTTAGGCCACATATATTCGAGAAGGATATGTTAAATCTTGATGCTGGCACCCCCTGTACACCCCTCTCTTGGATATCCCAATGGAGGGGTATTTTACCTCCGGAATCTTTTCTACAAGGAGGAGCTATCATCATTTTTGCTTATAAGGGAAACCGACTCATACGCCAGAACTGGAAACGTGCGTTGGGACTTCACCGGCCCTTGATGTAAGGGGTGGTACCTCCTCGGGCGAGAAAAAAATCCTTTACTATCACGTAAAGGAAAATTCCACGACCACCTACCATATTGCAAGTATACCACACCAGCCAACTATTAAAGAGCTGACCAGCTCTAGAACTTGCTAGTAGCAGTATGTGTGATATTGATTATATATTTTTTTAATTGTAAAAATCACATCCACGCATGTAACAATCTAGTTAAAAAATGTCTTGATCAGGGAGTTTCACTACTAATGAATATATGTACATTGTCGCATGTAGCGTTTTATGTTAAGAAAGAAATGTTGGATACTTTTGATATTTATTAAGTGTAATAAATTACATGAGGTAATTTAGCGTAACTTAAAAAGAGATAAAATTTTGTTACGTTTTTAAAGTAATATTGTTCAAGCAATTGACATGATTGTTAATAGTCATATAGTTATAGTTTCCTTTTGTCTGTCACTGTGTCTAACCCATCTTTACCGTGGTTCAGTCTAGTGTGTCTCAAATAAAGTTGCCTTGGTGGACCCCTAGGCGTGAAGTGTGCGATCCCTTGTCTTTTTTCTTAATTATAATCCTAGCTAAGAAGACTTAAACATATACACCTTACCCACAAAAACAGAATGTAAAATATGATGGGCACTGTCTCTCTTCTTAAATTATTATTGGTTTATATGAAGTAAAGAAAATTTGAGGGTTTGTTTGCTGAGCTTGGTAGACGATAGCATAGAGAATCCCTTTTGTTTGTTCTTTTTTTTATGTAAAACATCGTAATATAGTAGGGAGATGAAGCATTAGTTGTTGACCTGGAGTGACCGTGGGTAAAAGACCTTTGCTCGAGGCCGAAACAAGTTAAAAAAATAACCAGGTAATTGACACAATTAAAAAAGGAAAACATCATGTTGTTTCCGATAAAAATTCACCGACCGAAGAATAACACTCACTTATCAAAAAGCTTTTTACGGATTTTCTAAAAATACTGAGCTTCCCGACAAGACAATGCACGGGGCGAATGATTATAAAGTCTGGCTGTTGCATAGTAGGGCTAGCGCTCGTAGGGTATTAGGTGTTCCATTTTTAAAATCATTTGTTTACTTTGCATCAAAACATCGCTTAAAATAATAAAAATCTAGATGGTTAAATTTTAAGTGAAACCATCTATTCGAATTAGTTTTCACAGTTTTGTTATCTCATAAAAATGCATAAAAATGACAAATTTTTAAAATCACCGGGTAGCTGAAAAACAAAGAGTGCCATGTCACTTTTGATTTCGGAAGTGTTAGTTGCATAAAAAAAGTAGAACAATATCGTGGAAATCGCCACCTTCTATCTTTACTCATAAGCGAGACACAAGACAAAAGCAACGAACAATCTGGGCACCTTGGACGTTCTGTGCGACATATTTAAACAAAAAAACTCGGGACGCAGCAAGTGGGTTATGGTAGTGAATTTTTATTAAATGTTTCAAATTTAAATAACTCAATTTTCTATAAACTTAGAGAGTTTAATTTTAATACGTAGTAAGGTCTTTCCTAAGGCAAGATATCCACATAATGTCATTAAAATAACTTTGTAATTTTCGGAGAAAAAAAATTTTTTCGAAAGAAAATTTAAAATTTGAAGAACTCAATTTTCTCTTAACATAGAAAGTTGAATTTTGGTACGTAGTAAGATCTTTCTTGAGGAAACATATATAGTAAATTCAATTAAAACATATTTGTTACTTTCGGAGAAAAAATTTTTTTTTGAAAGAAAACTCAAAAATTTTCCGGAAAACCCTGTTCGATTTATCTGAATAACGAACTCATCCAAGCCATTAATAAAAGAAAGGCACTTGCCAAGTTTTATCGAAATCGGTTAATTACTTTTTGAGTTATCAGACGGATACATACATACATACATATATATATATATATATATATATATATATATATATATATATATATATATATATATATATATATATATATATATATATATATATATATATATATATATAAATTAAACCTATTTACAAATAAACTTTAATAAGATATTATGCTGTGACAATACCTCTCTCAAGCAGTGGCGATTTCTCCTAGTGAGCTAGGTGTGCGCCACACACCCTAAAATATAATCAAAATGTGCACAGTTATATATGTTTTATTTCTTTTTCCATTAGTCTTAATACACTACATATTTTATGACAATCGATTTAATTTACTTATTTGATTTCATAAATAGTCGGTTAATAGTGACTTGGAATGAAGTAGATACCACGTCTTCTAACATATTCAGAGAATATGTGTAGATCAATAGCAACTGGGAATGAATTCGGTCAGTCCCCCACCCACGTGTTTAAAATAGTGAGGAAAATACTATTGATTTTAACACTGCAGTGATCTATAAAAATTTGATTAACTCAGTTTTCTATAATCTTAAAAAGTTTAATTTTGGTAGGTAGTAAGGTATTTCCTAGGACAAGATATCCACCAAATTTAGTTAAAATAACTTTGTAATTTTTGGAGAAAAAAATTGTTTCAAAAGAAAATTTAAAATTTGAATAACTCAATTTTCTATAAACTGAAAAAGTTGAATTTTGGTACTTAGTAAGTCCTCTGCCAAGGCAATATATATAGTAAATTTCATTAAAACAGCTTTGCTATTTTCGGAGAAATTTTTTTTTTTAAAGAAAATTCGATTTTCCCGGAAAAACCTGTCCTATTTTCCTGCCTAACGAACTCATCCAAGCCATTAATAAAAAAAAGGCACTTGCCGAGTTTCATTGTAATCGGTTAATTATTTTTTGAGTTATCAGACGGATATATATATATATATATATATATATATATATATATATATATATATATATATATATATATATATATATATATATATATATATATATATATATATATATACAGGGTGTTACAAAATAGTGGGCCAACCCGCTAAGCACGGATTCCCGAGGCGAAAATTTTATGACTTCCCTTATAACATTTTTCTCCTGGGGGCGCCGTTTTCGAAATACAGAGTGTTGAAATTGAACTTAAAAAATCATTTTTCATTTCTAATTTCTATGTTTTTGAAGTTATCTCCATGAAATTTTGCACGTAGCCTTATTTCAGAACTAGACGCCATCTGTGTAGATGAGGAGAGAAAAATCATATAGCAAGGGGGGTACAGGGGGGGTGGAACAAGTATTGACCCTCTAAACTTTTTTGTGCACACGCCAATGGTTTCAAAACAAATTACTTTTGTTAGACAAAATAATTTTATAACTTTTCTTTCTCTAGTTGAATTTTGATAAAACAACTAGTTTATGAGTTATTGTAAATTGTATGGTCGGACCCAAACAGTGAGAAAAAACCTACGAAACCTTTTTTCATTTTTAATTTTTTTGTTTTTGAAGTTATCTCCATGAAATTTTTTACGTAGTCTTATTTTAGAACTAGATGCCATATGTGTAGATGAGGAGAGAAAAATAAAATCGCCAGGGGGGTTCAGTGGGGGGGGGGGGGGGGGTACAAGTATTGACCCTCTAAACTTTTTTGTGCGCACGCCAATGGTTTCAAAACTAATGACTTTTGTTAGGCAAATAGTTTTATAACTTTTGTTTCTCTAGTTGAATTTTGATAAAACGACTAGTTTATGAGTTATTGTAAGTTGTATGGTCGGACCCAAGCAGGTGGGGAAGAACCTACGAAACGATATCTCCATGAAATATAACATGTAGTCTTATACCACGACTAGACATCTGCGTGAATAAGAAAAATCAAACCCCTACATTTTTTATTCGAGCGCCGGTGGTCTAATATAAACTAATATCGTAGGTTATTTGCGTTCAACGCCGGTGATATGTCTCAACAAATTAAAGAAATTTGATTTTTTTTACTCATTTGCAATCAGAATAAAGAATGTATTACACAGAAATTGTAGCTCATTTCATTGCCTTAAATATTGCTACTTGAATACATACCATAGTACTATGTTTCACACATATGTAATTAGAAGTCATCAAAACCGTTTTATAAGTATAACTTGTATTAAACTTAAACTACCAGTCTACTATTAACATGAAAACTAAACTAAAAATAATGAAAAATGATAAGTAAAGCGGTGTTATAGAAATAAAAGTATAATTAAATTAAATGCTCAATATAGCTACCACCTTCTTGGATGCACAGGCGGGCTCTTTTGATAAGAGAAAACCGAATTTTTTTGAAAATGTCTGGTTTCATACGGTATTCCCCTGCACCTTGTAGGATTAGTTCCCGCAGATGTTCTGCATCGAGTATGGGCACCCTGTACACAAATTATTTCATATATCTCCAGAAACTAAAATGCAAGGGGTTGAGGTCGGGGGAACGGGCTGGCCAGTTGACAGGTGCATCTGCCCCCCTACCAATCTAATGGCCATTGAATGTGTTACTTAAATGTTGTCGAACGTCTCTTCCGTAATGTGGCGGAGCACCGTCCAGTTGTAGCCACATATTTCGCCGAATTTCCAGAGGCATATCGTCAAGTAAATCTACGAACTCATTCTGTAAAAATATTAGAAACACATCCGCATTTACTCGAGTTGGCAAAAAAACTGGGCCTAAGAGTAAGTCATCAATTATTCCTGCCCATACGTTCAATCTAAAGTTGACTTGATGACGAGTTTTGACTATCGCATGCGGATTTTCTTGTGCCCACATGTGACGATTATGAAAATTCGTAACACCATTGCGAGTGAAAAGGGCTTCATCAGAAAACATAATAAATCTCAGGAATTGCTGCTCACGACTGTTCTCCAGTAACATCCAGTTGCAGAAAGTCATTCTTGTTAATGCGTCTTGGGGTAAAAGAGCGTGTACTTTCTGAACATGATACGGGTACAGTGACTGTCGCTTCAGTACTCTGTGCACATCAGTTGAATTTATAGTGGCACGCTCATTATGCCTCATTTGGCGGGCTACTGCTCTTGTACTTGTTCCAGGTTTCTCACCTGTTTGGATCCGACCATACAACCTACAATAACTCATAAACTACTTGTTTTATCAAAATTGAACTAGAGAAACAAAAGTTATAAAATTATTTTGTCTAACAAAATCCATTTGCTTTGAAACCATTGGCGTGCGCACAAAAAAGTTTAGAGGGTCAATACTTGTTCCACCCCCCCCGTACCCCACTTGCTATTTGATTTTTCTCCCTTCATCTACACAGATGGTGTCTAGTTCTGAAATAAGGCTACGTGCAAAATTTCATGGAGATAACTTCAAAAACATAAAAATTAGAAATGAAAAATGATTTTTTAAGTTCAATTTCAACACCCTGTATTTCGAAAACGGGGCCCCCAGGAGAAAAATGGTATAAGAAAAGTCATAAAATTTTCGTCTGAGGAATCTGTGGTTAGCGGGTTGGCCCACTATTTTGTAACACCCTGTATATATAAACATATAAAAATTGAAACTGACCCCGGATATGCGCTCATTTGAAAAATTTTTTGCAAAGTCTCACCATCATACCTCTCTATTAGTGAATTTTTTAAAATAAAAATTCACTAAAACGGGCACGCAAAGTGTGCTAGAGAGGCGCAAGTATGACACTCTATAATAAAGTAACAACGACGTGAAACCTTCAAACAAGTAATTTTATTAACATAAATATCGGGCCAATAAAATGCTTCTTTAAATGCCCTATACATTCCGTACAGATGATATGAAAAGGTTATATGGATACGAATAAATGTTTTATATTCAGTACATGTCGTTAAAAGGAGAGAGGACTTCAATGATCTCTTCCGCTGTGTGTTAAATTTATGACTAGACTCACCCTTCGCTTGCTCTTGATATTCTCCATTTGACGTTGCGTGTATTCACCTATACTCTGCGATCCCCAGAGTTCTATCCCAATTCTTGCGTATGTATATGTCATTGATCCAATAGGAACGACATATGTAACGAACAGGAATGCCACATTGTATCTGAAATGAAAACGGCCGGAAAATTAAAACTGTCGTTTAAAGAAGCTAAAAACCGAATGCGTATACAATTGTGCCAATACAAATGCAGAAGATAATAAGAGACCGTCTGTTTTGTCCTCTGATGAAATTAATGTTGTTAGTCAAATGAGTCAGCGGTTAAAAAGCTATTGTTAATTGTTTTACTGTTTTATTGTTTTATTTGTAAAAGTATATAATATGTATACAGTGTGAAACACACTTATGGAATAAAATTTATTATCCAGCAAAAAATAGTTTTTGTGGAAAACGCTGAGACACGTGAAGTTTAATTTGTCGAACATTATCTTATAATCATAGTTAAGAAAATTAAGCTCCCATAATTTTACCCCCACCACTTTATCGATTTTTTAAAAATAACAACCCTAGATTTTTTCATTACAATTCGATGGTTCGCATTTTTCTGAATGCGCAGATACCCCATATGTATGGTCTACTATTACGGTTTAAAACAGGGTGGAAATTTAATACCGGAATATTAAAACTAAACAGTTTACCCTGAAATTCAAATTTAACTTAACAAAAACGCCCCTTTCTTATATTACATGTTTAAAATGTTCTCCACTTCTTGCACACAACGTAATAATCTGCTCTGGAATTCTTCCCTAACTCTGTTCGTCAGGCGTTACGTTCCTAATTTCTGTTGTTATTTTCATTTTCACATCATCTAAATCAGCAGGTAGCATTTTATACACTCTGTTTGTAAGGTATCCCCATAAAAAGAAATCAAAAGGTGTAAGATCTGGTGATCTAGCGGGCCATTCTACGAAACCTCTTTGTCCAATCCATCTTTGTGGAAAGACTTCGTGTAAATACTCCCGTACTTGACGAGAAAAGTGGGGCGGTGCACCGTCTTGTTGAAACCATATCTTTTCATGGGGAATATTAAGTTCCATTACATTTGGATACAAATCTGCTAACATTAGAACAACCTTTTCTCTTAGCAGTTCTAAATATCTTGGACCGTTTAGATTTTCTATAAAAACAGGTAGAACTACGTGATCACTAATGATACCAGCTCAAACGTTTAACTTCTGAGGACGCTTAGTGTGTGTTTGTCGGATGTAGTGGGAGTTTTCGGCAGCCCAGTATCTGCAGTTTTGCCTGTTTAAATCGCCATTCAAAAGAAATGTTGCTTTATCGAAAAACAAACGGAGTAGAAGAAATAACATTTCTATGTAACATGTCTAGCAGTTGTTCACAAAATTGGAGTCTTCTATCAAAATCACAGTTAGTCAACTGTTGAACGTATTGTGTTTATAAGGACGCATTTGGTTCGTTTTTGAGACACCTTAAAACTGTTAATTGACTAACATCATTTGCACGTGCAACTTGACGGGTAGAAGTTGCTGGTTCTTCTTGAAAAGCCAATAAAATATTGAGTTTTACATATT
Organism: Tillus elongatus; assembly: GCA_964006375.1. Classification (NCBI taxonomy): domain Eukaryota; kingdom Metazoa; phylum Arthropoda; class Insecta; order Coleoptera; family Cleridae; genus Tillus; species Tillus elongatus. The sequence continues at coordinate 208,268,660 of OZ023262.1, read as the reverse complement.
CTTCAACAAACTTGGGTCTCCTAGGCAGTGGTTTAACGTGTCCATAATCACGAAACTATGAATGTATTTTAGATACAGTTCCCTGGGTTAGTGGGGGCAAATCTGGATGTTTTTCCTTAAATAGGTCAACAACTTGTGCCTGTATTCTACACATATCACCAGACCCAATCATCGTTAGTATTTATGTTCGAAGAGTTTCAGTTAAGTATCGCATTATTAGACCAAAAATTAATTGAAATTATCGGAAGAAAATTACGACTAATTTATTAGAAGACCGTGCATTCAACAAAATACACCACAAAATAAAACAGAACTGCAAAATTTCCCTTTTACACTGCACAAATTCGTAGTTAATAAGGAACGATTAATGATACCAAGTACGTTTTAGATAAAAGACAAGATAAGAAATTTAAGATAAGAGTCAGTGAAGAAATCCAGAGCAGATTATTTCGTTGTGTGCAAGTGAATGGAGAACATTTTGAATATTTATTATAAGAAAGGGACCTTTTTATTAGGTTTATTTTCGAATTCTAAATTTCAGGGTAAACTGTTTAGTTTTAATATTCCGGTATAAAATTTCCATCCTGTATTGAAAACTGTAATATTAGACCATACAGATGGGATATCTCCGCATTCAGAAAAATGTGATCCATCGAATTTGGATAAAAAAATGTAGGGTTGCTATTAAAAAAAATAATGGATAAAGTGGTGGGGGTTGTCAGTCAATTTTTTTAACTATGATTATAAGATAATGTTCGACAAATTAAGCTTTACATGCGTTTTCCCCAAAAACAATTTTTTGCTGAATTTTATTCCATAAGTGTGCTTCACACTGTATATAAAAAGTCACAGACTTGTGCTGTATATTCACATAATTCAAATAAATTGTTATTTAAAACTATCAAACTGATTAATATTTAACCAAATTCATCACACTTCAGATTTTTATAGTCCAAATAATAATTTTTAATTCTGCTTCTTCCAATAAAGGTCATTTGCCCAGTTTCACAAAGCTCGACTAATAGTTAACGGCCGGTCAATCAAGGCTTCAAGCCACCAATCACAGACTATCATTCGGCTTTTTGCCATGACAATAAAATATTTTGAAGCTGTCATTGGTCGTCTGAAGGCTTGATTAACTAACCGGCCGTTAAATATTTAATCGAGCTTTGTGAAACTGGGTATAAGGTACTTTTATTTACAATAGATCTGGACCTCACTAGAATAAATTTCGAATTGCAAGTCATTTTGGGCTTACTTTATTTTACAGAGTGTTGCTCTAACTAATTTCAAGCCAAAGGCTTTATAAGAATTTCTGTCGCTTTAGTATTTATATTTTTTAATGAATTTTTGTAGACGAGATTCTGTGTCACTCGGACAACTCAAAAAGTAATCCTCCAATTCTCTTTGTTCAAGATATTCACGTAGGCAAATATTTGTCGTCTCAAAGAATGTACTCTTCAGTTATACAAACAGAACCCTCTCTATAACAATTTTCTCGAATATCAAAGAATTTCAGCTTTAAAAAAGAAAGGTATTATAAATAGCAACAGAGAAACTTGGAAAAAAATTGTTTAAATTGAAGTAGAAATACACGTATCGAAGACATTTGGGCGCTGTAGAAAAGGCACAAAAATATTAAAACAAACACCAGAAAGTTGCAGCCTGATGATAAGTTGGTCCACAAATTTTTAAAGAACTTAACATCAGATAGCAGTAAAGAAAAAAATTGTAGCACGCTCCCTAGTTATACGCATACACTAGAAAACGAGTTCACAATGTCCGAACTAAAGTTCCGTCTCAAACACAGACGATCTTCACCAGGAGCTGATGGAATCCAGTACGAGATCCTTGCCTATTTTTGGTATAGGACCAAGATATTACTTTCAAGAATTATACATATAATTTGGACAACCGAAAACGTACCCAACGCCTGGAAGATATGCATTATTACCACCTTCGTCAAGTCAGATAAAGACGCCTATCTTACAGATTCACATAGAAGAATATATCTTGCTTCATGCCATTTAAAGACCCTAGAACATATGATTTAGAATCGTCTTGAAACCTGGCTAGAAAGAAATAGTGTTCTACCAAAGACTCGGTTTGGAATTCAGGGATTGGTCTACTACTGAAAGTTTGGCCAATAATACCCTGGATGTCAACAAATCTTTTGCCACAAGAAAATCTCTAATTGTTATGTTTATAGAGAGTTCAAGGGAGCGTACGATAATGCAAGTCTTAAAATTTCATGCCCCAAAATGTCAAAAATTGCAATTCCCACCGAATTTTACTAGAAAAAGCATTAAGATATACGAGGACAGACAACTGCATTTGAAATACGGCAACATTTACAAAGGTCCGAGACTGGCCAATGCAGGTTTACCACAGGCTGGTATTTTAAACCCATTACTCTTCACCATTTATACTATTGTTTAGATAGTCAGATAAGCGAAAGTTCTTTTCTGCAATATGCTGATGTTATATGCATATACAAACTATTATGTGACATCCAACCAGCCCTAAGATCTGTCGAAAGATATTTTGCACGTATCGAAACATGGACCAGTGATAGTGGGTTACCAATTTCAAAAAAAAAAAAACACATATTACAATTTTCAGTGGAAAGCATATCGTACCATCAACTGTTGAAATAGGAAAATTAAATACACGTAAAAAGCTCTGCAAGGTTTTCTAAATGATTTTGGATAAAAAATTGCTCTGCAGATAACACATTGGAGAACTCGTTAGCCGCACAGAGGCATGCGTTAACGTATTAGGATTTATTCGTAATATGACTTGCAGGGGGGAGGGGGCAGATACAAATATTAGTATTATGTTCTATATAAATCCTTTGTAAGATCCATCATCGACTAACGGGTCCATCCTGTATATGGATTCTGCGAACAAACATTTAACAAACTAGAGTAAGTACAAAATAAATGTCTCAGGCTATGGCTGGGTGGTTTACAAAGTACTCCAATAAACAATCTTCTAGCGGAGAGCGGGGAAACGACAGTACATTAGAGAAGAGAAAAACTAGCTTTGAAATTCACACTCAAATTAATAGGAAAAATAGCCAGCTCATTAATAAACTACATCAAAGCTTCATAGAATATCTTACTATTACCTTCTGGCAAAAGAAGAAAACCATACTAATAGTCGACATTTACTCAAATATAATTCATTGATTGTTGTTACCCTTACTTGGAGACTACTTCTCTGGCTCCATTGTTGGTTTTCGTTGGTGAAGGACGTAGCCAGCGCGTAAGCTAACTGGAGCAAGTGGCCCTACGAATTCTAGATGTTCTAGGATGTTCTTCAACGTTTCTGTGACTATAGTTTCACTGCTTGACAGCATTCTCAGATAAATATAATTGACAACAGTATAGACATTTGGCAAGAAAATATTACTCGCATTACTAATGTACATTTTTCATGGACTCCAAGGTTGCGATATACATTACTTGCAATATTATTAAGAGCTCCCAAGTGCTATTCTGGACCCAATATTTTCATTAGACGTAAGTGAAAAGTTTGAAGAATCACTACACATTTTTACGGACGCTTCTAAGAACGATCTATAATGTGGATGCGCCTATTATGTGCCACATCTTGGAATTCAGAAAAAAAAAATATTAAATAATGTCAAATAACGCAGCCGAACTTATTACGATCGGGGAGGCTTTACAGTACATTAGTCAGCAGCCAGCAAAACAGGCAACAATCTTTTCAGACTGTAAAGTAGCCTGGACAAGATATAAAATATGTCGCCTCATTCGACTTGCAACTATATCACTGTCAAAATAATAAACTTAATTACGAGCCTGCCAAATGAGGGAAGACGCATAAACTTAGTAAGGGTAAAATCACATGCAGGTATAATTTATAATGAAAAAGCTAACTTTCTAGCCAAGGGAGCTGTAGAATCTGACGAAAAAGAAGATTATTTGTGCCCATTTACTGACATTTATTCAGATTTTGCAAAAAAGATAATACCAAAATGGCATAACGATTATTATCATAATAGTAAAGATAGGTACTATAAAAGTCTAGAGCCTCTTCCACCCTTAGTTCCGTGCTTTTCTAATATATGTGTAAGCAAATATACTATCGTTAAAATTTTCAGACTGAGGTTTGGCCATTCACTGGTTCCTTCCCACCTTAACAAAATAAACCTTAAGGATAGTCCAAATTGGGAGTGCGGTGAGTTTGGAGACGCTGAACATATGCTACTAGATTGTAAACAAAAAACAAACATTATTTATTTATTTCTAAATATAATTAATGAGCTAAACAATGTTCCGTGCCCCTTCAACTTGACGCAATTACTATGTATAAAAAATGCAAACATTTATACACTAATTGCAATGCATATAAATAATTTACAATATAAGGTCTAAACATGCGCTTATAGTTCAATAAATTAATTCAGTATAGATCTGTATTAGTAAAATAATAAGTGTTTAGATGTGTGTGATATTTGTACGCGAACAAATAGCTGTATGAAAAGTAGATACACTAATATTAGATAATTTGTATGTGTGGGCACATATGAATATATGTACTCCTTGACTGGTAATAATATTATGTAGTAGAGAATAAGATCCTATTGTCTGCACTATTGTTTCCTTACGTTACCACGGGGTTCTTTGTGTGTCTTTTAAAGCTGACTATCTGGGCCTCTAAGACATGAAGTGCGTGTCCCTGTATATCCCAATATATAACTTAGTATTGAATATTCATGAAAATATTTTTAATAATGTTTTTTCTTTAAAGTAAGCAGGAATAAAATTTGGTTACCAGTATAACCTATATAGTAGAAACAATGTATGTGTTCATTGTTCATCAAAATGACTTTATTATTTGAAAATGTACAAAAATTTTTTCGAAAATAAACTTTAAATGTTCCCGAAAAACGGATTCCTGGCTAACGAACGTTAGGTTAATAGGAAATTGAGCTATTGAAACTTGAAACTTTAATGAAAATTCGCTACCATAACGCACTTGCTGCGTGCAGTAAAAATTGAAATAGGTTGCAGAAAAGAACAAGCACTTGTGAAGCGACGGGAAAAGTCTACGGCTGTATTAAGTATGGGACGGTTTCACTAAGTTAAGGCAATGAGCAACCAGATGTGCTATTCAAATTGAATTAAGTCTTCAAAGCCTTCTTCACATCCTAATTGAATTTCTCATACAAACACTCGCTAAAAAATTCATCGGAATTACACAATCTGATCAGAAACGGTAAAATGAAACAAGACTAAAAAAATAAAAAAAGTGAACTCACTAACTGGGATTAGAACGCGTGTTATAGGTGTCCATTATTAAATCCACACTGCTTCCTTCATCTCTCGCCCATTGTTGACATGACATATCTATGTACTAACAGGTATATACTCTAGTATACTAATTTTTTAACGTCTTGATTAACCATACAATTTTTGTTTAAAATTGATTTTTTTCTCATATTTTAGCGAAATGAAGGAAAATGACGACTGATACACAGATGTAGAAGCTTGTTAGTTACAAGCCGTATTTTTAGCTCACAGAGCGCTAATGCGCTAAGGTACCACTACCAGAATTATCAATTTTGACGTTTCAGAGTCTTCTAATTTATTTGTGTTTAAACCTAGCGATCTTAATTTGGGTACAAAGGATACTCTTTATAACAGAAACCAGCGTACCAAATTTGGTTACCATATCCTTTTAATTTTCGGAGATATGAATTTTTTATAAAAAAACCAAAAATTTTCCGAAAAACCTTGTCCGATTTTCCTGGCTAACGAACCTATCCAAGCCATTTACAAAAGGAAGGTACTTCCTAAATTTGATCAAAATCGTCGTATTATTTTTTGAGTTATCGATGTGATACACAGAAACACACACTCTCTCTCTCTCTCACACACACACACATATATGTATATGTATATATGTATATATATATATATATATATATATATATATATATATATATATATATATATATATATATATAGAGAGAGAGAGAGAGAGAGAGAGAGAGAGAGAGACATATAAAAATTGAAACTGAGCCCGGATATGGATTTTAGAGATCCTAGTGTGCGCTCATTTGAAGAAATGTTTTCAAAATTCCAAAGTTGGAAACTCCTTATTAGTGAATTTTTTTAAGTAAGACAAATTTTAATCAAGTACAAATAACAAAATTTCATAATAAAACTCTATAAACGATGCTTTACTTATAAGACGGATATACTCATGCATATATATATATATATATATATATATATATATATATATATATATATATATATATATATATATATATATATATATATATATATAATATTGATACATGCGGTAAAATAACAAATAATGTAAAGCTTACTGATCTGATGAAGCTATCCAAGTTAAAATACCAGTATAGCAACATAACGAGTGGGGAAAAATGCGCGAATGGCAAACAGCCGTAGTCATTTAAATTAGAAGGAAAAAAAAGTACACAAAGGTAACAGGGTGGTGATTTAGGACAAAAATGATTATTAAGATAATAGTATATAACGCAATAGAATAAGGACCGTATAAAACACCCAATAGAAACCCTCTCCCAAAAATGAGTTAAACAAATAAAAACAGCTTAAAGAGATGTCGTAACCTTACTACAAAAGATATAGGAAAAAAGTTACAAGTTTCAAATCCTAAACTTCGTAAAATGTATTGTCTCCCGAAAGTCTATAAACCCGGAACATCGGTGAGACTTATTGTTTCACCTATAGATTCTCCGATATCGAAATGGTTAACAAACGGATGTAAAGGCTTGCCTGTCAAACCAAAAACGTTTTCAGTTTCAAATTCACTTGAATTTATTAATAAAGTTAAAAATATTAAATTGGTTGAAGGCTAACATATTTAGGCCATTTGTTAAAGACGAACAATGTAGATGAAGAGGTCTGCAAAGAATATATAAATTTACGAAACATGTGCATAAATAAGAATATTTTTCAATTTGATAATGAACTTTTTGAACACACCCATGGCACAGAAATATGCAACGCCTTATCTCCATTCATTGCAGACCTTTTCATGAGTATACTTAAAACAGATTAGCAAATGAAAATGACTATCTTGCTGGAGTATGTTTTTGTTAGGTGGACGATGTTTTTGCAATGTTTAATACAAATGTTAATGCAACGTGGATGATTTTATTGCCAAGTTAAACAGTAAATCTGACCCCATTAAATTCACGCATGAAATAGAAATTAGTTACAAATTACATTTTCTTGATCTACTAGTGATTAAAAATAGAGACACTTTAGAATTTGAAATCCACAGAAAGGAAATTACTGTGAGTTACATTTTGATTGACTCACACCAGTTTTCCCCAAAAAACAGCTATTTTCAATTTTATGGTTCCTAGATTAATATTATATATATATATATATATATATATATATATATATATATATATATATATATATATATATATATATATATATATATATATATATATATTAAGAATTGGAACAAACTGTTTCGATGAATAGAGTAGGTCATGTTCTATGTGGTCCATTGTTCGAACTGTTATCTTAATACTCAGTGTGTCCTTCTTAGAAGAAATATTTGATAACGACACACAGTATTCCAAAAGCAGGTATGCAATTTTAATTACAGGGATTGAAGATTCAACACTGTGGGTCGGTCTGTATACCTGCGTAGAGGACGCTCTTCGTAACAACTGACATAGAAATAGTTGTTCTAGTTTTTATTTGCTTACTTTATTCATCCCTCTGATGACGCTAACTTTGTTAGCGAAAGGATATTCAGGTCTAAAAGATCTGACGAATGGGTTTCTCCAAATTGTACTTATCAGTATAATAAGATCATTCGCATACGCTTGCATCTCTATCTTCCACAGTTCCAGGGTAGTGAGCAGATCGTCCACGAAGAGAGACAAAGTAGATGAGATAAAACTTCTTCCGTGGCATCCTCTCGCCAACTTGAAAGTGACCACCTCTTCGTACAGCAAGGTGGTAATCGCCCTATTTTATAGGAGGATTATTATCCAGCTAAAAATAGTAGGTTCCACCCCTCTAGCGATAGCACCTTCGTGAAGATAGTTAAATAGTGCATTATTTAGTGCTCCCTCAATGTCGTGAAATGCATTGTTAGCTAACTGTAAACCACCATAACGACAAATATAACTTTTTTTGTGTTGTTACCAGGATAGGACTCGCCTAACGATGTATGATATCCTAACAATCGCTGCTTTCTGAATAGTTCTTAAATAAGTGGTGGCTGGTGAAAGAACGGTAAAGTTAATATTGATATAAAGTGCCGGTAATCTATATTTATAATACATTTAAAGTAATAATGGTACCACCTAACGTAACTTTCTTTGGTATTTGAATTACGCAAAATATATAATTTCTGTAATAAAATCAGATATTAATTAATTTCTGACGTAAAATCAAATATGAATGAACTGCTGGTGGTAGGTCAAATATACTTTTGTCAATAGCCGAAATTAATTAGTTAATAAACAACAAGCTGTAAATAAACAGATGCCTACAAAGTTTCTTCCAATTTGCAATTCATTTTGCTAATGTCTCACATTTGGAGATCAAATGAAAGTCACCAAAGAAAATATAAATTGCAAATAACTTTATATAACCCACACACCTGTTAACCACAGATGTTTCATTTGAAAACTAAAGTAAAACAAGAATTTGTGGTCATGCTAAATTTTGTTCGTGGTTGAAGCTGATGAAATTACCAAGTTAATTTAATTCTGGTATTTCGCAGTAGACTAATTGGTTCATCACTTTTAGGCAGTCATGCGATTATTACTAGCCTAAACAATACTAAGTATCTGAAGTAGCTAGACTTTTTTGTACGCTTCGACTCATCATGTACAGGGTGGGCAGCTAAGAATGGTCGTTGGCCATATTTCACGCACAGTTTACTGTACAGATTCAGGAAAAGATTGTTATGAGGAAAGTTTCTAAGTTGCTGGATATTAATTTCAAGTTTCTAAAATTATCGCCGGAGGGTGTAAGAACCACTGCTGGTCGGAAGATTGCGACTTTATTCACATTTTCGCCAATTAAGTGATACCTTTGATACACGCAGAATAATGGCCGAGCAACGGATGTTACTTCTTGCCTCTCGTATTTTTTGATATCAAAAATAAAGTGCTGGGGGGCTTTGAATGTATCTTTTTTTCCGTTTATAAATATTCCGATCTAACTCGACGGAACTTGATGTCTTTTGGTCTAGCATCTACGTTCATTCCAGGTTTCCTCTGTATCTCAAATAAACCGAGAGAGGGCGTTGTTTGAATAGTTATGTTATGATGCAGTTTTTCTGAAGAAAATCAAATTAAATAGGAGATCAATACTAGCACAGTAAAATAGACTATAAAAGACTAAAGCTACCAGTAAAACCGCAGGTCGATATTATTGGCCTAGTGGTAGATATTCGCGATCAAATTTGGAACAATGAATTACCACATCTTGAAACCAAGGTAGCAACAATAAAATAACATATGAATTTCAACAAATATCATTTATTCTACTGACATAATTAGATAGAAATGGAAAAACTAAACTGGAATAACGCACTATTAAAAAATTTCTGGACGCAGCAAGTGCGTTATAGTAGTGAATTTTCATAAGAATTGTACACTATTAGTAGGACATATTATTAAGACTAATTCTTTAAATTTAAATGGACCTTGGAGATCGGTTTTAGAATCCCACTTAGCGATTATTTGAAAAAATTGATATTTTATATGGAGCTAAAAAATTAAAATTTGGTCTTAGATATAATATGTAAGTACTGCAAGTGTCTTTAAAAAATGTGTTACAAATTTCATTAAAGTTACAACAGTTTTTCAGAAAGAAATTAGTTTTTTACAAAGGGAATGTACCTGTCAAATTATAAATATGGCAGGTATTTTTTCTTATGAATTGCTTGGATGGTTTTGTTTTAGTCGACCCATACAGTTTTTGCAAACAATAAACAACAAAAAGGTTTTTAAAACAAATTTGTGGTTATCCGCGAAGCTCATTATGTTATTTTTCTTTAATTTAGTACCCACGCTGTGTTTACATAAGTGTTACTATGATTCAAGATTGAAGACTCTAGCTTAATGGGAAATTTATTGAGCTCTCGGATTTAAAATATTTTCACGAAAATTTTCTACCATAACATACTTGCTGCACCCAGACCCTTTCCAACACTTATTTACGGTTGCTGTATCCATACTTTTTGAAAATGGTAAAATATTGAAGCTTACTATGTAAGACTGACAAACAAGGCAACCTCAAAATCATTCTTGGAAAAAAATGAAATGAGATAACAATTTAAACACAAGTTGAAAATCTTGGTTCGCTGCTTCGTCGCGAGGGTGCTCCTACCCCTTCTGCATGCCTACAATCACCCAGATTGCATAAACAAGAACAACGTAAACAATACAAATTCCTTCGAAGCAACCCCATAAGAAAGTTACGGGAGCTGCCGTGAATATAGAGGTTTGACGCGCGGGTAACAGGATTCTAAGGAGGTATAGCCACAGCATAATATTGATTATGCTGTGGTATAGCTGCAAAATGGGATAAAGGCTGTTTAAAGCGGTCCAACTGAGCTGTTTCTTTCGCACTTTCCGCTCACACTTACTTTTTATATTCTTCTCCGCCCAGCACCCCTATTCACTCTTGGTCCAGCAACTTTCTTGTGGGCTGTTTGCAAGACATTCTTGTGGTTTGAGCATCCAAAAGGCGTTCTAAGCATATTTATGAAAAGATTTTTCTAAGCACTCCTCATGTGCTAATCTGTAAATTTACCGAAAATTTAATTTTCATTTACAAACGGAATGCACTTATGAAATTATAAGTGGCATGTAAGTATTTTTTCATATTAATCACTTGAATGATCGGTTTTAGTCAACTCAGTCGAACCAACTTCTGCAAACAAAATAACAAAAAAGGTTTTTTCAAAACAAATTTGTAATTATCTGTGAAGCAGATTGTGTTATTTTTTTAATTTAGTGTCCACGCTGCTTTTATATAGGTTTTGCTATGTATCAAAACTGTAGATTCTAGTTTAATGGGAAATTGGCTTAGCAACATTTGAAATATTTTTATGAAAATTCTCTATCATAACGCACTAGAACTCTTTTCAACACTTATCTACTATTGCTGTATTCATACTTTTTGAAAATGAAATAAATATAAACAATACAAAATTTTGAAATTAAAATTTTAATAATTTAACCTAAACATCTGTTTATGCAATTTTCACTAGGGATGTATGTAAAAAAATAGTAGTACCTACCTAGATATTAAAGTACTTACTGTATTAGTTTGTGGTAGGTATATTTCTTCTTAAAATAATTTTTGTTTCACTTTCGTAATACCTACCAGTGAATTCTATATAGAGTTCACAGGTAAGACATACAATATTTTAAATACCGTGAACGTGAAGAATAGAAAGCTTAATATTTTTACATGGTAAAACGTCGTTCCATATTGCTTTTAAATAAATTGAATTACTTTCATAAAAAATATTTATTAGTATACATTCGCATGCTAGTATTTGGCGCTTTTGGACGCCAGCTTTGTCCCGGTATTACGAAAGAAATGGTCCAATGTTGACATTTTGCTAGTCGGTTGTACATTGTACACGGCTCTATCTATAATATTTTGTGTAAATTAGAGAGGTGTCGTGACAACATACTACCTGGTCCTGCACCGATATGGCGGCCCTGTCGTATCAGTCACAATGTCTGATCTTTTGCAATAACTTCCATTGTTTAGATTTTTATCTACGATTTATTTAAATAGCATAGCAGTGCAGATAACCTCATATGTCTTTGTCCAACATTGTAGATATTGAAATACAGAATCTAAAGTGATGTCGCGGATTATTTTATTATTAATTTCGAATAACTTTACTTTCCTTTGATAAAACGACTTGAAAATTTATACACAACCACGCCTGTCTATGTCCTTTAAAGCTGAAAATTTTTGTTTCAATCACTTGGAAAATTTGAGACATATTGCGTTTTAAAATATATTTTTTTATTTCTTATTAAGAAAAATTGGCCGTTAAGATTTGATGAACGAACTCATTCAAGTCATTAGCAAAATAAGGGTAATTCCCAAATTTTGTCCAAATCAGTGAAGTATTTTTTGAATTATCGGTTGGATATACATATTTATATATATATATATATATATATATATATATATATATATATATATATATATATATATATCAGATTAGATTGATTAAATTATATCATGTTAATGAATGTTCATTAAGAAAATTCACTAGTAGAGAAGTATCGATGGTGAGACTTTCGGAAAATTTCTGCAGATGAGCGCAAATTAGGGCCTCTGGAACCCATTTCCATGGTCAGTTAAAAAGTTTATATATATATATATATATATATATATATATATATATATATATATATATATATATATATATATATATATATATATATATATATATATATATATAGGGTGTTCAAATAAGGATACGGACCGGCTGTATCTCGATAACCATCACAGCTGCAGCTTTCGGAAAAAAATTAGCATAAGTAAAGTGACCATGAGAAAATGTTGGAAATTATTTTCAGCTGTCTAAATTTGCCGCTAGGTGGCGAAAATGCCATAGCTTACCTCAAATCTTTAATTTCTCGAGAATCTTGACGCATAACATAAGCTGGTTTTAGGTAATTTGTAATCAACGTACACTTGTCTACAACCTCTGTTAAAAAAATTCCTTATAGACCAGTGGCGGAGGTAGGGGGCGAAAAATTTTTTTTTACAAACAAATGCCTATAACTTGATAACCAGTAGACATAATTTTAAGAATTTTGGCTTGTTAGAAAGAGCTTTCATAAGAAATTCCAGGTATTAGTATTTTAAATCTACAGTCACACATGCACAAAATACAGAGGGCGCTAGAGTAGAGGAGTCTAGTTTTATTAAATTTTACGAAAATTTTCAAATGGCAGCATAGTATTATAATATAACTATCAAAAAGTGAATGAAGTTAGAAAGAACTCAGTGAAAACCCAAAACGAATATGTTTTTCCGTTTCAGAGAAAACTCGAATTTTATCTATTTTGGTGCTTATTATGCCATTTCTCAAATTTGGATATGAATATAGCAAAATCTCTATAGAATATTTGTTTTCAGGCATCGTTATACAAATTAGCATAGTTACCAATAACAATTAATCACTTTAATATAAAATAAATTTATTACCTTATCATAAAACTAAGATACAAGAACCAAGAATCGATTTTAAGGTTGTATTCGTAAATTAAGTGATTATATTATGAAACCGAAACTAGATGATGTAAAAACCTAAACATTTAACTAATCTCTGACGAGTAGAGGCAATTTGAAAATAAACTGTGTATGGTTAATGCGTGAACACAGAACACTCTCTTGCGTGAATAGGAAATTTTGAGACTGTCGAACGTGACAGTTATCTCGTCAGTGATTGTGATTGGACTAAATCGCGTAAGTGCGACTCGCGCATACCGGCACACAGAACCACAGAGCAGGTTCATCTATGCTCAGAACATAATGTGCCATGTACCGGCATCAGAATTTTGAATGTTTTACATCTGTACACCCTACGCACTAAAACAATACGATATATATTATTTGATTATATCCTAGAAGGTGTCTACTTTAAATTAGAATATCATGTCTGCCAAGTGGACACGGACACGGAATGAACTTAAACTTCATTACAATCATTATACAAATTAACGTACTTACCAATAGCATTTATGTAATCACTTTAAAATGAAATAAATTTATTACTTTATTATAAAATTACGATACAGAAGTAATGTAGAAGTCATGAAAAAATTAATTTATATTATGAAAATAAAACACTTTTCATTAGGCGTTTAGAGAAAATTCTCAGTATTTATTTTGAAAATTCATTCCATACATAATATCTTTATCATAATATAGTAATAAATACAACCAATGTCTAAAATCATTTAAACACTTGTTAATGCCCATGTGAAATTCATATGCAGTTTTGTACTTCAATCAATGTAGTCCATGTGTTGTCAACGAAGGTAAGGAAATTGAAACAATTTGTTTTATAAACGTCAAAATCCTATGTTCAATTTATTACTGATGTTATTATTTATTTGTAGTGTTTCTGTGTGTTTTTTTATCAATAGTTGGTGTTTTACGTTTTCAGGATGTCTTATTCTAACGAGGAAGCATTTGATATGCTTGAAATTTATTTTATATTTCTTTGTAATCCTGTTGTCGCATCACGAGAATATGCTTTAAGGTGCCCGCAAAGAAGACATTACTCAAGAGAGGTGTTTATTCGCATTGCAAGATATGTGCAGGAAACTGGATCTGTAAGACGCACCAGAAGACAAGTCAGAGCTCGGAGGATTAGAAATGAAGAAAACATTACTAATGTGATTGCTCTTGTTACTGCTAATCCACATATTAGTGTACGACAAATTTCTAGAAACTAAGGTGTGACCGTAGGTCTGTATACAATGTTTAAAAGACCATAATATGCACCCATATCACATAGTATTGCATCAGGCGCTAAATGAAACTGATTGTGACCACAGACTGAATTACTGCCATTGTATGCTGAGTATGCTAGAAGAAACACCACGATTTCTATCACAAATAGTATGGACAGATGAAGCAACATTTTCAAATTGTGGGTAAGTAAATCTCCATAATATGCACTATTGGTCGGACAGTAATCCCCATTGAATGAGAGAATTAGATCGGCAAAATCGATGGACTCTAAACGTATGGTGTAGTATAGCTAAAGGAAAAATTGTTGGACATATTTCTTTGACGGACCACTTAACGAAGATCTGTATTTAATTTTTTTAAATCAAAGCATAAAAATGTTATTGGAAGACATTTCTCTAGAAACAAGATTACAAATGTTGTTGCAACACGACGGGTGTCCAGCACACTTCGCGCAAAGTGTACGCGAATATCTTAATGTTCAATTTCCAAATCGGGAGATAGGAAGAGGAAGCTTATTTCCATGGCCACACAGATTACCTGATTTGACTTGCTTAGATTTTTATATATGGGGGAGAGTGAAAGATTTGGTATATCAAACTCGACCAACAACTAGAGAAAATATGATGGAAAGGATATAAGTTGCTGTTAATAGCATATCTACGGCTGAAGTTCAAACAGCGGTAGCCTCTACTCATCAGAGATTAGCTAAATGTATACATAAAAAAGGACAGCAGTTTGAACATTTGTAAATAATAAAATGTTAATTAAATTTTAGGTTTTTCACATTCATCTAGTTTCGGTTTCATAATATAATCACTTAATTTACGAATACAACCTTAAAATCGATTCTTGGCTCTTGTATCTTAGTTTTATGATAAGGTAATAAATTTATTTTATATTAAAGTGATTAATTGTTATTGGTAACTATGCTAATTTGTATAACGATGCCTGAAAACAAATATTCTATAGAGATTTTACTATATTCATATCCAAATTTGAGAAATGTCATAATAAGCACCAAAATACATAAAATTCGAGTTTTCTCTGAAACGGAAAAACATATTCGTTTTGGGTTTTCACTGCGTTCTTTCTAACTTCATTCACTTTTTGATAGTTATATTATAATACTATGCTGCCATTTGAAAATTTTCGTAAAATTTAATAAAACTAGACTCCTCTACTCTAGCGCCCTCTGTATTTTGTGCATGTGTGACTGTAGATTTAAAATACTAATACCTGGAATTTCTTATGAAAGCTCTTTCTAACAAGCCAAAATTCTTAAAATTATGTCTACTGGTTATCAAGTTATAGGCATTTGTTTGTAAAAAAAAATTTCGCCCCCTACCTCCGCCACTGGTCCATAAGGAAATTTTTTTTAACAGAGGTTGTAGACAAGTGTACGTTGATTACAAATTACCTAAAACCAGCTTATGTTATGCGTCAAGATTCTCGAGAAATTAAAGATTTTAGGTAAGCTATGGCATTTTCGCCACCTAGCGGCAAATTTAGAAAGCTGAAAATAATTTCCAACATTTTCTCATGGCCACTTTACTTATGCTAATTTTTTTCCGAAAGCTGCAGCTGTGATGGTTTTCGAGATACAGCCGGTCCGTGTCCTTATTTGAACACCCTGTATATATATATATATATATATATATATATATATATATATATATATATATATATATATATATATATAAGGCTGTTTCAAAAAACATGCACCATCACTCGTGGGGCGATTCCTTACTAAAAAATAAGAAAAAAAGTTCCTGTGCACATGGGCCCGGAAACGCATAGTTTCCAATATACAGGGAGTTGAATTTTAATTTTTTTTTAAATTTTTTATAAATAATTTCAAAACCACTGGATTGATTTTAATGAAAGTTGGAACTTAAAAGTGTATTATGAAAGTGCATATTTTCAAGTGAAAATCTACTTACAACTGCGTCAGTGGCGTGCGTACGGGGTAACTGTAAAAATTCATTTGGGGAAAAAATATGTGCGCCACTGTCGTTTTCCAATTTTGATACATCAGTTATGAAGCTTATTACATAAGCCACAAAAGCTGCCTCTTGGTATTTTTTCGTTCAGGGTATCCCTTAGGAGATATGATTAATTTTATAAAAAGGGGCAAAGTACCGATTCGTTGGAGTAATGAAAACAGTAATCGTAAAGTGCCATGAAACTATAATTTTTGACAGTTCTCTAAATTCTACAATTTTGAAGTGCTTTGTAGGCGTCAAAAGAGTTTTCGTGCTATTCTTTAAATTTTGATACGGTGTAGTATTTTCGTTTTTAGTTATTTGTTGATACTGAGCTGCTCATTAATATTATTTCCTCCTCTCAAGATGGTTTTCATTAAGTACACTTCAGCGGATTTGACTGATATGTTGGTAATTTATGGACAAACAAATCAAAATGCTAGACAAGCTGTGCGAGTTTATCAGGAAACTTATCCGCAAAAAGAATTTTTACAGTTACCCCCTACGCACGCCACTGACGCAGTTGTAAGTAGATTTTCACTTGAAAATATGCACTTTCATAATACACTTTCAAGTTCCAAGTTTCATTAAAATCAATCCACTGGTTTTGAAATTGTTTATAAAAAATTAAAAAATAAAAATAAAATTCAACTCCCTGTATATTGGAAACTAGCGTTTCCGGGCCCATGTGCACAGGAACTTTTTTTCTTATTTTTTAGTAAGAAATTGCCCCACGAGCGATGGTGCATGTTTTTTGAAACAGCCTGTATATATATATATA
The DNA here is from genome assembly GCA_964006375.1 of Tillus elongatus. Classification (NCBI taxonomy): domain Eukaryota; kingdom Metazoa; phylum Arthropoda; class Insecta; order Coleoptera; family Cleridae; genus Tillus; species Tillus elongatus. The sequence goes on along the minus strand of OZ023262.1, from coordinate 208,251,366 downwards.
TATATATATATATATATATATATATATATATATATATATATATATATATATATATATATATATATATATATATATATATATATATATATATATATCTTCTCTACTAGTGAATTTTCTTAATGAAAATTCATTAACATAATATAATTTAATCAATCTAATCTGGTTGAGTGGCTGCTCTTGCATTCAAACTGTCGTCCTTCGTTTTTAATACAAGACTGCAGTCTCGAGGGAACAGATAAAGCGACAGAGTTAATCTCTACCAGTAAAATATTTGTACAGCATTTTTAAATCTGAGTATCATATCGTCCCTTGTAGTAGATTGCAGTATACTATATCTCTCAGTCGCCACCATAAACAAAAATCTAAGCAACCCAAAACAAGCGACCTGGCTGGCCGAGGAAACCGACTTCCCCTTCCTATTCATCTGCCAGGAAACGGCTGATTTAAGAAATGTCTCACATTTCAACAATAATGTGTTGGAAAATTATATTGCGACGAGTCGTTTGAGGTACGTTTTTCAACAACAGTGGCAATTCATTCCTCAGACGAACAGGAGGATGCAGGTTTTCTGTCGTTCATAACCGATGCACCAGTGAGAAAAAACTTTTTTGGGAAACTGACGTATTACCCGCCTACACCCTCGCAGCAACAGTTGCATTTCGCATGCATTCTAAGTATACAGCTAGCATCTACAATGCTTTTTCATTCGTGAATATCATCTTATGGTAGTAATTAGCCACACCAACAATATAAATGACAATCTAATAATTCTGACAATTTGCTATGCCTTTTGTCATTTTCACAGTATGTTTAATGTTCTCGAAATTCTGTTACGCTGGGCCCGTTTTTTATTACATATATCTGCATGACTTTTTAAGTGGATATAGATTGATATATTCATACCTATAAGTGGCAAAGGTTTTCCACTCAACTTGTTGCTACCTTGTTACCAAGATGTGGTAATTCGTAGTTTTAACTTTGAACGCTGTTATCAACCGGTAGACCATTGATATTAAATAGCGATTTTCACTTTGCTTCCGGATTTTGTAGCCTACTTTACTATGTTATTATTGACATACATTTAATTTTCTGCAGAAAAACGGCAACATTACTAACCAACCAACGCCCTCTCTCGGTGTATGAAAGATACAAAAAAACCTGGAATAAGCATAAATGGTGTACCGGGAAAAGTTATTTTCAACTAGGCCAATCTCATAAAGTTACGTTGAGCTAATTGAGTAATTAGCAATTAAAAAAATATACAATCAACGTCTCTACACCACTATATTTTTAAAAAATATCAAAAGATGTGCGGAGCAAGGAATAACATGCGTTGCTCAGGCATTACCCTGTGTGTGTCAAAGGTACCACTTAATTAGAAAAATTGTGACGAAAATCGCAATTTTCCAACCAGAATTGGTTCAAGCGGTGATTTTAGAAACTTGAAAATAATTTCTAGAAATTTTTCACGTAACTTTCTTCAGGACAGTTTTTTTCTGAAGCTGTACAGTAAATCGTTCCTAAAATATGGCCAACCATCATTCTTAGTTGCCCACCCTGCACTCGTGCACCGATTTTAAGGCCAAGCCGTTCACCACTTATTTACGGCGTTTCACTATTCTATAGAGTGTCCCAAGAAAACGACGCATTCAGAGAGGTTTTGTTTATATATTCGACGAAAAAATCGAGATCTCAAATATAGGCGCTTTCAAATGGTGGCTTTATTCGAAAAAGTTCAAACTGCCCTAACTTTTTTTTTGAAATAGAAAGGCCTATATTTCATGCTTCAGCAGTGAATGCCTTCGGATTTAACTTTTAAAGACTCTATTTCCGGAGATATTTACATTTTAATGTCATTAAATAATTAATGAGGGATTCAGTTTTAATTCTTTTTTTGTTTTCTATTTAATTCTAATAACCGATCAGCTTATGTGATTATTTAGCGACTTTTCGAAGAAAAATATTAAATATTTAAACCAACTTTGGTACAAGGAAAGTAAGAAATACTTAACTTGATTGGATTACATATCTCTTTACATTTACATAAAATATGAATAGTCGAAAAATTGTTTACACAAATGTCAAAACATCTAAGTGGCAGACTTGTGTGTGTGTTTTGTTTCTTTAACGTCGGCCTATTTCCGCGACTATGGCCAATCACCGACGTCAGAGAGCAGTTTCACCTCACTATCCTGAAAATTTTGCCTAACCCCTGTCTTTCTGTAAGGAGGATAGGGATCTTTAACATGCCAAACATCGCATGGACACGGGACCGACGGCTTTACGCCCCCTCCGAAGGGCGTAACATTCAACTGGCTCAAATACAATGCCAGAACCTCGGTTGATGTTGATTTTACAGTTTGTACTGAAAAAGTGAAAGGAGTACCCCGGGATCGAACCCAGTACCCTTCGGTTCAGAGGCACACGTTCTGACCGCTGAACCACCGAGGTTCTAAGTGGCAGACTTAAACAACGTTATTATTTATGACAGCTTGTGACATAAAAATATCTGTATTTTCTGCTTATATTTATCTTTTCATGCATTTACACCGTATAGGAATCCTAAGTACACCCATGTGTAATTGCAACAGTCAAAGTTCAGCTGATTTAAATCATATAATTGTTGGATATCCCCTAACACAAGAAGCTAGAAGTAATATACTTTATAAAATTTGTAAATATGGAGCCAGAATAAAAAAAAAGTCTGAACGCAGCAAGTGCGTTATGGTAGTGAATTTTCATAGAATTGATCTGGCACCAAACATAATAAAAAAAAGTATATGCTTATAACTTTTTTCTCTTGTAACATGGAGATCTAAATTGGCAAACGGTTTACCTTAACGTTAACCTGGGTACCAAGGTACCAAATTTGGTTACCATAGCTTTCTTATTTTTTAAGATAAAAATTTTTTCCGAAAGGAAACCCAACATTTTTCTGGAAAACAATGTTCGATTTTTCTGGTTAATAAACTTGTCCAAGCCACTTACAGAGGAAAGTTGCCTCCCAGATCGGTCAATTTTTCTTGAGTTATCGGTGCGACGCACACACATACACACACACACACACAAATATATATATATATATATATATATATATATATATATATATATATATATATATATATATATATATATATATATATATATATATATATACATCAACATATAAACTCTTGACGCAGCAAGTGCGTTATGGTAGTGAATTTTCATAAAATTGCTTTTAATAACTACATAATATGTATTTTTTTTAAATGAAAGCAGGTATCAAATTTGGTTACCAGTATAACTTATATGTGTAGTAGAAGCAATGGACCACCTTTTATCAAAATAATTTTATTCTTTGGAAAAGTACAAAAATGAACAAATAATATAAACAAAAGCATCTCTAAAGCCATCCTTTTCATGGGATCCGCTATCTATTGGTAAAACCGCCGTATCATAATTTATGATATGCGCCAAAAATGAGAAAAGTTGCAAAGCAATTGAAATAACTAGAAAACGATGAACACTATACACTTTTTTTTTCTTTCAAACATGCAATATAATTCGATGAAAAATGCAGAAGTGTAATATAATGATAAAAAAAAGCCTGGACGCAGAAAGCGCGTTATGGTAGTTAATTTTTGGAAATGTTTTTAATAGCAAATCTGTCATTGTTAATGAAAACAGGCATCAAACGTGGTTTCTCAATTTTTTCAACGAACGATATAAACGCAAACCCGAGCGAAAACCCATCTGAATGTACCATTTTCATTGGTAAAAACTGCGTATCATAATTTTTGATATGCACCAAAAACGTGAAAGTTGTAAAACAATTCAAATAACTCGAAAACGATTAACGCCACCAAATCTTTTTTCCACGCATTACAAACACGCACTATAATTCGCTGGAAAATGCAAAAATATGATAATTTAAGAGGTGTTCGATTTAGAAAAATAAAACTGGTATTACCAACGACTAATGGAAACCCTGTGATTGTCGAAATAATTTTATAAGATGCATATGAAATGCAGTCACCCTGTATGGATGTAAACAGATAAAAACTGAAACTAAGACCGGATATGTGTTCTAGGGCGCCTAGTTCGCGTTCATTTAAATATATATATATTTTTAATTACAAGGTCGCGGTCTCCTTAATAGCGAAATGTTTCTAGAAAATTTGCTAAAATTAGATATTATTAAATCACAAACCCTTTAACTACAACTAGTGCCAAAGCATCAGAAAAACGTGTCTATTTCAAATACATTTTCTGAAAATATTTTAGTAAAATGAAGGACAATGACGGTTAAAGCCGAAACTTAAGGGTAAAACACACCCCTTCCGACATTTTCTCCACACAACCCGTATTTGTTTCAGGCTCTTTGCCTAAATTTTAGTAAAATGAAGGACAATGACGGTTGAAGCTAAAACTTAATGGTTTGTAAAACACACTTCTTGCGATATTTTCTATACGTAAGCCGTATTCGTTTTAGGTTCTTTGCCTAAATGTTGCCAATTTTAACGTTTCAAATCGCGACTTTGGGGTTTTAGGAGAAAAAAATTAAAAATTTTCAAAGTAATTTTTCTGGCATTTGTTGATCTTTTTGGGCAAAAAACGTGATTTTTGTCTGTAGTATACAATACATTTTGTCATCCACACTAAACATTTTGTTTTTGTGCGTTTCTATATTCATCAGGGGCACCCCATTTTTTTTAAATGCCTATACCTTTTTCTTTTTCACATATCTAAATTTCGGTAAATAGTTAATTTTTTATTATCTAAACTCGTGTACTCACCAAATTTGATCGATATATATATATATATATATATATATATATATATATATATATATATATATATATATATATATATATATATATATATACATACATATATATATATATATGTATATATATATATATATATATATATATATATATATATATATATATATATATATATATATATATATATATACATATAATATAAAAGTTGAAGCTGACCCCGGATATATTCTACGGAGCCTAGTTTGCGCTCATTTGAAGAAATGTTCTCAAGATTCAATAGTCGCGATTTCCTCATTAGCGAATTTTTTATAAACCTGCGTACTCACCAAATTTGATCGAAATCGGCCCACTATTTTTTGAATTAGCGGTATGCTCCCTAGAACACATATCGTGGGTGTGTTTAAATTTATATATATATATATATATATATATATATATATATATATATATATATAGATATATATATATATATATATATATATATATATATATATATATATATATATATATATATATATATATATATATATATATATATATATATATATATATATATATATATATATATATATGAGACATACTTGGTTCTTTATGAAAACTCGACGTTTCGGCTCCTGCTTTGGAGCCATTTTCAAGAGGTAAAGGAAATATGTAAGGACACTCTAAGGCCTCAATTTGCCTACTCCTTAGAGTGGTGGACAAAGGTGAGTAAAGGAAATATGTAAGGACACTCTAAGGCCTCAATCTGCCCACTCCTTGGAGTGGTGGACAAAGGTGGGTGAAGGAAATATGTAAGGACACTCTAAGGCCTCAATCTGCCTACTCCTTAGAGTGGTGGACAAAGGTGGGTAAAGGAAATATGTAAGGACACTCTAAGGCCTCAATCTGCCTACTCCTTAGAGTGGTGGACAAAGGTGGGTTGGCCTGTTGTAGCTCGATTACGGGGCCTCAATCTGCCTCCTCCCCAAATCTCGCCGGAGATCGTCTGTGAGGTCTCAGTTTGTGCAACCCTAGGCCTCAGAGAGATCTGGCAGTTCGCTGCAAGTCCCGTCTTAAATAGGTCGTTCCGTACACCTGCCTCGCTATCAGTGAAAGTAGTGGGGTCACCGTCAATTAAGTGGGGGGCCCTGGTCACGGTTGGATGAGGAGGATCAAGAGGGTCACCGGCATTTGTTGAGGCAGATAAATCTTATATATATATATATATATATATATATATATATATATATATATATATATATATATGTGTATATATATATATATATATATATATATATATATATATATATATATATATATATATATATATATATAATCTTATATATATATATTGAGCTCATTAGCAAATCTTTTCATCTGCTCATTAGTGAATTTTTTCAAGAAAATTAACTAATCACTTTAAACGCTTTAACCCTTTAAGCATTTTTGGTACAATGGGGCACACCTGTACTGGAACTGAATGTATGCCTCATAAAAAATAATCAATATCGACTGAAATCTAACCGCCTACCCACTTAGCGTTGCAGCCACCTTATATGTCACATAACAACGTTCAAAACTATTTTGTTTAGATAGTCCTTAATATACACGACCATATCAGTGTCGTCAACACCGAAAATCCAAAAACATGCCTTTGGACTGAAAGGCGAGCATTGAACGACTAGTATCACACTAAAGATTAAATGAAAGTAAACAAATGAGTAAGTCCACTAACCTAATCTCAGTTTTGGGTGTGAATACTAATTACAGGCACAAAAACAAGATGAAACTTAATACCGTAAGAAGTAAAGCAGTAGCATAGGAGTGGACTGTTAATACATGTATCTAGACACGCTTCATTGTTTTACATGTCAAACTGTTATACTTACCTAAGAGCCATCAGCTTTTTAAGATAATTTTTATAGAAACAATTCACAAATGGAATTTTGATTTTTTTTGCAAATGAACGCAAACCAGGACACCTAGAACCCACATCTGGGGTCAGTTTCAATTTTTGTATATATATATATATATATATATATATATATATATATATATATATATATATATATATATATATATATATATATATATATATATATATATATATATATCTGTGTGTGTGTACGCTGTGTCTATAAAGTTTCGCCTAAATTCAATAAAATTGAAAGTGACCATTATTAGGAAGACTTCAAAAACACGTCGAATTTGGTTTTCAAAAACTAACTTTTTTATAGAAAAATCTCACGCCTATCGTAACACTTCTTGAAGGAGTAACTAACCTTTCGAAATTTTGAAATTGTATGTTGGGTAGTGTGATACATCTTTTTAAAGCTAACTCTCTATTCAGCAACACCAATTTTTTTTTGTAGGAATAGAATAAAGTTAGTAAAATATTTTTATTATGAGTATGGTGTGCAGTGTAAAGTTAGTTCGCCTCCCCGTGGTGCACCCTGGATAGCGTCTACTATTAGACGTGAACTAAATGAACTAACCAAACCGTAACCTTCCTAGTCATGTCTTAGGAGGGCCGGGAATTCTTGCCTTAATTGGCCGGCATTGCGAGGAGAGTCCTCTATAAAAAACCCACATCGCAAGGTCGTTGGCGGGTTGGTGCCGAGGCGATGATGCTTCTGGCCGATATGGCCGAGCATTGGCAGGATGGTAATTCTGTCGCTAACGTTAACCCTCCCCAGGGAAACCGGGCGACCTCCCTGTGTAAATGCCTATTCATGGGATGCGGGGCTCTTCCATGGAGGTCTATTTTCCCTTGCTGCTCGTGGGACCAAACATGGACACGACTTACACAAACCCAATAGAGGAGGTGGCCGGATTCAACCTTCCACTGGAACCTCCAGAGGGAAAAAACAGGGGAAAGGAAAGTCCACCCCTAGGACGACTACCAAAGGTAGACCCTCCTATAGGAAGCTTGGTTATCGAGCTCCTAAAAAGGAGGAGGAACCTGCACCATAATTCCCTTTTCCTTTAAGCTCCTTAAACTACTCCTTTTTCCTCCATACATTCCCATATTCCTACCCCCATGCCCACCAACTTAAGGTGCATTCAAGCTAATCTGCATCATGCTAAGGCTGCGACATACCTCCTTAGCATGAAATTAAAGGAAGAGCAAATAGATATTGCTCTTCTCCAAGAGCCCTGGACCGCTAATTCGGAACGAACAAAAGGGCTGGGTAACACTTCTGGTAAGATAGTAGAGGTGGGCTCTGGTACTAACCCCAGAGCCTGTATCTGGATCAGAAACAACTTGCAGTATTTTACACTTTCAGAGTACTGCACCAAGGACATGGCATCCATCCATCTCGTGATCACATCCGGGGAGACCAGGCTGGAAGTAGTGGCCTGTTCGGCCTATTTCCCTGGAGACAGAGATGCAGAACAACCACCTCCAGCAGAGGTGCGGAAATTGATCGCCTACTGCAAGAGGAACAATTATCACCTCGTAATGGGGTGTGATGCGAACTCCCATCACTTGGCTTGGGGGAGCACGGACACTAACAGACGAGGTGAATCATTATTTAAATACATTTTAGGGGAGGAGCTGGTTGTCAACAACATAGGCTCGGAACCCACCTTTCTTACAGCTAACCGGAGAGAGGTTTTAGATCTTACGATCAGCTCAAGACTTTTGAGCTCAAAAATCCTCAAATGGAGGGTGTCGTCTGAACCCTCATGTTCAGACCATGCCCATATCCTATTTGAAATTGAAACAGGCCCTAGACCTGTGTTAGAGTATCGGGACCCGAGGAGGACGGATTGGGAGGGATACAAACAGTCCCTCGCCGGCAGACTTGGGTCCGCAATCCCCACAGTGAGGGATCGTGATGAGATCGAGATTGCGGCCGAACAGGTTAGGGAAGCTGTGGTCTCTGCCTATCACGAAAACTGTCCACTGAGGTCAAAGAGAGACAGTCGGGGGTCTACTTGGTGGAATAATAACCTCGATAAACTACGAAGAGAAGTTAGACGTCTCTTCAATCGTGCTAAGATTACAGGCAACTGGGAGCAATATAAAACTGCTCTAACACATTATAATAAAGAGATCAGGAACGCTAAGAGGGAGTCCTGGAGGAGGTTCTGCGGGGACATTAATAATTTGCCCAGCAGCGCCAGAATCCACAGGATTCTCTCACGCGACCGTGTACAGGAATTGGGATCGATAAAACGACCAGATGGTTCCTTTACTGAATCTCGGAAAGAAACGTTAGAGCTCTTAGCACACACACACTTCCCAGATTGTCTGATCCTGAGCAACGGTGAAGTCCTACCAGCTGAGGGACGATCTAAACGCCCCCAAAGGGAGGACTGGCTAGTTGGTCGGAGAATAGTTACAGCCTCGGCAGTGGAGTGTGCTGTAAATCATTTCCAGCCATTCAAGTCGCCAGGGGAGGATGGGGTGGTACCGGTCCTACTACAAAAGGGACTGGAGATTCTCCTACCCTTCCTTATCAGGCTGTTCAGAGTCAGTCTGGCCTGGAACTATATTCCTTCCAGCTGGACGGTGGTTAGGGGGGTTTACATTCCCAAATTGGGACGTAATGACCTCCTACCTACTTCACTGAGACCTCTCAGTATTACATCATTCCTCCTGAAGGGATTGGAAAAAATACTGGACGGACACATTAGGGGGAACATCTTACCCAAGAACCCCCTAAATACCCACCAGTATGCCTATCAAACTGGCAAATCAACTGAGTTAGCGCTCAATAACCTCGTCGAGAAGATCACACACTATCTGGAAAATGGAGAGGTTGCGGTGGCGGCATTTCTCGACATAGAAGGAGCATTTAATAATGCATTACCGATCTCCCTCTACGAGGCCACTATCGCTAGGGGGGTGGAACCTACCATCTGTGGCTGGATCGGAAACATGCTGCACAATCGGACCATTATTACCTCATTACGGGGAGAGGTGGTCAGCGTTAGGGCTGCGAGAGGGTGTCCTCAGGGGGGCGTTCTATCCCCCTGTTGTGGTCCCTCTTTGTGGACGACCTGCTGGCTATCCTCGGACTCTGGGAGGTTGAGGTCCAGGCGTATGCGGATGATCTTGTCATAATGGTTAGAGGCAAATCTGAGGAGGAACTGTCTAGTACTCTTCAAGAAGCACTAAATGTAGTCAATGATTGGTGCCGTAGGGAACAGATGTCTGTGAACCCTCGCAAAACGATCATTGTCCCGTTCACCAGAAGAAGAAGGTTGGACAAATTAAAACCACCTAATCTTATGGGGGAAAACATTCCATTTTCGGACCAAGCAAAATATCTGGGAGTTATCCTAGATAAGAAGCTCAACTGGGACAGACAGTTAGAAAATGTTATCCGCAGGGCTAAGATGTCCCTGCGGACCTGCCGGAGAATCTGTGGGAACAACTGGGGAACAAACCCCCAACAGATGTACTGGCTCTATGTAGTGGTTATCAGACCTATGATAACATATGGAGCCATAGTTTGGTGGCCTAAGGTACTTCGAGGTACCGCGAGGGCCAAACTGGCTCATCTACAGAGACAAGCATGTCTGATGATAACGGGAGCGATAAGCACCGCACCATCAGTCGCTCTGGAGGTCCTCCTCAATATTCCCCCACTTCACATATGGCTGGAGAGGGTGGCGAGGTGGACAACGTACAGACTAATACAAACGGCAGATAACATGCCGAGGGAAGTCAGTCTGAGGGGGTCCGGACTCCTTGATGACAGTGATTGTCACAGGATTCTGGGAATGGTCTCGGACTTGATGCCTACAAAAATCAGCAGAGATCTGTCTTTCAAGACCGTCCTCCCGGAAAGGGAGGACTGGGACCGGAACCAATCGACCCTGTTGAGAGCGGACCTCTGCTGGTACTCTGACGGCTCCAAAACCAATATGGGAGTAGGAGCCGGCGCATATGGGGGCAGCACCGATGCTAGACTATCAGCTAGCCTCGGCAAGTACGCAACCATACACCAGGCAGAAGTTTATGCCATCGAGATGTGTGCAAGGGAAAGCTTAAAAGACCCATGCACAAACAAATCGATAAAGATATTTGCAGATAGCCAAGCTGCAATAAAGGCTCTTGGTTCCTACCGGTGCAATTCAAAGACGGTATGGAGTTGTAAATCTGCCCTTAACGAATTGGGCAGCTGTAATGAGGTGTCGCTGGTCTGGATACCGGGTCACTCGGACCATGATGGCAACGTTGCGGCAGACGCGCTTGCCAGGAGTGGTGCCCAGTGTGACTTTGTCGGACCAGAATCGGTGCTGGGAATAACATCATGCACAGCAAAACGCACCTTAAAGACCTGGACAGATAGAAGGACAATTCAATATTGGCAAAATCTTCCAGGATTAGCTCACTCTAAGGCCTTCATAAATGGCCTGTCTGAGTCAACGGCTAAGAAACTTCTAGAGTTGAACAGACAACAAGTACTCTAGTCGGCCTGTATACAGGACACTGTCGCTTACGGCATCACATGCACCGCATTGGGATCGGTCAGGAGACCGAGTGCCGGCTGTGTATGGAGAATGACGAAACAGCAGAGCACGTACTGTGTTCCTGTCCGGCAGCGGATAGGACTAGACACCTGCTCTTTGGCAAGGTAAAGCTTGCTCCAGAGGATCTGGATCAACTTTCGCCCGCAAAGGTTCTCGACCTCTGTAGGAGGCTGGATTTGTTGGGCGAAATATAGACATTAGGCGTGAGCCACAATAGACCTTATGGTCGCGGTGGAGGGACCGATATGGACCACTCACAAACTAACCTAACCTAACCTAACCTATGGTGTGCATGACAAGCTAACGAGTATACAGCAGAAAATTCAATCACTAGAAAAAAAAGGTGAAGCCAAGAGAAACATCAGACTTGAAGATGGCCTGGTCGTAAGAATTCAGTTCCTCACATTTGATGGCTCAGTCCCATGGGGTATTTATCTACGCCAGGTGGAAGCGGCTGCTACAGCAAATGGTGGTGACGAGAGAGATAGAGAGTGAAAGAAAGCGACTTTGTTAATTGTAGCTCTTAGAAGAGATACCCTAGATGTGCTCCAAGGTATTCCCAGATATTAATTTGAGGCGACAGTTAACGACCAGGATTTACAACAGCTGTATCGATTTTGTCAGAAATCGGACAAAATTTTACACGCCGACGTTGTCAAAGTGACACGGTCAGCTTACCCAAAAACTACGGTGGATTTTTAGAATCAGCTGGCGCTGCAAACATTTATTGCCGGCATCAGAGATACCGACACCCAACAGGCGCTTGAGGAGAAGGAAGCCATCCATTCTGCTGTCAGAATGCGCATACGAGTAGAAAGCGACCGCATGAAGATTATTACTTCTATGGTCACAGGCAGATTTATAGATGGTGTTGGTAACAGCGACTATTCTAGAATTATATTTCGAGAACGAACCAGAAGTGACACATATGTAACAATGTAGGAAGATCTAGAACTACTATATGGACGATATAAATAAACGAGCCGCAGATAAATCAGTGAGTATTAAGTGAATCAGTGCAGTGTGAAATAATAAAGGCAAGGAGTAAACTATTGACATTTAGTAATAGAGCGAAGCATTTTAGTTCATGGTGATGTTGGAAAATAGTTGGTTATCCTAAATTAGTAGTTTGAAAAGCTGTGTTTTGTAAGTCATCAAATCCAGAACCTCGAACAATGTAACAATAACATCCACACACACACACACACACATACACCCAAATATGGATGGTCTTCGACTGGTGCCTCTTCTCAGGAAAAGAATTGATGATCTGGAGAGAAAGATTGATAGTATGGGTGAACAGATTGGGGCAGGGTTGTCAGTGCAGGGCGTGACGGAGGACCCGGATTCATCTTCTATATGTGAAGATTTTATTCGGGAGTATGAGGATAGAAGAGCTCGTGAGGATAACCTTATGATGTATAATGCTCCTGAGTCATCGAGGAACGTACCCCCTAAGAGAATTTTGGATGATGCAACAGTGATCAGGGATATTCTAGCTCCAGTAGTGGAACTATCTGGAAGATATTTGAAGGTATTGCATGTTGGAAGAGTTTCGGATAGGCCCCGTTCTATGAAGGTTATTATTGGAGACAAATCTGTGATATTAAATATATTAAAACACCGAAATAAGATTGTGGACTCTCGTCTACGTGTCAGTTCTGATCTTACAATCAAACAGAGGGAGTACTTAAAGAAACTTCGCTTAGAATTACAGGCTAGAACTATAGAAGATAAAAATCTCACTATTAGATATATTGGTGGGGTTCCTAAGATTGTTCCCCTCAAAAAAAAAAAACTAGGGGGGTCGGATGACCATTTATTATTAAGCACTCCTGGTGATGAGAATTCCTTGTTTGTTCATTATCATAATGTTGGTGGACTACGAACAAAATTACCCAGGCTTCGACAGGGTCTGTCTTCTTGCTGTTTTCATATTGTTGTGTTGGCGGAAACATGGCTTACTGCTTCCCACTGTGATGCTGAACTCTCTTTTATGAATTATAATATTTACCGTAGTGATCGTGACAATATTCCGGGCAATATCAGTGATCGGTGGGTGGGGTGCTGATAGCTGTGCATAAAGACCTTGATTCTACTAGGATTGCTGGTGATATTTCACTCAATGAAGTTTATGTGTTGGTGAAGATAGGACGGCGGAGCCTCATTTTTGGTGTTTGTTACATTCCACCTAACTCAGAAGTTGCTATATATGAACATCATTGTGATTCAGTCGATCGTGTTTTGTCTGATCATCCCAATTATGAGGTCGTTGTCTGTGGGGACTACAACCTCCCAAACGTTGCTTGTACAAGCAGCGCTGAGAGTGCTCCAGTTATTAGTGGTTACAGTCCATCAGCCTTACTTGTTTCTAACAGTTTTGGCTTTTGGGGCTTGTTCCAAAAAAAAATTTGTACTTAATGAATTGAATAGATCTTTAGATTTAGTTTTTAGTAATATAGATAACATATGTGTTGGTGCGTCTTTGGATCCGGTTTTCCTGCTACTGCACATCATGTGCCCCTGGACATTTCTTTTTCACTTGAGACTCCTCCAACTGAACCCTATGAAGAGTATTTTTATGACTTTCGTAATGCCGATTATTGTGCCATGAATTATTTTCTTTCCGAGTTTGACTGGGAATATCTTGAGTCATTGGAGATAAATGATGCTGTGAAATGCTTTTATGACGTTCTGTTTAATGCTGTGGATCGGTTTGTTTCAGTTAAGAGATGTAAAAAATCATGTTTCCCTCCTCCTTGGTTTAGTGTCGAGCTTAGAGGCATGATAACTGAGAAGAAGAGGGTACACAGTCAATATAAGAAATATGGTAGAATAGATGATTATATAAGGTTTTCTGGTCTCCGAGAGGAATGTAGGAATCTTCGTGATACTTGTTACAGAAATTTTATTGCTTATACTGAGAATAATTTTGAAAACAATTCGGGTTCTTTCTGGTCTTATAGTAACAAGTTGAGGATGGTTTATGATCTTCCTGAGGCTACGTATTATGATGATGTTAGAAGTGATTATTTGCGTGATTCGGTGGGCCTTTTTGCTAGTTTTTTATCATCTGTGTATGAGGGTCAAGCTGGGAGTGTCGGTCCCGATCCTTTTTTGCGTGAGTCGGTAAATATGACTGTGCCTAGTGTTACTTCTGCTGATATTATTGATCGTATCTGTAGTTTGAAAGATAAACTTACTTACGGTCCAGATGGAATCCCCTCCCATCTGTTGTGCCTTCACCTTGGCAATTCCTCTTTAACAGGTCTTTGTTGTCTGGTGAGTTTCTACATGTTTGGAAACATTCTTATTTGATGCCCGTTCATAAGCAGGGACCAAAGCATTTGGTTACTAATTATATAGCTGTTTGTATTCAGTCAGAGATACCCAAACTTCTTGACTTTTTTGTCTCTAGACATATAACTTGGGAATGCAGACATGTTTTCGTCGAACAGCAGCATGGTTTTCTTAAAGGAATATCTACAACAACCAACTTTCTTCTTTACCAGAATGTATTGGTCTCAGCTTTGGAGAATAGGTTACAGGTTGATTGGGTGTATAGAGATTTCTCGAAAGCGTTTGATAAGGTTAATCACGCCTTATTATTGTCAAAACTTGCATTGTTGGGTTTTAATGCCAATTTGTTGTCTTGGGTGCGCAGCTTCCTTACGGGTAGGTCCCAGAGTGTAAAGACCAGAAACTTCATTTCTGATAGTATTACTGTTTCTTCAGGAGTTCCTCAGGGTTCACATTGTGGACCAGTCATCTTTAATCTTTTTATCAATGATGTCATACATTCACTTAAGCATAGTCCGATTTTGATGTTTGCTGATGATATCAAAATTTTCAAGATAGTTCGTTCCAGACAGGACGCTTTACTTTTACAGGAAGACTTAAATCGTTTTGCTCGGTGGTGTGGTGACAATCTTCTGACTCTGAATGTTGATAAGTGCATTACATTCACTGGAACTCAGTTTCCCATTGACTTTGTGTACTTCATGGGCTCTAGTGCTTTACAGAGGAAGGAAATGATTAAAGACTTGGGCATTGTATTGGATAGGGAATTATCTTTTAAGGATCACATAGAATACATAGTATCTAAAGCATATAAAATGTTAGGATTTATTCATAGATCAACTCTGGCTTTTTCATGCAATAGCTTTAAAAAAAGGTATTGTGGTCTGGTTCGCTCTTTGTTGGAATGCTCTTCTGTAGTCTGGAGTCCGAATTACAATATTTATATCAATCAGATTGAGGCCATACAAAATAGATTCTTAAGAATTTGTGCTTACAGAATGGGCTTGCAGAAAAATGATCTTAACTTTTCTTATTTGCGGAATCGGCTGCACTTGCAGTCACTCAGTGGTAGAAGGATTGTCAGTGATGTTTGTTTTTTGCATAAATTATTAGTGAATAAAATTGATAGTCCTTCTTTGCCTGAGTTAGTCTCTCTAAGGATTCCGGACCGCACGAGAGCAAGGAAAGTTTTTGTGGTTCCCTTCCATCGAACCAATTATGGATTTTTCAGTCCTATGTCGAGAGTGGCGAGAACTGCAAATGAGTATTCGAAGCTCTTGGATATATTTGATGATTCTGACCGTTCAATTAGAGGCATTTTGAGAGGTGTTATTGATTGAATTGTCATACATACGGTGTGTAGGTTATGTTTTGATTTTTTGTTATGTTCTCATATTGAGATAGGTTATTTAAGACTAATGTAGTTTTAGATGTTCTTATTATTATTGTAAATGGTTGATCCGTTGAATAAATAAATGAAAATGAAAATACGCGCGCACGCTTACGTACACAAACCCAGACAGGCAGATGAACACACGCACGCACACAGGTACTCAAAAACAGACAAACACATGCATCACTGGTCAATATTTTACATAGAATTTAGGTCAACTTGAAACGTAACAAATTTTAAAAAATTTTTGTTAAAATCTTCCTGCGTTCTACGAAAACAGCCTCGTAACTATCCGATTAATCTACAGTGACATTATGTCGTACATAAAGGCAAAAAATAGTTATTTTATTCATAACGCAAAAAACGAGTATACATTACTGATTTTTACAGCTGAAATCGCAATTGCAGTGAAATATATATATATATATATATATATATATATATATATATATATATATATATATATATATATATATACATATATATATATATATATATATATATATATATATATATATATATATATATATATATATATCCTGACAAATAAATTTTCAAAACTTACATATATTCTAGCTGCGATTGAGTTGTCATTCCGTCGGGCCATTCCTGATAACAAATTATACGTTCACCGCCTCCCTCATAGGAATCCCTATACGTGGTGAAGAACATCAGGGACGGTATTCCAATTATAATGCCTAGGAACCATGTTGTCACCGCTAACAGTAAAGTTGCAGTTCGACTCATCCTTGGCTTTAACGGTGTCATAATAGCCATGTACCTGAAACAATTAATTATGATATGATCGATTGGTTGGAATGCTGCTATATAAAACAGTTCTGTCAAATTATCGGAGATTTATGGTTCCCATCGCAATAAAATTGACTTCAAGGATATTCTAATTATTGTCTATTTCCGTTGTAGTGTAAACTTTTGTAATATTTTGCTTTCAAGCTTATCTACAACTATAAAATAGGGTAAACTAACTGGTTGTGAGAAATGTATCACTAGTTGTTGCCAAAAATATATTATTTACTTTCTTACTTTTTGCAACCATTTTGGGGTTGTAGATCTATTATGTTGATTTTCTTAGAATTTCTTTTGAATATACAAGGTAACACATTAATATGACGATATCTGATGTATCCGTTTAGGAGCAAGATATTAAAAAAGTCCTTAACAAGTCTCCATTATTTTTAAATTATTTTTACTCAAACAAAGTGTGTCATATTTTTTTTTACTTTTTACAACCATTTTGAGATTGTAAATATGTATGTTGATTTTTTTACAATTTATCTTGAATATACAGGCTAGCACCTTAATATAACGATGACCGATGTATCCGTTTAGGTGAAACATGTCAAAAAAGCTTTTTACAAAAAAGATAGGCCGTCCTATAATTAAATCTACTTTTAATTAGTCTAAAATTATTTTAGATTATACAAAGTATTTAATTTTTTTGTGCCAAACAATACTTTTTAAATAAATTGCTCCATGTATATATATATATATATATATATATATATATATATATATATATATATATATATATATATATATATATATATATATATAATGCAGTGTTAAGTATTTTTAGAACAAACTGTTTAAATTACGCCGCTGTATACAACACAAGTCAACATGGACTTACTATATAGACGTATTGTCTAATGTCAGCCAATAAAGTATAAGTATATATAAGCCTAGCTCATTTTTTGTACACTCTAGGTATAATATTGCATACTTTGAAAGTCACGGCAACTTTTTTTATCGAAATCACAAATAAACACGCAGTATCTTGGTAAATAGTGACAAATGTAAACTTTTTTTCCCCATAACTTTAGGAATATTGTTTAATTTGTCTTCGTTCTGTAACGTATTACTTTAACGTCGTTCTATTTCTGTGACTATAGTCAATCACCGACGCCAGGAAGCGGTGTCACCTCACTATTCTGGAAACTATGCAGAACCCCTGTCTTTCTGTAAGGAGAGTAGGGATTTTTAACGTGCCCAACATCGCGTGGCCACGGGACCGACGGCTATACGACCCCTCTGAAGCGCGGAAGGTACAGACATTCAACTTGCTTAAATAGAATGCCACAACCTCGGTGGATGTTAATTTTACAGTATCTACTAAAAGGGGAAAGAGGAACCCTTGGAATCGAACCCAGTACCCTTCGGTTCTTACCCCTAGACCACCATGGCTTGTAACAAATATGTCTTTATCGTTTGAAAAGGAAAATATTAAAATTAACTTGTTCCCGAAAAATCATGTCAGATTTGGCTGGCCAGCAAACCTCTTCAAGCTAGTTACCCTCCCGCCAAGATATAATTATTGTCAAACAGCTTTTCGACGTAACTTACAAAAAAAAATTCCATGAAAATAACCAAACAATTTTATAGTAAAAAGGAGATCCAAGGGATTTGAGCTGTGTGTTGGGATGCGAGGAAAGTAAGTAGGTTGCTGAACCATATTGGTTAAAAAATTACTGACTGCAAAGGCCTCCGCTGCTCTACCTTGTGGATCGGTTTTTGAAGATCCTAGCCATTCCTTATTATGGACATTCAAGTCACCAAGAATAGTGACCTCGAAGGAAGGATATTCAGAAATCAGATGGTCGGTTTTTTAGAAAGGTAGTCGTCAAAGGCCTGGACAGAGTTATTGTCAGAAGGTAAGCAGCAAATGCAACACAAGAATTTAGTTGCAGCCCTGAGAGTGAGTTTCATCCAAAGTATGTCTTTTCTTCTAGCTCCTAAATTGGGGAGTCTGGTGCAGGGTAGATTGCTACGGACGTACGCGCACACGCCTCCATGCAATTTAAAAGAAGTAAGGAGCTCATACCCCGGGAAATTAAGATGATTAGTGGCTGTTTTGGCACTGATTTGGGTTTCGGTGCGGAAGAGGAGTTGGGGCCTATTAGCCTGGAGGACATGGTGGACGGAGTTTAGGTTAGAATTTAGGCCACATATATTCGAGAAGGATATTGTAAATCTCGATGCTGGCGCCCCCTGTACACCCCTCTCCCAGAGATCCGAATGGAGGGGTATTTTACCTCCGGAATCTTTTGTACAAGGAGTAGCCATCATAATTTTTGTTTATAAAGGAAACCGACTCTTATACCAGAACCGGAAACGTCTGTTTGGACTTCACCGGCCCTTTGATGTAAGGGGTAGTACCTCCTCCTCCTTTTGTTTTCGAGGTACGGTGTGATTTTTTTAAAATTTTGATTCCGTTTTAATTTTCTTCCAATTAAGTAGAGATAATATAATCAAAATTTTTACAAGATATTCCCTTACAGGTTGCAACATTACGTAAAAATATTAACGGTTATAGGCAACCAGTGACGGAATTAGAGGTGTTCATAATCATTTAAGTCGATTAAATAATTTAGTACGGGTCTGTATACAATTATCGATTAAATAGTTTAGTACGGCTCTGTAAGCAATTATTATTAAATATTAATTATTCAAATTATCTAGAGTAACAGATAAACACAATAAGATAATCGAAATCAGTAACTTTATGAATTATAATATGAGCAACTAGAAATAAATAGAAATAATAACAAACAGAATAAAAATAGTAAAATAATCAAGGGTAACTTTAAAGAAGTTGTTCAAATTGGCGGCCTCTTTCTTGACTACACATTTCCAATCGTCTGATTATCGACTGAGGACTTTCTGAAATATCCCTGGATTATTACGAAAACTATCAGCAGCTTCCATAATTCTGTTCCATAAATGGTCGTCATTATTTATTTCTACGGAATAAACCTCATTTTTCAAAAGCCGCCAAAATGAGAAATCGAGTGGATTGAGGTCGGAACTTCGTGCTGGATATGCAAATAGGTCCACCACGACCAATCCACCTATTTCCAAACTTCCTATTTAAAATGTCCCTTGCTATTCGGAGAAAATGAGTTGGCGCCCCGGCATGCATGTAGTACATTCTCCTAATTATGTTTAACCGTACGCTTTCTAACAAAGTGTTTAGTTCATCCCGCATAAATTTCGATATAGTTCACCTGTCGAACGATTGTCAATTATACCTGCCCAATGCAAACACCGAACTCTGCTCTTTCACTGTCACCTTACTTACACAAAACCTAGCAGCACACAAAAGTAACAATAATAAATTAACTGAAGACGCACTCTTACAATTTAGTTTGCCCTTCAAACAGGACCTGCTTAAAGAGCTCTCTAAATGTGCGAATCGCCAGAGCTGACCACAGCGAAGGAGCCAAGGAGAGACGCAATATTATATGAAAAATACATTTTAAACAACTCTTTATAATTTTTGGGAATGGTTAGTAAAGTCTTGTGAAGGATGTTCAAATTGTGGATATCCGATCGAAGTGTAGATAAGAAGAAACTCCGGTCTTTATTATCTTATAATAGAAACACGGCATATGTAAAATTTATTTATTATACATCTTCAGCCAAGCGGCCTGTGCTAACTTATTTGATATTCGTTGCCGACGTCTCACACAACAGATCAACCTAAGAAATAAATATTAAAGCGTCCGAATCTTCCGAGTACAGATGTTGTGAACGCAAGGGCCACGAATAACGTCACAATGGTTTAGTTGTGACAAAACAAGACTATCGCAAAATTATAATTTAATTAATTAAAAATCCGTACTGGTGGTTTCTTATTACGGTTTAATAAGGATTTTCATCACTCCAGTGTGTCCACATGTTATGCACGTTTAGGATACAGTTGCGACTAAAACATCCATAAACATAATTAATGACAAGAAATATTCCTCTTGATTTTGCAGCCACTTTCAATAATGTACACGGGGTAAATGATCTTCTTCTAATAAATGGCAACCGTTTTGAAAATAGAATAGGAAGAATAGAACGCTATGCCTTAAGGACTTGTATGATTAAATATCTGTTTACATTGTGTAGAGCAGAGCTTATTTTTCTTACGCTTATCCTAGGATTATTTTCTACCATTTGAAAAATAGATTCTTCGTCGTTGACGACTTTGTCTAACCCCATTGTCTAAGCTCCCTTTTTTAAAGCAGCTATCTTAAGCGAGCCTCGCCATAACACATAATAATGTTTCTGTATTCTACAAAAGTATACTAAACCATTTTAAAAAGTCTGGACGCAGCCAATGCGTTATGGTAAATTTTCTTTAAAATATTTTTTATAGCAAATGTCTTTGGAAGCAGGCATCAAACTTGGTTGCCTATATAGTAGAAACAATGTAGCATATTTAATCAAAATAACTTATTTGTTTGAAAACATATAAACATTTTTAAAAGTCTGGATGCAGCAAGTGTGTTATGGAAGTGAATTTCCATTCAAAATGTTTTAATAGCAAATGCGAGCAGGCATCAATCTGATTACCGGTATAGCCTATGTAGTAGAAAGAATGTACTATATTTTATCAAAATTACTTATGGTTTGAAAATATAAAAAATTTTCCAAAAATAAACTTAAAGGTTGGTTTCCTAACCAACAAAGCTTACGTTAATAGCAAATTGAGTTATTGAAATTTGAAGGATTTAATGAAAATTCGGTGAATTTTCAGATTAGCTCCCGAACGCTTTTCAAAAAAATGTTTTCAGAAACATTACTAGGACCCCATCTGGATGCACAAACCACAAGAAAAATTTCTTGTTCACACCCCCCAAGGAACTTACGGGACTGGGATTGAATAGTGGTGTTGGGCGGGGTAGGTAGTGAAAAGGAAATATGAGCAGAAAATCCGAATAAAACTGCTTGAAAGCTATCTGCTTGAATCCATATCCCCATTAAATCCTGCCTACCCCGCACAGCACCCCTCACTTTTCTTGGGGGGTATGAACCAGAAGTTTTTCTTGTGGTTTATGAAACGAGGGTGGTTGTATGCACACGAGGGGGTAATAAAAATGCCTACGACAAAGCAGACACCCCCCCCCCGTTCGACTTGCTGCTTCGTCGAGGGGATTTTCCTTCCCCCTCGCGTGCAAACAACCACCCTTGCTGCATAAACCACAAGAAAAATGTCTTGTTCCTACCCGCCAAGGAAGTTACAGCACCTACAGGTGCTGTGCGGGACAGGCAAGGTTTAAGGGGGATATGGCTTCAAGATATGAAAAAGACAGCTTTTAAGCCCATTTTATTCGCATTTTCTGCTCATATTTCCTTTTTACTACATACCCCGCCCAGCACCCCTACTCACTCCTGGTCCTGTAACTTTGGGGGTCGTGAACAAGAAATTTTTCTTGGGGTTTGTGGGTTCAGAAGGGGGAAGGGGTGGTCTAAGCAGGTTTCTGAAAACAGTTTTTCGAAAAGCGTTCAGGAGCTAAACTGCAAATTTACCGAAAATTCGCTACCAAAACGCACTTACCGCGTCCAGATTTTTTTCTTACAAACGCATCATATTTCGATAAAAAATGCAAAAATGCATTAACGAATTTGTTCTACGAAAATTACCTAAAAAATTATACACTCCTACTCACTCCTGGTCCCGTAACTTCCTTGAGGGGTGTGAACAAGAAATTTTTCTTGGGGTTTGTGGATCCAGGGGCGGCCTTAGGCAGGTTTCTAGAAACAGTTTTTTGAAAAGCGTTCGGGAGCTAAACTGCAAATTTACCGAAAACTCGCTACCAAAACGCACTTACTGCGTCCAGATTTTTTTCTTACAAACGCATCTTATTTCGATAAAAAATGC
This sequence comes from Tillus elongatus, assembly GCA_964006375.1. NCBI lineage: Eukaryota > Metazoa > Arthropoda > Insecta > Coleoptera > Cleridae > Tillus > Tillus elongatus. The sequence goes on along the minus strand of OZ023262.1, from coordinate 208,228,766 downwards.
AAAAATGCATTAACGAATTTGTTCTACAAAAATTAACTAAAAAAATTTATAGACCGTTAAACCATAAACTTCCCTAAACATACAGCGAAAGCGTCAACTTAACTAAACCGACAGCCAAAGCATCAGAGAAAGGGTCTATTTGAAATGAGTTTTCTGTAAATATTTTAGTGAAATGAAGGGCAATAGCGGTTGAATCTGAAACTTAAGGGTTTGCAGAACATTCTTCTTGCAACATTTTCTTTTCAGAATACGTATTTGTTTTACGTTCTTTGCCTAAACATTGCCAATTTTGACGTTTAAAATTGCGTTTTGAGGAAAACTCCAAAATTTGTTTCTTTAACTGCCTGTAACTTCTTTGTCTTTAAAACTAGAGATCTAACTTTTAGTGCAGAGTCTACTATTTATAATACAAACACGTGTATCAAATTTGGTAGCCATTACTTTGTTATTTCCGGAGATATAAATTTTTTTAGAAAGCAAACACAAAATTTTCTGGGAAAACCTAGTCCGATTTTCCTGAAACTCATCCAAGCCATTTGCAAAAGGAAGATACTCACCAAGTTTTATCAAAATCAGTCTATTATTTTTTTAGTTATAGGTGTGACATATATATATATATATATATATATATATATATATATATATATATATATATATATATATATATACATATATATATATATATATATATATATATATATATATATATATATATATATATATATATATATATATATATATATATATATATATATATATATATATATATATATATATATATATATATATATATATAAATTGAGACTTACCCGAGATAAGTGTTATATGAAGCCTAGTTCGCGCTAATTTGAATAAATTTGTTCAAATTTCAAAAGCAGCTGTTGCCTCATTAGTGAATTAAAAAAAAAACTAACTAAAAGTTCTTTATTATACGTCAAATATAGGCCGTCCTAAGTTTCATTAATTAGAAGTTATTTATAACTATATAAAATTTTCAATGCTAAACAATATTTTTTAAATAAATCACTTCATATATTATTCCTTATGCAGGCTCGCGCACAAGGAGCGCAACAAGGCCATAACTTTTAAACCGAGGAAAGCATCGAACTCAAAATATGTAGGAGTGCATAACAGATTATTTGAGACCATTTGGTGTAATTATCGACCTTTTTTAAAGCGGAACTCTATATACTTCACCGTCTACTAAAATTTATGTTTCTATGTTAACGGACATTGACGTATGAGTATGTAAAGATGTTTATAAACATTTGCTCATTTGCTACCATAACTCACTTAATACATGATCCAAACTTTGATTCATATACTACAAGAAAGCAAAACGGTTATTTTGCACAAAATATTTTCTTATGTTATCGGCAAATAGCCTTTCTGATAAACAGAGATGTTAGCTATGTAAATAATGCATAGCTTTGGAAACACGTAGATTCATATACTTCTATGAGACGTAATACGCGAAAACAATTTAAATATTCTCTAATTTCCTGAGTCATATTTTTTACTCATCTAGCACCTATTTCATATTCCGCATAATTGTGAAGGTTGACTTTGCAGCCAGAGTTATCATCAAATATCTCCACGGCTATGTTGGGTACAACGAGAATGAAAATGAGCACCTGTGAAGTAAATATCAAATTACTTGCAAGCGAAATACATAAGGCTTATGCATTATTCAAGTAAAACGATTCCTCTTATCAGAAAGGTCATTATGATTTATTCAGTACTCCTTGGAATTTTATTAGAATTTCTCATGCAGTATTCACCCTCACAGTGCAGAATATATTCAGATTAGCCTTTCTGTGTCTGTTTGCTGAAGCTTATAAATATGCTCGGATTATCTTTTCATATATTATAAGGCTATATTGTTTCATACGAAGGTTAATCTAATAGTACATTGATTAGATTCTAGACAGCATTGTTAAGACTCTTCAGTACTGTAACACAAAAATTTGAGTATATTTGTATAAATATGTGTTTTGACGAAATGTTTAGACATATGATGTGCTACGCTAATTTCAAAAAAATTTTTTAAATTTTTTATTTTATTTTTTATTTTTTATTTTTTTTTGAAAATAAGGGAACTGATTTTTATTATCGGTATCCGTTTAAAATAGATATCTACAAGAAAGGAAAGTAAAACTGTCAGAGATGCCACTATAATTTAATTTAATTTGGAAAAACTATAGAAAAACCTACTAATACTAAGGTGTGAACCCTTGCTCCAATTTATTAGTTGTCTAATTGAAAATCCTTTAACAAAAACAAACTTTATAAAAGTGTAAGATTAACAATAATAATTATGCGACAGGCTGCTTGCAAACGTATGTCGTTACATTATAAATACAAAGATACGTTATTATTATATTAAGAAATTGAACATCCAAAAGTATTTTATTTAATTTTCACAAGAACAAAAAAATAGAATCGTAAATAAGTTCACTTATTTTGGCATGTCCTTAAACCACAAATTTGTAGGTAACTCTTCGAAGATCGCTCTCTCTCTCTATCTTCTCGTATGTATAATAATAATATCAGAAAAGTATTACCTTAGGTTATTGGTTTTAAACTCTGGGTCAAACTTTGACTGCTATATTGTTTCGTAACACCAAACCAAATAAGTCTTCACTCCGACAAAGCTTAGTTTACCAAATAAATTCAGAAAATTGACGTATGCCGGAAAAGGCTGTGTTTAACTTTTCTAGACTAACTTTCCAAATTATTACGCATTTTCTCTGTCCTTTCTATGTATATACTTCCGTGTCTAAATATCTTCTGGGTAATTGCCAATTGAGTACGACAAGTGATATTATCCAACGTAACGGCTGCGATTTATACAAAACAACAGTTTTTTTTAAAACTAACAAGACGTGAGTCTTTTCCTTCTAGATTCTGACTGCTAATTTCACTTTGGTGTTTTTGATTATCAAAAAATTTTTCGCCCAGAAGAGAACAACACTTTTCCATTAATGCACAAGTTGACTCTTCCGAGAACGATATCAATCTCCCGTCCCTTTACCAGCGCCGCAGGTTCTCCCCGATACCCCCCGTCTCCGCGTTATCAATTTCCTACCTCGTTCCGATAAATATCGAAATATCAGCCTGAAGTAGATATCAGGGAAAGAGAGATAGATCGATACCATTGACAGCGGCGTCGATTGGGGGAATTGAGTATTTTAATTAAAATGACGATCTTCACCCGGAATATGAAACCAACTATGGAGATGATCAATTGAAACGGGGATTTATAAAATACTACGTTGCAGATGTCATCGATATATTTATGAAATGACAACCGCCTTTAAATTTTATTTTATTTTGAAAGACAGTTTGTCTACATGGTACTATAAAAATTTTGATACTACCTCACAAAATACTAGATAGGCCTTGGCAATACCTACATTCAGATTTTTTCGAATACAATCGACATGATTATTTATTAATTGTAGATGCATATTCACACTGGTTAGAAGTATTTCCAGTATCAGACAAAACCGCAAAGACTGTGGTTTCTTGTTGTAAGGATGTATTTTCAAGATTTGGTGTGCCGGATAATTTTTATGCAGATAATATGCCTTATAAAAGCAAACACTTGAGAGATTTTGCCAAGTCGTGGAATTTTGAGCTAAAATTTTCAAGCCCATAGCATCAAAAATATGTAGACATAACAAAGAACATGCTGAAAAAGATGAAAAGCATTGATGATTTGAATTATTTCCTAATGGAATACAGGAATACTCCACTACCTAGCATAGGTTATCCTCCCCCCCAATTGTTACTGAACAGACTTATAAAATCAAAAATTCCAACACCGCTCGACAAATTACTACCAAATATTATAGATAGCAAGGAAATCAAATCAAAACTATCATAGAAATCTCTAGAAAGTAAACAAAACTATGATAAGCATGCAAAAGAGTTGCCTATACTTAGTAAAGGAGATAAAGTTCTCTTTCATAAAAATGATATCTGGAATAAAGGTAAAATAATAGACAAATATAACGATAGATCATATTTACACTAAGATACAACAGGTAACATTATCTGAAGAAATAGAAAACTGTTGAATAAAACCAATCTGCCTATAGATGTTAATGATTACAATTTCTTGTATGAAAATCTTAATAGTTGTGAACCCATAATAAACTACGATCTGGAATCTGGGCCAACAGAGTGTGACGAAAATGACGGGGAAAATTTTACTTGTGTAAATGATGATCTTGTAGATTTAAGTATTTCAAAGACTGTAAACGATACTGCTAGAATGATAGGCTTAGATGTGTGTAAGAGTAATACAGGACATATGGATAGTGATAGTGATAGTGATGACTCATTTAAGTCCAGAGATAGTGAACTCACAATCATAGACTTCCCAAGGAACAGAACAAGTAAGACTCGTGTCATAAAGCCTCCTGCTCATTTGTCAGATTATGTTCTATATGATAAAAAAAGGAAAAGCGTGTTGTGTGTGCACAGCACCTTAGTACTTAGTGTGTAAAGGCCTTAATAAAATATCTGTCAGTCACAAATGACATATGGGTGTTGGCGCTTGAGCAGTGATTGAAGGTTAGAGTTAGGTTACTCGATGTATGATAATTGTACACAGCTGGAGACATAAAATATACTTTGTTAATTATTGTTAAACGTGCGTTTAATTCATAATAAAACACAACAACATTGATATATTTTGAAATGAAAGTCAGTTAAAGAGTGAAAATTATAAACACTATTCATAACAACAATCAAGATAAAGGCTCCTATTCAACAAATTAAAGTATTGATTCCATTAAATATAATGCTCGAAATGCCATCCACCGACTTCTTGACAATAAGTAAATCTGTTGACACATTCCTCTTGTACATTACAAATGACGTCACAGCTAATTCGCTCATTTCCTACCTAATTCGATTTTTCAAATCTTCTAGGTTATTTGATTTGTTAAAATAGGTTTTTGATTTGTAATACCCCCTTAAAAAATCTAGCGCCACTCTACTGGTCGTCGTCCACCGGTTCACTTGCCAGAAATGGAGTCATTTGAAAACGCGCGAAGAGAACGTGCAAAATGCGGAGATGCACTGTCTCGCTGAAACCAAATATCGCCACTTGGTTATTCATGATCACCTTTATTTGGAAAACTCGCAGCAAGAGCATAAATAAGCTTACTCCTTAGAAAATTATGATATCGCTGCCCAGTGAGAGCTTCATCGAAGAAGAAAAGACATATGATTATATCATGAATTATTCCAGCCCACACATCAACTTTACGAGGGTTTTATGTATGTGCTTCAGTCACCCAGTGAGGATTTTCTCTACTTCAATACGTGTTTTTATATTTACACACTGTTCCATTAAGCCAAAATGATGCTTTGTCCCCCCAAACAAAAATGGCCAATAAAGTTTGGATTACGGTTACATTAATCTTGCATTATTTAAAAAAATGCATTTGTCGGTCAGGGTCATCTTCATTAAGTTCGTGCAGCAGCTGTATTTTGTAAGAATGGTAATTGTCTAGTTTCAGTGCACGTAATTTTAATCTCTGCCAGGCACTGGGCTTAGCTACTGAGTCGTTTCAACGCATGACTTTCAGATTTAATATTTAATTTGAAAAAAACTCTAGATATTGTGCTCCACATTATTTAATTAAATTAAATTCACAACATAGGTTTATTTACACCATTTCTAGCCACATGTAAAGTCTCATTCTAGTTACTCTGATACTTACAAAAACATAACGTTTTCAAAAATATTTTTGAATATTTTTTGGGGAAAAAATGTCCGTTACAGGTGATAGACGAACTCGTCCGCGGTCTTAATACAATGAAGATATGTGTCAAATTTCGTTCAAATCAGTTAAGTATTTTTTTGAGTTATCGCTCGGATACATACATACATACATATATATATATATATATATATATATATATATATATATATATATATATATATATATATATATATATATATATATATATATATATATATATATATATATATATATATATATACATATACAGGGTTGTCCAATAAGCGCGCGTCGGTCCATAGTTACTAAACCGTTGTACTTGAAAAAAAAATTCTCAATGAAACTTATAACGTGTGATCTTTGCTACAACCCAAAATTGTAAGTAATATTAAAAACTATGTTTTTCTTAGTTGAAATACTATAGCTTTTTACGCGGTAAATAAAGCCCCTGTAGGTTTTATATTCAACTAAAAATTTGTAAGATTGCCAAATGCACTGTTGCCGAGTTATTAATTTTTCTTTAAAAATTTAGTCAAAACCATATTTTCTTCAAAATGTTATATCCACTGTTCGTTAGTGGCCCTGAAAATTTCACGTGCAATCTAATATTGGCCTAGTTTATCCTGAACTGTCTTTACATTTAGATTCGTTCATACAGTTTGTTCAAAATTTCTCTTCAAACACCCCTACATTCACCTTCATTTTAATTGAATTTCTTAAATGCAACACCGTGTATATTATTTTGTTGTTAAGAAGCTTAAAGTGTGCTCATTCAGAAAATACTATGTTTGCCGTATCTATCTCAATCTACTTTTGAGATATTAAGCTTTCCCCAAAAATTTACACAGTACATAAGAAAAATCATAGGCGGCACGGCACAAGGAATCGAAGCAGTTGCTACTCGTTGACATAATAATGTTATTTTTTTTTTGTATCACAAATTTATATAATATTTATTGAAATAATGATAAAATCATTTAGAATAAAAGATTATTAAACGTAACATAATTTAGGTAATTAACAAAAACACAATAACCACTTCATCAAAAGTTCAAACACTACCATTTTGTTGTAGACATATATTGAACCTGCCTGTTAAATATTTATTTACATTTCGTAACATCAAGCGAGTAATTGAATCAAATGCCTCTCTCAGCAGATTACCAAGATCTTCGTCTAAAAAATGATGAAAAATATTTCCATTGAGGTGTCCATCAAAAAAATGCGGCACTATTATGTGGTCTCCAATTATTCCTCCCCATAAATTTACACTCCAACTATGTTGCTGGTCAACAGTTCTCACAAAATGTGGATTGGCATCAGCGTAGAAGTGTACATTATGCCTGTTTACAAGACCACTATTTTGGAATGTCGCCTCATCGGTGAACAATACATTATTCCAAAATCGTCCCTCTTCTCCAATTCGAGCAAGACCCCAATTACAGAAATGTATCCTATTTTCGAAGTCTTGCCTATTAAGTATTTGACTGAGTTGCACACAATATGAATGGAACCTATTCTTACTTAACATTCTTTTCACAGAAGTTTGACCTAAGATCAACATATCACTGTCTGCTGTACTTTTATGTGGGTCTTCAACAACAGATGCGACAACATTAAATTCATTATCTTCGTTTAGCACTGGCTTCAATCGTTCATGCTTTTCGTACTTAGCTGTCCTCGTCCGGTCAAATTTATTCGTTAGTCTTTGAAATGATCTTGCATCTGGATGCCTTCTTTCAGGAAATCTCTCAGCTTACACTCTGGATGCCACAAAACAATTCTTTAAGCATTCTCCAAAGACATAAATCATTTCATTTAATTCCTCAAACGTGTACCTCATTTTTGTTACAAAATACTCCTTATTAAAAAAGAAAATATACACAAGACGTCGCCAAATGTCACAAAATTATACAAATAATTAGTTACAGGTAACAATTAGTTACATATAAATCATTAATTGACTGTTCAATCGTATACTTCATTTTTGTTACAAAATACCACTTATTAAAAAAGATAATATGCACAAGATGTCACCAAATGTCACAAGATTGTACAAATAATTAGTTACATTATTATGTCAACGAGCAGCAATTGATTTGATTCCTTGTGCCGTGCCGCCTGTGATTTTTCTCATTTTCTGTGTAAATTTTTGGAACAAGCTTAATATCTTACAAGTAGGTTGAGATAGATACGACAAACATAATATTTTGTGAATGAGCACACTTTAAGCTTTCTAACGGCAAAATAATATGCAGGGTGTTGTATTTAAGATTCAAGATTCAAGATTCAATTAAAATGAAGATGAATGTAGGGATGTTTGAAGAGAAATTTTGAACACCCTGTATGAACGAATCCAAATATAAAGACAGTTTAGGATGAACTAGGCCCATAATAGATTGCACGTAAATTTTTCATGGTAACTAGTGAACAGCGGCAGAGATATAACAGTCTGAAGAAAGTATGTTTTTGACAAAATTCGTCACCCCTCTTTAGTGAATTTTTCTCAATGAAAATTCGCTAAAAAGCGGGAGTTGTCATTAAAAAAACCTAAGGCATAAACATAAAAAATGGGCACCGCTAGTGATTAGAGAAGAAATTAGAGAGAAAAGATAATTTTATGTGGTTAGCAAATTCTATTGAATATAACAGAAACATTAGTTTTTCTTGGCGCAAAAAGGCGGAAAAGAACCAGAAAAAATACTTTGAAAATTTTATAGTCTTTCTTCCTAAAACCTAAATAGCCGCGATTTTAAACGTATAAATTAGCGATTTATAAACAAAGATTCTGAAACCAGTGCGAGTTAGGTAGAAATAATGTGGTAAGAAGTGTGTTTTAGAAAGTCCACAGGTTTTGTCTTACCGGCCATTGTGCTTTATTTTACCAAAATATTTGCAGTAAATTTATTTCAAATTTACCCTTTCTCTGATGTTTTGGCAGTAATTTAAGTTACAAGAGTTTGTGATTTAATAGTCTAATATCCTTTTATTTAACAAAATAAATTTGAAAAAGTCCCTCTCTTCGGGCAATAAGCCCATAAACCGGCAAACTATATATCCAGTACAATGAGTTCGGACGTAGCAAGTGCGCTATAGTAGAGCAATTTTTTCAAACTCTAATTTATTGCACCATACGGTGTTGAATCATTCGGTATTTAATAATCAGGTATTGCATCACGGGTCGTGCATCATGCGATGTTGCATCATCAGGATTATTTTATTTGGGATAATTTTACCATTGTCACTTGAGGCAGTCAAATTGACTGGAAGTTATTTACACGAAAGGTCGCAATGTGTTGATAACACAAGGTCCAGTGTATTGGAGGTCAAATATGAAGTGCCGCAGTGTTTTGTATTATGGCCACCTTTGTATTGCCTATATGTCAGTCAGTAATTTAACATTTGCGATTCAAAATTGTGATTCCCATTTTTATGCAGGTCATTTACAGATATATATAGCCTTCAGTAACTCAAACTGCTTACACTCTATGGCTCTTATTAATCCAGATTTGGACAGTTTGGTAAAGTTGGCAGAAAGCGATTTTTTAAGAGTAAATGTGGATAAGTGCTTTGTTATTTTATTTGCAATTGAAGCTGTGACGGACAATTTGTCAGGAAATGCTAAGATATATGTGGGCAACATTCAACTTCCAATATTGGAAGGAGCAAAAAATCTTGGCGTCACTTTGGATGGTCGACTAAGGTTCCACACTAACACCAACATTCTGATAACGAAAGGCTGTTGCCAACAGCGACTTAACTTTACGGTTAAGACGTTTGAATTTTTTTAAACAATTTATTGACTGATTGACACAATTAATACCTAATATAAAATACATATATAAAATAAAGGCAAATAAGAATATCAACATTAATGTGATATATTAATGTTAGCACACGATGTGCAGAGTCTTACGCCAGAAACAAGAATGAACACCCCGCTGAAGGTGAGTCGTCTATTTATAACATGTCGCCTAGACGTAGCACTATTGTTCTCCCGAGGTGACTCCCAGTTTAGCTGACACAGCTTCCCACGTGTGAGCTTCACTCTATTGCGTCGTTCCCAAGGTGTCTCCTATATTGCTGACTTGAAAGTACCCTCTCTAATTTTGATGCTATCTGTTCTGGGAATGCTACTTTGTTGTAATAATAGCCTATTGTAGGTGGTCTATTTATCTCCTCCCCCCTTTGAAGAACAAAGCTACGGTTCTTTCCGGATTTTCAAGGCAAATCCGATTTCGATGTTTGTTGGATTTTCTTCCTTGGTCTTCTTCCACTTTTTCAACCCAATTCTCGTTGCTGTTATGATGGAAATTATGGCAACCACATATAATAATATAGTCCACATACTCAGGCGATTTATAGGTATATTGATCGGCACTGGTATATTTCTTTTGAGTGTTTGAAGTTGATTCTGTATTTGATCGATGTGTAGCTGTACGTTTCCTAATTCCAATTCGGGCACCTTTTCTGGAATTCTTGTATCTTTTTGATTCAGGGATTCTAATTTGGGTAGACTGAACAATTGTTGGGTTTCCGACATTGTTGGGCTGGTCTCGTAAATTTTGTGTCCGATCTTTAATTGGCAGTTTGGTTGAAGGGTAATTAGTTTAGTACCCTTGATTATATTGGTTCACCCTTGTTCCTTGCAGGTTACTCCGGCGTTTGTTTCTTCTGGTGCTATAACAATGCACTGACTGGTTCTATATCTCGAAAGGGTTGGTTTATTGATTTTTACTACTTCTTGTTTACAGTTGTTTATAGGTTTTTGAAATTTGATTAATTCGATTTCACATGGATTTTGATCGTTAAGGGCAGTTGGATTGTCGTCTTCGCAGAAATACAATTGGTTCTTAGAATTTTGGCGTCCTTCATTGCGATAGGGAAATTGTTTGCTACTTAGGATCAAGTATTTGGTTCTAGGAATTATCATGGCGAATGTGTGTGGATTTTTGGGAATTGGTAATGTGCATGACTGATAATAAGTATAATCTGATTCATCTACCAGCGGTATTTCTATTTGAAATATAATTTTGAAATTAATTTGAAAACTTTTTTAAAAATATTTTTTGATATAGATTTAGATCAGTGGTTGTTATTAATCTTGAATTAGTTACGTAAATGTGTATATTATAGAGTTCCTTAAGTATAAATCTTGGTTTCAATATGTGAAATGTGCGAAATATTCCTAATTTTAAAAAGGTGATTGAATTTTCTGTTGTTCTTATTAGGTACACTACTTGTTTGGAAATTCAAACTACTAATGTCTATTATCGATTTTCTATGGATGTGCCTGCTATCGGAAAATTTTGGCTTTGTATATCGTACGATTCAGATGGCGAATTTGCATTATTTATTTCATAATTAAAACTATCTATTTCGTGATATACATTATTGGTTTCATATTCAAAGTCATTTATATTATTAACAAAAATTTATGTGTTATGTAGGTGAGACGTGTATTTTTGTGGTTGTTGCGACAGTCTCGATTTCGAACTTCCCAATTCCATAGGTTCGGGATATTGTCTGTTAGTGTTTTGATTTAAATTTGATCGTCGCATTTGATTTGATTAACTATTATTAAAGTTGAGTCTCCTTAATTGATTAAAGAAATTTTTCTGAAAATTCTGTCTAGGTGCAAATTGTCTATTTTGTCTGGTATTATCCCCATCGGGTTCCTTAATTCCCCTAAAAATGGTTTTGGCGTTTGGTTTTGATAAATCGCCATTTTCATTGCCCGTACCGCCTCGTTATTCTCGTTCCTGGTATCGTCCCGCTGGTCTGTGAAATTTTGCACAATTGTATTTCTCAAGTCTAGCCACGAGTTGATTTTCTTGGTATTTATTATAAGCCCTGCTTATCCGGTTAATTTAGTTGGTATATAATTTAATAGGAAATAATTCATATACAGGGTTTCGTTAGCCGTATAAAATTGGTTTATAACCAGGTCACATGATTTAAGAAAATGCCTACATTAGCCGGTTGACCGTCAAATTCGGGAATTGCCTTAAGAAAGAATTCTTTTAATTCGTCTGCCATGTTGCTACTATTACTACTTTCACTTATACGGTTTTATATTATAATATTATCGCTGATACTAATTGATCTAAGTCTATATTTTGGATTTTAGAAACTTTGTGATTCGTCTTCGGAATCAGACATACACTATATGTCAATATGACACGAAAAAAATGCAGGAAATACAAAAATGGAATAGCAGCAAACAACTTACATTAATATGATGGTTTCTGCTCTCACTTGGCTGATTGGCTACCGTTTATTCTTCTACTTGGGTCTGCTTGGCTCTAATCGGTTATTAGGCGTCGATACGCTTAAAAATAAATATTCTTTTTTCTTTTTAACCGATACAAACGACTGCACCACTTAACTTTACGGTTAAGTCGTTTTAATGTTTTAAACAATTTATTGACTGATTAACACAATTAATACTTCATATAAAATTACATATATAAAATATAGACGAATAACATAGGTGTGATATATTAATGTTAGCACACGATGTGCAGAGTCTTACGCTAGAAACCAGAATGAACGCTTCGCTGAAGGCGAGTCGTCTATTTATAATATGTCACCTAGATATCTTCTATCTTGCTGACTTGAAGGTGCCCTCTCTAATTCTGATGACTCGGCTATCTGCTCTGGAAATGATACTTTGTGGTAATAATAGCCAATTGTAGGTGGTCTATTTATCTTTCGACGTTTGTTTCCGCATAGACATTTGTTTCCGTTAAAAGTGGAACTCTATTTATGTATATCTTAGTCTTGTCTCAGTTCACTTGTGTGATATATAAGAAATATATTACAAAGAATGATAGTGACAGAATTAAGCGTGCTCAGAACTCTTGCCTTAGATTTGCCTTCGGTATAAGAAAATTTGAGTCACACATTAAAATTGGCTGGTTAGCTAAACATGAAAAACTGTGGGCTGTTACACTGTGCTTGTCCGTACGATACAATTATTGTTACTAAAGTTTAACCCTACTTGCCAAGAATAGATCAGACAGGCACAATGTGAATATAAGATCCCAAAAACTGATTGACTGTCCAAAGCACAAGATTGCCCTTTTTAGGTGTTCATTTTCTTTCCATATGTTTGAATTGGACAATAATATTTCTAAACACTTAATTATTAAATATTAGGAAGCGGTACAAGGAGTATCTAATGGGTGGGCAGGATTCTCAAGTGTGACAGGGGCGAATTATTTGGAAAAATTATTTTTATGCTAATAAATAACTAGTGGATAATACATGTTTGGATGTCCATTGTTGTGTTAAGTTTTTATTATTATTTCTGGTATATTCATGCAAGGCAACAAGCGGAGGAGCAGGTGTAGAATTATACGACCTGAACTTGTTTTAATTTTGGCCAAAAATATGTGATAAGTCCGTATCTATATGTAAGTTTTTGCATTATGGGGTTTTTGTTTGGTTTTACATTTTATAAGTAATTCAAAATTTGTGTTGTAAAATTTAAAATGTTAAAGATGTTTATTATTATTATTTTTAATATTATTATTATTATTATTATTATTATTATTATTATTATTAAAATATACTCACCTATCTATTGCTATGGACATTAGTGAAAAAACGGAGGCGCAGACTGACAGCACTGCAATGAACTGTGTAATTTTACAGTAGAGTGCTCCGAATGGCCAATGCGAGTTCAGCATGTAGACGAAATTGAATGTGACATTCAACGTTGATACCATTGTGTCGGCGACAGACAGATTTACTGCAATAAACAAAGATAATATTAACTCTTTAAGAATACATCGAGCGATGCTGAGTGTGATATATGTCCTATAATGAAATTGGGAGCTCTTTGTCATTAGAGGCACATCAGGGCGAATGTATTGGATGAGGATTTATGTCCTTGTCGATATAGAGCAGTGAGTGCGTTAGCGAGTTGTCTGTGAGAGTTGTCAGGATTTTCTGGATAAAAGTGAGTCGGGTAATGGTCAGAGGGTGTTTTAATTGAAGGGATTATTATGCCAATTAATTCTACTTAGCTTCGCGATTCAGAGGTCGTGGTTTAATTACTAGACGTATGACGCAAATCTTGCCATTATTAACCTGTATTTATATCAATGTACAGTACGAAAATCATAGATTTTTCTTCAAATGATAAAAATATGTTTGTAAAAAAAGTTAAAATTGTATAGCTAACACTATCCGTGCACTTATTATAAGTTAATATACTGACTTAAAAAAAATCCGAACGCCCAGGAAGAGTTAATAAATTATAATATACTTTATACACCCAACGACAAAAAAACTTGGACACCTACAATTGTGCCTCAATTTAACCTTAAATAACCTTTTAGGTTGTGCACCGATTTCGATGTTTTCTAATAGGATGTAGCCGCAATGGTCTTCTTTCTTAACGCTTAATAAGATTTCAAAAAGAGGCAAAGGAATTTGGTTTTATACGGGGTGAAACTCATCGTTGCATTTTAGCATACATTTCTTAACACCCTCTTGAAAATTGTGGGCATGAGATATTTTATCTTTGGACGGGGTATTGAAGTCTTCTCGTTCCTTATTACTTCGATTTTTATAGCACATCGACATCTTCATTATCAAGGAGATTACAATACTTTAAAGAAAGGTATACAATTTTACTATAGAAACCAACCCTGGCCTTTATATGGAGAAATTAAAAATAAGTAAACCAACAATTGGCCTAATTTAATTGGCCGTTTGGTGTAAGAAAATATGTTGTCTGAGCTATAAGTTAACAATCTTCTGGGTTTAATTTTTTCTTACTGATTTTACTATCGATTTCCAATAACTTTTGGTTAAATATATCTTCTTGTGTAGGTTGATAATTATCTGCTCCATCTGGTAAAAACATCTCGTCTATTATTTGCTGCAGAGCTTGTTCGCTTTTTACTTCTTCTTCTTCAACTAGATATTTTCAAGAAATCTAATTTGTTTGCCTCTCTGTTCAGGCATAGGTTTTGATATTTTGCACGACGCCATACTAATATTTAACTGTAATTTCACTGTGCTGGGTATTTATATGTTTTAGAAAAGCAGGGTAATTGCATGGCTATTTAACATACCTACCTAAAATGCATTAACTTACGTATTATTTTGCTTATATTTGTCTTTTTTACATGGTTTCTTATGGGATATAAGCACAAATTCGATAAAACGGTCGGCCTTTTTTAATATCATGTAGAATTTACCATCAATTTCTATTCCGAGCGTGCTCAGATTTGCAAAACCGCAAACTTCCTGCAGTTCTTAATTTAGATTTCATCAAGACAGGCACTATATTGTCAAATTTGGCTTCTGCTTGTCGAGACGATTAACATGACACCAAACAATATATCTCTACACTGCTAAATAACAAAAACTGCTTTGCGCATGCTCCAGAAATAATTTTCTTAATGTTAATCTTGATTTAGATCTAGATTCGCGATCCAGACCATGATCGAGATTCACGAGCTTGATTCCGTGGCAGCGGCGTTGTATTTTACTTGCCAAGGCGACTAACACCATACCAAACACTACACCTCTACGTCTACTATTAACAAAGTTGGGTTTGCGCATGCGTAAACCGCCATCTTTACATACGTCGCGCCACTAAAACTCAAAATGGCGGGCCCTCTTATGTTGAACAATGGTGCCATCGATGCCTAAAGATTTAAATTTCCCGGTTTTTTACTTCCGGTCGGCCATCTTGGACGGCATCTTGGATTACGTCACCCCAGGTTAGTGCCCTTTAGGCTCTCCGTCCAACCACGTTGATGCGACGTCGCTCCGGCGCTTCATGCCGGCGCAGTGGCTTGGTGGTGGAGCACTTCCGGTGGTGGTTTCAGAACCCCTCTTCTATACCTACTATCGCGTATTTGCTCCCCGATATCTGATCACCGCTGCCATGGGTCGTGGCAGGCTTTCAACAAAATTGGCAATTTTTTCCAATACCTCAATAAGCGCTGTGCGAAAATCCGGAATGGTTTCTGCTCCGTGATTGTGAATAAGCCTCCCTAACATGTCGCACACATGCTCGATTGGGTTTAGATCCTGGCTACGTGCTGGCCAATCTAATCGTTGGATGTCCATTTCATCGAGGTAATTATTGACAATTCTTGCTACATGAAGTCTAGCATTGTCATACATTAACACGAAATTTTGACCAACAAATGGAGCAAAAGGAATGACGTGGTCTGCTAAACATTCTTTGATATAGAGGTCAGCAGTTAATGCGCCAATTTCAATCAAGACAAGATCTGTACGGGCTTGTGCTGAAATTGCAGCCCACACCATGACATTACTGCCTCCAAAAGGTGTCCCTGGAGATAAGCAACATTCAGAGAATCGTTCGCGCCATCTTCTCCACACGCACTTTCGTACATCTGGACAACGTAAATAAAAACGTGATTCATCGGTGAATAAGAGACATCCCCAATCTTTGTTATTACAGTGTCTGTGTGCATGGGCGAAATTTAATCCTTGAAGGCGATGGACTGCAAGTAAATCTGGACAAGCGGCTGGTCTCCGTGACATAAATCCTTGATTACTTCATCTACGGCGAATGGTTCGCTTTGACACTCTTACACCACGTAGAATTTTCAGGCCACAGCTTATGACAGAGAATGTAGCTCAAGGCTCTCGTAAAGAATTTAAGTTAACAAAATTATTATTTCGATGGTGTGTGCCTCGTCCTCTCCCTGATCCTTAACTTCGAGTGTACTCACCAGTTGTGCGAATGCAACTGATTGCGTATTGAACTGTACTCTTCGCTTTGACCAAAACATTTGGTAGCGTATACCACGGCCATCTTCGTCTAATGAAACAGCTCGTGTAATATCTTCTGATCGCATAGTTTCAGAAGAACTTTAACTACATAACTTCCGTGTAACAACCGACCATTGGCAGATTAATTTTATCTTCCAACAATCATAACAATAAAACATGACGTTGCTCTGCACCAAATTTTCAATGTTGTTTCATTTAAATTTAATTTAATTATTGTTTGGAAATGTCAATAATTGTATATTTTTCTTTAAAATATTGTAACCTGCTTGATAGCAAAATATAAAGAAATGTTAAGGAAAGACAAGACTCCAATATTCCGTCCAAAGATGTCTCATGCCCATTATTTTCTACAGGGTGTTAAGAATTTTAGGATAAGATGCAACGATGGATTATACACTGTATAAATTCAAACTCCTTTATATAATATTGCAATCTTATTAACTGTTAAGAAAGAAAATTATTGCAGCTATATTTTGTAAAAAAACAAAACAATCGGCACACAATTTTTGTAAGAAAAGAAACTCGGGATGCGGCACGCTTGCTGCAGTATACTAACGCACTGTTAGAGTAGCGAATTTTCATTAAACGCTTCAAATTTGAATAGCTGCAATTTGAGCGGCAGCTTGTAAAAATTATTTCGACAATCACTGATGGCCCATATGTCGCAGGCAATACAAATTTTCTTCTTTAAATTGAACACCCCTTATACCATTGCATTTTTTCATTTTCTATCAAATTGTAATGCAGGTTTGTTTTCGAGTTATTTCAATTGTTTTGCAACTTTTCACATTTTTGGCACATATCAAAAATTCTGATACGGCGGTTTCACCAACCAAAATCGGAGTCTAATGGAAATGGCGCATTCAGAGGTTTTCGTTTATATTATTTCATGAAAAAATCGAGATGCCGTGCACCGGGAGCTCTCAAATAATGACTGAATTAAAAAAGATCAAACTCTCGTAACTCAATTGTTTTAAATAGAATTGACTCAGCATAGGGATGCGCAGACTAATGCTGATGTCCCGGCTGCCATTGTCCCATTTTGTTGAATACTGTTCTGGCAGTTCCAATGCGGCTTTTGATTCTCCTTCGTTCGATCGATATTGTCTGTGATTAATGCACCCAAGTATTTATAGGACGGTATTTTTTCAATTCGTGTATGGTCGGTAATAAGTTTAAATCTAATGTTCTGGTTCTTGGTTATTACCATGGATTTGGTTTCCTTGAGATTCATTTTTTTAACCTGAAATCATTGCCTTTGTATTATATATTGTAGTTCTTCTATTGTGCCTGCTAATACGACGGTGTCACCGGCATATCTAACACTATTGAGAGTTTCTCCATTTATCACCAGGACTTCGCACATTTCTGATAGTGATTTTTGAAAAATCGTTTTGCTATACAGATTAAAAAGAAGAGGCGAGAGTACACAACCCTGACGCACTCGTTGACATCTTTCAATTTCTGGTGTTAAGTTGTTTTCAACTTTCACTTTCGCTAGTTGATTCCAGTACAAATTACAGATTATTCTTATATCCCTACTATCTATATTCTTATTCAGTACAATTTGTCTTAAGCGATAATGCTGTACTCTGTCGAATGCCTTCTTAAAATCAACAAAGCAAGCATGCACTTCCTGATTCATAACAACACATCTCTGCTACAAGACGTTCATTTCAAACAAAGCTTCTCGAGTACCCATCCCTTTTCTAAATCCCATTGGAACATCACCAATGGCCTAAATATAATTTCTTGAAAACTCTGTTGTATATAAGTAACAAACAATAGCAATGTTCATCCACAGTAAACATAGGAATCGTCCCACAGAAGTTAGTTATACTTTTTTTCCTTTTTTCTTTAACGTCGGTATATTTTCGGTACTATGGAGAATCACCGATCACAGGAAAAAGTTTTGTGCTACTATCCTGGAAAATTCCTTGCCGAATTAATTCCCATCTGAAAGGAGGGGGATCATTAACGTGCCCAACGTTGTGTGGGACACGGGAGAGACGGATTAATGCCCTCTCTGAAGGGCGGAACGTGCAGACATTCAACTTGCTTAAACACCATG
This sequence comes from Tillus elongatus, assembly GCA_964006375.1. Taxonomy (NCBI): domain Eukaryota; kingdom Metazoa; phylum Arthropoda; class Insecta; order Coleoptera; family Cleridae; genus Tillus; species Tillus elongatus. The sequence goes on along the minus strand of OZ023262.1, from coordinate 208,210,145 downwards.
CCATAGTCTCGGTTGATGTTAAGTTTCAGTATGTACTGCAAAATAATTTGACGTTTCTACTGCGAATTGAAACCAGGACCCTTTGGTGTAGAGGCCCGCGCTATTTCCCCGGACCACCGAAATTAAAATTTTGTTATAAATAATTATTGTTGGTCCCACTGTGTTCAACAAATTATTGTCAGAAATAAAATTTTAAAGGTCTACAATATTCAATGAGTGTAATGAACAAATCCTGTATTTGAAATATTCAAAAGAGCGCAAACAAAGTTAATTGATTCCACACTTAGAAGTCGGTGAGCCAGAAGCAAAACTGATAAATACAAATTGATCAGACTGCCTGTTTCTGGTCAATAATTCAATTTGTATTATACACAGAGATAAATTCTTTTTAAAACAAATTAGGAAAATCTACTATAAATGTACCAATACAGTAGAGTCCCATTTATCTGTAGGGATTATCGAGTTCCCTATTAATAAAGTCAAATATTATTTTAAAAAACACGGGATTATTCCAGAAATTCCCCTATGTATATCTTAAATTGGATGTGGTTATGTTTAATATTTAATATCCAATATAATGTTTTATTTATATTTTGCGTATCTATCTATCTATCAAACTTTGCATATATATATATATATATATATATATATATATATATATATATATATATATATATATATATATATATATATATATATATATATATATATAGAGAGAGAGAATCAAAAAAGGTCCTATAAATATATGTCTGAAACCCTCCGATTATTTTCCATATTTTGTGATGTAAATTGAGGTAGACAAACCAAATTTCGTACACAACATCCAGTCATAGGTTCTCATATTTGATAAAAATTTCGCGCTCCTCAAGCAACCAGTGACAGAGTTAGATGGGTTCCTTACAATCCAGTTACATAAAAAAAATTAGTAGGGCCCTTCAGAAATCTTTTGTTGCAAATTTTAAATAGAGCATTGACAGACGTCTACACCAGAGTGAGGAGGCCTAACTTACTGAAACCAAATATCTTGATAGGGCACATCTGCCTCGTGATTATTTGGAAAAATTACTACCAGAGCTGGCACTAAATCCGAACGCAAGAAATTTAGTAAAAAGTAAGGCCTTATGAAACGCCGTCCGATTATTCCCACACATACATTCACTTTGCCATCGGGTTTACTGTGGGAGTCTTGAGTCCAACGAGGATTTCCCCGTGACCAATATCTTGAGTTTTGACAAATTACTGTCCTATTAAGCCAAAAAATAGCTTCATCACAAGAGATAATGTTAAGAAAATTGGGATCTTCATCGCATTGTAACATTAATTGTTTACAAAGCTATAAACGGCGGTCTGAATCATCATCGTTTAACTTCTTCTAACTATCAATTGCATTTTGTAAGGATGATATTTCTCTTCTTTGAATATTTTTACCACTAAAGATTGGTCCACGTTGTGATTTATGGCTAGTTGGCGTGTAGAATGGTAAGAATTCTTTTCAGATTCAAACAATATATCCAATCTAACCTTTTCACTTACTCGAGGTCGACCTTGTCGAGGAAAATATTTTACGGATCCGGTTTTTGTGAATTTGGCAATTAATTTACTTACGGTAGATCTTGCAATTGGCGGTCTATCAGGATGTTGCTGGTTAAATAACTCCCATGTTTCCTGATGAGTTCTAAGCCTGTCGCCATATCCAATCATCATTAATATCTCTATTCTTACCCTTTCGGTTATACGAGCCATTTTTGTTAGATTCGAATTATAGTTGATTACCCTAACATCTTTTTACACTTTGACCACTTATAAGTATCGGTGATTCGCTGGTAAGAACGTGTGCCTCTGAACTCAGGGTACTTGGTTCGATTCCCTAGGGTTCCCTTTTCACTTTTTCAGTGCATACGTGCAATTAACACCAACCGAGGTTCTGACATTGTATTTGAAATGTGAAATAGTTACATGACAATGTATCAAAAATCACAAAATCAAGTGTCCATTACTTTAGAAAAGTTAAGGAAAACCTCACTAATCTAAAAAAAAACTCGTCCTAAATAAAAACGGTCAGAAATATTTCTTATTCCTTGTTAAATTTGTGTTTCCATTTATTAAAGTAAATAACGCTATTTAAAGAAAAATTGTTTTCAGGTACCAATTTTTCTTCATCATTTAAGTAGAAAGCAGATATATGGAAAAGCAGCAACAAAAACATGATTTTAATTTAAATATAATGATGGCGTCATCATTATAAGTGACGTCATAAATGAATTTTTTACGTCATAAGTTGGGAGTTGAAAAGATAAGATTAACCTGTCCGAGCGTTTTTCTTGAAAAAATTTATATATATATATATATATATATATATATATATATATATATATATATATATATATATATATATATATATTAAAGTGATTACAGTGTAGTGCAACATTCCAAAAGATATATATATATATATATATATATATATATATATATATATATATATATATATATATATATATATATATATATATATATATATATATATATATATATATAATCACTTTAAAATATACACTATATTTGTTTGCTGTACTTTTTGTGATTTTTTATTTGGTTACGTGGACTGCAGTTGCGAACCGTCCCGGTTCATCATCAGCATGTCACTGACTATGATCGCTCCTCTGTGGGCTACGTCTGTCATAGACCACACAGAAGCGATCATAGTCAGTAGCCTGCTGATGATGAACCAGGACGGTTTGAAACTGCAGTCCACGTAACCAAATAAAAAATCACAAAAAGTACAGCAAACAAATAAAGTATATATATATATATATATATATATATATATATATATATATATATATATATATATATATATATATATATATATATATATATATATATAATGGTGCTTCGCGGTGAGTGGCCTATTAGACATTTCTGGAGAACTACATCTACTTAAATTCTGAAAATTGGTATCCGCACGTTTTTGATACTGATATTTCTAACTAAAATATTTTCAATTAGCCTGCACTTCTGGTTATACCGGAAGTCGACACAAACTCTGTTTTTTTAAATGGAATAGGCTATATATTATTAGCTTTTTGAATTACACGTCCAATTCAAAGGCGACTTGATGACAATATATTTGAGCTAGTTCGTATCGTTTCGGATTTATTCGCTATTTTGTAAACAAAATTACGATTGTAGCGCTTTAGAAAAATTCCGATATCTTTGAAGACTTGCAAGATAGAAACATGCGATTTTCATTATCCCATAGAGCGTCAGAACATCTACACACTATTATAAAAAAGCCTGGACGCAGCAAGTGCGTTATGGTAGTGAATTTTCATAGAAATGATCTGGCACAAAATATTTTATTATAACTTTTTTTTTCTTGTAACATAGAAATCTAGATTTTCGTGTTTAGTTTACTTTTTATATCGTTAACCTACCTACCAAATTTGGTTATCATAGATTTTTTATTTTTTAAGATACACATTTTTTTTCAATGAAAACTCAAAATTTTTCCGGAAAACCTTGTCCGATTTTTTTGATTAACGAATTTTTCAAAGCCATTTACAAAGGGAAGGCACATGCCAAATTTGATCAAAATCGACCTATTATTCTTTGAGAAAAAAAATTTTTTCGAATAAAAACTCAAAATTTTTCCGGAAAACCTCGTTAGATTTTCCTGACTAACAAACTTGTCAAAGCCATTTACAAAAGGAAGGTACGTGCCAAATTTTATTAAAATCGGCATATTATTTTTTGAGATAAGAATTTTTTTCGAATGAAAACTCAAAATTTTCCCGGAAAACCTCGTCCGATTTTCCTGACTAACGAACTTATTCAAGCTATTTACAAAAGAAAGGAACATCCCAAATTTTATCAAAATCGGCCCATTATTTTTTGAGTTATCGGTGTGATATATATATACATATATATATATATATATATATATATATATATATATATATATATATATATATATATATATATATATATATATATATAAACATATAAAAATTGCAACTGACCCCGGATATGGGTTCTAGGGGTCCTAGATCGCGCTCATTTGAAGAAATTTTTTCAAAATTCAAAAGTCGAGATCTCCTCATTATTGATTTTTTTCTAAGAAAATTCACTAATACAATACGATTTTAAGATAATTGGTATTTATAACATACATTTGAATTTGAAAATTTTCAATCAGAGATAACTTGATTTTTTTTTAATAGAACGGTACCCATATGTCCCCAGTATCTGATTCAGCGTTAAATGTCCTATCTTTTAAGTATACATTACCCTATACCTATCTCTTATAGTTTTCTTAGAAAATTTACTTGAAAATAGTAATTGTTAGCGGGGTGGTCATTTTTTTGTACGTAACAAAAAAAAATACAGTAGAAAAAAATTTCATGTTCAAGTTAAAAATTATAATAAAGAAATATTGTTACTGTGTTTGAAAATTATGTCTTTAAAGTATTAAAAAAAAAATATATTTTTTTCTAAGGATAACAACAGTGATATTATTACCTTATACAATCTTATAAATCCTCTAAATAGTATTACAACACGAGTAACAAAACAACTGACACCTCCTAAACTAGTAACTGCTCAAAATGTTGTCCATTAATACTCAAACATTTTAATATTCGTGTAGTAACACCGCTATTGGTTGCTGACAGAATCTCATTCATATCAAACTCTTCAAACGCCCTTCTTACTCTGATCTCTAATTCTTCACGTGAATTGACGGGCGTTTCATATACTTTGGTTTTTATCTTTCCCCAAAGATGGAAATCAAGCGGGGTAAGATCTGGACTTCTTGCGGGCCATATTCAGGGACCGCACTTTCCAATCCATCTATCTTCAAATAGATCTTCGAGTGTGTTAGATATTTCACGTGTAGAGTGAGCAGGAGCTCCGTCAGGTTGATACCAACAAGTAATAATATTCTGATAATGGTAAATTGTCTAAAAAGTCTAAAACTATTGTTCTTAATATTTCCATCTAACGATTAGAAATTGAGGTTCCATCATAAATATAATAATAAAAGTTATTACCTTTCAATAATCAAAACACATTGTAACTAAATTTTACTTGAAATCCCCTTTCCCTAATAGCGTGGGGGTTTTGATTTGCCCAAACATGACTGTTATGTCTATTGAAAACTCCTTCATGAGAAAATTTCGATTCATCAGCCCATATAATTTTTCTTAAAAGTCATCATCTCCTTGAATATGAATTAACATCGTTTCACAAAACTGGACCCTTTTACTAGTATCTTCTGGATGCAGAGCTTGCACTAAATCAAACTTATAGTTGTGCATTTTGTGCTTCCACAAGATTCTTTTTACAGAACAGTAAAGAATACCTATGACGTTCACTGCAGTGAAAATAGAAAAATGGGGATATGCTTCGAAATAAGCCGGGTCAGTTATTTCGTTATCTTCATCTCTAGTCACTGGACCGGGATTAACTTTGGGTGCTTTAAGAGTACCAAATTCTAGGAAATTTGACTCAATCCTTCTAAACTTCTTTTCACTCAAGGGTGGCAGATTAGGATTTAACTAATTAAACCTTCTACATGTTCTACTAATAATTCGGTTACATTCTCCATGGATGTAAAATAAATTTAAATATATATTTAAATAGATGTAGTTCTCCAGAAAGCACCCTATATATACTTATTTGATTGCTGTACTTTTTGTGATTTTCTATTGGTTTACGTGGACTGCAGTTTCGAACCGTCTCGGTTCATCATCAGCACGCCACTGACTGTGATCGTTCCTGTGCGTTCTATAACTGAGAATGTACGCGGCGCCTGCGTGTTGAGCCTCTATTGGTCGGTATAGTGCTTTCTTATTGTTTGTGTTTTCGGACTGTGTCGTGTGTATCGGTCTCCTGTCTTGATCACTGTGGTTTGATAATTTGTCTATTTGTATGGATTTTTATTAAGTTTTGTTTAAATGTTTATACTTGGATTTGTTCTGGCATTAATTGTTTCTTATTGTTTGTTTGTTGAATGTAGTATTTTTCCCAGATTTCCATTTTTTAATCCATTATATATATATATATATATATATATATATATATATATATATATATATATATATATATATATATATATATATATATATATATATATATATGTATGTATGTATGTATGTATGTAAACATATAAAATTTGAAACTGACGTCGGAGATATATTAGTCGGGATCATTTAAAGAATTTTTTCAAAATTTGTAGGTCATCTTTTCATTTGTGATTTTTTTTAACGAAAATTTACTAAAATTATATATTAGCATTTTTTAAGTCGCCTTTTTTCTATGAAAAGTGTGTAAAATAAGGAGTCCGTAAAAGCAACAAATAAATAGAAACATTAGACTCATATCTAAAATATGACTATTATACTTGCAAATGTGCCAGTGAAATTCGCTATAGATGTGGAACTAGTTTAATATATTCATCCTGCGTTACAGAGGTTCACATAAATCGTTTTAAACTAGATCTCTTGACCAAGCTGATACTTCCAGCAACATATTGTGGTATATTCTGTATTCACTGTTGCTCGTGTTCTCTCTGGTAGTCACACATGTTTAACTTTCAAGTATCCTATGGGATATAGCTTATGAGTATTCAATTTTACACGCGGTGTACAAGTTGTTCTTATATAAAAAAATCCGCATTATAAACTTTTTTGTAGCAAAGTGAGAGCTTTGAGAACTGGTGCCATAACTTTTTATTATTTACGAGAACAAATAAAAGGAAATTTCTACTATCAAGTTGCAACCTTTTAACAAAAATCTGTCCATCTGCGCGTAAATTAGTTTTGTGGTTTTCGTAAAGCTGTAGACACCTAAAAATAAGTAATTTAAAACTAGAGCACATAATCGTAATAAAACTTATGTGTAACAAAATAAGGGAATCCGCCAAAAATTATACACAAATGTAAGACTGCTGAAACCGGGGAGTCAACGATTAAATTAAGTAAACGTCATTTATGGGTCATTTTTTCAAATAAAATGTAATATTATTAAGTTCTTCGCCAAAAATTATACACAAATGCATGACTGGTGAAACAGGAGAGTTAACGATTAAATTAAGTAAGTGCCATTTATGGGTCATTTTTTTCAAATAAAATGTAATTATATTAAGTTCTTCGCAGTTCTATATATGTTGCCTAAGAAAATACAGCTTTTCAAACTACTAATTTATGATAACTAAATATACATACTTTGACAATAAACACACCAACTATAATATTTCTCTATTACCAAATGTCTAAAGTCAGTTTGAAAGTTTACTTTTTACCTTCCATTATCGCTTATTCCGCACAATCACTGATTCACTTACTGACTTCCTGCTCCACCTTCGGCTTACTTACTTATACAGTCTATGGTAGTTCTAGATCATTGTACCTTCTTCTATATTATACCGTTTATCGTAGTTCTAGATCTTTCTATATTTTTCTAAATTATACAGTCTATGGTAGTTCTAGATCTTTCTACATTCTTCTATAATATACCGTCTCTGGTAGTTCTAGATCTTTCTACATTCTTCTATATTATACCGTTTCTGGAAGTTTTAGATGTTTCTACATTCTTCTATATTATACTGTCTATGGTAGTTCCAGATCTTTCTACATTCTTCTATATTAAACGGTATCTGGTAATTCTAGATATTTCTACATTCTTCTATATTATACGATCTATGATAGCTCTATATCTTTCAACATTATTGCATATTATACCGTCTATGGTAGTCCTAGATATATCTACATTCTTCTATATTAAACAGTCTCTGGTAGTTCTTTCTACATTATTTTATATTATACCGTCTATGGTCGTTCTAGATCTTTCTACATTCTTCTGTAGTAAATCGCCTCTGGTAGTTCTAGATATTTCCACCTCTTTCTTGTCCCATTCGAATATAATTCAAGAGTGTTCGCTGTTACCAACACAATCTACAAGCTGCCTGTGTCCATAGAAGTAATTAGACTCTCTATGAACTGGACTCTCATAAAGAAGGAGTATTGCCGATGTAACAATATTATCTTTTATGGTTACCAGGTATGCGCATTTTAAAATTATTTTGTACTGTACAGGGTGTGCCAAAAAGTAGGGTAGTACAAAGTTGGTATTTTTTATCGAACACCTGTGTACTATTCAATTTTTTTAATTCTACGTGAAATTCTAAAAGTTGGTTATTATAGGTTTGATATATTTATGGTTCCTGAATTAGGTTTTTATTCAAAATATCACATTTACGAAGACAAATAATTTATTATTATGTAATGACCTGTATTTTGCTATAAAAACTTGCATATTTTAATCACGCAAAGACTAAGCTTGGGTATATGCTCTGCATAAAAAACATGAAAGACAAAGGCCAGCTGACGTTTAAAATATATGTTAGATCCTGGGAAACTTTAAATTGAAAACGATCACTTTTATCAAATGAAACGTTTTATTTATATGCTAGGTATGTACAAAAAATCAAATATGGGCATGTACCTTCCTTTTGTAAATGGATTGGATAATGTCGTTAGCCAGGAAAATAGAAACAGGTCTTCTGGGAAAATTTTTAGGTTTTCTTTCGAAAAAAAAGTCAAAAAATAGAAAAGCTATGGTAACGAAATTTGGTACGTAAGCTTACGATATTAAAAGGAAACCATATAGCAAAATTTATATTTCTACGTTGCAAGAAAAAAAATTATAAAAATATTTCTCTCCAGATCATTTCTATAAAAAATCACACTTAATATTCCTGATAATTTGGTACATGGTGCTTATGCTCTGCTTAGTTCTACATAATACAGAAAACCTCTTCAGCCACTCAAAAGCATTGGTTCTCTAAATCCTGTGACAAGGCCAGACTTGAAAAGGTCAAAGCACACAAAACGCTTCTACACAATCCCAGTCAAGAAAATCGTCAAGCATTCAACGACGCAAGAAACCGCTATGTCCGCATTCTTTCTGAGGCAAAAAACTCGTTTAATAACCACATCAAAAACAAAGTCCTCTCAAGCTCCAACGGCGGCAAACCCTTCTGGACTCTTGCTAAGTCTATTGGGAATAATTTCTGCAAGAGCACGTTCCCACCTCTCGTCTCAGGTGATGAAATTGTTTCTACCGCCCTGGGCAAGGCTGAACTTTTTGCTTCGTTGTTCGCCGGAAATTCTACTCTCAACCCACCTCCAAATGTTCAACCACCAACAGTCCCCAATGTCGCGCATAAAATGACTGATATCATTTTCAAAACTAAAAAGGTACGAAAGATGCTCTCTTCTCTTAATACCAGGAAAGCCTCTGGCCTTGACGAGATCCCAGCAATTGTTCTCAAAAAATGCGCACCAGAACTTGCTCCTGTCCTGACTCGTCTGTTTCAGATATCTTACAATAAAGGCATATTCCCTAGTAACTGGAAAACTGCTCGAGTACAACCCATCCCCAAGAAAGGATCCAAAGCGCTTCCTAGCAACTACAGGCCTATTTCTCTCCTTTCAGTCATCTTTAAAGTGATGGAAAAGTATATAAACACCGAACTACTAAAATTCCTTGAAAAACACAGTCTAATCCACGACAGGCAGTATGGATTCCGTCAGCGCAGATCGACTGCCGACCTCCTTTCCTTTGTCACCCATTCTTGGAACAAGTCTATGGAACAACACGGTGAATCCCAGATTGTTGCTCTAGACATATCCAAAGCTTTCGACCAGGTCTGGCACGCAGCGCTGCTTAATAAACTTCCGGCCTATGGCCTACCACCAAAACTTTGTACCTGGACAGTAAATTTCCTCTCCAACAGGAGCATATCTGTTGTTGTGGATGACCATTCCTCTAAACTGTATCCAATTAATGCAGGAGTTCCTCAAGGTTCAGCTTTAGCCCCTACTTTGTTTCTTCTCCACATCAATGACCTCCTCTCTAGCACATCTAACCCAGTTCACAGTTACGCGGACGACAGCACCCTCCACTCAAACATACAATATTCTAAGCCTGTCTCTTTAGCCCAATTAGATGAGGATCGCAGACTCATGGAGGGTTCTGTCTGCGTAGACCTCCAAAAAATATTAGACTGGGGAAGTAGAAATCTTGTACAATTCAACCCCACCAAAACTAAGTCTTGCTTTCTTTCTCACAAGAGATACAGCAGCCCTAGACCCATCACAATGAACAACCAAGTTATTCAAAGTAATGAGTCCTTTTCTCTTGTTGGCATTTCTGTGGACCGAAATCTTAATTGGCACCAACATGTTACATCAATTGCAGAAGCGGCTGCTAAGAAATTGGGTTTCCTCTTCCGGGCTCGCAAATACTTTTCACCAACTAATCTCTATACCTTATACACTTCACAAATAAGGCCAAACCTCGAATACTGCTCCCACATCTGGGGTGCAGCAGCCGCTTCTACACTCGCTATCCTGGACTCCATTCAAAAGAGAGCTATACGTCTCATCGGTGACCCTACCCTCACCCAAAGGCTTCCATCCCTTGCCCACCGACGTGCCGTTGGTGACCTCTCTCTCTTTTATAGATATCTGCACGGGCACTGCTCAGAGGAGCTTTCCTCCATAATTCCCCCACCTGCTGCCCCCAGCAGATCTACCAGGGGAACAGAGCGAATGCACCCTTTTAATGTCCAGGTCACCAGACATAGAACATCTTGTTATGCCCGCTCTTTTGTCCCGAGGACTTCCAAGTTGTGGAATTCCTTGCCGGCACATGTTTTTCCTTCTCCTCCGAACCTCCAAACCTTCAAGTCTAGAATTAACAAGTTGCCTCTTTCCTCCTTGTCGACACCCACGGTACGATAGTATTTAGGCTGTAAGCCCTCGTGGTGTGTTGTTGACATAAAAAAAAAAAATGTACCCTTGAATTAAATCGATAAACCTAACGGCTCTTGAGATATTTTATTTTTAAACTTTCATGGTGCGAAAAGAATATCATATTAAATTGTAGAGAATACCAATTATTACAAAAGAATCTAGAGCCTTGGTGGTTCAGTGGTAAGAACGTGTGCCTTTGAACCGAAGAGTACTGGGTTCAATCCCAGGGCACTCCTTTAACTTTTTCAGTACATACTGTACAATTAACATTAACCGATGTTGTGGCATTGTATTTGAGCAAGTTGAATGTGTGCACGTTCCGCCCTTTGGAGATGGCGTAAAGCTGTCTGTCGCGTGTCCATGCGATGTTGGCCACGTTAAAGATCCCTACCCTTCTTACAGAAAGACAGCGGTTCGGCAAAATTTCGAGTATAGTGAGGTGAAACTGCTCCCTGGCGTCGGTGATTGGCAATAGTCGTAGAAATAGGCCGACGTTAAGGAAATAAAAAAACACAACACATACAAAAGAATGTTGAAAGTGTCCACCCCTTACTCGAATATATGCATTTAGTATTCGTTTAATTGATTTTCTTATGTCACTAAATACATTTGCTTCATGTTAAATCTTGTTGAATGTGTCTACTATGCGTTGTGATATTTTCCCCCTGTGGTTACAGGCGTCCGATATACCAATTCTTTCACATGCACCACAGAGGTAAAAATCAAGGGGTGTTAGGTCAGGGGTCCGCGGCGGCCACAGAATCTGCCCTTCTCGACCTATCCACTGAACTTCTAATTTTTTATTTAAACATTTCTCATTGAGGAGCAATATGGTCAGGTACCCTGTGAAGTTGAAACCATAATATGTTTTTCTTAACATATAGTGGCAAAACATTATTTAGGTCGTTCTTAAATAAATTAAGATAGGTCTCGTGATTCAAACGATTTGGTAAAAAGACAGAAGCAGTCAAATTATTTTCAATAATTTCTGCTAAAATGTTAATGAAGAATTGATATTGAGTATTTGCTGCCCTTAGATGAGCGTTTTCTTCGCGTTATGTATGAAGATTATGAATGTTTGTCATTCCTTTGCTAGTTAAGGATGCTTCATCCGTGAAAAGAATGCATTTCAAAATACGATGGTTGTTCCTAATTAGTTGAAAAATCTGTTTACGAAATTCTCTCCGTGGAGGCTAATCTCAAGGCACTAATTTTTGGACACGGTAAAAGTGATAAGAATACAAATGTTGTTTATGAAGTGTTCTTAGAACTGAAGAAGGCGATATGTTTCTCATTTCACTTGCTATAATTCTTGTACTGATGGACGGACTATCTTTAATATGATCTAAAATCTGTTCCTTAATCTGCGGTGTTCTGCGATCTCTTGGTCTTCCAGGATTGAGTTTATTTGGCTTCAATGTACCATGTTCATGCATTCGTTACACAATATTCTCAAATGTTTGTATTGTAAGGAACACGGAATTTATTGCGGTACAAACGAATAGCGGCTCTTGCATTTTTCCGAGCTTCTCCATAAACTAATAGCATATATAAATGAATACTCCACAAAAGGCATTATATTCATTTACAGAACAAACAGTTTTAACTATACATCAAAAATAGTAATCACTTGACATGTGGCAGTAGTTTTTAATATTCCAAAGCACTCTTTAATATTGCATAGAAGAAGTATTTAGCACGATTCAACATAAAGTAACCGTATTTATTGCTGTACGAGAACCAATGGAACGAAGATTAAGTGCAGGTATTCGAGCGACAATTCAATATTTCTTGTAATAATTAGTATTGTCTTCAATTTTAAATTCTCTTCTTTTTGTACCACGCAAGTTTATCGATTTAATTCAAGGGTACTTTTTTATACAAAATTAAACAAATAATGAGCACCATTATCAAGAATATCAATACCCAGAAAGCGATGATGAAATAGTTGTAAAAAAATGAATAAACCTGACCGATTCTATGCCACTGGTCCATAATAGTAAAAGTCTGGACGCAGCAAGTGCGTTATGGTAGTGAATTTTCATACAGGGTGACACACTTAAGATGAAGACACCCCCGTATTTTCTTTATTTTTAGAGAAAGCGATTTCATTTTTTGTACAGATGTAAAATGTCATTAGGCTGTTCGAATAGCCTACCGACTTAAAATGTCAGAAGCCTACTATGATTTCAGGAATAGGACCGGCTCTCTATATTTCACGATGCGTTAGAGATATCAAAAAAGTTTTCGATCCGTTTACGATTATTGCTGGCAACTTTTCTTAGTTCTGCTGTATTTATTTCACGACAAGCCTGCCTTATTTTCTCGCAAAGTTCCTTGCTACTTTGGGGCCTTTCTCTGTACACCTTATTCGTAACAGAACCCCAGAAATATAAGTCTAGTGGCGTAGTGTCAGAGACCGAAGAGGCCACTTCCAATCCATCTTGATGGAAAATGTAGATTTAGCCAATTTCTGACTAACTGAAAATTGTGGTCTAATTTTAAATACATATATTGTCGCACGTTGGTAGACATACCTTCGATACAGTCCCATAATTCCTTATTAAAAAAATGAAGTAATCGATTTGCGTTCAACGTGTCAAAAAATAGGACCAATTATTCTACCCCCTAAAATTCCACACCACGTATTAACTGTTTGTGAATACAGGACTTTATAATTGATAACCCAGTGAGGGTTTTTAGCAAACCAATATCTGTAATTTTGGGCAGATACTATTCCATTGGTAGTGAATGTTGCCTCGTCCGTAAATAAAAATTTACTTACAAATTTTCTACAATTCAGAAAGTTACTTTGGGCCCAACAGGCAATAATCTAATCATTTCAGCGCTTCACATTTTCTCAACGAGTGCAGAAAATTTGGCTTGAAAGGCTTTATTTTATGGCGTACAAGGCATCTTCCGATTTTTTCTCTACTTACATCCAATGCAACAGCCCTTTGACGTAAAGTCATCTGGGGATTGGCTTGAATTGAAGCCAAGAATATGCTATCATAACTACTTCTTCGATTTCTACCAGCCGATATATTGTTCATCACACTTTCCGTTTAAGAAAATCGTGCATTCAGAGGTGCTGGAGTTCCGCGCCTAATTGGATTTCTCTGTGGATGTCTCCGATTGAATTCATCAGCAACTTCTCTGCTATTTTGAACACCATTACCAAATTGGTTCAATTTTTTCTCTTACTCTGAGATGTTCAACAGGCATTTTGCTGGCAGACTCACAGTTAATGTTAATTTGACATTTATCGCAATATTTTACAAGGTGCTAATTTGTTTCCATGGCAATATACCTGTGAAAATGCGTCGGAAAATTTTATATTTGCCTAAAAATTTACAAAAAAGAAAAAATCTATTTTTGGCTTTAAACTCTGTATCTGCAGTTAGAAGCGAATTCTGAATAACTTTTTAAAGTAGCTTTTTTTGATATCTCAAAGGCATCGTGAAATATAGAAAACCGGCCCTATTCCTGAAATCATAGTATGCTGAGTTGACATCTGACCTTTGAAGTGGGTAGGCTATTCAAACAGCCTAATGACGTTTTACATCTATACAAAAATTGAAATGGCTATCGCTAAAAATAAAGAAAATACAGGCGTGTCTTCATCTTAAGTGTGTCACACTGTAGAAATGATTTGGCATCAAATATTTTATTATAACTTTTTTTCTATAGAAATATAAATTTTGGCGTATAGTTTACTTTTTATATCGTAAACTAACCTACCAAATTTGGTTATAATAGCTTTTTTATTTTTTGAGATAAAAATTTTTTCGGATGAAAACTCAAAATTTTCCCGGAAAACCTAGTCTGATTTTCCTGGTTTACGAACTTATCCAAGCCACTTACAAAAGGAAGGTACGTGCCAAATTTGATCAAAAGCTGCCTGTGATTTTTTGAGTTATCGGTGTGATATATATATATATATATATATATATATATATATATATATATATATATATATATATATATATATATATATATATATATATAAACATATAAAAATTAAAACTGACCCCGGATATGTGTTCTAGGAGTCCTAGTTAACGCTCATTTGCAAAAAAATTTTCAAAATTCAAAAGTCGGGATCTTCCTATTAGTGAATTTTTTCTACAAGAATTCACTAACAAGAAATTATCATCAAAAAGTGTATTTAGGTATTTTTTCTACCAAGTTATTCAAATAAAGAAACCCGATTTGAAAATTTCAGGGAAAACCACAATTCTGAAAAATTTTGCTACACACCCTGTATTTTTTAATTGGGGCAGTTTTGGAGCTATGTGTATATAATATTTTTGTTTTTTTTTTGCACCAAGAAATCTCCGATGAAGCGATGTCCCATGTTTTTTGAAACACCCCATGTATATGCATAAATACATATGGCTTTTTTCAATAAAAATTCGCTAAAACGACATCTTAAGTTGCAATTGCATAAGTGCGCGTAAACATACAATTTCAACAACCTTGTCATGAAGAGTCCCCAACTTGCAACCTTCGGCGAACTGCAATGTAATTTTTGTAATACTTTTATGCCAGAGGAAATATAAGAGCCAGTTTTATGGTTGGCTCAATTGCCGCTTTACGGCATTGCAAAATGTATGACATCTAGCTAACCATACTTATGCTGTATCCACCGAAATAATGTAAACCAGTAATATGGTTACGTAATAATAATTTCATTTAGTAATTTACGTAAGTAAAATCAGACAAAACCTTCCGGGATACAAAACATTAATAATTCATTAATGATAGTGTAGAGTTGGGTTACACAAGTAAACAATAATCAATGTAAAACTAATCAAGTTTTCTGTTTGTGTATACTACAAAGTTGAGACTGTGAAGATTTGCAACTCGGATAATTTTTAACTTTTGTTAGAAATATGTTTTAGTGAATTTTCTTTAAAAAAATCACTAATGAGGAGATCCCGACTTTTGAATTTTGTGAGCGCTAGGGCCAGTATATATTTATATATGTGTATATTGTAAACAGGATGCTTGCCTGTTTAAGTATCTGTTTGTCTTGAGACAGAATTTTCCTACGGATAAATTTTGTCTTCAAGTTGGGGTCAGATGTAAGCAAGATGCTTACAGTTTGAGTATCTATATTTATGATATTCCTACATACATAAATGTTTGATTTAATCTCAGAAAAGTTTACGAAAAGTCGCCATAAAGCTGAATATTTTAGGGGTAAATATATACAGCATAATATGCATAAAAATATATAGACGGTGGGCAATGTTGAAATTGTTTGGTATTTAATTTGATAAATAAAAACCAGCTGAGCCGGCTAAAGCGTGAGGTATAACGGTCAATTGAGTGCAAAAATGAAAGGAAATGTAATTCTAAACGGCACGCCGACGATAGGACGGGTGGGTAGCCTCTAAATAGGCCACTTGAGTTGCAATAGAAAATTTCCGCAAACTTAGTGTTTTTGGGGACTCGGCGACAGAAAAAAATACGTGTCTAAAGGAGAGTGTGCAGGCAGCCGGCCTCTTGCTAGGCAGTGCCACCGCGCGATAATCGTCAAGGGTTTCTGTTAAGTAAATTAAGAAGGAAGTGAGATTTCAGTGGGAGAATTAGCTTCTGTTTGAAAAGGGCGGTCATCGCGAAAGATCGTGGTTCAACGGCCATAGGGTCTGGTAAGGCAGAGTACAGAGCAGGATTTTTCTGGGTGAGTTCATTCCAATTGATATTTTAGTTAAATGTTCCCTAATTCTTTTTATTAAGAATGAGTCAGCTGTCTCGAGTGCCGTATTAATCTTTAAAACTAAGATTGTATAGATATTTTAAACCATATGGGCTGTAAGCTAAATTAGCATAAATGATGTAGCCGTAGGGCGCTGGACTTATAATCAGGGTGAATGAAATCAGATTAAAATTTAGGTGTTGTTTTATGATAGGACTTTTAATGGATGGGGAAAATTTTGTGAAATTTTATAATACGAGGGAGAGATAGGGATTTGAGTCATGAGAGTTTAGCTGGGAGCTAGAAGGATTAGATTAGTGAGACCTATAGTTAAGCTAAGAAAAAGTCAATTATTAGACTAGAAAAATAATATCGGGGGCAAGAACAATGTAGTTTTCACCGGTATCAACTTTGTATAACATTTAATCTATTCTTAGGTTTGGAAAAACCTCCTACATCCTCCTGTTTAAATAACCTTTAGGATTTATACTATTGGAATTAAGAGTTTTTAGTATAAGTTTAATTAGACGAAAAACCTTTGGAATTAAGGAATTTATAATAAAAAAATATTGAGAGTTTTCTTTTGTTTAATTTTAATCATACGGAAACCTTTGAATTCAAAGGGTGCATTAAAATTTATTGTGCTGTTAAAATATTATCTATATAAATTTTATTTTTTGTATTAAAGTAATTTTAAAAACTAGATGCTGTGTTTCATTATTATCTTAGGAAGTCTAAACTAGAGTTCATTTTAACAGTTTCTTATAGGGTGACTTTGATGTGCTTGGGTCACTAGGTATACGCTAAGACTGAATATATAGTAAAATTCTGGGAATTTGATCACAGATGCTCGGTTTTAGTGTTCCAAATAAATTTAGGCAAGACCTCCCTTGAAGGTCGTAAAACTTAAATATTAGTTTCAAGGTAACAAGGGGTAGAAAAATGGATACACCTTCTCCCGCTCGAACGTTGCCGACCCTAAAATATAACTAACTGAATAATTACTTAAATTTTAATAAGAATAATTAGAATTTACAGTCATTGGAAAACCTTTGTTTTAAAGAAAAGTAAAAGGCACGTAACTCCCTGCCCCACATTACAATATATATATATATATATATATATATATATATATATATATATATATATATATATATATATATATATATATATATATATATATATATATATATATATATGTTACACTGATAACTCAAAAAATAAGGGATCGATCTTAATCAACTTTCCTGAGTACCTTCCTTTTGCAAGTTGCTTGGATAAGTTCGTTATCTAGAAAAATAAGCCCAGGTTTTCGCGGAGAATTTGTGTTTTCTTTCTGAAAAAATTACACCTCCAAAAATAACAAAGTAAAGGCAACCAAATTTGGTACGCCTGTTTGTAATATAAAGAATGAACGACGTACCAGAATTTTGGTCTGTAAGTTCAAATACAAAAAGGCTATAGGCATTTAAAGAAAACAAAATTGGGGTTTTCCTCAAAACGTCAAAATCGCGACTTTAAACGTCAAAATTAGAAAGACGTACGCAAAGAACCGGAAACAAATACGGATTGTGTAAAGAAAATCTTTCAAGAAGACAAACCCTCCAGTTTCAGCTTCAACCGTCATTGTCCTTCATTTTACTAAAATGTTTCTAAAAAAATTCGTTTAAAATATACCCTTTCTGTGATGCGTTGGCAGTAGTTTCACTTAAGTTTATGGTTTAAAGGTCTATAAGTTTTAGCTAATTTTCGTAGAAAACATTCGTTATTGAGGAAACCGCGACTTTTACATTTTAAAAAGATTTCTTCAATGAGTGCAAACTAGGTTTGCTAGAATCCATATCCGTGTTTAGTTTCAGTTTTCATCTGTTTACATATATACAGGGAGACGTATTTTAAAGTTAAGGCTCAATATGATTGTTATTATACAAGATACGAGACAAAATTGTATACGTTAATTATAAGGTGTCTTGAGCTGTATCTTATAAAATTATTTTAAAAATCACAGGGTGGCCCAAAAGCGGTTGGTGATACCTATATTTCTTTTCGAACAGCCTTATATTATTGCATTTGTATTTTTTTCATCGAAATATGATGCATGTTTGAAAGAGAAAATCAAGACGCAGTAAGTACGTTTTGGTAGGGATTGCTCATTAAATGCTTCAAATTTCAATAATGCGATTTGCTATTAACCTAACGTTTCTTGGCTAG